>OY728165.1:246182898-247432898 GCA_963277665.1 Viscum album
ATATATATATATAACAAACATCATTAAAACCATTTTTAAACGTGATTATTTTAATTTATTATGATGAAAACGGATAACATATAGAAAACAATTCATTTTAAAACCTCTTATTAACAAAAAATGGGTTTAATCATATTTTTATAAAATAAAAAATTAATTACTTAATAATAATTGAACATTATCAATCCATTTATATTGAAATAATGTTTTATGTTTTTTATAAAAATTTAAAAACATAAATAAATATTTTTTTAAATATTACATATTTTATCATTGAATTAATATCATTTTAATTTAATTAAATTTCAAATATAATATTTATATCAATTTTTAAAAATTATGATTCCAATTATTATATCATCGATAAAAATATTAGATTAGTATATATTTTACAACAACATATACAATGACTATATAACAAAAAAATATAACCTATAACTATATTTATAATTGTATTGATACATTACATAATAAAATCATACAAAATTCTCTAAAATATTTCAAATATTTTCAAAATTTATTCTCTCAAGATGACTATAATATTTTGGTTTTTTATTGTCCATATTTTTCATGAGTTAAATAATATTCAGTTGTGACTACATGTTTTTTTCATCTATTTTCAATTTTCCTAATTATTTTTCATTTTACTCTCATTTAATTATTAATCCATTATATTTTAATATTATTCGATTTGTTTCCATTAAAAAAAGAAATTCATTTTCATTACAAAATGTATTATTTTTTCGCCATTTCCTCTATGTTTTGGGTCATTTCATGTTTAGGTGAAGTCTTGTATACCTTGGGAATATTTGGGATGCTTTTGTGTTTGGGTTTTTTAATATTTTCAACAAAAACATGTTTCATTTCACCAATGAAAATTGACCATGATAGAGAGATATAGGTTGTGTCTTGGTGATTAGGCATCACCATAGTCCTATTATTGATCTGTGTCCATGTCGTGTGAGTAAGGGCTATACAATGATAGTTCCTCGTGAATAATCTTTTGGTGTAGTCATCACTATGGAGGTTCAATTCAAGGGATATTTCCATTTAGTATCTTAAAACAAGTCATAGATCCTTCTCCACATCTGTTACCGATGGATGGGTTGGACTTTGGTTTTGGGGATTTTGGTCTCTTAATACACATTTATTGTTTTAAATCCGGGATAATGGGTATAATTTAATTTTTCAAATATTTGCAAAATTAATTAGGTGAATTTATGGGGATTTTGTTACAATCCTCTATAAAGAGAAAACTACATGAAAATACCAATTCTATCTTATCTTTTTCAAGGAATCTAGTGCTGTAATAGAAAAAATAATTAACTCTATGCCACAAACCTAGTCTCTTTTCCACACTAGTACTACGTAATTTAATCTACGCCAGATGACTATTATCTAAGCCCTAGTTATTCACATTTCAGAGTGGGTCCACACCATAGTAATTTTCCTATTCCACGGTGGTATACTTCCTGCACAACCCCAACAATGTGGTGTTACACCCTATACCACATTATATGTTTATAAAAGAACACGATTAAATAGACCAAAGATTTCACCATAGAGATAACTAATTTTCTAGAATTATTTAATCTCCCTTCATAAAATTAATAATATCAACTCCTTGATGATGATTAGCATTGGTTAATAAATGGTTATATCCATTTGACTAGTTTTATCAATCCTTCTCTTTAACCCATTTTATAATGTATTAGAACCTATATGATGATTCCATGTTGGGTGATCATTTAATTTTTGGGGTGTGGATGTGGATTTATTTTCAACTCCTATGATAGACCTTGATGCACAAATCAAATAGAGGAGGTATTAAATTCTTCACTTTAGGGATCTCATTTATACATTTTTCCATAATATTATTTTTTAGCAATGATTTTGACCAAAATTGATTATCTTAACACATGGAAGATTGTGTAGACCAAGATCCATACTATTTACAAGAGATTTTATAGAATAAAAATATTCTAGGTTTGATGTGT
This sequence comes from Viscum album, assembly GCA_963277665.1. NCBI lineage: Eukaryota > Viridiplantae > Streptophyta > Magnoliopsida > Santalales > Viscaceae > Viscum > Viscum album. Next base: position 246,184,896 of record OY728165.1, read on the forward strand.
ACTCATATGTTGGTTTTGATCCACTATGAATCTAATAATGGGATGTTTATTACCATGCTTTACCCTATGATGTTTGTCAAAATTTCCGTAGAGGATGTTATTGGAAGTTGACACATGTAGACTATCATATGATGTGAATCACATAGAGGTGAAGCGATATTGAATTGTGATTATGAAGATGATGAAATTAGTCATAGGATAGAACCATGAGGCTTCTTGGGTGGGTGTGTTAAAGATATACATGAGGTAGACAATTGTACATCCTGTTCCGTAACCTTTAGCCAGAATGGGGGAAAAATGTGTACACTGGGAATCATGATACAATTCATGGAAGGAGTATGTAAAGTAGAATGTATCTACATCACCAAAATTAATCTAAGCTCTAGAATCGTATTATTATAAAATGTATGGTTCCTATTAACACCTCTCATAATCCTTCTGGCATGGAATTGATGATGGTATTATTGGGTATTTTTCGAGTTCTGGTTAGGACATGACCACTATGTTTTTGATTATTTGTTTTATATCCTCAAAATTTTATTATTACATTTACATACAGCTATTATAATTGACCACATGAGGTTTTGAATGCATAAGTGTTGTCTTACGGAGTCTTGTACTCACACCATTCACAGCCATTTATGTGAAATTTGAGATTTTAATGATAGTGATCTGGTGAAGGGAAGGGTCCCTACATTAGACATTAGATAAGGGGAATGTGGAGATGGAGTGGACTAAGATACAATTGAGAGCCCTTCATATTTTCTTATTTATTTACTTATTTATTTTCTTTTTATTCTATTAATATGCATCCAATATTGGGAGAATCCTTTAGAGGTTGACATGTATGCCATCCCATTACATCTACAAGAAAAATATGATTATTTATTTATTTTATTAAATTAATTATAATATATTATCTATCCAATGACATGACATATAGGGTATTGTATCCCTACTATAGAAGTTTTCACGACCTATCCCCAAGGGCCCATGTCAGGACTACCCCAAACCCACCTTCCATAGGTCAGGGGTTGGCGACTAGCACCGAAATGCATATTCCCTAAAACCAGGAAGGCATTGCCTTTATAATATGTAAACACACACAACCAAGAACAAAGAAAGATATGAACACAAGTAAACTGTATTGTAAAAAGGGTGTGTACAGTAAGAAAAATGGTCTAGAATACATGCCCAATTGGAAAGTACAAGAAAATGCAAAAGTACATGTAACTGAAATAGCTCCTGCAAACTACGACCAAGGATCCTACCTGAAGGGTAGGTACATCTCTCAGAGGGTCGTCTCTATGGTATTCATCATCTAATGTCCAACTCTGAGCTACCTCCAGTCCTGGTACTCTAATCCGCAGTCAGCACTGTTCGTCGTCTGCACCAAACACAACAAGGTGCGGGTATAACCCGTGCAGGGGTGAGTATAACGATACTCAGTAGGGACCCCGAGACCCCTGATGGCCTCCTGAAATCCACAAATGATAACCACAAAGAAATAAACTTCTTTCGAACCAACATAGGTATATTCCAATACATATACCTAATTTATCAAGCATACCCATCTCATTCATAAGGAATCAAAAGGCCCAACTCATTAGCTCAAAGATCAACTGTTCCACAAATGATATAATAGCATGAAGGTAACACAACAAAGGTAAGTATCACAAAGGTAACACCATATAAATAAAATTCCAAAAAGGTATCACCATGAAGGAAAGTACCACACATGTTCTCAACGTAGAAGAATACCATCAAAGTATCACCACGAAGGTAAGTCCCACTCAGGTTTGCCACACAGAAGAATACCACAATGCTATCACAACAAAAGTATGTACCACACAAGTACACTGTAGTGAATAATACAACCAAGGTATCACCAAGAAGTAATGTACAACATAGGTACTCCATACAGAATAATACCACAAAGGTATCATCCTGAAGGTATGTATCACTTAGGTACGCCACACAGAAGAATACCACCAATGTATCACCATGAAACAAAAGTACCAATTTGGCACACCACATAGAATAATACCACAAAGGTATCACCATGAAGTTAAGTACCACACAGGTATTCCACACAAAATAATATCACCAAGGTATCACAAAGTAGGAAAGTACCACACTGGTATGCCACACAAGAAGAATACCACAAAGGTATCATCATGAAGGTTAGGAATCAGCTCACACCAGGTATAACATAGGTATAATAGTGGATATGATTAGATGTAACTACTGAATCATCTTACTCTTTTAAGAGGTAGACCAACGTAGGATCCTAAATCATCAGACCCATACAAGATCCTATTATATCATCAGACCCACATTGGATCCCATTACATAAAACTGACATAGGATCCAAGTACGTCATCAGAACCACACAGGATCCTCGTAAAGCAGAACAACAGGATCCTAGAGTAGTCCCACATGGATTCCTATAATAAATCCAAGTGAGACTCTTGAATATAGATCCACAAAGGATCCCAAGCACAGAACCACAATGGATCCCTTTATCATGTTACCACTATTTACTGGGTTCCCGCACTAAGATCGCTTGATTATGAGAGGATCTGATCCTCAAGCCATAGGACGACACTCTAACTACCACAAATTCCCCTGGAGATGTATTCCAAAGGACCTCCATGTAAAAGGATTCTCAATGCAATAGAGTTTGAGTCACTCAGACATCTGGTCTGTAAGTTATTTTCCCTTTAGTCCCGAGGGCCCGGTTGGGTTCATGTTCGATCCAACCCGGCTTTACCCCAAATTTACCCAAAAAACAAGTGGGGTATCCTAGAAGGGCTTTCTCACTTCAAGGTTTATAGAACGGTTGATGGTTCGTCAAACGGATTCCTGTAGCTCAAGATATGGTAAAAAGAGTGAAAATGTGTTGAAGTTGGTCTGGGTCCAATCAGCCCGGTCGGACCGACCTGGCCTGGTCTGATCCGACCCAGTTTGGGTCGACTCAGCCTGGCCTGCTGGGCTCACTGTGTGGTGGCCCATGGTATGCTGTAGCCCATGGTACGACAGCATGCCGCAGCTCTCCGTACAACATGTCGCCTTCCCCGCATGGCACGTTGTGGGCCGTGCGTTTTTCGGCGGCCATCTCGGCCGACCACCCTTCCTTATCCTCCATGGCACAAATCCAATTATATCACTTAATGGGCAATGCATATGGGAACTTCCATACATTTTTTGGGGCCGGCCTCTACCGGCCGCTGCCCTTGCACAATTGTGGCCGACGGGCCACGACCTTTCTCCAGCGTCGCGGTCACACTGTCCTATTTGTTGCTGATGTCCGCTATTCCAGCCACTATTCCTAAGCCCCACCGGTGTCATTCGTCATCCTCTTCCATCGCTAAGAACACATCCTGAATAATAATGAATTGCAGAGAGGTCAGGCCTTGTTCGTTTGGCCTACACCCTCCATGTTATAGTAGTAGCAAGGGGCTCAATAATTATTGATTCAAAAAAATATTCAAGAACAGGTAAGGGGGTATTCAAAACAACAAAACCCACCTTCAAGGTTCCATTGGAGGAGGTGTGAAGAAAAATACAAGGTCTTTGAAGGGTCAGCATTCATTTCATCAATGCTGTAAGCTTCTAATGATGTTGCTCGGTCGTCGTTCTTCAGTTTGTGGTTTGGGGTCGCTTGTCACAACCTATAGTAACCAGCTCCATCCTCTATGTGTTTGGTGTCATGGAACCTTACCAGAGCCTCGCCACTTAGTGAAGCTGTGCCAATTTCTCCATCCAAGATTCATATAAATAGGAGAGGTGGAGGGTATGTATGAATTGTGGAATTTATGAAGTTCCATTTATTGGGAAACTTTCGAAATTCCAACGACATTGTTACATATTTTTTGAATGGTCAAGACATTTAATTCACGTTGGCGCAATTAAATGCCAGGATACCTAGGGGCTTTGCCACTTTTAAGAGGGGTTTGGGTAGTACACACCCCAATGATTTCCCAAATGTGGGATTTCTAGCTCAGGCAGTCCCCACCTCTATGCATTCAATTCGTAGGATAAAATAAAATAGTAATTTTTTCTTTATTTCATTTTCATTTCCTCTAAAAACATGAAAAATTACATTCACCCTCAACCAATTGCATTTTAGTTGAACTAGAACTACAAGTTCAATAGTGTCCTTGGATTTCAATTCTGAGCACCGGTTCAAATGTTATGAAACGCCTCTTGTGCATTTACAGAATATAACCAAAAAAACATTTATAAAATTATTAATAGCCACCCTCGACTCATACCGGTTGAAGATAGGATCTTCCCAAGTGAAAAATGATGCAAAGAACCTAATGGTGCCCTTGGATTTTCAATCTGAGCTACATTTTAAATGTTATGGATTTTACAATAAAATAATTATCATTTAATTATTATTTTTTGCAGCCAAAAACTAACATTTTCTTGTGGCCCGTGCTGGCCAAAGATAGTATCTACATAAAGAAATCATACCCTCCCATGTTCAGTGGTGGTATTGTATTTTTAATCTGAGTTACTGTTCATGAGTTATAAGCTTTTGAAAATTAAAATAACTTTTCACTATTATTTTATTTACAATTATGACATTTTTTGGTTTTCTCACAGGAGTCCCACACCGACCAACATTAATTCACCCCTAGGGTGATCCTTCCATTCAGAATGCAATGGTTCCCTCAAATTTCTAATCCTGTAATCCATTTAAGAGTTATACAAATTTTTTAGGAAAACTGCTTAGGAGCACTAATTAATGCGTAAAAAAACATTGACAGATCATTCTAGGCAATCCTAGCCTCTGAATCCCGTGCAATCAGATTTCACGGTCTCGTAATAATTACATATATTTAAAATAAATTATACGGATTTTCTGGGACATTAAATTCTCCCCAATTTAGGGTTTTATGTTTTCTAAATACAAAATAAAGGAAAAACAACCAGAATAGGGTATTGATCATGAATCTGAGCCCCATGCTCCATTGTGTTCTATTGGAGGTTCGTATGCTGCCAGCCTACGTGCACTAGAGGTATTGAACAAACATGAAGGACCCATTCCTATCTATCCTCAATCTCAACATGAACCTCTGTAAATGTAACCACATCATCTAGGTCTATCCCATCATAGTCGAAGTTGTGAGATGAGTTGTTCACGTATCTCCTTAGCTGGGATACATGGAAGATGTCGTGCACCTTTTCCAACTATCGTAGAAGTGCCAAAGGGTAAGCCACCTCGCCTGACATGATGAGAATATAGAATGTACTGATGATCCTCGGAGATATTTTTCCCCCTCAGAAATATCTCTATAGTCCCTGTTGAGGAGAGACTTCCAAGAATACATGGTCCCCCTCCTAGAACTCTAAGGGTCTCTGTATTCTGTTGGAATAAGACTTCTGCCAACTCTGTGCAGTCTTCAATTTCTAACTAGTGAGACATTGTGATATAAACTCTGCCACTTCTTTCATCATCTTTAGCCACCAATATTGACACCAGAGGCCCTGGTACATCTTCACCACACAAGGATGTACTGCCAGAGGGGACGTAAAGAACTACCTCAAAACCTCCTCCTAATGCGTCATCGGTACCATGGTACATTCTTTGAAGAGGACGGAATGCTCCCCACCATCATAAAATCCATTAGGGGTATAACCTGAAGATATCTGTGCATGTCGTGCCTCGCAGTCAATGACCCCAAAGTTGTGCCTCTAGAATGCAATGATCGTTTGGGGAGTGATAGCCATATACATGAGGTAAGATGACCAATCTCAATCCATTACGGATATTTGCAGCATGAATTGCTTCTTTAATGACTCACTCACCAGATGCTGACCTAAACTCTTGCTTAGTGTATCTACTATCACATTCCACTTCCCATGATTAATGATTATTTCAAAGTCTTAGTCAAGGATTAAATTTATCAACCATCTCTGTCTCAACTCTTGAATGCTCTGCTGACACTACTATGTCCTCAAGAAAGTCTCCTCCTTCTTCGACAAATCTGACAAGGGTGTCGCTTCCGTGGAGAAGTCTTGTACAAGTACCCAACCAAACCATAATTCCCACTCTCTATGGGGAGGTAATCCTGGAATCATATTTTGAAAAGATGTCCCCATGCTCTGCCACTCTTGTTTGGGACTGAAAACTCAAAACTCCAGCTACCATTAGGATAAGTATGGTTATTTCAAGAGTGATCTGTTGCACCATCCTATGCATGAGAATATCCAATTATTCCAGGGTTTACTTTTTCACCAACCAAGGAAAATACCATTCGAATATTTTAGGGAAAAAAATAACCTCTTTCCTAAAACATTCAATATGAGTATGAACTATGGATGCTCAGTCCATAGCCAAACTAATGTCGTAAGGCATCGAAACTACCACCCAGAGGTTCCAACTGAAATTCTCGCCTCAAGGGTCAGATCGCACTGTCATCATAATTGTGATTATCGAGTATCCACCCAAAGGTATACCCTAACCTGAGGATCAAGTCAATGAAATAACTGAAAATTCCAGGACTTGAACATGTTTCGTGTAAATAAGGAATGATTGGTAACTATGTCTATTTATACGGTAGCTAGTAATAGACACATACCATACCTTGAATCATTTCTAGTGCCCTTGAGTCACACTCTTTGACCTCATGTAGCTACTACCTTCCCCTGTCCTCCTACTTCCTCAGCTTGTTGGGGTCCACAAAAGGGGTTGATTTTAACATGCTGAAAATTACCCCACCTCATGTCACTCTCCTTACCCTTCTTATATGTCTGCCACCCTATTGATTCATCTGTCCCTAACACTTCTTCCTCCCGAAAAAATTTATAGGCCCATGTCTCTGAGACTGCAACCAGTTTCCTGCTTTACCACTACTAACATTCACTGGTTGTATCCGCTCAGCCAAATAACATTCAACCACAAAGTTTCTCTCTAGAACTGTAACATACATATGATTGAAAAGTGGAATAGTGCTGGCTCAGATGTCTTTAAACACACCTCCCTCGGAAGTTCGATCCTGGAGGCACTGATCGTATGTTATTCATCGAGTACCAAGAATGTTTGGTACACCTCAAAAAATAATGATCTACCGACATATCATCCAACCAATGGTGTATAAGCACTAGAGAACTCCCATCTACCTCCTTAATCTAGTCCTCAGCCACCTGTGAGTCGAGCTCGCCAATGACCCTAAGGGGAATCTAATGCTAAAACTTGTGTAAGGTACTAAGCTTAAATGTGTCTTCTTTAGGTACTACTGTTTGTAATTGCTAACCTGCTGGCCGTGATATAGCTAACACACTACTCGAAGGTACTATCTCGGGAAACGATCCATTTACCGAAGCCTCATCACTACGGACCAACCTCATGGTCACTCACTTGAAAAGACTAGATGCTAAGATCGTCATATTCTCTACTGGTGTCTCAACAAGGCAAAAAACTCTAGCCACAGCCTCCAACTAGCCCTTAACTGCATAGGAATCTGTCATGCCTCAGAACCTCAGAGGCCTCTGTCGCTGGAACTCGTGCAAAACACTTAGTCAAACTGAATCATTTACTGTTTGGGCTAGTGGAATGAGTGGGACAATGTGTAATGGTAATGCTCGTTCCTCTATTAGTGCCTTTACTGATTAAGGTCCCCACACCGAGGTGTCATTTCTCAGTGGTCTATCCTTGCATAATATACCTGAAACCCTAGATGGCTCTCTGTGGGGAGGAATCCTTGACGAAACGAGTGGAACATAGTAAATATGATATGCCTAGTGATCTGACACAAAAAGTTAACAAAAGAAACATTTCACCACACACACAGAATTAGTGTTTTCATGAACTAATTCAGAAATCAGAAGTCAGGGTCTTGGTGTATGGATACGTTGGCCACTGTACCAACACTAGATTCCCAAAACTGATAACCACAATCAGTACACATAACACTATTGTCATTAAAAATTTCAATGTCTAATGTTTTATGGTATAATCGCCTCCTCTGATACCAATTTTTCACGACCTATCCCCCGAGGCTCATGCCATGACTACCCCAAGTCGGTCTTCCATAGGCCTGGGGATGGTGACTAGCACCGAAAGGCGTATTTCCTAAAACCGGGAAGGAATTTCCATTATAACCTGTAAACACACACAACCAATCACACAATAGGATACAAACACAAGTAAACTGTATAGTAAACATGGTGTTTACAGTATGAAAAAGGGGACCAAATACAAGCACAATAGGAATGTACAAGAAAATGGAAAGTACAATTTACTGAAACAGCTCCTGCGAACTCCTACCAAGGATCATACCTAAAGGGCATGTACAACTCTCGAACGGTCATCTCTACGTTACGACTCGTATAATGTCCACCTCCATGCTACCTCCAGTCATGGTACTCTTGTTAGTAGTCAGTGATGTCTGTTGTCTACATGAAACACAATAAGGTTCAGGTGTATCACATGCATGAGTGAGTATAACGATACTCAGTAGGGACCCCAAGACCCTGAAGGCTCCCTAAATCCACAAAAGATAATCCACAAAGCATAAAAACAACTACCAAACCTTCTTAGGTACATGAATATATATATATCTATGTTATCAAGTATACCCATCTCATTAATTAGAAAACAAAAGGCTCAAATCATTAGCTCAAAGATAAACTCTTCCACGAAGTAAATAATACCACGAAGGTAACACAACAATGGTAAGTACCACAAAGGTAACGCCACAAAGAAAAATACCACAAAGGTTTCACCACGAAGAAAAGTACCATGCAGGTTCTCCAAACAGAAGAATACCACCAACGTATCACCATGAAGGTAAGTACCACTCAGGTATGTCACATAGAAGAATACCACAAAGGTAAGTACCCAACTGGTATTCCACACAGAAGAATACCGCCAATGTATCACCATGAAGGAATGTTCCACCCAGGTACGACACATAAAATAATACCAAAAAGGTATCATCACAATGCTAAGTTCCATTCAGGTACGCCACACAGAAGAATACCCCAAAGGTATCACAATGATGGTAAGTACCACACAGGTATGCCACTGAGAAGAATACCACCAAGGTATCACCATGAAGGAAAGTACCACACATGTATACCACATAGAAGAATGGCACAAATTTATCACCATGAAGGTATGTACCACACAGGTACGCCCCACAGAAGAATACCACCAAGTTATCACCATGAAGGAAAGTACAACACATGTATGCCACACAGAAGAATACCAAAAATGAATCGTCACGAAGGTAAGGAATCTTCTCACAGTAGGTAAAACATAGGTTCAGTAGTAGAGATGATTAGATGTAACCACTGAATCATCTTACTCTATTAAAAGGAAGACCCACATAGGATCCTAAATCTTCATACCCAAACAGGATCCTAGTACATCATTAGACCCATACATGATCCTAGTATGGCATACCCACCCATCATCCTAGTATATCATCAGACCCACACAGTATCCTAGTACGAAGGACCGACACAAGATCCTATAGTAGTCCCACATGGATTCATAGAGAGGATCCAAGTGAGACTCTCAAATAAAGACCCACAAAGGATCTCTAGCATAGACCCACAATGGATCTCTTTCTCAAGTGACAACCAGCTACAGGGTTCCCGCACTAAGCTCGCTTTATTTCGAGAGGTTCCACTCCTCAAGCCTCAGTTCAATACTCCAACTACCATGAATTCCCCCGGAGAATTATTCCAAAGGACCACCACATAAAAGGTGTCTCAATGCAATAGATGGTGTGTCAATCAAACGTTCGGTCTATATGTTATTGGACTTTTAGTCTCGAGGGCCCGGTTGGATTCATATTCAATCAATCCCGGAAATACACCAAGATTACCCAACACAATAGTGGGGTATATCAAAAGCTCCATCTCCCACCATGGTTTCCGGCATCACTGATGGTTCATCAAAAAGATGATCATAGCATATGTTATGGCCAAAAATGAAAAAAATGGGTTGAAGTGGGTCTGGGTCCGGTCCGATCAGGTCGGACCAACACGACCCGACCCAGCTTGTGCCGACCCAACCCGGTTTGGGTCTACCTGAACTGGTTCATGGCGGTGTGCAGGGCTCACTGGGAAGTGGACTACTGTGCGCCGACCCGCAGTGATGTGTCCCATTGTGGCTGGCAAGATGGCCCACCTCCTTCTCCATGCTATGCGTCATGCGCCCTGCCTTCACGAGTGACCGAATCAACAGACCACCCTTCCGTCACCACCACGGAACAACACTTCAGCTCTCACTCACCGGGTGGTGCAGACGGGCGTGGCTGTCCCCTTCATGTGGCCGACCTCTACTAGCCACCACCCTTGTTTTTCCGCAGCTGACGGGCCTCAGCCTTTCTCCGGTGCTATGGTCACGTTGCCGCCTTCGTCGTGGCTGGTCGTGGTGCCAAAGGGCATTTCCAAGCACTGTCAGTGTCGATCACCATCCTCCTCCATTGTGAATAACACATCAAGAATCACAAAGAATTGTAGAGAAGTAGGACCATGTTTTTTTGGCCTGCACCCTCTGAGTTTGGGCAGTAGCATGCAGCTCAATAATTCTTTTGTCACGAAGAACCTCAAGAACAGGTAAGGGGGTATTCAAAACAAAAAAAAACCCTACCTTAAAGATTATTTATGATGAAGTGTGAGGAATAATACAAATTCATTGAGGGGTTGGCATTCACTGATTCCATGCAACAATCCTCCAATGACATCGCTCGATCATCATTCTTCGGTTCGTGGTTCAGGGTCGCTCTTCACCGCCCGTCAGAACCGGCTCTTTTCTCCATGTTATTGATTTCGTTTCACATTACCAGAGCTTCGTCCCTTGGTGAAGTCATACCAATTCCTCCCTCCCAAGCACCATATAAGTCAAAGAGGCAGAGGGTATGTAATAATCATGGAATTTATAAAAGGTTCATTTAATATGAACCTTCCTAAATTTTAACGGCATTGTTACATTGTATTTGAAAGGTCAAGCCAATTAATTAATATTGGCGCAATTAAATGGGTGGATTCCAAGGGGCTTCCCAACATTAGTGAGGGGTTTAGGTGGACCCCACCACCATGAATTCACAAATGTTGGTTTTCTAGCTCGAGCGGTCCCCACCTCTAAGCATTCAATTGGGAGGTTGAAAAAATAAAAAATTGTTCTTTATTTTATTTTCATTTCCATGAAAAAAATTAAAACTAACATTTACCCTTGACAAACTTAGGTCAAAGTGAATGTCTCCATAAGTGAATACCACTGCTGCGAGTTCAACCGTGTCCTCAGATTTTAATATCGAGCATCAGTTCAAAAGATAGAAAACACCACTTGTGCATTTATTGAACACACCTGAAATAATGTTCAGAAAATTACTAATAGTCACCCTCAACCCGCACCATTCGATGTTAGGATCTTCTGAAGTGAAACACATCCCATTGAACCCAATGGTTTTCTTGGATTTCTAATCCGAGAAACTGTTTAAAAGTTATGGGTTTTACAATAAAAAAGTTGTCACTTAATTATTTTATTTACGACCAAAAACATACTTTCTCTGGTGGGCCACGCTGGAAAAAGTTAGTATCTTCTAAAAAATTGAATACCCTAATGAGTTCAGCGATGGTTTCATATTTTTAATCTGAGTCACCTTTTGTGAGTAATAAGAATTGGAAAAAGAAAATAACTTTACTTAATTATTTTATTTATAGTTATGCCATTTTGTGGGTTTTCTCACAAGAGGCCCGCGCCGACCAATTAAAAGTTGTGCCTAGGGTAAAATCACTATTCTAAACGAAACAGTGCCATCAGATTTTCGGTCCTGGAACCCATTTATGAGTTATCCCACTATTTCAGGAAAACTGTTTATGCACACTACTTTAAGTGTAACAAAACTTTAAAGGATTGTTCCGGGCACTCCAGGCCTCAGAATCACCCACCGTCAAATTTTTTGGTCTCAAAATAATTACATTTAATTAAAAAAAATTATAAATAATTTCCGAGACATTACAGTAGAATAACCCCACTACTAGTTAACAAGATCTTGCATATAGGGTGGAACACATAAGACCATGTGGTACTTCGGCTCAGACCCAAAGTGTTTGTATGAGATGTCAAAAAATTGAATTAGTGGATCAAATTCACTAATTTTTATCTTATATTTTATTATTATGGGATAATATTTACAAAATATTAGATGGTTTGGACATTGGATGGTGAACTATGATAGAGAAGTTCTGGTACTAAATAATTGTCATTAGATCATTTATAAAGTTGTGAAGATTATGTTTTGACGGTAACATTAATTATAATCTACATTGTGGATGAGCATGATGTTAATATGTTATTTAGGTGATTTTGGGTTCATTAATTCATCATGTCTATGAATGTTGGTCCAACTTATATATATATATATGATTTATATCTTCAAATTATTTTCGTAATTAATTTTCTCTATTAGTTATATCGGTTTTGAATATTCATCGTTATTTGATATATCGAAATTGGAATTAGTTTGAATAATTGTTCAGGTAGTTTTTTTAGTATATCTATGTTAAATGTGACTAATGTTCCTGAATATAGGACAAGGATAGTTCTCAATGGGTAATACCTTGGTTTGTGTATATGTTCCTAAGATATCCTTATGTGATACCATTGATATGTTATGATATCATTTGGTTCTCAATGTCCTTTTTTTAACAATATTTCACCTCATATACATTTAGTTGACCTGTCAGTTGAGCATGATACTTCAGATCACGGGCCCACACATTCCTTAGTTGTGCAAGTAGTGGTTCTACTATAGATGTCCCTATGTTACACAGAAGACTATAATAGCGATATCTTTCTCCAATATCCTCCATCCATTTAGTGGACTGGTAGAATACATGCTGTTATGGATTTGGTGGACATCATAGAGGAAAAATTCAAATTCACCCAGATCCTAAGAGAAATGATGGTGATGTTCAAAGCCTTCGTGATAAAGGATCCTTCTAAGAGTATTTGAAAAGTATTGGGATAGGAAATACAGATAGACTTACTATAATGGTAGTCCATAAATGTATTTTTTCTATATAATTCCTCCTGAACAAGGGGATGCTCGAATTAGAATAATATTTCATGGTGTTGTATTATTTCTCTATAAAAGAATATTCCAAAAATCTTATTTTACTGATATTATATACATTTACTAACTTCTAATTATTATTTACACTCTTAATTCTAGTAAATTAGACATAATAATACTACCAAATATTAGAATGTATGTTATGAGTTCAATAAGGTTTATTAAACAGTGGTTCATTGAAAGGATCAGACTATCAATAAGAATAGGATGAGGGCCATGTAGTTGGTCTCCACTTACCCTTCAACACACAGCTGTCCATACATTAAACTAATTCTATTAGTAACACTTTCCATAGTTATAATAGGAATATATAATATATACCATATATAAAAGGTATTAATGTGTATAAGATCATTTCTTCTCTATCCCCTCTTAGTGATAAGAAATTGTGATTTAACTCTTAGATGTTCAGAAATCAGAATGTGGTATGCTAGGTACCATAAAACCATTGATGGAAGTGAAACATGATAGGTCATATAATATAGTTTTATATGGATTTATGATGGAGGTTTAGGAAGAAACCATCTTTGATTAGGAGATCCAGATTGGGCTCTCAATAATAGAGTCAGTATGATCATTTACTTTGGATAAAATCCCTGGAGTTAAGACAATACATGTGTATACTATATATCCGGATGAAAATGATGTTAGAGATGGGAAACATAATTTTTTATGTACATATTTGATCAATCCATCATTATCTATATTTTTTTCAATAATAGTGTATCCCAGTATTTATTATTTTCATAAGTAGTTATTGGAATTTAACTATTGTTCAATGTAACCGTTGAACTAGTATTAATTAATACAATATTGGAAAAAAAGTATACTATATCCCATTATTCCCATCGTTTCCTCTAGTATTGACTAGATGTGGACATCTATGGGGGGTCTTTATAATATAGATTATGATCCTATAATTTATAACTAGAATAGACTTCCAAAAAAATTATGAGATCACATAGATTTCAATAATTGATAGGTTCCCTCCTCTAAAGATACAAAGATATGTGTTAATAGAAGAATGGGAATTTAGAGCTAGTAGAGTTGGATAAAACTTATAAAATCTTAGTATGATAAAAAAATTGATATTTTGATTAGAACATTCTATTAGATCAGAAAAATCCCACATGTTATTTATTCCAGTCATCTAATTCTACTAGAAAGTATTTCTGGATGACTTTCTTGGAAATCCCCTTAAAATGGGAGTTGATAAGAGATTGAGCTAAAAGTAGTTGAATAAACCATTTCAATACCCCATTTCCTTGTGTAACCATATGATCTACTATTTATCAATGTAATATATAAGGACATGGAGTGTAAGAGATTTACTAGTACATGTATTTCACAAAGGATTGAATGTGTGTTGCTTTCCAGGAAGTTGGACAATAGTATTTGACATTTTTTCAATTAACGGAATATGAACATGGTGACAGTGAAGAACTTATATCAATTTCCTATTATAAAATATAAATTTTATCAATTATAATGAGTCCACTAGTTATCCATGATTTATGTTCAATCAGGCATTGACATGTTTTGAGTTAGAGGGGTGGAAATTAAAAAAATATATTTTGTTTTAGAGTATGTATATGTTGTATGATAAATTATTTATTACATTCATGCTAATAAAAACACTAGAAATGATCACGGACCCCATGAAGTTTATCTTTATCACAAAACTGAACTCATACATTTTTGTATTATTCAAAGAAATATCCATCTACTTGCCGACATTATAGCTACTTACCATACATGTAGAGGTTGTTTTGAGTACACTTAGTGAAAATTATATTCATCCCAATCTATGTATGTGTATCTTTTGGATAATGGAGGTTATATTCAGAGGTAATTTGATGTAAATTAAAGAAACATTTGTTTACTATGAGAATTTGGTGGTAGTCTTGTCCTAAACACATCCCTGGAACATGTTCAAGGATATGAGCTTTCTAGGCCTAGGGGATTTTATAAACATTATGTCTAGGAGTTATCCCATATATTTGAATCTACGATGGAACTAAATAATAAGGGGGTATTGATACATTGGTAAAGTTTGTGTGAAGCTATATTTTATGAGTTGAATAGAATATTGATGACAAATTAAGATATGAGACACCCTGAGCTTGGGATTGGTTATGCAGTGCACTGTGATTCATTAGGATTTGCTATATGATAGGTAAATATATAGAGATATAAGGTAATAATATATGTTTCTAATAAACTATGAGACTAATTGAGCAACCACCCTAGACATTATCAGACCCAGGTATCTATTATCCATTATTTTATGTGTTGTCGTAAATTTATATTTGTAGACAAATTTATTATTATATCGACCACAATATCCATTTTTATATATTCAAACATAGAGAACTAAACATGAGATAATTATTTTAATATTAATATCTAAATAATTTCATTAGTGTGAAATCATATTTACTAAGGAAATTAAACAACATCATGGATTATTTTAGCCATAATATATAGGATTATCATGAGCTAGGTGAGAATCCATCTAATGTGTAGTGGTGCATGATGAGTTTATTAGTTTATTGTTGGATGGATACTTCCTAGGAACAAGTTTATATGATTTTTAATCCCTTATTGTAAACATATTCTATATTGGACTTTGAATGAACTGAATATGATTCATACTTATAGTGTATTTTCATGAGGGAATAGTTGGGAGGAGAGTGTATGATAACATTTTGGTCTTTTAGTGATGATGTTGTGATCATGGTACATGTGACATTAGTAGTACCTACTTATACCATAGAGGAATAGATAAGGTATTGTAATTCCATTATATGTGAAATACACACTATAGAAATGATGATGTTCCATGACTTCTAGAAACAGTTCTGGTGGTTATGGATTAATAGAGACAATGTAGTGTTTTTCTATGGATCCTAATTATATATGTGGGTGAAGTAAAAACACTAGCATCATTTTGGTTTTCTCCAAAAACTTATATTTCCCATGTAAATGTTGGAGGAAATCATGATATACTATTTGATGTGGTTAACTTGGCCTCCAAGGAGTTTTGATTCTATTTGGGGGATTTTTTGATCGATTGTTGAAAGTCACCTAGTTTTTACTGATTGAAGAGCCTTACTAAATGGGTGGTATAGAATGTCTATGTATATGTGATTGTATGATTTCATGGGGTAAAATTTATTATTTTTCTAGATATAGGCACACAATTTACATCATTGTTTGGGAAAGGATTTCATAGTCCTCGAGGGACTCAAATGAGATTGAGAACAACATTCCACCTACAAGAAGATAGACATCATGAGTGAACTATTCATATATTCGAGTATGTGCTTTAAGTTTGCATACGTGAATTTAAATTATCTAGGGATAATCAATTATTCTTAGCTGATATCACTTATGAAAATAGTTATAAGGATTTCATTCATATTCCACCATATGAGGATATTTAGGGAGGTAGTTTCATTCACTGGTCTATTATAATGAGGTAGGTGATATATCAGTTTTGGGACCTAGTATAGTCTTGAAAACAATTGAGAGAGAATTTGATTTTGAAGAGGTTGACCAACAATCATTGTAGGTATAGATCTTATACCTTTCATATGATGATACATTTAGAGCTCACTATGGGTGATTTGTTTTTATTGTGGTAGATTTCAAAGAGGATCACATTTTAGAGTGGTTCCAGAACACCAACATTTTCATGTTCATTTTTGGAATTCTAATTATCCGCATATTCTGGGGTGTTACACCATACACAATAACAACAATTTTTAGTACACCACTCCATAATAACCACTACCTTTTACCGTGTATTTCCTAAATTTTCTAGATAGCTATCCAATATTTTTTTCTATAAAAACATAAAAAATACATTATGATTATCAACCCTAGATTAAAACATTTTCTACCCCAACTTCTAGTTTCTTCTTGATTTCATTTGAATTCCTTTTTATGATTTATTATAAATGGTTTTATTAGACCTTGATGGGTAACAAAGTGTTGATATTTATGAAAATTTAATTTGGATATAGACACCTATGATGGAGCATGACATATATTTTTATGACTTGGCATTATATGTACTTCACATTTTGGTACTCATTTACAGTTTTTACCATATTATGTATTTTATTGGAATACAATCTTTAAATGATTGATTGTGGTCATATGAGGATTATTTTATGTCACATCAGCCCTATTATGAGATTGTGTCAATGATGCATGTCAGATATGTTCACTTGTATGATGAATTGGTGATTTTTTTTATCTCATTTTGTTGTTTTTATTTCCATTTTTCCACTGTGATGTGTGTTTTCATTAGATGGCTGCTTTTCTTAGTACTTGAGAGAACAGGACCAGCCTATGATATGAATACCTTAGAGGGGATGGTGGTGTAAGATTTATTTGTGAAATTGGTGATGAAGTATTTGAGAATAGGGTAGATATAAGATGATTGCATACTTAACATGTTGAGGATTTAGTTGTGGTTCCCTGATATTCATCATGTTCCATACACTCTTGGTATCCTAGTGGATAACTAAAGGATATCCAGAAGTGTAATGCAATTTATGGATAAAGGATATTGGGTATCATATACACACAACATTGTGATAATGTAAATCTCCTAAACCAAAATCTTCTTGCTTGTTTGGTCACTATTTCATGTCTCATTCTCATTATTGCATGAAGTAGAAGCATGTAAGGTTGGTTGTTTTTGCTGGCATTTTTAGTGCATGAAATCTCAATTTTGGATTGTGTGTTTATTCAAATTTAAAATTTATTAATAATATGGATTAAAATTAATATTCTACGGAAAAATAGGTTGATAACGCATTAGTGGTGTTTTACTATGTATTTTACTCAGGCCCAACTCATCTATTTTAGTATGCTTGTAGATTTCATGGATAGAGATCCAAAGAATGGAATATAGGACATGATTGATGGTGTAAAAGAGGAGAATGAAATTTTAGTGGATTGGGATATACATTATAGCACCACATTATTTTTTATGTTATTATTTATATATTTTCTACATCTTTTTTAGACATGCTTGCAATATTGGTATCTAAAAAAATTAGATGACATGTATGCCATCCTTTTAGTTACACATGATTGATTTGATTTATTATGTTATTATATTTATTTTAATTTTTTGTTGATCCTATTATTTGATACAGCCAGTATGGTCTCCCCACATTTGTAATTATTCCTCCACTTCCAGTTAGAAACCCCTTTCAAATAGTGAGCTTCGCATAATGTCATGTGGGAATCCGGCTCAGGCCCAGGGGTGAGGGTCGATATGATAAATTAATGATAACCCTTTTTTTATTGGGCTAATGGGGGAACCCTTACATACCCAAATATGACCAAACCATGAATAATTAAAGGCACATACAAGTGATCTATGTGACTTTTCCTATGTTCAATACATGTAATTTAGAAAGTGTCATCTATTAGTAACATAAAAATAGGTTGGTTACAAAGACTAATTTTCCACTATCATCCATGTGTGTGCCTAAGAATTATACTAAGAATCATGACCTCCACATCTCTACTACACTTAACTAACACAATGTGATCAGAACCACAACATCTCCAACTTCAACAATATATGAAGTTATATCCAGCTCTTATGACACAATTACATCAATTCATATAAAATATCATCATGATCCTCTATGTTGTGAAATGGAGGTTTAATAAAACCATACTGAAATTGGGGAATATAATATTGGATATGATTGAAACCGTATATGCACTTTCCAGAGTGTGTTGGCCAGCAAATGAGAAACTAAAATTAGGAACTATCCCTAATTTTTTGTCATATTTTAACGTAATACAGAATTAATTATCATAGATTCATGTTCTGTATAAATTATTCAATCGAACACAAATAATTTATTTAGAGGAAATATCCCATTAAAATTTTGGTTTGTTAAAAAAAATTAATCTATATTTATGAGTGAATTATGTATCTATATAATATCCATTACTCATGCAAATAGTGATATTTTTCCACATCATATAGCTTCACATAAAAAAAATTTATTTGGTATAACTAATTGATTTTCTATCACCAGTTATTTATTATTCAACATTCATTTAAAAATAGCACATCTTACCAAATGATAACAAGGAAACTATTTTTATTACTAATAATGATATATTTTATTAATGATAAACATTATATAAAATGAAATTGAGTTTTTTCATATACAGAAAGTAACATTATTTCCATTATTTAACATATCAATCATAGTTATCACAAATAATCAAATTATTATTTTTTCAATGATAGTGGTTTTGATAATGGATATACTAGATTTTCCATAGTATCAAAACAAAAAATATTCACATTGTCCTGTATGATGACATTTCTAAAGAGAAGATAAATAAAAATAATGTCTACTGTCATATATAGATTCTAGGTTGCCTTATTTTGAATTTTTTTCACAAATATTATTAATATATATCTCTATTAGATTGGATTTTTTTACTGTCACATTTTCAACAAATAACTTCTCGTAATCACTATATACACTTACAGTGATAAATTTTTCAAAGGTAAAAAATTATGTCATAATATTATCCGATATCGAGTTCGGGTGTTTTTACTAATATATCGATATTTTCAATAAATAAATAATGATTGAGATCTAGAATAATCATCATTAAAATGTATTCACGCATTATTTTGACACTTTTAAAATAAAAATTACAATCTATAAATACTAATAACTATTACTCATTACTTCTTAAATACATATGTATGTTACCAAAAAATAAATTATGTTATTCGAAATAATAAAATATATTTTCAATTTTCAAAAAAATTAAATGTAAGACTAAATCCACCTTGATGATTTATATATTAGAAAATATACATGTAAACATAAAAAAATTATTATTGATTATATAAATTAATAATAATTCCCTAGATTAATACTGTGTCCTTAGGAAGTTTTTGAAAATGATTAAACTACCTTAGGTATATCTTTTGATAATTTTATATATTTTATGAGCCCTTAAAAATAAATTTAGGATCATTTTTACCATTTTATGAGTAATGTTACTATGTAATTCTAAATGATGAATCCCTTGGTATTAATATATTTAATACATGATAATATTCATAAACTATTTTCCAATATAACTATCTATTGGAGTCATTCATAGTGGATTTACTGATTTTGTTAATTATCCAATGCATATATTATAAGAGATTCAAAATAGGTGTGCATCTAGGTATGTTTATCATGAATCAAGTGACGATCACGTTAATAATGAATCTACCCTTTTGGGTTTATTATCCAAGGTACCAATTTTATTGATCCATATCCATTTTAGTATCTCAATAGGTATTTTATTTATTTGAAGCCACTCACTCGATAAATCACTAAAATTTCACAATATTTTACTCTATATAACCTATTAGTTATAGGGTTTCACTATTATATTATTGTTCTACTCCCAAAAAATAAAAATCCATTTCAAAGATGAAATCTATTTAATACCAATTCTATTACATATATTTTTATAGGATTTTTTTTTGTAAATATCCAATAAACACAACTCAATTATCGATAAGATGAGGGTGATTAGATGAGTAGGCATATAGTTCATCAAAATAAAAATAATAATTAAAAATATTTATTTGAACCTCCATAATTATTTCCAAACACCGTTTTATCTTCTAATATTCAATAAGATAACCTGTTAAATACATAAACAAAAGGGGTGAGATATAAGTCCTAGTAATGGAATTAACATGATAAATGAGCATAACATATGGGTTAACCAACATAACATGATATAATTAATGGGGTGACTCAGGGTTAATCACATAGATGAATGTAATTATGTTAATGGAATCATAATATTATGGTAACATAAGAATGTTCCAATGAAACAATTTAATATGTATACGTATGTCATGGATGTCTTACAGCAAAACATTACATGGTGTAAAGAGTCCATTAGTGGGTTAGATTTACTCCCTAACCCAATAAATATCTTCTCATGGGGAATAAACATTACCTAATGAGTTGGAATACTATATTTGTGTTCCCATCATAACATATAATTTCTTCTATGTGCTACAAGTATAAATAATACAAATAGAGTAAACATACTAATTTCCCGTAGAAGGAAATGGGTTGCAAAATAATGTATTATAGGATAACTAGATGTCTAATCATAATTATTTACATGAATGATGTGAGTAAGAAAATATTAGTATTTCATAGGTAAATAAGGAATCATATATAATGGTAATATGTCCAAGTGATTTGGACATATAAAAAATATTGGAGAAACAATTTTTGAAATATTTATTTTAAGTTCGGTTTAAGAAATAAGTAAAAATAATTTTTAATGATGGAAATGGAATAATAATTTCCACATAAAAATAGTTTTTTTAAATAAATATATTTTTGGTTTCTATATTGTGTTAAAACATTTTCATTAAGTAACAATTGAACGAAGACAATGAAAATCAAGTATTTCCCTTTAATCGGATTTTTGAAATGAAAATTTTTATATAAGAACCCTTAAAGATGTATATCCTCATCAATGTAATACAAATATGTCTAGGAATATATGTTATGGAAATATAAATATATCATATAGAATAATTATATAATAATAATAGGGTGAGAAAATGAGGTAAAAGAGATAAAACATAAATCTAATGAAAATAGGGTGGTTCAAAGATATACCTTAACATATCATCTGGAATCATTATGTGCCATCAGTTATCACCCTACATAAGAAAATTATTTTAATTTATTATTTAATTTAAAAATAATTTCCACATATGTTTTATTTATTAAAATTTTATTATGTTCACGTAGATAAATTAATATGATATATAGTGTCAAACATCACAATTATAAGGTGATTTGTTTATGGTTCCATGGTCATCTCACTTGTGGATAGTTATTGAAGTTATAGTAAAATGGTACTAATACTAAAAACGTTTAATGAAATAATATTTATGAAAATATAGAAATTTAAACTTCCCAACATACTAATATGGTTCTAAATTAGAGATAATTCATTTAGTAAAAATGATAATAATATATAGTACATTCATTTTGGAAATTATACCTATTGTCATGTACTTGATAAAATTTATTGGAATATATGATTGTTAAAAAAATAAAAAATAATAATTAAGATATATTATAAATATTTTAATAATATTTTAACATAATAATATATTTATAGCCATCCTTGAAGGTGGTGTATAAAAACAAATTAGGTTTTTCATGGAGTCAATGAACAACCCATATTGTGATCCATGATTTTATATTAGAAAAAATTGAAATTTCACTTTAGGGAAATATTAAAATATAAAAATAAAATTATAGTTTATTTAGAATATTAGAGAATTTATAACAGGTTATTGGAGGGATTGAATTAGAGGTTAGAAGAAGAAAATAATTCAAAAGTGACTATTTATGAATATTTCCTCTTCAATGATGTCAGATGGAATATTACTTATGTAACATTGTTAGAGGAATTTTTTGAAGAATAAATGTGTCATTTTGACATAAATCATTAGTTATGAGCTATGAGTCCTCATGACCTTAGGTGAACCATCCCTTATGGTAGAGGCTTTCATCAAGCAGTGATGGTCTCATGAGGAACCATAGTGAGATTATTACCCTAATCAGAGTAAAAAAGTATAGTGAATATATAAAAAGATATCATTTATATTATTTGAGTAAGTTGATACCAATAACATAACAATACTAGGAATGTATAAAGAATAAAATCAATCATGAATACAAGAATGTAATCCCTCATAGGGGTGATCACATATAAAAACAAAAAAATGTAAAAAGTAATATAGGGTCTAAGACACCAAGAATTCCCATATCATTGTCCCTATAATCATATGAATATATATTTATTGTTAATAAATATTTTTCATAACCCATCTTATGCCTAAAAAAGTAATGGTTACTTAGTTACTCATGCTCCATGGCTTCCTGACTAGGGTGTGCATGTAACTAAGTTGGACACCACCAATTTTGTCTATTAACCAATAGATAAATTATGGGTATATACATGTGATATTAATAGTTGGATAAAAACATACTATAATTATGATATGTGAAGTGGTATTTTTCGTAAGAAGCCTCCAAAAACCATAACCAATCCTTTTTTCTTATATTGAAAGGATCTTCATAACAAAAGTATGAATTTATCATGATCCATCGATGATGTTGATGTTCAATTCAGCTGGGACAAAGGATGATTGTTGTGAATGCTACTCAACATATCAAAAGAATTGAGTAATAATAATATATTCAATCCATATTTCATCACCATAATAAGTTAAATGGAATTATTCAGAATTGATGATGTGTGATGCCAAATATTCTATAGGATACATAGTCATAAATACATACACAAAACCTCAAGGATTCCAGGTAATTCAATACACAAGTTAGTGATCATGAATCAAGAATTGAAATAAGGTTACAAACTAGTGTAAATGATCTATCAGGGCCTTGTGACATTGTACATTTAAATTTAGAATGTTTCCTTTGATTAATTATGACTTTATAATAATTAATTGACTAATGGATAAATATTCATTAAAAAATTAATTTAAAGGGAAAGTCGACTAAATTAAAGAGCCCAATTTAACATTCTAATAATGTTTCGTAAAATATAATTTGATGACTAAATGATACCAAAAACATAAATGAGAGTAAACTCCACTAACAAGGCATGATAGCTTCTTATAAATTACCAATGTAGGAATCCTTCAATTTCAACAAGGATTATCACATGGCAATCAATTATTATTAATTATAACTAATATTTAATTTTTTTGATTTATTATTTGAAATCAAATTAAATGGATAATGAATAAAAACCATAAGACTTACTAAATATGCCCTCATTGTAAGAACGTCAACTGTCCCCCATGGTTGGTCTCCCAAATGCATCTAACATAAATTCCAAAAAATAACCATCATGTGAACACAAAAAAAAATTAAATATGATTAAATTCTAACCATAATAAGAAAACGAAAAATAAAAAAAAATTCTATAACATAATCCAATGGAGTTTAATCTAATTTGAGAACTCTCTGGATTATTTTAATAGAAAAATTGCAAAAATAATACCATATTTTGATTGAAAAATTATCTCAAATTGATGAATTAAAAGGAATGAATAAAAACGAGATAGAGTATCATGACCTAATACATCCAAGGGTACCCCTAATGGGAGGAAAATAATTAAAGGTATATAATTAAATTGGATTCTTTCCACCCATAGGTCCATGTTGGGAGACCAGCATCAATGGTATAAGAATATCACATGTTGCAAGAATTACCATCAAGGACGATATAGAATTTGTATACAGGATGTCATCCACCATGAATGTCTATTAAATATTATAAAATAGTGAATCCAAAACCATCCCACTATTCATATAGAAAGTAAACAAAAACAAAGACACTATAAATGAATAAACAAATTTGACCACCATGGTTGTGAAACCAATAAAGACCCAAATGTGTGAGATGGTAATTTCAATAATTGTATATGAAGTCCTCTTTGAAAGTTGGAAAATACATTTACATATTTTTGGGGTGATAATAGCATGTATACTCAGTATAGTCTTTCCCAAATCCACTCAGGAACATGTGAAAAGTGAATAGTAATGAAACTGTGAAAAAATAATGGAACCAAAATCTTATAAGAATGTTTTCTCACCAATCCCATTCCCCCATGGAATTATCAACAAATTACTCATCCATGTGTAATAACATAAAATAAGTAGTATCAACAAAAGGAAACCCATTCTGGTTTCTCACTTATTTTTCTCAGTCACACCCTAAGAACACTCGTCTTGTCACACTCATATGTCCTATATAGTTCCACTTGGTGATTACTTGGTTGTCAAATCAAATATCACACAAATAAATATGATCCATCACATCACATTTCATGTGATGACAAATATATGATAAAATCACACCACTACCATATCTTTAAAAATAATTGTTTGGTATCATAAAAATTAAGGACCCAAACCATATATCCTTATCATTTCATGCATATTCACCATGATTAAATGCCTCACTATCCCATCGAACATAGAAAAACACTAAATTTTGAATTATAGTTACAATATCATGTACTTTTAAATCTCACTAGGAAGGGAGGGAGGGTAAGAAGGGTTATCCATTACATATCCTAAAAATCATTATATTGATAAAAACACAACCAATATTTTTGTGTCATTAAATAGTGGTCGACACTAGAATAGTTCTTGTAGAAATAATAAAAAATTGAAATATATATGTGTGTGTGTGTTTTTTCATTTAAACAATAAAAACCTATGGGTTTATAGAATGAGTATCCTCCAAATTTACCACTCCAAAAAATTCTTTAGAATATCAAAAACATTCATTTCCACCTCCTCCTCTTGCTAACATGCCCCATATTTTCAACATTAATATCACAACCACTCCCGCATCACAACCATCCCATGTTATAAAAATAAAATCTCACCAAATCTACCTCATCGAAACAATTCATATTAACCACATCATAAAAATATAAAATAACCCAACCACATTCAATATCTTCCTTTACATAAATATACTGATAGTTATTTCATCACAATCACTTCATTTTTTCAATGGTACTCTCACACATATTAACATTCCAAGAACAACTAATTCATTATCCAGATATATGTGATTAAATATTTAATTCAAGGGGATATAAAATAATCAGCCAAAAATGTTTTCAAAATTATATTAAATAAAACCATAAACAATCACCCAAAACCATTATTTTAAGAAAATTACTCAACAATTTATAAAATCAATAAAAACATCCTCAAATAAGGAATACATGAAATTTCATTAAATATCTTTAAATTTAAATTATATCAATTGAATATATTTATTTATTAAATGATTAACTTATTTCAAATGTGAAAACAAAATCCGTACACCTTTCTTAAGTTCAACTATAAGAAATATAAGGGATTCCCTACCTCAATAGTGGCATTCTGAATAGTGATTAAATTTTTTAACAAGATGATGATGACTTGATAGAACCACAAGAGTAGAAAACAACCTGGTCAACTAAGAATGCTATATCCCACAAAAACCTATGATAAAAAATCATCTAAACTGAATGTTTCATTGAAAATTACCTTCATACAAGGTGAATACAGCTAAAAAGTTGAATAGGAAAGAATAAAACTTGCGTAGAACCCCCAAGGAAAAATCTACAAATCTGATGGATGAATTATAATAAAAAGGGAATGAAATACTACTTACAAATTAGCATGAGTCCCCTATGAATTGATATAAATTTTAAAAGAATTATAAGTGTTGTTTAGGTTCGGGATTTTATTGCATGTCTAGAAAACACAATACCACAACCCAAAATCCCTCCCCATTTCATAGAGCTACTAAAATGTAACTATATAGTCACACAAGAGAAGGGACCATGTCATAGTGGGACTGTTCAAATATATGTTTAGGAAATATGACTAGATATGTGTTATATATAATCAAAAATAGGGAGGATATCTTGAAATAAGAGGAACCACCACCCCACATGTATACCAATCATATAAAGGCCCACACCATAGTCTTTTTCAATGTCTTAACTACACAAAATACAATAGATCCATATAAACTACATCACGAGGATCCATTATATAGATATATTCATGACACCACTACCCTCTACTATGTAGCTTAGTCCAACTCACTATGGATTCATTCTTAGGTGGATTTTTGCCTCTAAATAATCAATTATCCATCTAACTCTTTTAGAAATTCCCCAAGACTCTTCAATAACTATAAATTTCATAATATAGTGGGGTATAATGTTTGGGATGTCACATCAAATACCTATAAAATAATTTTGACCCACAAGAAAAAAAAGAGAATGGAAAAAAGGAAGATGTATAAACAACCATCCAATGAGATACCTATTAAGGATACCATTACAATATAAACAAATAAAAATTATTTATCACTATAATCACTCCAAATATCCATCACATGACCATTATTTTTACAACTACAATAACTTCATTCACAAAGAAAACTAATACCACATAGATAACACAACAATGAACCAAGTACAAAAAATCAAGGAGTTCCACCTTCATCCTCATGATAATAACTTATATGGAAGGAACTAACTCAGCTGTACTGTGTTAATAATTTTTAAACATATAAATATATTTAATTAAGAAGGTTTATCCCCCAATAATATTACATAGGCTTTAACAAACATTACATTAAGGGGAAAATAAATATTTAATAAAATAAGATGGCCTGAACAACACATCGCCATGGAAAACAGATAATAAAGAAAGAAGAAAATTATGTACATGGAATTCATATATTTGTCATGATCCCAAGTACTCTCCTCTAATATATCATTTCCATGAGCACATGAAACATGGAAATGGTCTGTACATTGAACAACTTATACCATCAATTATGAATCACTTCTTTCCACTCTATAATCATCATTTTATTCTTGATATCCATCTCCCCCCATCAATGAAATGATATTCAGCATGCTAATTATGGATGAATTGGTTTATACGGGAAGTGTTCATGGATCTTTTCTATATCTGGTGGAATATCCTATTAATATTCTACCAAAGAAACATGAAAAACCACATGAAGAGGTCCAGACCATTTGGGAGAGATCTTACTAAACCTGCCAAGCCTTTGCTATTAATATTGAGGAGACATCTTTATGAACATGAGGTATCGATCTAAAATCTCCAAGTGTATCCTCATATGATTGAAAAAATAAATCATCCATATCTATACAACATTAAACCATTCACGACCTACATATATCATCTCTTTCATTATATGCAACACATCGAAAACAATAATTAATGACTCCCCAAACTCTTTCCAGCAAGATATATAATGACATGACCTCCCATAAAATTCTGAATATAGTGAAATTATGATGGATTATTGGTTGATATTTCCAAAATAAAATGAAAAATGTGAATTTTCATTCCCATGATCCACCGATGATCAAGATATCTTGTTATAACATATCCTTCAGTGTCTGGATGGTCTTCTATGTATATCAGTATTTCATCCTAATAGTCTAATGGATTGTTGGAATATCTGAATTCCAAAATCAAGATACAATCCACTCAATAATTATAGTTGAAACTATAATTCTAATCCAATAAAATATTCCTCATAACCCAATTTAGTTGTAAAATCTCATACATATATCTCTGTTCCAAAACCACCATGGCGTATAACTCCTTCATATATAGGAAGAGATATGACTTCAACAACTAATACAATATTTAAAATATATCACAATAACCTATATCATCTTGGGTGAAACCAATAATTAAGTGTGTTGATATGTTATCACAATTCCATTAATGAATGTCAAAGGGCTATAAAAAATCCAAGAACATGGGGTTCTATATTTACAATGTATAAAAGTAGGCAAAAAGTTATAAAATCTTCCACCCTCTTGTTTATCTATGTTAAGTGTGCCTATATCCCTAAACATTTATACATCTTATATTTTCTATGTTCTAACAAAAAAATTTATCTATTGAAATCATGACAAAAATCCTTGTGCATAACATCTGGAATGAAAATACACATTTGAAACAAAAACCATTTATGACTATCCCCCAACCATCCATCTAAGAAATTACAAATATGTACAATGTCACACATCACCATAGTCTATGAGTATCCACCAAGAGACTCCACTACCTACCCCATTAATAACTACTATTTGTCCATTAGTTCTAATAATTACCCTACAATAGCAACCCATGAATCTATGTGTAGGGATATAAACTCACCCATCACTCTCTTTTAATCTTATACTCTTATCCGTCTTCCATTAATGAAATCATTCTCAATGATTTAGCCACATCATTTAAATATTTTAAGGGGTGTAATATCAAAAATTCATATCCTTGGAGAAATTAAATCTATGAATACTGTTATAAATTCATTACCGACATAAAATGGATAAACCTGAAGCTTTTTTTATTAGTGAGGAAAACAAAGAGTTCTCCAATGAGGTAATGTTTCCATAAAATCAACACAAACAAAACCTCTAGTAAATCTAGATCATGGGTGGCATAGTTGTGTTCATCGGGATGTAACATACCATACCAATAATAGTTCTCTAACTTCTTTTAAATCAATACATATACTAATACTAGATGGGATGAGTCAAATAACACCTCAATCATTAATCATCCTCCAGAAACAAAATCAATAGAGCACTGATCACTTTCAAAATTTGGAAATCAGTCATTACATATTATTTTGTAGTTTAGATGAAAACCTAGTCCATGTTGTGTATGAATAATTATAATGAGAGAGAGAAGGTAATTGTTTTTGAATAGTATTAAAGCCCATGGATACTTGGAAACTCTTCCATACTCTTTTGTACTTCCCATGAATAAAAAATACCAAACATTGATAAGTGTATGACCACAGACTTCCATGATAGAACATTCCCAAGGAAATAATCCCTTCCAGTATAGAACAAGAATTTAGATAATGTTCTGTAGAACTTTTGGTGTCAATGTATAGAAATATAGAATTGTGGTGAACAATACCTCCCCCTATAACATTGATTATATCAAGATGATTTCAATGAATAAGACTGTGAATGATTCTTTAATTTTATGTTTCATGGATATCCTAAGTATAATAATTAAATATAGACTATTCCTAAAACTGAATGAAAAAACCATAAAATAAAATTTATTATACCTATATCAGAAGGTGGTATTTTGGATATCTTCATCCTTCAACCTCAAATGACGATTTATAGACCATATATCGATTGTAGAAAAATAACTATCCCCCTTAAATAGGTGAAAATGATAACTTATCCTTACAAGAAGGTAATGAATCATGATCGTTACTGAACTCATCCTGTAATAGTCAATATCCTTATAATACAACCATATTCAATTATAAATATTGGTTTAACCCACAACCTAATTAAATTAATGATATAAAATAATTCATAATGTAATAAATCAGTTTCATGTCTTCTATTAGTAATTGGTTCTCTGAAAAAATAAAAAAAAGACATGACTGGAACATACTCTGGATAAATATCACATGTGTAGTGTATATACCATATGAAGAACATGAACATAGTATGAAGGTCAACTAACTGTGTGGAATGAACCACACATTGTAATCTAATTGGCCACATGACCAAAATATCCTCTATGCATAAGATGAAAATATTAATTCCACGTCGTCCACTGAATGTGAGTTAATGTTGATCCTAGAATCAATTAAGAAACAAATTTCTTGATGAACACATAACCACAATGTGAAAAGTAATCCAAATTTATCGAAGTGTTATACATAACATCTTTATATATATTTTAAGTAACTGAATGAAAAACAACCTAACACGCAAATAAATAGCGCAACTGTGAGTAAAAAAGAAGTGACCATGTGATATAATAAATCTTCCATCAAAATTCATGAACCTACCTCTTTAATAAATGGACTGACCTCATGAAATAATAAGTTTATAATTACTTTTTTATGGTCGATCCAACTATGATATCAAGTATAATTGTTTTCTATGAACAAATCCTACCTTGTATAAGATAAAAGTGTGGAAATTTTCAATCTTTATTTTCTTTTTACCAAGATGTAATAGAAGAGTCGGTGAAATTAATATATCAATGATTATATTCTAATGGCTATATTGAATATGGAGTTATTTTTTAGAAGAAGAACCAATCATGTGAAAAAATTGGATGATATACATAGATAATAATATAGGACTATATGTGTGAACTTGTTCAAACTGATGATATTTTATAGAAAACTATGAGATGATCTATTTTTCTAAACATCCTATGAAGAATTTTTTGAGTCATATAAATTATAAATTCAAAGAGATATGAGAGATGTAAGTTCATAAAATTTATCCACTCATAAATTTCACAAGTATCAATATGTTTCTCATTCATCTCATTCATTAATTTCAATATGTTTTTATATTTTAATATTTTTATCTACAAAACATACATTCTTATATAAAACAAGAACATGATGGTAAATTTATTAATTAAATTAATTTTATATTCCTATGTATAACTATTGAATAGTTCATGTGTAACATGAAATAATTTTCACCCATGTATAACTGTAGATGATAAACTATATATTGATAACCTTATTATCAATTATTTTAAAAAACCAATCTAGGATTCAAATAAGTATATTTTAATAATCAACAACTTTGATGTAAGTGGTTTTGAAATGGATGGTAATAGGAATCATCTTAAGACCAACCCCCTTTTTTAAATTCCAATATGATTTATTTGTTTTGATTTATTTGACTTAATAAATAAACCGTCATCTATTTTTAGAAATGATAAAAAATTATTATGAGATTTAGATTTCACCATTTGATTATATGATATTTTTTATACCAATAATTTGCTATAACAAATTAAAAGTATTTTCAAGGTTATCTTAAACAAGCTTTAATTTAGATTATGATAATACATTATAATGACGATATTATATACCTTTTGACATTAGTTATCAAGTATTAATTTAATATTTATAATAGCTATTTTAAATTTAATTTCATATAAGTTACACTAGAAACCAAATTCAGCCCCTTCAGTTCTCTATTATGGAAATCATTTGGTATTACTGTTCTTCAAAATTTAATTTTAAACTAAGATAGTTTTATTGATTAATCATAGTTATTTTTCATTCAATATTAATAACAATATGGATAATAATAACATTAGTGTATCTTATAATAAAATACATCCATCTATTAATGAAATAATCTTTGGTTAATGCATGTTTAAGATGAAAAATCCATTTGGGAGGATGTGAATTGATATCTAGATTGATATTATGGAAAAATATGAAATACCCATATCTTAAATAAACATATCATATGATAATATAAAACCCACCTATGATAAAAAATTTATCATAATGACTGAATTTTAATATGTATTAGGGGAATATGAATTTAACACAATATCTTCTTATACTACTGGTTTTGAAATATTTTATAAACTGGCTATTTATCATGATGGAACTCCAAATGATAATGAGATTCTTTAAAGTAATTATACAATTAATAGTTTTATATAAAATATGATCCTTGAGGAATAAATTTTTGGAATTTATATTATGTTTATTGAAATTTGTTACCCTATGCAGTCAAATATAAATATAGTTATAGATAAGGATCAAGTGATGTAGTTTTTTATATTCATAATAGATTGGTAGACAGGAGTATCTATATACATAATTCAATCATGTGACATATTAATATTTCATGTAAAAATAATATTGGAATGGTCATGATGTTTTAAGAGGAAAACTTTACACTTGAATATAGAATTGAAGCAATCAGAATGTTTCATTCCTATACATAAAATTTAAATATCAAATTATATAAAATAGATGAAATGATTTTTTTATTAAATATTAATATCATTGGGGATATTTCTTTTGGAGAATATTATATTATATCAAAATCCATACTTTACAATTTTTTATTTCTGTAAAGAGATTTTTTATATGGATTAAAATATTCTCCAATAGCTTAACATGATAGTCTCAACTCAATTTTTATTTCTGACGGGTTTTCAAGTCGGAATTCTTACCTTAATGTATTTATTTACATAATTAAAAATTAATATTTAGTAGGAAAATTATATGTTGGTGATATTATATTAGATATTCATGAATTTATTTGAGTTAATACTTTTCAAAATTGAATTAAATTGAGATTAAATTGAGTGTGATTGGTTAAATTATATTTCCTCGAGGATTTGAAAAATTATAAAACAAATATGGAATTATATTAAATGAAACCAAGTACACCAATGATATTCCAATTTTTTTTAGTATGAATCGTACTAAATGTATTAATAATCCCATGAGTTAAATCTATTAATTAATCCTTGATGTATATACAAAACAAGTTGATCAATCCATTTAAGTAGGTATGAATCTATGTTCACTATATTTAAATGATATTTGACTAGATATTATATTTATTGTCTGTGTGCGATATCATTTTCAATAAAACCCAAAAGAGTCACATTTTCATTATGTAAAAAGAATTTTTAAAAACCTCAAATATGAAAAACATTTGAATTTTATTTTGTAAAGGGTTTATAGTAGAATAAATAGTTATTCATATGCATATTTTGGTGATTATAAGTTTGACATATAAATAACCTCTGGAATAAGTCATTTTTTGATAATGTCAATAGTTTATTTGAGTAGTAAAAAAATATAACTCTATTTCATTATCCACATCAAAAGATTTGTACCTAGATGCATGTTGTTATTATGCATTAATTAAATTTATAAAAAATAAATTACATGAATTTATATATAAATTTTTATAATTAGATAAAAATTAGGACAATATAAGTGTGATATAATTTTAAAAACATCATGTATCACATTGATATCATTTAATATTGCTAAAAGAAATAAATTTTTTGTGTAGATATTTTCAGGAAGTAGATTAAACTCTTGAGTTAATTGGTGTTAAACATAATCTTGCTGATATATTTACAAGTCCATTAGATATTATGGGAATCAACTATACCTGATATGAATTTGGTATGAAATATTATGTCTAATTTTTTTATATATATATTTAGTAATTTATTATTATTTATTATAATTTTTATATATTATTTAATGGTATTTTTTTATATAACATCATTATATGAATAACACATTCAGTATACTGATAGATTTTTTTTAATATAATCAGTATAACAATCATAAATACATGGATAAGTGGTTGGTATAATTTTACTATAATTTAACTCACACAATTACTATACATACTATGAGTTATTACTCGAAACTTCATTTCTTTCCAACAAGGATTTTTTTATACATGTTGTTTATTTACCTACCCTGAAGTCGTGGACATCTTACCTACCAAACCATTTCAATCATGGATATATACCTAGTATAATTAATCTTTATAGTTTATATTTATAATGTTTCCTACAATTTTTTATTGGGATTTCAATTATGTTTATTGTAATTTTACTCCCTAAATGATTAAACTAAAATTCAAATTAGAATTTTAATCAATTCGTGTGACAATAAAAAAACCTCTTTCATTATTTTAATGTCTCAATTGCTACCTCAAAAACCCTCTTCTGATACCATATTCTAATATGAAACTTCATGTTTCAAAGAGATAATAGAAAAGGAGTATTTTGAGTTTTAATCAAAATACAAATACCAAGGATAATGTTCCATGAGAATAAAACAACTCATGTCAACTCACCTCCTCATAGAAATCAAAATAAAAAATTTATATTAGATAAATTTATATAAAATGAATAATTTTCATCTAATTGATCATCTAGTTTATGATGAAAAATAAATCATTACACAATGGTGAAATCAAGAAAATCACTGGGTTGGAATGTGTTTTAGAATACAGTATTTGAAAAAACATTTCAAGAGAATATTAAACTGTTCTACCTAAAAAATGTTACAGAGTATTTTGAAAACATGGGACTCTTTTTCTAGAGGGAAATATTTTATCATTATGAAAAAAATCAATTGTAAAATTTTGGATTTATATTAAACATGATGTGGAATGTTTTTTAGAGTTCTGAATAAAAGAGATTTAATGGATTTTCAAATACCTTATCCAGTCCCTCATGAAAAAATTAATTTTCAATATGATTTAGTAGAGATAACTTAGAATGGAACCCCTATATTGCATACTAATATTTAATATAGTAGCGGATATATAATTATGGTTAAATTTATCCAATACCAGATCAATATGTGAAATTGATATTTTAGAATCCTTCTACTTGAGATTTATTATTATTATTTTTAATTAACAATAGTTTTTATATTATTCTATTTAGATATTTCATGATATATTGTTATTATTTTTTATTTTTCTTCATGTTTTATTTATTTACTATTCCCAACACATATTGTGACCTTGATAGAATATAAAACCATAGCTTCTAGGGAGGTGGAAAGAGTTACTTCATCATATGGACTGTTTCTCATAGAAAATATGTGAAGGGAAATAAATTTAAATTATATCTTATGGAAAGTGGAGTTTTTGGATAACCCGACAATGTTATATGAGAATTTTGATCCTATAATGTACCCAGTTAGAATAAGGGAACTTGTGAATATAGGACATAATTCTGATGAGTTTTCTAAATATTATAATGGAGAAGTGATTGTTTGTATGGATAAAGTGGACATTAATGGAGTTCATGAAGAAGAAAAGAATAAGATGATGATGGTGATGAAATGGTGGATCTCAAAGAGGTATCTAGAGTAGCTCATGAGTATGGTAGGATAAACACCCCTATAATGTCTTATAGAACACCTGAATCTATATTTACTATTCCATCACATGAGGATGATCTCTAGTCAATGTACCTTAATAACACTGAAATAAATATTATTGGACATAATAATAGGTTGGATGACTCTATTTACCATATCAAAGATCAATAAAATATATCCTAGTTGTTAGAAATTATATTATAGAACCTATAAATAATACTCATGTTAAGGTGGAAAAGTCCCCTAGATCTATTTTGATAACCATATTGTACAGTGTATTTACTGGTGATGATGTGGAATTACAACTATAAATGGAAGAAATCACAATGATTCTAGTCAGAGAGTTTCTGATGTATCTATAATTTTAGTGATAAATTCTTAATAAAGGCTTGAGGTGTCTCCTCTAAGTCCATTGGTTGAAGAAAATTACAAGGTATTTTTTGTCATAATCCAACCAATGCTGGTGAAGAGGCTGACCATGAAAGATATCATCTTGAGGAGTTTGATGTTTGTGAACTGGCTATTCAAAAGGAATAAGTATATAATGATTCACTAAATAAAGATCAGTTTTTTTAACTAGATTAATGGAGGATGTGCCTATGTTAGATGTTAAGAATGAGGAATATGATATAGAAAATTGTATTTCATAAAAATAATATGTTGTAATGTATTATTTTAATGAATTAAAATTATATTTGATGGATGTCGTTAAGTAATTGTCTCATTGTTTTGGAAACTCTTTGGAGCCTAAATTAGATGATGATCTTAGATGTAATGTGATGTTAGAGATTTACAATATTCAAACTAAGTTTCATCGTGAAATTATTTTAATGAGGAATCTATTTGAAAAATAAAAAATCAAATACATTCATTTCAAATAGATCTATATCATTTGATTTTAAAGTTAGATTAGAGATTAAAGAATGAAGTGTTTCAACATGCATGTTCTATGGTTTCTATGACTCCTCCTAACAATAATGTTTATCCTCTTTTTTATGAAGATATTATCCATAAACTCATAAGTAATTATGTAGAAGTTTTGTTTAATGAGTTCAATATTAATAGGTATTCACTTTTTGATAGATTTTATACACATCTAGTTTAAACCATAACATTGGTCAAAGAATATATTAAACAAGTTGGGAATTATAGAGAAAAAGTAAAAAAATCTATTGATTTATAACATAGATGGATCCATAAAATTTATATATGAAGTTAATTCTTAGATATCCTTCATTTGATATAAAAATTTCACCTTTGACTTAATGTTTTTTGTTATAGGTTGGGAAGCTCAATTATCTGACTCCAGTTTAGGATGCTTTCTTTGAAACTAATGAATATTTTCATTTGGATTTTTATAATGGGTCATAAGAAGTCATTAAATTTACTATTATAATAAAACAATTTATATACTCTTCTCATAATATTTTTTACCCCTTCGTTATATAATGTCATTATCTCAATAAAAAACCTCTTATACCGTTATCACATTTTCCCTCTCTCCTAGATAATCACTTGTGCATTTTCAATGTGGTTCATATTGTATAATCATCAGTGACCCTTCTTCCAATTTTTTACATAATATTAACTAATATTACCTTACATCTACATCAAATACAAAAGACCATATCCATCCGGATTTTCATGATGTTCCATCTTTGTATTTTTCATTTTATTCCAGATAGCGAATACTGGTAAACCTTTTAGTTAAAACATTATATAATAATAGTGTAATAATATTTTATTATTATTTCATATTATGTGATACTTATTTATATTAATTATACATATTATTAGATATATATTTCCTAATACATAAGGGGGATTATTTTTGTGACATAATATTGTATTTATTGTATATAATTTTGTTTATTGTGAATATATTTTGGTTGTAATGAATTGATTTAATTTTAAATGACACGATTTAAAATCATTAAAACATTAGAGGTTACTGTCTTTGAAATAAACAACTTTTATTAACGATCCCAATTCATATTTATAATGTCATAAATGAATTTAATGTTGTTTTTCTAAATGATTTTATAACCAAACATGAAAATTTGGCAAGGTCTGGCACTAATAATGACTACCTACTACAAGTGTAATACTCATACCATGTGAATTTTTTTTGAAATTACTATAAAGGTAAAGTTACCATGTGGAACCTTTCAGATGTTGTAGTAGAGATGATGGAATTGAAAAGCAATCTACCATGTTTTAGGTGAGAAACTTTTGTCCATGTTATCAACTGACCATTAAATGAAGATGAACCTACTATTATATAAGAATCAACTAACTAAATGAACAACAAAAAATATTCATATTAGTTAATAAAAATTTCTCTAATTCTTTAATTGAATGTGGTCATACATATATATTTATTAAATTAAAGAAAAACGAAATTCCACATGAGTAAATTTACCTACATTGAGTACAAACTATGTGAAAGTGAGATGCAATGAATATAAAATGAGATGAAATGAACCAAACACCTGAATAAATGGTATGAAAATATGATGGAATGAATTCACCATGATTAGTTTTTATGCCAAAAGACCATGTGATAATTAAACAATGATTTATATATCAAATAATATCATGTATAACATATTAGTGGAGTGTTTTTAGATCCCCAAAAACTATTTTTTGTAGGTCTAATAAAATAGGTAATTCACTTAAAGCTCCATTGATGGTTCTCCAACATATAATTCCCATATATAAACTTTTTTCATCAATAAAAATATTATGATTACCACCAATATATATAAAAACTACATTTATTTGAGAGTATTTGATAAAAAAGGAATACAACCACTCATCACTGGTGATGACATCATACAACAATATATGCTGTATGAAAATTTATCTACAAGACTTATATTCCCCATAATTATTCTACACCCATAGAAAAAATAAAAAATAATCTTAAATTTGGTGGGAATAGAAAACACTGTGGTCATAGGAATCCTCTGTAAATCTAGTCATAAGAAATGGGATATTGTTTTTTTCTGGAAAATGAGTACGAAGCATTAAAATGAAACGGAGCACAAAATAGGGTTGATGAAAATATTATCATACATATAATTTTACATATATCATTTGATTCCCTAACCTCTACAACATGGAACTAACCAAATCTGAATCACTTATCTCATTGATAAAAACCAACTCCCTGACCATGCCCAGGTCGGGGTTTCATAAGATAAAAAATATCCTGATATTGAACTCTACCTTCCCTCTCTCTACTTAGTGTAATACAATCCTATTCCACTGATTTGATAACTTTAATACTTGGAAACATCTAATGATGATAATACTAAAATAGACCACCTATACAATGTTGTAATCCTCGATAAACATGGAACTGACTCAGATGATGACCATGGCCCCTTAGTTAATGCATAATAGGAGAAATCCTCCTCCTAAAATCATACAAACCAGTATCCCAAGTAGTAAAAAAGGGAGGTGATTGGTATTACTATACACTGGTTGAATCCTTTAAGAACAAATTCCAAATACTTTCAGATAATAAATCATTTCATTGAGGAACATTACTGACACCAATTATCCAATAACTATTCTCACTTGTTCATACACCATATTGATTCAACATTCCATAAAAACTCATAACTCGTTTTAGATACAATAAGAGTAACTGGATACTATTTGAAAGTGTGTGGTGCCTCATCATGCTGTCATTTATAAGAATTCATATCAATGAAAATGATTGATAGTAGAGCATAAAAGGACCTTAAATAGATCCCATGTTATTGTAATTACATTATTCTACAATGATGAAAGGGAAGCTCTTTTCTCTTCACTACTATCATGGTTCTTGAATTGAACTCTAAATTGAACAATTTCTAAATGTCCATAAATGAAAATTATTCCTTCTTCTTCTCCATAAGGTCAATGTCCTCCCCGGAAGTAAATCCATCCCCATTTGATGGACTTCTAGAAGAACCTTGTATCCTATCTTCTCCAAGATCGAACTAAAGGTAACCAATACATCCTACAACCAAAACATTGCATCTATATAGATATGATGATCTCATTAGTTTATGATGGTTTCCTCTCAATGGGACATTGTTTACTTTACCATTAATCATCCTCCTCATCTTGGTCAACCGTAGGGTTTTCATCACTGTCTTCTGATTGAACATCACTAGAGTTAACTAGATGATAATGAAATCCATGATAAATAACTAAAAGATAATTCCATTATTCCTTATTCATTTTATTACATTATGTGTGTTATTTTAAATTAATTAATTTACTTTAATCTCCCTGAACAACCTAATTTAAATAAGGAAATTTGTAATCATGATTCATGAACCACATGTATGTCTCTACCTTGCATGTGGTATCACCCAACATTGCCATTTTATAGAATCATATTCCATGAATTGGTTCATGTGACCAAGGAAATATGGTGTCTTAATTGAGAATTTCCAACCTCTATCACACAAGAAAAAGAAATTGATGCTTTTTTCATAAAAATAATCAAAATCCTCACAGTTACTAACTTTAAAATCCATCATAACTATCCAAATGCCTATTCATACACTCATTCATGGCCTCTCCCTTTTAATGGATCCCACATGAAACCTAAAATTAAGGAAGAAATATAATCACTCTTGGTGTCCAACCTTCGTGTGGCCTCAGGTGAGAAACTACCATCGAGAGAAAAATTATCTGACATACTAGAGGTATTACTCTCAAATATTATATTAGATCAAGAGATATGATACCATCCTGAAATTAAATCCATGAATAATATAATCTAATGAAACCAAAACCACCCCACAATCCATGTGAAAATTAAAAAAATAAAAATAGTTTCCTAATAAATACTTAAATTAAAATATTATAGATGTAACACAAAAACAATAGTAATGTATGATCTTGTAAGGCCCATCACATTCAATAATGTCTTCATCGAATTTTGAAAAAGAATATATATTCATGAGGTGATCATAAACTGAATACATAAGAGGATCATATGAAAAGTATATAATACACATTTCAAATGATCATAAAAATAATTCACAAAAGTTGACCAACCATCCAATCCCATTATCCATAAAGAACACTAATAAAATAACACATCCATTTATAATAGAATAATTATTATTATTTATATAAAAGGGTTCCCCATACTAATTTCCCACTAATTTTTCATACTCATATACGATCATTTCACGTCCTATTAATCCAATCACTTCTATATAATCCTAACCAAATAAACCTCACACATTGAATCATATCTCTACCAAAGTTACTTAATTCAACATAGAACATATCAACTAAATACAATCATCCCATATCATTAAATTATTCAATATATTTAAATGGAGTAGTGGGGTATCATAAAAATGAATGAAA
Source organism: Viscum album (assembly GCA_963277665.1). NCBI lineage: Eukaryota > Viridiplantae > Streptophyta > Magnoliopsida > Santalales > Viscaceae > Viscum > Viscum album. The sequence continues at coordinate 246,225,788 of OY728165.1, forward strand.
TAAAACTCATTCCCTCTTACTACGTTTTCCCCTACTATAAACAACCTCATCATCTCATAAAAAATCAGAACTAGTGTAATTTTGACTTCATTCAATCAAAAAATTCATATTGTAAAGTCCCCTTAAAGATAGTGCGAGGAAGAGGTGGTATCCATCAATTCTTCCTCTGTATCTGGATATTAGAATAAATACATACCATATGTTTGGATATCAAGGCATTATTCTCAAATCAGGTGGGAAGTTTAAAAATACAATTTTAAATTATATATATGTGTGTGTGTGTGTTTGTGTGTGCTATACACCGAAACTATACCTATGAGTTCAAAAGAAGAGTACCATCCCAATTAACCACACCTCACATGTTATTATCACATATGTCAAACTCACTACCACCTCTAAATTTAGTACACTGTAATAAAAATCGACATATAGGAATCCAAATTGAATAATTCATTTCATGTTATGTTAATACAATTGGTTACCATTTACCAACCAAATTCTTCTATCCTACCAATTCATATCATATTAATCTACAACCAAATTAATCTCACATCAAATTTGAATTCAATAATTCATTTTCCATTAGATACAATTTAACTATAGATTCATCAATAATAATTAATTCCATTTGTTTTAGGAAACTAACACAAGACTACACAACACAAAACAATCCATCCTCCTCATGACAACAATCACAACATTTACACCGTTGACATCACAACCAATTCATCATCAGAACCACCAGATATTATCACTACCACATCTCACCAAAATCACAGTGTCATAAAAAATCTATTTAAAAAATCAAAATTTTAAAACAAAAAATATATCAACCTTTCAAATTATATTTAAATATAATTTATAAAATGTTCTTTCATCACATTCAATCGATTATTTAAATGAAATTATCACACAATCTATGATTAAATGTATAAAATATTATTTATATATATATAAATGATTAGGTATTATTTCATGGTTTAGATAAAAAATTTTAAAATAAGGGTTCCACAATCGAATCGACTAAAACACATAAAATCACATACTGATTGTGGTTCTCAGAAATGAAATCTAGAAAGTATAATCTCAATAAGACCAACATAAAAAAGGTGGGAAAAAATTATTTCTCCATATTCACTTCAATTTCAATTTAACAAAATGATTATAATTATATAGATAGTTAATTCAACCTCCGTAATGGAAAAAAGTAAGCATGATCCTTTTGAACTATTAAACATGAAAAATAGTGAAGGATACACAACCACTATTAATGCTTTTCAAACCACTTTGAAAAATTATCACAAGATCAATATGACCACTAATCAACTAAATAAGTGAAAAAACAACATTAATGAATAATGTAATATCCCACAACATCATGAATTTAATAATTAATAAAACCAATGGTTTCTCTAATGAAGCCCTTCCTAGGTGATTAATAGTTTTAAAATAGAATAGCGAATAAAACCCCATATTGAATATACAAGGATCGATATACCAATGTTTTGGATGAACAAAAATAGAATGGAGAATAAAGAACTACTAGGGATGAACTTCTGTCACCCAAGAATCAATAAAAAAGATTTAATTATTATGGGGTTTTAGGGAGCTCATTATTTTTAGCTTCAATTATGGAAAATAAAATACAATGATGATACAAAACTCACCATGACATTAAACCTTAGAATAATTAAATCCCATGAGAAAGGAAGGGGCCACACTATAGTGGTGCTGGTAAAATACATTCCTTTGAAATATGTCTAGATCTAATCCATATATCTAAAAACTTTTGGATGAGATGACAACACAGAAGAAAAAACAAATCCATATGACACATCCACCTTGTTAAGATCCAAAAAAACCATCCTTCTCCATGATGAAGCTACCCAAAATTAGAAAGAGCCATAATAAATCCACCACAAAGATCGATGAATCATCTGACAAATTCACACCAAAACTACTCCATGAATCAATGAAACCCTAAAACACCACCTTCAAAAATCTAACCCACTGTCTATGTCTCCTTAAAAAAATGACCCCATCCATGGAATAGATCGAACCTCTAAGATGCAAAGTCATTCTATAATTATTATTTTTATATAACTCATCATTTTCCCTCTAACTGCTTCAAAACATCCCTGTTACACCTCCATCACACAAATGATCACAAATTAATGGTCTTGAAGGTCTATACCATTATATATAATTTTATCACAATGCCTATAGATATATATTTTTCATCATCAATGGGAAACCATTATAAAAATAACAAAAAAATTCAATCGATCTCATAAAATTCCATCATGATCTAATGGAAATTTCATCTAGTTCACAATCATTGATCATTCCATGAACCAAAGGATGATCAATATGGTTGGGAAGAAGATGATTAAATGAGTCTTGTTGAATCAGTTAAACATACAAAAATGAAAATACATGCTGAATGAAAACATGATCCTCCTCGTTAGGGGAAATTATTAGTCCGAGATGATGATGTACAAAGGATATATCATCAATATTCCATCAAATTAATTTATGATACATACTAGATCAAAATAATTCATGGAGGGAGGAGCTGATAGGTGAAAAACCATTTTTCACATATTAATTTTATTAAATGGATCATAAATAGGGGATTCATAGGTTTCTAAATTTTTTTTAAGGACCCTCAAATAAAACCACCCACTATAACCCACCAGATGACCATAATGGGTCGATTAGTCATGCATTATTGGATAACCAATTAGACTATGAATCTAGCATAAAATCATGATCAACTTATTACTCTCTGAATGAAAAGTGTGAACTAAAATTTAACACCCCGAGCTTCCATGATACGCTTCTCATTCAATAATTCAATTGCTTGCATTGAACGCAACTTTGAGTTCTAAAACACTGCGACTAATCAAAGTAGCCGTTATGAATAGTAATAACCACTTTTTAAAATTATAGAAATTTTATATTTCAAAATGGACTTCATTTTTAGATTTGGAATATCGAAATTAGCCTATGTTGAATTTTTGGTATTTTTCTGAGAACTTCTAATTTTTTATGAATAGTGAAAAATTCTTAAAACAACTTTTTTAATCAAAATAATTTATTGTGATAAATTATACTATTTAGTGGTTTTAAAGTATAATTAGAATATACTTTTACCATTTTATCCAATGGTGGTTATTAGAATTAATTTAACATGGAAATTGGACATAAACAATTGCCAATCTTTTGATATAAATTGTTTCTTAAAAACACGCTATTTGTTGTCACAGCTGGAATTAATTATAAAATTAATTAATGCAACTTATATGTTTGGAATTTTGTAAAATAGAAATCATTTTTGAATTCAGAATATCAATTATAGCTTAGGGTGAAATTTTGGAATTATTCTGAAAAACTTTAATTTTTGATGAATAGTGAAACCGCTAAGTTGTAGTTAAATAACTGATTTTTCATTTAAATGAAATACTACCACTTCTGTGGTTTAATTTTAAAAAATCCAACATACATGGTTTTCATTAAGAAGTAAAATGTGGTTCAATGAGATGAAAATAATTTTTGGTGAATAGTAACTTTTAAGTTCTTAATCGCGATTAGAGGTAATTAGTGTAGTTTAAGGTAAAAATGATGTTTTAATAATATGAGATGAGCTTGACACATTTCCTACCGTCATTGGATGTGCCATGGCCGACCAAGACAATCCATGGGTCAACTTGGGGACCCCATGGATCCACTTTTGTTGGAAAATGAAATAAATACCTTTTATTTAATGTTAAAGTAAAAAATGACACAAACATAAAATGTTTTACTAAAACAATTTTTACATGGGGCTATACAAGTCATATTTTTGACTATAAATAGTAATTGGAAAGATAAAAAGATATCCTATTTCATTGTATTTTTTATATAATTTTTATACATTAAATAAATTAAATTATTTATGACATCATGATGATGCAGCGATGACCTCATTATTTAACGATTTTAATAAAATGAAAAGATAATGTACACTCCAAGGCTTAAACTTGTCCAAAGACTATTGGATGGGTAGATTTCGAACCCTTATCACCTTATCCACGAATTATATAACTGTGGGACCTTTAGAATCCGAAAAGCATTGTGTAATAATGTAACATTTCAATCTTTCCAAAAGAGCCCCTCCTCTCCTCTTATAAATGTCCCCCACCTCTACCACCTTATTCACAGTTTCAAGCCATTTGTCTCGGCCAAACTCTGACCAAATACTCTCCCAAATTCCCCCTCTTACTCCTAGAAGCCTCACTTTGGGCATAACTCTTCTTAAGGAAGCCTTTGGCTCTAATCAAAAAGAGTTACCCGATTTTGAGGTAATGTCTTCTCTAATGTTGATTTGTTTTATTTTTCTTCTCCAACCCCCTAAACTCTTTTTATTAATTTATTTTGTAAAAAAACCAATTTCCTCAATATACTAGGATGTTGTTATAAGAAGGAATCGAGCTACACTTACACACACCTACATATAATGGTTAAAGAACATACGGTTTCTGTGGATGGCGAATTTCTGCCTCACGAAACAATGATTGTTCAACACTCATATAACACCTTCAAAGGTGGCCATTAAAATGTCACTATATTTATATATGATATATAATATGTTTATGTTTTACTTATGCTTCTGTATTTCTCATTTATGGCATACTTTATGATTTCCATTATGGGTAAACGTGATAATTTCATTTTCGGAAGTGCGGACTACCGCCCCCTCAAAGTGATTTGAATCGTTAATGACATATGTGGGATGTATAAAGGATGTAGTAAATGGTATTATACACTATATTATACTGGAATCATATTATACATTTATATAATTATGATTTCATTCCATTAAATATGAAATATAAATGAAAGTAGCGTTCATGTGTACGTACGGCTTACCGTCTCCATGAACGGTGCATTTCATTTCTTACCTCTAAATGTTACGTAATATTATAAATGAATGTATATACTGGTTATATATGATATATATGACATATAAATCATGAATATAATTCTGGAGATAATGGATATTCTACCACATAAACAACTTGTAATTATAAGAAGTTTATTGTTGACTCAAGTACCAAAGATCGACAAAACAACCGTTATTAACTTAAATAATTACATAATGTTCATAACATTGTAATAAGTGATATAAAAAGAATAATGAAATTTAAAATGGTTCTTAATAAGGTATATATTAACTCTAGTTTATTATTCAGGAGGTTAAAGAACGGTTGAGTCAAGTCAGACACGAGGTAAGGGAATTTCATAACCCAACTTCCATTCTTTGATTTAATCTCCTACTTTCAAATTATGTCATGATATTATTATGTCCTATTTTTTATTTTTACATTCTTCATGTGTACCTATAGTGAATAAACATAATATATCTATTTTATTTTAAAAATGATCTTTTTAGTTACTTCGTCCCAATCTCCTTTCATTGAGGCATATTTGGTTTTATACACAAATTTCATTTATATAGTGTATAAACCCCTTTGACTTTTACGTTTATTCAAAAGGTTTTCTTTTATAATTATGTGATTTTTAAATGATTTTAAAAAAGAGATATTTCTCTCCAATATATGAAAATCCAGTGCAAATGTATACGTATTTAACGCAAGCTTAAAAATGTTTTCAGAAAACCCTACTCTCGAGTGTGGTAGATAGGAAGGGATTGGGCATGGACCCATCATGGCCTATAATTAGTCGAGAAGTCTCAGAATTAGTTATTTTGTTTTCAGAATATTGCATAATGTTTTCAGAAAAACACTGGATTATATTTGAGCAATTTTAAACGTAACTATCTTCCAAAAAATTACATCGGTAGGTCTCATTAGACAACTAGTCGTGGAATTGGCCGATGCCCTTTCCCAATTTGATTTATGGTTTTGGCCGAGGCCTTAATCATTTTAGACATCTTGGCCGAGGCCTTGACAAAATGTTTCCGAATGTCTGGCATTATACATTCCCTCATTATGAATGTTGATATTGATATTGCATGTGATTATTAGACCAGTAGAATATCCATGTGAATAAGTGAATGACATTATCTCATTTTACTTCTGCCATATTATTTTTATGTTCATGTTAAAAAGGCTTTTGTTTTATTTATACATTGCCTTAATTGTCAATGTTTATTTATGAAAGCTTTCGCAATATTGTTATCATTACTGAGCATCTGAGCTCACCCCTTTCAATGTTTTAATATTTTCCAAGATGTGATGAAGTATTTTATGAATGACCTACAGGGATTGTTAGAAGAGGATATGAGTGTGGACTATGAAGACTTTGTTATTAGTTTTTCACTTTATGATGTAATTTAACGCTTACGAATGTATCTAGTGTTTCCAAGGCTACTAAACTAATCGGTCTTTCGAGACATGATCTTTTGTGATCATTCCAATGTTAAGAAGTAATGCACTGACTCTAGGAAGCTAGGGTCGGGGCGTTACAGTTGGTATCAGAGGAAGTTTAGTACAAACCTTGGAATCTAGATTTAGACAAACTCTGATGAGAGCACGAAGAACTAAGATGATCTTTGAGGATGAGTATAGAAGAACATCCTAAAATTTTGGTACTGTAGAGATTTTGTGAGTTTTCCAAGTAATACATCCCTGTCTGGATACGAGCAGGTAGAGGCAGCTCTGGCACAGATGTACCTAGGGGTAAAACCTGAAAATACCGCTTTGAGCTAGACTCGAACGGGAACTGGTGCACGACAACGAGCCTTGCTGCGCTCTTGGTTACGACACTCCCGGGGGATATGCTTAGGATAATTCTCATTTTCTTTACAAACCACTATGAACGGTTATGAGTATATACTTCCTCAAATAAAACCTTTTTATGATTATGGATTATATCCATAAATAGTTCAATTTATGTTAAGTATTTTAAAAGTACGGAAATATGAATTTTGATTCATAAACTAATCTAGTTTATGCCATTGTTTAGAAATGGCGCCTAGTGGAAGGAATGGAAACTGTATCAATGCACACACTCCATGTAAAGATTGCCCTCCTGCTCAAGATAATTATTGTGGATCTAGAGATACAACTGGTGCTGATCAACTTATTACCATACTGGGACAACTCACTCAAGTTATGAATAATAACCTTACTCGTATGGATCTCCCTGATCCACAATGTGGAGGATCAATGTTAGACCGCTTCATGAGGCAACAACCACAAACATTTAATGGGGGTACAAATCCGTTAGTAGCTGAGCAATGGATAAACTCCTTAGAGAAAATATTCCATGCCTTGGGGAGTAGCGAAAGGGAGAAGGTTTTCATGGCAGTATACCGCCTCACTGGAGATGTCGATCAGTGGTGGTCGCTGATTCAAAACACAAAAGAAGATGAGGACGTATCAAATATGGAATGGAGGGAGTTAAAAGAGCTTTTATTAGAAAAATACTTTCCTCGTGACCATCGAGCAGATATGGAAAGGCAATTTCTGAGTCTGAGGCAGAAGGAGGATGAGAATGTCGAAAAGTATGAGGCTAACTTTACAAGGTTAGCAAAGTATGCTGCAGATTATATACATAACCCAAGGAGTAAGATTGATCGTTTCCTTTATGGGTTAAAACCATTTCTCCGTCGAGCTTTAGTATTACAATCCTTCTCATCATACGAAGATATTGTCTCGTGTGCTATCAAGACAGAAAAGGAATTCTCTATATCTTATGACAACAAAGTAAAGCAAGAGAAGAAGAGAATGGTGGAACAAGAGACAGATAACGGGAAAAAGGGAAAGAAGGATTTTCCATTATGTGATAATTGTGGGAAGAATCACCCTGGTACTTGTCTAAAAGGAATGGGAGTTTGTTATAAATGTGGGGGAAAAGGTCACCAGGCGCGTGGTTACAAGGGAAAGAAAGAGGCTATCAATGATGAATGCTACAATTGTAGAGAAACGGGTCATTATGCAAATGAATGTCCTAAGCGTCAGGGAAACTTATCTCAGAAAAAGCCAAGGGATCAAGGAAAATCTTATGCAGTTACTACAGTGGAAGCAGAATAACTAATGTATTGGTGCTTTTGGACTCATGGATTATATTCTGGTTATTAGAATAATGTGATATATATATATATAAGGATTGTACTGCAGTTCTTGTTGATTTCAGTAAGGTTTTAATATGATGAAGGTAATTATATATTTTGTATGTGACAATAAGAGAAACATTACTTTGTTTGTGGAATCTGATAAATTGATTTTGGAATTAAGAGACCTTTTAGAGAAAGTCTGGACAGAGGTATTTTGGATAACTATAAAGGTTGGAGTGGATTAATGTGATCTTTGGATAGTATTGTTTAAGGTTAAAAAATTTATGAAGATTATTTTTGGAATATTATGATACTATAGTTTTAGGAAAACGACAACCTGTAGGGTGGGGCATAACCCGTCGCGTCGGACAAAGCTATAGGAATCGAACCCACAATCATAGTGCGACATGCCTTTATTTCCTACCACTAGCCTACTGGAAGTCCCTTGTTATTTCAAAATAATTTTACTAATCTAAATGGTATGTGTTAATATTTGGAACCTTATACAATTAGGATAAATATAATATTTTTGAGTTGTATTACCTTTTAGCGTGAAAGATGGGTTTGTGGTAAAAACTTATTAAAGAATGAAAGTCTACATGACAAGTATGTATATTTCCTTACGTTCTTTGAAAATCTCCTAAATAAATTCCTCAACTTTATAAAAGTTAAATCAAAACAAAAATGTTGTCGGTTAACTTTTCCTATTGGGGAATCAATGATCGTTTAACCAATCACAAGTTTGTGATTTTCTTGTAGTTAAACTTTCTCCCAATCCTGTTTTCTATAACTCTCCATCAGACCTTGATGGTTTGTTTCTCCTCCATATCCATATTTTCATAGGATCCTAGAATGGGCTATCTCGGGTGACCTTTGTACTTATCTTTCTTTCTTTTAATGTTATATATTTATTAACCTTATTTCTGATGTGGGTTTTCCACAAAGGTATTTTAAATTTTCAACCTTTTATTTTCAAAGAAAAAATTTCAAATTGCGAGGACACAATTTATTGAAGGAGGGGAGAATGTAACACCCCGAGCTTCCATGATACTCTTCTCATTCAATAATGCAATAGCTTGCATTGTACGCAACTTCGAGTTCTAAAACACCGGGACTAATCAAAGTAGCCGTTATGAATAGTAATAACCACTTTTTAAAATTATATAAATTTTATATTTCAAAATGGACTTCATTTTTAGATTCGGAATATCGAAATTAGCCTATGTTGAATTTTTGGTATTTTTCTGAGAACTTCTAATTTTTTATGAATAGTGAAAAATACTTAAAACAACTTTTTTAATCAAAATAATTTATTTTGATAAATTATACTATTTAGTGGTTTTAAAGTATAATTAGAATATATTTTTACCATTTTATCCAATGGTGGTCATTAGAATTAATTTAACATTGAAATTGGACATAAACAATTTCCAATCTTTTGATATAAATTGTTTCCTAAAAACACGCTATTTGTTGTAACAGCGGGAATTAATTATAAAATTAATTAATGAACCTTATATGTTTGGAATTTTTTAAAATAGAAATCATTTTTGAATTCAGAATATCAATTATAGCTTAGGGTGAAATTTTGGCATTATTCTGAAAAACTTCAATTTTTGATGAATAGTGAAACCGCTAAGTGGTAGTTAAATAACTGATTTTTCATTTAAATGATATATTACCACTTCTGTGGTTTAATTTTCAAAAATACAACATACATGGTTGTCATTAAGAAGTGAAATGTGGTTCAATGAGATTAAAATAATTTTTGGTGAATAGTAACTTTTAAGTTCTTAATCGCGATTAGAGGTACTTAGTGTAGTTTAAGGTAAAAATAATGTTTTAATAATATGAGATGATCTTGACACATGTCCTACCCTCATTTTATATTCCATGGCCGACCAAGAAAATCCATGGGTCAACTTGGGGACCCCATGGAGCCACTTTAGTTGGAAAATGACATAAATACCTTTTATTTAATGTTAAAGTAAAAAAAGACACAAACATAAAATGTTTTACTAAAACAATATTTACATGGGGTTATACAAGTCATATTTTTTACTATAAATAGTAATAAGAAAGATAAAAAGATTTCATATCTCATAGTAATTTTTATATAATTTTTAGACATTAAATAAATTAAATTATTTATGACATCATGATGAAGCAGCGATGACCTCATTATTTAACGATTTTAATAAAATGAAAAGATAATGTACAATCCAAGGCATACACTTGTAAAAATACTATTGGATGGGTATATTTCGAACTATTATCACCTTATCCACGAATTATATAAGTGTGGGACCTTTAGAATCCGAAAAGCATTGTGTAATAATGTAACATTTCAATCTTTCCAAAAGGGCCCCTCCTCTCCTCTTATAAAAGGCCCCCACCTCTACCACCTTATTCACACTTTCAAGCCATTTGGCTCGGCCATCCTCTGCCTAAATACTCTCCCAACTTCCCCCTCTAACTCTTAGAAGCCTCACTTTGGTCATAACTCTTCCTAGGTAAGCCTTTGGCTCAAATCAAAAAGAGTTACCCGATTTTGAGGTAATGTCTTCTCTAATGTTGTTTTGTTTTATTTTTCTTCTCCAACCACCTAAAATCTTTTTATTAATTTATTTTATAAAAACACCAGTATACTAAATATACTAGGATGTTGTTATAAGAAGGATTCGAGCTACACTTACACACTCCTACATATAAAGGTTAAATAACATACGGTTTCTGTGGATGGCGAATTTCTGCCTCACGAAACAATGATTGTTCAACACTCATATAACACCTTCAATGGTGGCCATTAAGATGTCACTATATTTATATATGATATATAATATGTTTATGTTTTACTTATGCTTCAATATTTCTCATTTATGGCATACTTTATGATTTCCATTATGGGTAAATGCGATAATTTCATTTTCGGAAGTGCAGACTACCGCCTCCTCAAAGTGATTTTAATCGTTAATGTCATATGTGGGATGTATAAAGGATGGAGTAAATGGTTTTATACACTATATTATACTGTAATTATATTATACATTTATATAATTATTATTTCATTCCATTAAATAAGAAATAGAAATGAAAGTAGCGTTCATGCGTACGTACGGCTTACCGTCTCCATGAACGGTGCATTTCATTTCTTATCTCTAAATGTTAGGTAATATTATAAATGGATGTATATACTGGTTATATATGATATATATGACATCTAAATCATGAATATAATTATGGAGATAATTTATATTCTACCACATAAACAACTTGTAATTATAAGAAGTTTATTGTTGACTCAAGTACCAAAGATCGACAAAACGACCGTTATTAACTTAAATAATTACATAATGTTCATAACATTGTAAGAAGTGATATAAAAAGGATAATTAAATTGAAAATGGTTCTTAATAAGGTATATATTAACTGTATTTTATTATTCAGGAGGTTAAAGAACGGTTCAGTCAAGTCAGACACGAGGTAAGGGAATTTCATAACCCAACTTCCATTCTTTAGGTTAATCTCCTACATTCAAATTATGTCATGATATTATTATGTCCTATTTTGTATTTTTACTTTCATCATGTGTACCTATAGTGAATACACATAATAGATCTATTTTATTTTAAAAATGATCTTTTTAAGTACTTCGTCTCAATCTCCTTTCATTGAGGCATATTTGGTTTTCTACACAACTTTCATTTATATAGTGTATAAACCCCTTTGACTTTTACGTTTATTAAAAAGGTTTTCTTTTATAATTATGTGATTTTTAAATGATTTCAAAAAAGAGATATTTTTCTCCAATATATGAAAATCCAGTGCAAATGTATATGTATTTAACGCAAGATTAATTTTTTTTTTTAGAAAACCCTACTCTCGAGTGTGGTAGACAGGATGGGATTGGGCATGGACCCATCATGGCCTGTAATTAGTCGAGAAGTCTCAGAATTAGTTATTTTGTTTTCAGAAGCTTGCATAATGTTTTCAGAAAAACACTAGATTATATTTGAGCAATTTTAAACATAAGTATCTTCCAAAAAATTACATCGGTAGGTCTCATGAGACAACTAGACGTGGAATTGGCCGAGGCCCTTTCCCAATTTGATTTATGGTTTTGGCCGAGGCCTTAATCATTTTAGACTTATTGGCCGAGGCCTTGACAAAATGTTTCAGAATGTCTGGCATTATACATTCCCTCATTATGAAAGTGGTTATTGATATTGCATGTGATTATTAGACCAGTAGAATATCCATGTGAATAAGTGAATGACATTATCTCATTTTACTTTTGCCATATTATGATGAAGTTCATGTTTAAAAGCCTTTTGTTTTATTTATACATTTCCTTAATTGTTAATGTTTATTTATGAAATCTTCTGCAATATTGTTATCATTACTGAGCATCTGAGCTCACCCCTTTCAATCTTTTAATTTTTTCCAGGATGTGAAGAAGTATTTTATGAATGACCTGCAGGGATTGTAAGAAGAGGATATGAGTGTGGACTATGAAGACTTTGTTATTAGTTTTTCACTTTATGATGTAATGTAACACTTACGAATGCATCTAGTGTTTCCAAGGCTACTAAACTAATCGGTCTTTCGAGACTTGATCTTTTGTGATCATGCCAATGTTACGAAGTAATGCACCGACTCTGGGAAGTTGGGGTCAGGGCATTACATAAAAGGTAGTAGGGTCTCTTCCCACCACACTAACTGTCCATTATGGCTATGTGATAGCTTATGTTATTTCAGAATCCCAAAGGTCCTAGTTTTCTCCTTATAATACACAATGTTTATATCAGCTTCTAATCATTCATTAATGTTACAATAAACATGTCATGGATGTTCAAAAAACCTCATTTCAGAACTATGTTCTCTAAAAAAAATTCCACCATAAGAGTAGTTAATACTATATAAAATTTTCAATTTATTGAAGCAAGCCTCTATAATATACCCCCAGTAGACTTATCATCCTTGATTATTTGTTGTAGTAAATGAAAAAGTGTTTGACTCTTCCTCTAATGTCACAAACATGGATTTCTCTATGCTTCATCCTCAAACTCCATCTTAATACATAATGTTCAGGGATATACCTAAATTCCAATCAAACTACAATCTCATGATACTAAGAACATTTCTAAAATCCAAGCCACAATATCACAATCTTCTAACATCAAGACCAAAATAATTTAACCCACAATACTCGATATATCACATTTCCATAACCAATTCCTTATTAATATTCAATAATATTCACATCATTGGAATCAAGATAGAGTAAAATATTTCTTATAAAAAATTACATTCTGATGTGTGTTCAGTTATATTTCACTTGATGTGACCAAAGGAAACATTTAAGGGTCAGTACCAACACCTAATGCCTGATTCTAAACCACACCAACCAGTCACTACTGACTAAACATAAACAAAACACACAATAATTTCCCAAATGTTTCTAACCATTTTTAAATGCCTTATTAGTATCTGATATAATGTGATCATTGTGGTTCTAACCCCTCACATTTAGGGTCCCATGATCACAAAAATCTATAAAATTATATTTATCTTCTAAAAGTTGTTACTGGCCTAAATAACTAAAACTCCATGAAGAAACCAATCAGGATACCACAATACCCAAAAGAATCAATAAATTATTCGAGCATCATTACTGATACATAAATTTAATTCAAAAGGGTATATTATTTGGCTTGTAAATTACATACACTATTCTCAAGGCTCTCACTGTGTCTCAATAAACCACTAATAGGACACCTATCATCTCATACTGATTCTCTCCCATGACCATGCTGGCATCTGGTCTCCATCAAGTAAAAAATATAAATCCAATAGTTTGAATTAAATAAAAAAACACTCATTCCTACTATACGTATTTATTGTTGAGTCCCCATGATCATATTTATATATTATATATGAAAATTGAATATTTAAAAACATATAAGTAATTATTCAACATATAATCAGGTTATTGTTACCCACTACAAGAGTATCATGTTCATAAATATCCACACTGATCTGTATAATCCTTCCATTGAAAATTATTATTAAAAATGACGAATATTTGATTTAGTATATTTTCCAAATCTCTATAAAAATAATAAGGTACTATATACACCATGATTACATTGAACACAATACACTGCATTCCGAGATCCATTCATGATGTGTGTAATGTTCTCTTGTGGCATGGGCATGGGTAAAAGTCCTTACCCAAAAGGCCATGTCACATTACTCAAGATGAAATCTCACAATAGGAAATCCAGAAAAATGATAAACTAAGATTGAATGCACAACAATACCCAGATCCATTTCTAATTTTGTCTTCCACCACAAGGAAAACTCTATAAGAACTAATGACCGGACTGCCAAAAACCTATGACATTTAATTCAAATGTGTTAGTTTATAACACTAAGGGTGACCCTAAGCCTTGTATATTAATAAAATAACATAACTTCATATTTTAGGATAATCCATAAAATAATCAAAACCCATAATGTTTATTTCACAAAATCAAATCAAATGGTTCACATGAACATGCACATGAAAACTTCTGTGAAAACTCACAAATTATAAATATCAAACAAAGACCAACGAAACAACTCTTAAAAAAGATAAAGTGATTTTCCTTGTGTCATGGGCCTCTGAGCGTGGACCACTGATAGACATAAATATCTTATCAACATAAAGAAACTCCAAAACTGTAAAGAGATCTTACAGTGGCCATATTAAGAATGTATGATTCTCACTACTGAGTTTCACCATATTATACCATTCAAATGGGTGTTATCACATGCTAATTTACATCCAACATTCTTTGATGACCATCCATATGCCTCCAAATGTTTACACACATGAACATGGAACATAAATAATGAAAAATTATCTTAGACATCAAACATTACCATTCCATCACAAGGAACATAATTACCAATGTTACTCAAAAAATTTTACGGAAACATATTTCTGGTAACCATGGTCTCATTTAAGGCCCATGGATCTCCATAAAATCAACACATGGTATCACTATATGTCACAACCAATGGAAATTTGTATAGAAACTCTAAATATATTTCATGATGGATTCATTCTTAGAGTACCTCGTTGATAGTCAAATACTCCATGATCAGTTAAACATGTTTCTATTGGGTGATAGATGGTTTACTCAACATCAGTTGTTGTTAGAACCTTAATGCAACGGTCCTATCCACTGGTTAATCACACAATGATATTACTAAGGAATTATTACCAGAAAATGACAAATAAAATCACATGGCACCACACATGTATAGTGGTAGGGTAATAATTTAATTGTTATCAACATCGTCACCATTATTTTCATCTTCATAATCATCACCTAAGAGAACCAAACCATAGTATCTCATGACCTTTTACTTAATGTTGACATATATATGGTTACAGATTAAAAATATTGAATAAATAACTCATATGTACATCAATGTACATATTTTTGACACCCAAAATAGGCATGTAATCTATCATTAGTATAGTCACACACATGCAACATATATTTCCTAAAAAGAACACATACCAAATGTGATGCACGTGAAGCCTCTACGTGATACAACCATATTTAAAATCTATATGAAATAAAAAACCTCATGATCCATTTACATGACATGATATGAAAACATATTCATTCAAAATAACAGAAACCAAAAAATTCAATTTCATGCCGTAGTAGCCTAGACTTCCATCTGAAAATGTATTCACATGCTACCGAACAGAGCTTCATATGAATTTCCAACATATTTCTATGTATTCATTTGTATAAATCTATAAAAATAAAATACAATCCAGCCTATTATGTAATAACATTTTTAATATCTTTTAATGAATCATAATGTTGGTCTAGAATTTCACGTGAACATTGGTGTGCGTGCCTATTTTTAGTGGAATATAACAAGTAGCAAGGGTCTTAATAGGAACAATGGGGATATAATACCCTATATTTGAGTACACTACTCAGATAAATAACTAGTCACGTTATTGATATACAATATGAGTTAGTGAAAACCGATAACATTCTAGTAGTATTAGTAAAGAAACATCATACTCAATCTTAAGTATAATATTAAAATTACCCTACACACAGAAAACATTATAATATAACAAAAGGTAAAAAAGTATAATTGGAACTGAATCTCTAAGAATCAATTCTTCTTTATAACTATACTCACTATGTTCTTCCCCATTCAATGGTATACCATGGAAATAACCAAACTGGTAATTTCATTTTGTAAGGGTTTATCCGGTGGCCCTATTCCATTACCATCCTTGTAGGGGTTAGTAAAACACTATAGGACACCACCAAGGTGGTCCAATACAAAACTAGTAAATGTAGTGAATGTCCATGTGATAAGATTAGTATTATGTAAACATGAAATAACTATTATGTTCTAACCAGTCCATCTCTTAACAATACACCAATAAAACTAACATTACATTTTTGGGCTCTATTCTAATATGATAGTCATAACTAATTTTTGGAGTAATCAAGATCCAACAATTATGATATAGAGAATGTAGATCAATTGTAAGGCCAAATGGTGAAATTATTTCACTATATCCCCTATAATTAAGTGATCACACTACGAAATGTCCATTATAGAACGAGTAAACATGTTACATGGAACAACTATCCCTCTAGGGTATACGTTACTCATCTTCTCAAGGAATAATATAACTTTATTACATATAATCTACTAGTCCTCAGGAGTAATAGATTCATATCATTAGTAGTGCTCAAGAGAATATTCTACATAGAATCTATAGGTCCATCATGGCCCTCACGATCTATTTTCATAGGTCTTTACTCAAGTCCTTCATGACAATTTCATGTAATTATGCCTATCATCACTATCTAAAGCATTATGTATTCTCATTGAATTCATAACCACATCACAATTTTTAATATACCCTTGAAAACTAGAACAAAGGGTACATTTTAAATATGATATATCACACAATATGGACGAGAATGTATATTAGCATATCATAACATAGAATATAATATCATTATGAGTATTAATAGTAACATATTACTATATGTAATCATCATAAAACTAACCCAAAAATATATATAGGCATAATAATGAGATAATAAATCATAAAGGGAATCATGGGATACAGACACCCTCACACCCCCATGTGATTACAATCTATCATGGTTAAAATTTTATACCATTAAAAGTATCATAGCATGAAAACTATGTGCACATATAAATAGATCATGTTATATAACTTAGATTCATATTAATTATACATGTGTTCACAGTAATTGATTGTCTATTTAGATATCTAAGAACACTCCAATCGTAAATAAATTTACAAGGTATCATGGCTACACACACAAAATAAATTAACATATATGTGTATATGTAATTCAATGAAAAATTTTGTGATAATGCCTTTACAATCTACATCAGATAACAATCCAGTTCAAATGGTTCAATCCTAAACCTTTATAATTTTTTCATTTAAATCAAACAAAGTTCATTTAATTAATTTACCCAATATTTCCTTTATTTAATTTAGTAATAAACATTAATAAGGCAATTATAAAATTAATCGTCCATTTTTAATGTGAAAAACATGATTTTTCATGGTAGTAAATGTAGATAAAATAACAAGGGTTAGTTTATTAGGGACCACCTAACACAAAAGGATTATAATACACTACCAAAGGCCAAATATCTCATCTAAAACAACCATGTCAATTTTTTATCCATAAATATCCACAAGAATAATCTCATAAAAAATAATTCAAATCAAACAATTATAATTAATATTAATTAATTAAACTATTATAATAACTATTATTGAACGTTGATTGAACACTTTTAGAAATTATTATCAAATATCAAAACTTTATCAGAACGTAGACTAACCATAGAATGAAGGTTCATAATATACATGTGACTGAAATATTTCAGAAATCTCTATCATATGGAAATATGATAATTTATAATTTAATATATTTCAATTGTAAATGAATATAGAAACCAACCAAATGAGTTACCTTCTCTGCTACATAATCCAATAGAGTTGGAGCCACACATGGAACACTCCAGGTTCATTGATGAGAAAACTCCACAAATAAATTCTATGATTCAATTGAATATTTGAACCAAGTATACCACATAAATAGTATAAATAATCCAAGGAAATAACATAATAAAAATCCATATTAAAAATTCATGATTACCTTCAAATAAAATATTCAATAAATGCAACTATAAACATAATTTATCATTGAAAATTCTATCAATATGTAAATTAATTAACATAAAATTTAAAAAACATGACAGTTCTATGAACTTATAGTAGATCGTGAGGACCAATAGGAACATGATCCAATAATAATTGTATCATAAAATGATATCAATGGATTAAAAAAATTGAGAGTAATAACCTTGATGAACTGAAACATTATTCATCACTATATTAGTTTGTGGGGGATATAATTGCTTAATATAAAATGATATATGTTGGAATAATTATTAGATTACATTAAGCTAAAATATTAATAAGTAGGATTATTTGTGAGCGGGTTGGAGAGTTTCAATTTTGGATTTCTCCCAAAAAATGTTGATCTAAGGGAGGATAAATTGAGGAGGCCTTAGTGAACCAAAAATAAAATAACAACCCTCAACCAAAACCACTTAGGGAAACCCACGAGAAAGTAGTTTGGGGTCCATAGGCTATTTGTTGTGGGATATATTGTTTTCAATAGAGTCCACCTAATAAATAGTATTAATTCTTACCTATCTGGTTAGCCGATACAGGCTCATTGTCCAATTAGTGAGACATTCATGGAAGTAAGTCCTATTCTCTTCCCACCAAAAAGTCATCACCACAGTTACTGACCATCCACCATATTCTTCTTAGCTATATACCTAAATATTTTCTTATATTCCAAGTCTTTTCATGTCTAAAAACTCTCGATGTGGATATTTATACTAGAATCCCCTCATTTTGACACTCAGTTTTCTTAATAAGAAATCACCAGATTAAGAGTTGAAATACCCTACATAAATAACAACCTTTACAGTATGTGATTTTACAACATGAATTCATTGTAAATTTCTAGAGTGGTGAGGAGGGAGTATCGTAGAGTCTATATAATCTCCAAGTCTTCATGGATGTCAGGAGAATGGGTGGTGATGGACGGTATTTATTTGTTGAGGATATTGGTGTTTTTTTAATATTATATAAATTATTCTATTTATTTGGTTGAAGAATACAAATAGTTAAAAATCATGTAACAATTTACATTAACTAGTGAATGTGATGATGATCCAAAAATTGCATTCATTATTTATGACTTATTTCTATATATAATTTTTAATAGTGAAATTTATTTTATTATTCCATATTATACTATTCAAGAAAATATTATATTATATTAATAAATAAAAAAATGATATATTTTTTTAATGTACATATTCAAAAAATGAAATACATTTTTCTAATAAAATTTTCTAAATAGATATGATTAATTTTTTTTATAAAATTCTTATTTATTGGAAAAAGTACCAATTTTACTATTAATATCAATTTTCCAACAATTTGAAAAATATATAATTATCTCATTAAATTATATTTTCATTATAAATCATCTTAATAAAAATATATAAAATCATTTTATGGAAATAAATATCCATTCAAATCATTATAGGTGTTATTAAAGTAAAATAAAACATATCTATTTACAAGGATACAAACAACTCTATTATCATTTTTGAAACAATTATTTACATGTAATATGATATAAATATGTTATATTTTCAATTTATAAAAAAACTAAATATTATATAACACTTCCATCATTAAGGAAACTATTGTAATGGCCTATTTTCTATTCTAAATAGTCATACTATTATTCCAACTATATTTTTACTATTTCTACATTCTGATTCTTAAATGGAATATGGGTTCCCTAATTCTTATTAAAACAGAATTTTTCATTCATTCTTCAATAACATAAATTTTCTATGAATGGTATATATATATAAATATTAATTTCAAGAAGAATATTGTATTAATAATATTTTATTTCAATTATATATTAATACATAGATGATTGTGAATATTCTAGTGGATCGATCATATAAAATTATTAATATTTTAATTATATTATTTTATATTTTTATACCAGTATAAAAATTTCAATACTTATGGATGTATTAATTTATAAAAATTAACATTAAAATTATAAAAATTAAATGATGTTGGTTATATGATGTGGTTTATGTGATTTATATTATACTAAATAACTAGACATAAATATCATTTAAAAATAGGGACATTCCATTAAAAAAATTCTTTTCCTTACAATTATTATGTATCTCTTTTACCTTTTATTCCATTGGTTTAAACATCTATAGTAGCTGGTAATATTTTCCAAATAAGATGATCATGGGTAGATCGGATTAGGTATTTTAGGGAAAATGGTTTTATTCATATCATATCTCAAGGTGACGTCCTATTAAGTTTTATTTGTGTGGTTTCATAATAATATTTAATTCTTATGGAACAATGGAAGTGAAATAGTTTTAATCAAGTATTTAGTATGACCATCATCAAAGATGGTTTTAGAGGAACATATCAGAGAGTTATAGGTAGATTTTTCATCTCAATAATGATTCTTATGATATGTTAGTGGTTCTTAAAATTTGGGATAGATGACCACCATATGACAGGATTGATTAGAAGTGAAAATATGGTATTCAAAGCTATTTAGAAATTTGGTAAATGAATTAATAGTGTTTCTCACCATAGGTTTAGTAGGAGGTTTCAAATGGGGTGTAATCCATAGAGATTCATACCACTAATGTTGAAGAAGGACCATATACCATTAAATGTAGTATTGAAGTATCCTATAACATATCTTGTGAACAGGTCAATATAAGTTACTTTCATAAATTTATTAATTGGAAAATATTTTCTCTTCTTAATGATAATGTGGATAAGGAACTTTTTTTGTGTTCCTTGATACCCCTATATGAAAAAAATGATGTGGTTAAGAAAATACTACATTCTTCCTCATTAGTGGTATCTTTTATCAATCTCTTAGTCCAAATGATTGTTGATGATAAATATGTTTACATAATTATTGGAATGGTTCAATTAAGAATTTTATGTATCTAATATTGTTTTTATAGTACAAGAGTGAAAATCTAATCACTTATGGTTTTATAGTATACTCTTCATGGAGAGTATTATTCTATGATATTCAATTAGTCCATGATTAGGAGAACTTTGGGATAATCCAAGATGATATATATATTATTATTATTATAATCAGTGAAGAGGATGAAAATGTGTATTAATATTTACCTATTATGGTGGATCTATACCCTAATGTGTTCTATAAAGACTTTTTGGGTATGCCTCTATAATATAAAATGGAGTTTAAAATAATTATGTTTACTTTAACTAAACCGATATTAATTCATATAAACATAATTATTTTGAATGAAATATAAAAATTAATTATTCAATTTGAGGGTCTTGATGTAAGAAGATTCACTCAACTGATCCATTTTACAATGGGAGATCTTATTTATTTTTTAAATAATAATGATCATCGTCAATTCCATTTTATAAATAGTCAAATGTAAATATAGTTATTATAGTGAATCATAATTATTTTCAATTCTATGTTAAAAACATTTACCATTTAAAGAGAAAAAAATTGTTTTTTATGATCTACTTTCACCCAAGATACCATCAGCTTCATGTTACACTATATGAAACAAAAAAATTATATTCTGATCCATTATAGTGATTTTTTATTTTGAAATTTACATTCTATTATCCAAATCACCAAAAGTGTTTAAGTTAGAATAAATATGATCATTAATATTTTCAGAGACCAATTCATTAGAGTATTCAATAACAATATCCATGTTTATTTAATATAACAGATTAAACATGGTTAAAATCAAGGAATTTTATTTGAGAAATTTCAATGGAAGTAATTCAATATAAATGTATATTAATTACAATTTTATAAATTTGAATTTAAATTCATTGGTAATTTCATCTCTTAAGTGTGAATCTTAGTATATATTTTTAATTCAATGAAAATTACTACATTAGATGATCCTTCTTATTTCATTGATAAATTGAGATTCATTTGAATTATAAGATATTACCAACTCTTTATTCAATAATTATAATTTATTACTATGTTAATGATATCTTTGACCACGAAAGGGGATGCATTTTAAATGGTTTTTCCATAGGTAAAAAATATTACCTGAATTAAAAAAAACATTGACCATAAGTCAATTATTGTAATACCTTATCCTAGATAGGATTTTGATGGGTATTGTGATAAAAAATTTCATTCACGGTTTAATTCATATAATAAAACACTATAAGTGTGAGTATACATGGAATTTTACTCAAACATTTAACTAACATGACCCTGATCTATTATTAGCCATGATTTTATATAGAATAAAATACTATAGGAATTTCCATTTGGGCATACCTTTAATAAAATTTACATATTACATGAGACATAAATTTATATTTATCAATGATATTTTAATCATAGGAAGTCTACCCAGGTTAAATATCATCTATAATTTTACATTTATATTCCATATGCACTGTGAAAATGAAATATTATAACTAACACACTCAATAAGAAAATTTATTCTCTTTGGGTAGTGGAATAAACCAATGAATTGTAGTTTATGTGTCTCTTTATTGAAATTAATTTTTTCTTTAGAATATATAACTATAGTATACATTTAGATTTTTTGTTCATTCCTTATCAAATTTAGATCATATTAAGGATTCCCAGTTCTGAGATTCTAACTGTATTATTATACATGTAATAATTTTTTTCTCAGTATCTATAATAACTTGTTTTAATAATTTTCATCTTTATATTATATACATCAATTTATTTTTTTCACTACTCGATTTATTAAATAAGTGATTATATAATATCATTCCTCTAATTCATTTGTATATCCTAGATTAGTGAAGATGTATCATGATATTAATCATAAGTTCTAGTGGCCCTGTATAATGAATGTGATTGAGATATTCCCCAAATCCAATGGACATGTGATATAATAGGGATATATCATATAAAATTATATAATGATTTCAGAATTCATGAAAAACAGGACTATGTATTCAGAAATCATAATATAATATTGATCTATATGTATGGTCATTTTCTATATAGTTTTAGGGTATAATAAGTTTTAAAATAAAGAATTAAATTTTCATTAATAATAGTTAATATGATTTACATTTGAATGAAAATGATAAATATTAACATTCAAGAGTCTTCATCTAGGATATCATCAAAAATGAGTTTTTTTCTTGATTTGTAATGTAGGGGAGTTCATTATACTAATTTAGGAGTTACATGAGTTTTCATATAATTTACAAATACACTATAATCAATGACTAAAAATTTATGAACTCTAATTTAATCATGGAGGGATTTCTATAATATTAGTATTTTCCATTTGGCGTGCATACAGGATAACAAGTAACATTTCCTAATCTACTAATGAATCTCCCTACACATAGCTCTCTTATCCAACATCCTTTATATCATAAGGTTATATGATTACATATAGGATATTAGATTATTGTCAACCATTTTTTGATTAATTAGATTTATTATCCATCTATTGTTGAGTGAAAATTTAGTTAGCACCTATTTTATCTACATCAAGGATATATGATCAAGATGGGTGTTGTATTGGCTTTTTAGTGTATGGTAAAATTTCGTATTTCATCCAATCAGGTAAATGTTATTTAATATATTTATTATTAATCAATACTAGATTGGATTTATATTACTTTAACAAGTTTAATAGAGGTTATTATTCCAAATTAATCCCAATAGTGGAATCAAAGACCAGTATGGGATAATATTTATTAAAAATGCATAAAAATTGTGTAGATATCTTGAAAA
The DNA here is from genome assembly GCA_963277665.1 of Viscum album. Lineage (NCBI taxonomy): Eukaryota > Viridiplantae > Streptophyta > Magnoliopsida > Santalales > Viscaceae > Viscum > Viscum album. The sequence continues at coordinate 246,249,851 of OY728165.1, forward strand.
AATAGAATCCGATATTTTAGACTAAGGGAATTTGTTATAATTACAGAAGCATAAATACATCATATATAGAATATATATCGTATAAAAATATAGTGAGCATCATAATTCTTCATCATGATTGGTGGTAAAGAAAAATGATCAAAATCATTTCGTGAGGCGGGAGTTCACCACAAAAAAAACTATTTTTTAGTAAGAAATTAGATTAATTTGTGTGAATGTGTATGTTGAGAACTTATTTTAAAAAAAATATGTATTTTAATGATATTTAGTCTATCATTAATTAATTTAATAAGAATAATTGAGCGAGTTTAGAAGGAAAAAAAATGAAAGGATCCATTGGAAGGATTTTACCTATCTGTTGCGTAACACATTTTGGTTTTCATTATATGACTTTATTTTTTGGATTTCAATGTAATGGGAGGCATTAAGGAGGAATTTATAGGTGTTTTAAATTTTATTAGTCATGTATATTTCCATTATATGTGGTTTGATATGTGTTATGAGGGGGAGATTGAATGCATTTTTTAGTGGGGGAGGAGTGACATTTTTTAAAATGAAAAATATAAGCTCTAATGGAAGGCCTCCCATACATAATATTCTAATAAAATAGTGAAAAATTGAATAAGGTGAATTTATTTTCAAAATATGTATCTAAAACACATAAATAAGTGAATGTTTATAATTTCAGTCCTTATTATTTACGAATCTTTATATTTTTCAATGTGGTTCTTCATTTAAGTAACTCATTTTCCAAAATTTTGAATTTATCAATAAGTAAAAAAAATAACTTTTTTAATTTATTAGAAAATATAGTACCAATTAATTGTAAACATGATATCTAATTTATAGAATAAAAATACAATTTGTGTATTAAATGAATTTTATCAAAAGTGCATGTAATGTAGAAAAGCATTACATTGAACTGTAACGTACTGGAAATGTTTTTACTATTTAGTTTTCTATATTTTAATTATAAACTATCATTGGTTATTAATATATGATATTTTAAATTTATTGATACTTGAAAACAACTGGTATGTGGATAATAATTTTGTTAATTTTCAATCATTATTAAAATAGAATTAATTATAAAATTGAATTAATATTATTCTTTACATAACTTATTTAATTATCATATTTAAATATTAAAATATATTACTTTTTTCTAATGTTTAAAATTATATATTATACTTAAAATATAATAATACACAATGATTCATTAAATTTACATTACTATTAAAAATTTTAGCATCTTTTAATGTATTTAATTATTAATAAAACAATCCATGCATAAGCATCTAGTAAGAGTTTAATGTAACTAATTAATATATAAAAATTAAAGATAAATAATTATTATATAAATTAATCATTTTTTCTAAGGGATATATATAACATAAGATATGTTATTTTTCCATATCTTAATGTTATACAAAATCTTAATGGTAATTAATGTTCTTTTTTATTTATTTACAAATCATATAAAATAGTGAACATTTATTGAATAATATCTCACTAAATAGTAAAATTATAACCATGATTGGATATAGTATAAATATTAGAATCCAATGGATCATGGAAACAGTTCTATGTAGTTTTTAGTATTAAATTTAAGGTTAGTATCTTATTAAAATTAATTTTATATTAATCGGTACGTATAATTTTAATCACTTTCACCAATATTTCTTTTAGAAAAATAATTTATCTTATTAGACTATAAATAATTTATTGACTAAAACTATGTATTTCTATTTTTCAAAATTCAATTCATTGAATTAAAAACATTAATTAATGCTATTATCACAGATGTGGTGAGAAAACATATTTTAAATGTGATTTTGATCAAATGACCATTAATATTTTTTATCGATATTCAATACAAAAATGATTCCCATGACATAAATTTGACTAATATATTTATAATTTATATATTTTGAAAATAAAACTCAGTTAAAATATATTTAACTATATAAATAAATTAGAAAGAAAAAGTATCTTTTAATTAAAATATAGTATTTTTTACAATTTATCCAAAATGATGTTTCTAAAAAAACCCAAAAATTCACCATAAGATAATTTTGAATTATAAATTAGAAGATATTTTTTTAATCAAATATTTTTTTGTTAATATTAATTTTTTATAGTTCAGAGAATGAAATAAAATTGAGGTTTGTTAAGAAAATTATATTTTAAAGTATATAAAAACATTATTAAATACATTATATTTCTTAAAATCAATTTGATTAACATATATAAAACAATTATAAGAAAATATTTACAAATTAGTTTTCAATATTAATATTATTATTTATTATGACTATGTTATAACTATCCAGTTTATACAGTTATAACAATAAAATGTTTTTTTGTTGAAATTAAATGTTGCATGTTATGCAAGCCTTGTTGGTGTTGCATATAGTACAATATTTACATGGAATAATTTATAAACGAATTTTTTCTTAGTTTAGTGTGTAACACATGATATAAAAGAAAATTAATTTATTATAAAAAATGTTTATAAAAACATGAGGTGTTACACGGTTTGATATTCATTATGGAATAGATACCTAGATTTACTAATATACAATATTTTTCCTTTTATATAAGCATATATGGATATTTAAATGTAAAATATTTTATCTGGGGACCAAATAATCCTCTATTTAATAAAGTGATTCTTTTCAATTGGCCTTATTTAATATATTTGTAATTAATTTTTTTTCTTGATAAAATAGTACATTATAGGGAATTTTACATATTGATACCAAAACTTTTTAATCACATTAATACATAATTTTCAATATATTAAATTTTTTTACACAACCTAAAGATTAATGGTGCTAGTTTATTTGGATGACTAACTTTAGAGTAAATCAAAATAAAGCCAAAATATAACTCCTTTATTTTAAATTCAGTAACAGGATCCTAAAGCTCAATAACCACATAAAAGATCATAGGTTTATCCATGAAATACATAACAAAATAGATGATTTATAAGTCCCAACATGGGAATAAAATTATAAAATTTAATAACAGAAGAGTCAAAAAAATAACATGATTTTATATAAGGAATGATATGTTAATAATCATATATATTCATCTCAAAATGAGAATGAAATCATAATATTATGGAATCATAATAACGTGGAAATAAAATAAATCATTACATAATCTTCAATGAATGATAACATCAATTTATACATCACATGGTTGAATGATTCCCATCATTGATAAGGTTTACTCCCAAATCCCATATATATAATCTCAAGTGATATAATGATAAGCCAATAATTTTAAGCAATATCATGGTGAACCCATAATATAATGCACATGACTATATGTTCCACAAATAGAGATCATACATATTGAATAAAAATCTTGATTACATATTGATTTAAAATGGTAGCATAATCATGAATTCAAGCATAAAAAGATGTCATATTATAATTTTTTACATTAATAAATGGATTAAAAATTTATTAGTCTATTTATTTAAACAAGGATTCATACTTTATTATATTAAATCCAAGTTAATTAAATATATTAAAATGAGTAAATAATATTTTTTTGTAAAAAATCATTCAATGCGTGTATTAAGTTAACACATAAATAATCATTAAGGTAAACAAGGGAATAATAATTTATATAATACTAGAAATGAAATGTTTTTAACCAAGTATGTTTAATTACATTTCATTAATTGTTAATTCAGATAAGGAAAATAAAATAGAGGAGTTCCCTTTAATATGATTTTATTAAAAAATAAATATATAAAAGAACCTTTTAAACATAAATATCCTAGAAATGAAAGATGGATTAAGCTAAGAATTTATTTTTTTGGAATGTTTATCCAATATATAATAAATAAACATTAATTAAATTTTGATAGTTCGAGGTAATAGTGGGGAAGAATAACCCTAAATAAAATAGGATTGGTCATTGAGATTTCATAACTTATGTCGTATAACTATTATATTTCTGAACATAAAATCTATAATAATAAAATTATAATCATAAATTTATAAATATAAAACATTATAAAAATATATATACATATATATTATTTTATAAAATTAAATTATGTTCATTTATAACCATTGTATTATGAAATGCAGTTTAATTTCACTATTTATAGGGCATTTGTTTCATAGTTCCATGGTATGTTAACTTGTGCATATTTATTGATTTTCATTTAACATTTTACTGTGAATACAAAAAAATTAAATGAAATTACATTAATAAGAGAAAATTAAATTATTCCATGTAATCATAAGTGTTTTAACATATGGACGATTCATTTAGTAAAAATATTTACATTATATGGTTAGTTCATTTGGGAATTTATATCAACCATCACAATCTGGATACATTTAATTTTACTAAATGAATACTTATTTTTTTTTAAATGTAAATAAGTTATATTTTTCTTAATATCATCATATTAATCCATTATAATATTTTTTATAACATTCCACGATGTTGGTGGTTGAAAATTAAGTTAATTAATCTCAATGGCGGTGAACCGACCTAATTGTGAAGAGGGTTTTCATTATAGAAACAAATTTAAAGGATTGATGAAATAATATATTCCATGAATAATATCATTTTTATGAAAATAAATTTATGAATATGAAAACATTAATTTTTAATTTTACTGTCTATTTTTTTTGATGATATACCAATTTTAATGAATTGTTTTAAATTTAATGACCCTTGAAAAAAATTCTTACATTATTAAAAAATTATATTTTCATTATAATATAACATAATATATATTTATAAAATAATTTTATATCAATAAAATGTTATTTACAAAATTATATTTTTAGTAAAAATTCAAATACAAAATTTATGTTTTTAAATAACTAAGACACTTATATTACTGGGTTTTAAATATTAATATACTTATATACAAAAATAAATATATTATATTTTAATATTATCATATACTTATATATTATATAACACCTTTATTTCTAATTATACAATTCAAAAATTTAGGTTAATACTGTTAAATATTTAATTTCTATTACAAAAGCCATATTACTATTCCAAGTGTCAATTTGTAATAGTTTTTTGGGATCCCTAAGTCATGTAAATATATTTTATTTAATACATGATTCCTTGACATATATTTTATTTAAAGGTTATATATTTACTTATATATCAATTTCAAGATAAATTTTTTATTATTAATATTTTGATTCATTTCTATAGTATTATTTATGAGTGATGTTATTCTAAAGAATCATGTAGATGTAAATTGTCAAATTTTATTTTTATTATTTCTCATTCTATACGAATAAATTATTTTATATTATTGTGGATATATTCATTCTCTATACATAATTAAAAAATTGCTATAAATTGTTATTGGTTTTAATCATCAGTTTCATGTGCTCTATATAATATCACATTACCAAAACAGGATGCATATTTATAAACATGGAAATTATGCTGAAAAAATAGGGTTCATTAAATAAATCCCCCAATTTGAAATTTCAACCATGGAATTTCATACTATATAAAATGGTTAAATAATGTGCGGGATCTTATGATTTATTTATTTATAAGGTTCCCATGACTTCTCCTAGTACTTATGTTTCCTCAATTGTACCTTTAGTATGTGATCTACCACATTGCGTTTGACATTATTTTTATGGTCTATGATCTTCCCCATTTTCTCCTCATAAGAGTTATCATTTTACAATTGTACCACCAACAAAATTCATTATTTGTGAGAGATATATTTTAAATATACTTAATATGGATACATGACACATGTCATGTACATGAGATATGATTAGTGGGAGTTCTATTCAATACACTATAGTTCTAATGTGACCTAGAAACTCTATGGGAATTTTGTTCTTTAGACATATCTTTCCATCTTTCAAAATATCATGGCTCTATTGGTGGATGTTCTATTCAATAAACCATAATTCTTTGTCACACTGATTATTATCCCCATATATCTTCTATCAAAATTGATCTGCCCAAAAATACTACTAAATTTCATAAACCCTTTTTACCATTTATTCTAAAATGTCTGGTCCCTATAACATGTGTTAAAAAAGTCATCCCATAAAAAAGTTATTAGGAAATTAATCCCAAAAATTTCTTTGTATGGAAAAATGATGATGCAAGAGTGAGAACTATTATTATCTTAAAACCTGACGAAGGGAATATGTTGAGCCAACCCTCATTTGAAGTACATTGATAAAGATATTAACATGTATTCATGTTATTGGATAATACACAATTATTGACCATTATTTTTGGGAATATGAGTTATATTTATGTTTATAATTGTGAATAAAAAATATTAAAAAATTAGAAAAATATGTTGTGAACCTTGGTTCGCAATTAGATACATTCAATACTAGTGGTCCATATATCCTCACCACTTCTTGAATGTATATCAATGGAACTTGATCTACCTTGAAGACATAACATATTTCAATTTGATTATATATCATTATAATACAATCCATCATAATCTATATATAATTCTTTACAGCCATTTCCTTTAATAGAATAGTAAAAAAATCAATAGTTATGTTCAATCATTTCGATGTGAGTAAGGGTAATGGGTGGATAATCCCCATCATCTTTTTTCAGTTCTCCTTGAATATCTTACATACTATGACCATTGATGTATATTCTATGATCAGTTACTTAATAATTTTTCACCAATATTTCTCTTTTATATCTTGATATATATATTTTCTCTAATGGTAGATGGAGAAGATTGAGTTACATTCATCATTTAGTAGCTCATAATTTTACTACTGATTTGTTGGTACACATAATCGTGTCCCAAATCCTAAATCTCTTTCTTCATCAATTTTTAATTATAGGGATTTGAATTTTCATATAACATCCACCTTTTTATCTTCATATCAACCCTTTGAGTATATTTTAAGAACACTTGTATTTATGGTGGAATAATAAATAGACAATGGTATGATAATGTTTCATCCATTACGATTCCCTTGACAAATATTTCCAATTATATGAGGTTTGGATCCTTCCTTGTTCTTCTCACATATAAGGGGTTAGGATCATTAATACAAAGGCAATATAAAAGTTTATTTCTCCTACCTAGAAGGTAGTGGATTGATTAGTTACAATCCAATATTAGTTCGTATAATATACACAATCACAAATTAAAACCCTATTGCATGAATATATGTTTTAGCCTCTTATAAGGCATATATATTTCCTAATTATCATTTTGGAGATAATTCTAAAAAATATTTAATGTGATGATCACTAAAACTATATATAAATTAGTCTTTTTATATTTAACCTCCTGAACATTGAACCACCACATGATTTAGGCTATCATTTTATCAATTTTAAAAACTGCAAAACTAATCATTTTTCAAAGTATCACTTTTTACAATAAATAGTTCCCATATTGTGGTTAGAGTATGTATTAGGGTCTTAATAATTATATTTTTTCAATTATTTGGAGTACTCATCTCATTAATCAGTCAATAAAATCATTACTCCCTTCCATGATAGCTTAGATAATGGGATTGAAAATATTGAGAATTTTATCATTAATCAGTGGTAGTAACCAACTAGTCCAAGTATGCTATAGTTCAAAAATATATATATTGTTTTCATACACTCTTAAATCAACATTATCTTATAATGGTTGATAGATATACCTTTTTTGGTGATAACATACCCCATGAATGATGTTTCCTCTATTCATAACACACATTCAGAAAAATTTTCATTGAACATATTATTTAGATATATAATTAGAATAGTATTAAAATGATTGTCATACTTATCATTTATCTTATAATATATTTGACTTGTTCTGGTTTTTGGCTATGAAATGCCCAACGGCTCCATGTCCAATGATTGATGGACCTACATTCCAAAGGCAGGAGTTCACTGGATGGTCTAACCAGCAACTCTTAAGAACTCACATTGGTCCAGAAGATGGGAAGTCGGGCTCATGGCACCCTTTATTAGGGGGGGAATTATTTCCTGTTCTGAGATTCTCTAATAGATTTAAGACGTATTCATATGTTCGTGAGCCTTTGGTTTATAACCAAAAATAGTAACCATGGATTTAACCTTAGCGGGAAACCGTCAACTGGATGCAGGGGTTCAGAATCATTTATGCCGGAGGTATACCATCCCTCGTTGGACTAATGACCCCGAAGGGTGGGAACTCGCTTGAGGCGGCACTAGGGGTGGCACGGTGAACCTACGTGGTGACGATCGGATTGACCAGTTGACGGGATTGAACATCAGGGAGTCTTCCTACGTACCCTACTTTGGAAACAGGGATCAAAGTCTATGTAGTTTGGATAGGTGTCGGGAAACCGACGTGAAGAGAGACCGAGTGGTCCAATGGGTGGTGGTCTTGAACCTCATGGATACTTCCAATGTACCCTATCTAGGAGGCATGGATCATAGTCCACATTGTTCTCCTTGGATTGGGGCATACGCTCTGAGGTATCCCAGAATGATGGAATGGGGCTTACTCCCTAAGGAGGCCCATAGGAGGATGTAATGGTCGATTCTTACTCTAAGCCTACGTGAGTCATGGTTGGTGTGAGAAACAAGAGGCAGCCGGGACCAGAGGATCACGTCCCAAAAGGTGCGTCCGTGAGAAGCGGAGTGGGGCTTACACATGAAGGCAGCCCAGGGTGATGAATTAGGGATTACACTCTGAGGAGGCCCAGAAGGTTGGGGCTTACTCCGAGATGGACGCCCAGGGCGACAAATCCCAGCGGGAGAGGGAAAGGGGTGCTCTTTTCCCCATATCCTCTCTTGTGGTGCACGGGGGATTCCTTCTGATGGGTATTTTACAATATTCGAGGAACCCACAATAGGTATAGGAGAAGAAAAGGTATTCCGGATCTTAGACTCCACATTAACATGGGAATGTGATCCCAGGAATTCTTTGGGAATCTGCTCAAGGGTTGGGGAAACCCCTTTTCACCTATTTACCGAGGGTATGTGAACTGAAAATAGCGCGCTGATGCGCCTGAAAGTTATACCACGCCGATCCAGTGGCTCTAGCGGTGGCCTCGGCTCGAGGTCGATGAATAGGCTGATGAAGGAATTGCGGAAGACCTGGCTGGATCGGAAGGATTTTACCTGGCTCTGGAAATGGGAACACCAAGGTATTTGGTGAGCCACCGAGAGGTATGGGTGGTGGCGCCCTTCGCGTGGGGAAGTGCCATGCGGTTGGAGAAGTCATCCACGAACCAGGGTGGTTCGTGAACTGATTGGTATCCCGCGAACTAGGGTGGTTCGTAGCTTGATGTTTAATCCATGAACCAGGTTAGTTCACGGCTCCAGGTTCAATCCACGACCCAGGGTGGTTTGCGGAGGGTTCCAGGCAGGAAGAGGTGGCCTAGGGAGGCCCCGATCGAAGGCTTGTCGGTCGGGGATTCGCCCACGGAGGAGGGAGCTACGCAGTAAGACAGATGGGAAAATAGGCATAAACTCCCTGGTCCACGGGGAAGTCATCTGACGAGGGGGTATGGTCCGCGGTTCTCCTTTTTTATTATTTTGGTTCGTGGTTCACCAAATTATTATGTGTTTTCCAATTCCTTATTAATTCATATACATGCTATGGTTCGCAGGTGGGAATTTCACTGTTTGTGAAATCTGAATCCTTTCTTCGACCGATCTCCTTCCTCTGAATCTGATTCCAGTTCTCCGATCCCCTCTTATTTCCCCTTGGACTCCATTTATAGGGTGGGTAAAGGAATGTATCTGTGGTCATGTGGCACCTTTTGCAGAGGCCCATAACCAAATACCCGGTTCACAGTTGACTTGGTCAATCCGTGATTCGTGGATGGTATTGATTGCTCCCCTCCATCGCGAGGTGAATTCAGGGAGTGCTTTGTCGCTGCGGAGGGTTCTGCCTCCATTCCGCGAATGACAGCGGGTGCGGCTTGAACCAATCGTCGTGGTCCTTGGTTGGGGTTGTCCGTGACTATGAACCGAACTAGCGCTCATCCTGCCTCACGACTGCGGAGGCTCCCCACCTCCATTTCGTGAACGAAAATTGTTCACGGAGGGGGGGGGGGGGGGTGCTTCATGGTGCCTGACAACGTTGTTCTTTCACAGACCAGTTTGCAGACCGGCTCTTTCTGTCTCCTCCTTGATTATTTTCCCCAATTATTTGGGGAACTTGGGTAAAATTTCCATTGAGGATTTTTCAGGACCCTACCTTATTTTAATATAGTGTATAAATAATTCCTTTAATTTTATTAGGTAATATCTATGGACTATTTTAATTAATTCCTGGGATATTACTAGAGTGTTTACGACTTCAAAGGGATTCACTATGAGCTCATTGTGCCAATACTTTATTTGAAAGAAGGTCAAGACCTTATCGTTCTTTATAACCAATAAATGGTTATATGAAAATCGAATATCCACTCTAGATAAATAATTGATTCCACCTAGTTGATTGATAATGTCATCTTTATGTTATATTCTATAATTATTTTGTAACACTCCTGAATTATTATTACCTTCAAATAATTATTTATGTTCAATAACGTGACTATTATGATATATAAAACATAAATATACCACCGCATATTAATATTAAATTAATAATAATTCATTAATTAATAAAATGACCGTAACCCATTAATATTTATAACCACGAGACTGTAAATAATTAATAAAAGTTAATATAAAAAAATGTATTTTTTTAAAAAATTATTTATAATATATTTTATTTCAAAATGATAAATTTATAAATTTTAGAATATAATTTTGATAATTTAAAATTAATTCATTAATTTGACACAAAAAATTTCTTCAGATGTATTTTTTTATGTTCTTATAAAATAATATATTTATTAAAAATAGAAATATAGAATTTTCAAATTTCATCAAATTGAATAGTGAAAGTGTTTTTAAAACCATTACAATATAAAAAAATAATTTTATAAAATGAAAAGAAATATTTTATTAATTACATAAAAATTTTTCAGATAGATTAATTTTTTTTAAAAAAATCAACAAAAATTTAATTGGAATTGGGTTTCATCTATTTCAATTGTTATCATTGAATATATAAAATATTAGATTATGTATTTATTTTTCTTTAAAATTAATCATATTTGATAAATACTATTCATTTTTATATCCTTATAATCAACATCATTGAGAGTTTATTCCATTACCTAAACATTATGCATACAAATAAATTGTTTTCAATAAAATTCTTTTTTATTTTCCAAAAATGATTAAAAAAATTATTTTCCATTAATATAGAATGTTAATATGATTAAATTATTCTTATTTTCACGATAACATGTCAATGAAAATTATTATGTCCTATTTAATTTTCCATGACAATGGAGAAACACTTATTTTTAAATTACTATTTTATTAATATAATGGATGTTATAAGAAAAATTATATTAAAATCTTATAAATATTGAATCTAATATTACAATTAAACACATAAAAAATTAATTACCACTCATTTATTATCAACAATAAAAATTATTAAAAATTCATAAGGGTAAAAAAGATAATTTTTATACTGTATTTTTTTCTACAAATTAAATATAAAGATTTTAATGTTTATAATATTATTTTAATTTATTTAATTTCATTAAAAAGATGTTATATTTTTTACCATATCTATTTCTTTATTGGTTATTTTATCTTTTTTTAAAATTAAAACAACAACAGTGTTAAATATAGTTATCTAGTATAAAATTAAAATGAAAAAATGTATATACATAATGAAAAAACCCAATTACATGAATAAAAAGTGATTGAAATCTTTTTTGAGTCATTATCAACCCAAATATAACCTATAATCCATTATTTTGAATCATTGGGACTGTTGGATATGGAACAGTGTCATGTGATTGTTGAGAAGTGATATGTGTTGACAAAAGTTCCCCATTATTTATCTTATGAAATGATAACACATCCACCCAAAAAAATTTCACATTACCTTATAGTCAATCATTAGAAATTTTTATTATTTTTCTTTCACTATAACTAACTCCATATTTATAAATCATCCAGTCACACAATGCTTGCCAAAGCCATTCAATTTAATAGAGTATTCAAAGGAATGATCAAGTTAGTATTTTCTCCATTTATGTTTCTCTTCTTAATATTATACTTAAGAATTAAACATAATCATAATAATATATTTAAATTAGTATAATTACTATAAATTATTTTTTTTATATTAATGGAATTACCAATTTTTATTCCTCTCCATCAGATATGTTAAATGGCATCATTATTGCATTGAACGGGCTGTCACCACCATTTAGTGACTTCTTCTATTTTTTGAAACCTCCATTCGCAGAGGCTAAAAAGGTTTAAATGGATAAATAAATATGTTATACTTAACATAGGTACTATTATGTAATGTTAAATTATAATCAATCGAATTTTACAATAATTTATTAAGAAATAGAAATATTAATCTTGCATTTGTTTGAATTATCACCTCCAATAGCAGTGCCATTCAATTTTCATCACCAACCATCAGGGATGGATTTTATAATGTATATAAAATTTAAAAATTATTTACATAAAACTATCAATATTATTTATATTATAAATCAATTTTATGATTCCTTCTACCCTGATCATTATACATAAGTAGTTATGAAACAAATGTGAAGAATTACCTCATGTAACAAACATAAGTAAGAAATATATATATTTAATAAATATAATATGATACTATATAGTAGTTAAAAAATTTAATATTTATAATTAGTGTTCCTAATATGTTATATTATAAATTTTACTTTTTTTCATATTTTAAATGTGTTTTTAGAAATAATCTTGAACAAGGAAAGTGTTTTCATCTAATTTTCACTTCATTGATAAAACTAATGTATTTATACACCGATCTTCATTTTCAACATTTTTAGAATTTAATTTTTAGATATTTTACAATGAAACCATTTTATATTGTGGTATATAAATATATATAATATTCTATATACATTTAATGGTTTCTAAATGAAAAAGAAACCCAAATGATAATTTATTTCCCTCAAATTTATCTCATTGAGACATGTTCGATATTATGTAGCTAATTTAATTTATGGTTTTTATATATTATTATATTACATATCATATAGTAATTTATATTTTAATATTTATAATTTTTTATAAATTACATGTCCTATTTTTACGGTTTTTTATTAATTATTTATTCTTGCGATAATATTTTGGGTTTTCTCAAATATTATTATTTCAGTCACGTCACATGTTAAAAACAATGTTAATATTAAAAGGAATATTCACAACAAATTTATATAATTTTAACTTATTAATTTTATTTAATGGTATTTAATGATATTTTGTTATTATATTCAAGTGTATATTGAAACAATTGTTTCCCCAGTATTTAGGATTTTTGGAAAATCAAATTCTCTTCTTTGTGTTATAATTTATTATCATAAAAATTATAGTTCCATTACTCTGTTTTTACACAGTAATATATTAAAATATCTTATTTTATAACTACCCTTGAGAAAATTTATTTTTAATGAAAAAATTTTGTTAACACTCTTCTTACAATGAGGCTTTTATCAAATAAAATTTTAATTAATAAATATTCCCCATTAATAATCAAATTTCTGGGAACATAATATCCTATAATAAAATTTATATCATTTTAATGTGTCAATAATTAGATATTATTTTATAATGAAATGATTTAAATGAAATGTAGCATCAATTATTAAAAATGGATATTTTATTTAACACATATCTTAATTTTTTATATCAACGTTAAAAATGTATTAAAAAATATATTTTAGGATTTAACTTTAATTTAACATTTTATTATAATTTTACATACCAATTGTTTTCTGATTAAATATAAATACTATAACATATGTCTTATCACATGGGGGAAGTGGATTAATGATACAAAAAAATCAGACCCATGATCCCTTCATGGGTGGTATCATTCAATGATTTTTTATGAGGTTATATTCATATATGTCAAAATCTATCTTGGTTTCAATTGTAAATCTATGGTATCAATATTTTGAAACCATCCACATAAATTCTATAGATCTATTTTGATAATGTTTTCTATTTATTGTGTTAGTCAAACACTAATTTATCTATAATGTGAAAATATCAAATTTTGTATAATTCTAATTAGATGATGTTCACCTAACAATACATACAATCTATTACCATGTAGACACTTTTTATCATCCGATATATTATTATAGAAATATACAGTACCATTAACATGTAATCTATGTAATCTTTGACTAATCCAGATATTTTAATATTAAGTTTATAATCATTTGATCCCTTTGTTGAAAAATAAAATGTATTATAATTATTAATGATGATTGATTGTTAGCATATTTTGGTTATGTATATGATTTTGATATTTCTTTATTTTATGTGTGTCCATTTTTCAATTAGAAATTGGTTCCTCAATGAATGGTATGAATTTTCCTAATCATTCTTATAGTTAATGCATTATACATGAATATATGATTAGTAAGGCCTATAATTATATATACCTGTGATGCATCAGCATGTATCATTTAAAAAACAATGTTTTCTTCTACTTTATACCTCTTACCATGACAACAAATTTTATTAGAAAAATTCATTAAAATCATAAATTGTTTACATTAGTCTCAATGACTAGTAATGTGTTTTTTCAAGAGGTATTGAATGCTTGTTTTGGATGTGTGACATTATACATTCCATCTATTTTAAATTTGTATTATTGATAGCCATGTTTTAATTTATTGTCATGGATATATAATGATCTCATTGTCAATATTATTATAGATTCATGGTTATTAAATAGTTCTTCTAAAATATTTAATCCATGTTTATTTATTTAGTTATATATTTCCCTTCTAGAGCTTTTGAGATCGCATCTTTGTATGGTTTGATATAAACATGTTATGGAGAAAATTTTTAGACATATTAAAATTTTAAAGCTAAAAAATGTGAATTAAATTGTGGTATACATTTAATACTTGTAATTAATTATATAATTTTTTATATATTCATAAAATTATCCATTTTTTCAAAAACATTGGTTTAATTTTTTTATGTTGTGTCTTATTTATTTAAATCACTTAACATGAAATGATCATTTAGATATGAAAGTTTAATGATCAGGATTAATATTATAATTAATGATGGATATATCAAGGATTTTATATCTAGTATTAAAGAATGTATAATGGATGTGTCTTTGATCATTGGTTCTAGGTGTGTGGGTCTGAGGAATCATTGTCTGTATAAATGGAAAGGTTTTTATATATCTTGATATTAGTATATTTATATATGATAAGTTATCAATTGATAATATAAAGTTAATCATAATATAAATTATACAGTAAACCCTTTATTATATTATATGATTTTACATTAAGGTAATAATTAACATTTTATTTGGGGATTATAGTTAGAGAGAATTTCTAAAAACTATAGTGATATGTTAATGTGTTAGATGATATCTTGAAATATTGAAAAATGTTGAGTATATTATTTTCCATTTAATATATCCATGTATGGATATTCTCATGTGGATTTTTTTGGGGAGCATATAGACCTAGGGGTTATAATCATTAGTAAGGTTTTTTAATTATTGACTATATTATCACTCTAATACATGACTAGTGGTTTAAGACTAAACACATCGTGAGAATCTATTGGGGGAATTATTTTGTTAATAAAATTCTATATTAAAAAAATTTAAAAGGATTTAAAATCAATGTGAAATAATTAGGTATGATAACTTAATAGATATATTACCATATACAACCAAAGATTAATTCAGAGAGTCATAGTTTGATATAAGATTATAGTTTGTTAAAAGATGTTTCATAAGGGACTACAAATTGAGATTTGTATTTTATTATACATATTTTTTCTATTATAATAATAATTTGGGTTTTCATTATTTTTTTAAAACACCATCTTAATGAAGAAGTTGATAAATGTATGTGTCATGGAAACAAAATTCTGTATTACTAAATAAAGGAGTTTATAATAATGGTTGGGAATTTTAGTATATGTCTATTATGATGGAAAAAGGATAGATTCATGTTCATACCTATAATAGTATGGTTGATATCAAAATTGAAATACCTTTTTGCTTCTCTTAGATATTTTATTTATAGACGTGATATTCTTCAATGTCATTTCTAAATATTGTGAATATAATTAAGGATTAGGTGAAATATCTAGCAATTTTACTTTATTAATTCAACAATAATGTTTTTTAAATATAAACTAAATTAAATCTATATCAATGAAAAGAGATTTTATAAAATTTTTATACTTTTTAGGAATTTATTTAGAAACATATTTGTCAGGTATAGATATATAATGGGATTAAAATATTAATTATATTGAGGTAATGAGGTGTAGACTCAATTTGATAAAATTGATTAAGATGATATTTATTTTCATTGAATTAAATATTGATTTAATTAAAAGAAATGATATTTTTGGTGATATTTATCTAATAATTTGGATTTTGATATGCATTGAATAGTCTATAATTTCTTGAACTTATGTTTATTTAAACATGCGGGTAAAAAAAATTAATTTTTAGAGTAATATATAACACCTCCATGATTTGTTGACATGGAAATAAAAATAGGTTCTAGGAAAGGTATGTTACTGTGTTTATATGATTATGGAATATAGATACTTAATTATATGATTATTAGACTGATAAACATTTTTTAGTATGATATATGGTCATTTAAGAAAATAAAATTTTATGAATTTGGTTTTATTATTTTATTTGAATGTTAATGGAATTTAAGAAAATAAATTTTTTAAAATAGGATATGATGTATGATAAATCAAAACACAAATTATCCCAGGTAGGGAAAAGGATGATATAAGTTAATATATTATTGATTCATATTTAAATAAAATAAATTATAGGCTAATATGATGATACGACTAAACGGATTGACAATTGAATCTATTTTATGTGGTTTTTTATAACAATTCCAAAACATTATTAATGTTTATTTACAAATGTTGACCCTTTTTGTTTTACTAATATAAGGATATAAAGGGTCCATAAATGTAACGGAGAATTTTGAGATTACCTCAAAGAACAACACATCTGAATAGGATATGGAGTGAGGAAGACACTGATTTTACCAAACTAGCCATCATAAAATATGAATAACTATGGGAATCAATTAAAAGACCAACATAGACCAAATAAGTGAATTATGGAGTCTTTTTAATGATTGTGTGATGGGGATGATAATGTTATTTAGACTCAAATGTTTAAGGGGAAGAATGAATCTACAAAAACCGATTGTTTCAATTTCAAGAGAGGTGACAATTTTTTAACCTAATTTACTAACCCATGGATCAATGTGTGAAATATTGACCTATAAGAATTACAACAAGGAAAATACTTTGAAACATAAAATAATTAATAAAATACTTAGTATTCACTCATTTTTTTATAGTGTATTATAATTTTTATGTTTTTACTGACTTATTTATATCGAGTTATATATAAAAAATGAATAGTTGTTTGATTATCATATAAATCATTTTTAATGTTTTTAGTTTCTTATTACTTATGGATATGGATCTATATATATTAGTATAATTTCTTTTGAAGGGACAAATGAGTTATAACTCTTTATGAAGAGATTATAATAATTTTACACAAATTTAAATCTCATTCCAAATCCAAAATAAACCTATCATAATATAGAAATGTATGGTTAATTATAAGTAACATATAGATATTAATATGATATTATGATTCTAATTTAGAGGGTTAAATTTATATATGTAGGTCGTCTCTAACACATCAAACATCTAATTACCTTTTAAAATGTAAATGTATTTGATGAAATGTACTTCATGCTACACCTGACATTAAAATACAACAACATTGTATAATGAATTATTAATAATTATATTATAAACAATAAATTGGAATAATAATTATTATTATTACGTTTAGATGGAAAATAATAAAAATTAGATAATATTAAAAATTATTTTCTTAAATAAAATTAATTTTTATTATACTATTTATTTTATTTCAAAACGAAAAATTGTTAAATATTATATATTATATTAGATAATTTAAATTTATTTATTGAATTCACAATTATAAATTTATATTAGGAATAATTTCTTATTTTTTTGAAAATAAACTATTTTTAATTGAATAGTTAAGAAATTTGGGTTATGATAACAAGATCACATTTATATTACATAAGAGTTTATGAAACATCATTAATATAACATATATATAGATATCATGTAGAATAATTAATTTATAAAAAATATGCCAATTTAGAAAACAAATGAATATTATATTAGAAAAAAATTAATATTTTAATTTAATAATTTTCTTGTAAATTCTTTAATTAAATTTGTTCATGGAGAGTATTATGGAATATTTATTTATTATCATTAAATTAAATCCTATTTTATCAATATTAATCTTGTTAGTATAATTATAATCAACAAAATATAAAATTTTTACCTATACATAAACATTATTCTTAAAAATAAACTTTTTAAAAATGGTATTTAACGTGTTTCATATTCTACTATTGAGAATAATATTCTTTAAATATGAATGTTAATACAATAGAATTATTTTTATTGATTTTATAATAATTTCGTCTTTATATAATAGTAAAAAATTAATTTTCATGTGTGATATTATGATTATTATGATTATTGTTAAATGCGCCAATAATAGTGAAATAATTACTTTTTAAAATTTATTATTATTATCAGGGAATTTATATCGTTTATATTAAATTAAAATAAAATAAATAATGATTCTAATATGTTTTAAGAAGACATGAAAAATTTTATTTTCATTCATTTAGTTGATTATCAATAATATACTAGATTTGAAATAATAATGATCAAAATGATATTTTTTCTACTAAAATAATTTGTCAATATATTTTATGTTTTAATTTAAAATCTAATTGTATCATTTTTAGTCCTTTACTTTTATAAAATAAATGTAAAATTTTTCTCAACCACTATCAAATTAGGATATATGTTTTACTATATATTTTACATAAATCATAATTTCACTTAGTCAAAAAATAATTTTCAAGTATAAATTTATATGAAGAAAATTTAAAAAAATAAAGGTAAAACACAATAAAATTTCTAAAAATGTTGTGTAAAGAATTGTTACAGTATTTATCGATCAAATTAAATACAAAATATAATTATTTAGAAAATTTGGTGCCATTGAGTATGGAATAGAGTTATGGAATTTTTGAGAAATGTTGAGTGTTTCCAAAAGTGATTCTTTTCCTCTATTATAAAATGGTAAAATAATACATGTTAAATATACCACTAACCTTGTTAGACTAAATATAATGAATTTCATTTTTCTCCCAAAATATCGAAAACTTTTATGACAAATCCCATGATCAAAATAATTTTTTTTAACAAATTCAATTCCAAGGATATATCCCCAGAACGATCATTTTTCCCACATTATTATTATCTTCTTCTTATGTTTTTCTTCATAATCACCATCTTATATATAAATTAAAACTACAATGTTAATCATGACTTATATATCATTATTAAATTGATATGGTGTTATATTAATCTAATTACCATTATTTATTCCTCTCAATATTAGAAATACTAAACTATATTTAGTTATTTGTTTGAACTACATCCTCGAAAAAATGGTATCTATCATTTTTCAACACCATCATTCAATTATGATCTAATTAATGTAATGGATTAAGATATTTAATATCTCTATAATAACTATGACTATATATTTTAAATTTATTATATATTATATTTTCATTTCATTTATTGAGAGTTGAAAACATTTATCGTGTTTAGGTAGGAACTATCGCCTCAATGGTTAATGAGTTTCATTTTTCACCACCACCGATCGTGTCATTCATCAAAAGTATTTTTAATATATAAAAATAATATCTGTAAAACTATTTAAATTATGGATATTATGGAACTATTTTACAATGATTTATAACTTGGTCAACATATATAAGAATTTATGAAAAAACTAACTAAATAAACTCATATAAAAGATATTGGCATTAAATATATATAATATATAAATATAATAGGATAATAAAATGATAATATTAATAAATTAAAAATAGAATAATGTTCCAATGAATTTATATAATAATAAACTTGTTTATTCAACAATTTAATCACATGCATTAATCAAATCATAATTAAGATATGGATTTTATATAAATTTCCATTAACTAAGAAATGTATTGAATTTATGGACCACTTTTCATTTTTAAAGAATTTATATGAACAATTTGAAATATTATACCACGGACAACTTTTTTTAGGTATATAAATATAAATTTCATGTTTTAACTCTTGTATTTCTAGACTAAATGTTACTAATGTGGTAAGTGTTTTCACATCAAAATCCTCTCATTTAGCCATATTGAATATTATGCACCAAAAATAATTTATGTGGTGTATATAATAAGTATGTGAGATATGATAAACCAAATTATATTTTGAAAACGTAATTTTTATTTCAATTAAAATCCCTATATTTCATGAAATATTGATTAATGTGTCAATCTAGTTGCAATATTTTTTATAGTCTCAAATATTATTCTTTCTTATATAGTACATCTTAACGACCATGTTTCCTTTTAATATAGTATTTATCACCCATGGATATGTTTCTATTTCAACTATAATATTTAATTTGAATTAATATAAAATAAAATTTAATTTTCAAAGTATTTGTTGATATAATTGGTTTTCCAATAGTAAGTATTTTTTGTCACTAAAATCCTCTACATTGAGATACATTGTTTTCAATTGAAAATAAAATTTCCAAGATCAGTTTATCCAACCCTAACATTTTATTAAATTTTATTTTATGATATTCATTTGGGAAAATTAATTTTTAATAATTTTCATATTTTATTAATGTTTTTAGAACATGGGATTCAAGTAGAGGTAATTTACAGTACTAAAAATTTCCATTTCATAATGAAAGGGTTTGGATAAAAATTTTCTATAGAAAAAGTTATTTAATTTTAATGGCTCTTCTACAACATATTATTTGAAAATTAAATGTTTTATATGATTTTCATTCTTTACATTATTAAATAATAACATCAGAAAAAACCAATACCTTCTTATTTTGAATTAATGTAATTAATTATTTCCAAAATATATTTTATGTTTTCAAATTCATTTCAGATTTTTTTTCAAATGTATTTACTGAAAAGGATTTATTTTTTCTCTATTTATTATACAATATATGTGATATTATTTGGGGTGAATGAACTCATTATTCTAAAAAATCCAACTCATGATCTCTTCTTGGGTGATATCAACCAAACACTATTTTATCTGGATCATTTTAATTTCTATAAAAAAATTTCTAGGATTTTATTATTTCACTATGGATATGTTCTTTCAAAATAGCTATTTCTTCATATGTATGGATAATAATTTTTTTCGAGTATTTAATTATTCATATAATCATTTATTTAGGTGGGGAAAACTATAAATTCTACAAAATTATTATTCGATGATGTTCACCTTCAACAAAAATAATTATATTAAAATTATGAATATTATTTTAATTAAATATTTTGTAATTTTAATATAAAATAAAATTGTAAATTATACTATGTAATGTTATGTTGTGAAACTTCTTTCTCAATGTGGGTTATTATAATATTATCCCTTTCACTTAAATATGATTTTTTTGGAATAATTGATAATTATTGACTACCAATACAAGTTGATTATGTATTATATTCCTATATTTCACATTTTATCCATAGACATGAATTATTCATTTAGATTTTTCTGATTGAAGGAAAATAATGGTATAATTTACCCTCATAGTGAATGATTTTTTCTTAAACAATAAAGTGATGAAGCCCAAAATTATACTACCCATTAATGCATTTATTGATCTCATGAGACAAAGTAGTTTGTATTTTTTTGTATTCATATTCCTATGATAGGATAATTTGATGGAATAAGGAATTTAGAGTAGGATGTATAAAACTTATTATCAACAGCCAATAATATTTCATATAAATAGTCAATGAAAACAAGTTTTTTATATCTGATATTATGAATTCAATCACCATTAGATATGTATTATTAATATCAATTTTTAATTATTTCAATGGATATAATATTATAAAAACTTTGGATGATTATAGATTTTTTTTACCAATTCCTTCTATAATATTTATACCATTTTTTGAGTTCAATAGGTATTGGTTTTCATTACAGTGTGTCTAATATCGTGAAATATTATGTTTCCATTTCATGGGATATAGTAAAAAGTAGTACATATGACATGTTTAGAATAAAAACAAATGTTATTGAATTTTTTTAATACTTTGATTAAATTTTATCAATTGTTTAGTTTCATATAAAAAATAAAAATAAAAATTTGTTACAACGAACCTGAGATTCATCAGTTGTATGTGTGTTCAATGGCTATAAAAATTTAAACCTTAAAAATTTATTTTAAATTAATATATCAACAATTGTTTTTGATTTATTAGTTATGTATGATTATATCCAAGATATTATACCCAGTATTAATGATGTTTTTAAAGTATGTGTCTATGAAAACCAGATTTGGGAGTGTTGGTCCTAGAAATCATAGCATTTTATCATGATTTTTTTGGTTTTTGATAATAAATCTCTAGGTCCATTGAACCAACCTTCTTCATTATCATGAGGGTTAGAACACCCCACTATGACATTTTAAGGCATATAAAACATTTTTTTATATTCTCTTGTAGATTATACATTAATTCTTCCAACATAATGAGGGTCTTTATATATACAGTGTTCTATATAAGCATATATCCTGATGTGACATCCACGGATAAATCAACCTCTTATTCAAGAGGTAGACTAGAAAACTAATCAATAAATACAATAGTATAGTATATCCTATTTGAAATTTATCATAGAATCATTCTCTATTTTTTATTAGTAACTGATGCCAGATGTGCCTGATCATGGGGCAATATAATACAATACTAAATGTAATATTCTTAGGAATATTCATCCCCCTCCTCACACTATAATATAATATGAGAATAAGTCCTGATTTTAAGAGGTATGTCCCTCTATATGTTTTTAACATTAGAAATATATATGGATTACCAATCAATTACCAATATAATATTAAAATTCACAAAAAGATTCGGGAAAATATTAATTGCATGATTTAGTCTACACACATTGGTTATGGAGGATATATACATAGGGAATATTATAATTACCAAATTTTATGTGATAATAAAAAAATAAAACCTAAATTATTTAGGATGCGATTGAATGGTTATACTAATCATTCATGATATAAAACAATTCATAGATCTATAAAAAATTATTCATTCACTATTCTTGAATTAATTACCAATATACCTATTATTACAAGTTTCGTTATATCCACATCATCATAACCAATGGAATGTTATATTAATTCCTATATAGGCCTTAAATGTTGTAATTTTTTATTGTAAATTATAATCCTTGTATTAGGGAATTGGATTCTAAAATGTATGTGTTACATGTAGATAATACAATGTACCAAACACTGAGTGTTTATATAAACCTTAATTTCATCCATTGTTTTGGTGGGCTACTTTATATACATTTAACATTGATTAATATGATTTTCCATGTTTATTCACATGAAGATTCCTAATATTATTGTGAAATAGATTTTTGGATTCTTTATATAATAATTAATACCTATTAAAGATTCAGTTTTTCATTCCTCTATTTTGTATATCCATTTATTCTCTTGAACTAAACTCTATGATACGGTTTTTTATCTCTCACCCCATATATAAACTAAGATTAAAACATCTCCACATCAAAATCAATGATTAAAAAATCTATTTATATATGTCAAAGTATCAAATATCAATATCATTGCGTAGAATCATATTTAATACACTTACTATGTTTTCCCCCATATAGACAATGTCTATGAAAAAGGCAACGGAATACTTTTCATTTTTAGGGATCATTTTTATATACACTCTGATTGACTCATAATCTATTTTATTATTTTGATATATTTCATATACATCTAAATATAATGGTTTCAAGGAAACTATTTTTTAAAAAATATTTTCTTAAATCATTTCCATTCCATTGAATCTATTTCTTTTTTATGAATCTTCTATTTCATCACTGTCAACCACTAATTGTATTCCCCTTAATGAAAAAAACAAAAACTACAACTTAACGTTATTTTGAGCATTATTGGAGATATAATATCTTTTTAATAGAGTAAATAAATTGATCTGTGATGAGGTTATTAAAAAATTCACAAAAGGTAGGTGGCCTTTAGCATATAAAGGACTTTACAATGACATTCTCTGCTAATGATGAAGAATAGAATTCAATATGATTCAAGTTATTATCCATCACTTTAGTCAATTAAGTGACTAAATAAATGTTTTTAATTGATCTAAGTCCAATAAAGATTGGAATATAATTTGATTAAACATTACGATTAATATTACAAGTGTCTATTGGAATAATTTCTCATATTTCCCACTATTAACTAAAAAGGATAAATTTTGAATGAGAAAACATAAACCAAAAATAGTATAAAAACTAAAACATTTAACATTTAATTAATAAATTTTGATATATATTAATCACAACTATAGAAAAATATCAATTATAAATATTTATACTAAACATTTTAACACATTACCAATATATATGTTATAATGACCTTGACATGTCCAATATGTAAATTATAGTATGTTTCAAATTTTAAATTAAACATTTATACAATCCATAGTTTTATTGTGATTTGAAGTGGAATTTGAGATTTTGAAATGGGTGTTGGAATGGAAGTCATTAGTTAGAATGTTTATCCTGGAACATTGAATGTAGTAGATATTGTCTTGGTAACCTATGGGGTACATGAGAATGTTAGTCTTCATTTAAATTCACAAATTACATGGTGGACTTGTTCGATGTTCTTAGTAGATTCTTGGAAAAAATCATTTGATATTCAAAAAACGTACAAATTTTATGTATCAAAAATATTCAATATAAACAATATTGTTGGGGGTGTTCTTTAATTATTCTCTAATGTATGAGCATCATAGAATATCTCTCTTAATTTCACATATTGAAAAATCATACATCACGGATTGACTGGAGTACCCCACATTTTTCATGAAAATCCATCATTGATATCATAATTTTGGGAATATATTGTAGTCATAATATTTTTCAAACATATATATATAGTGGGTGTATATAATATTCTCTCAAATCTTGTTATTTTGAATTATATAAAATATTTTAGTTTTATTGATGTCCTACTATAATGAAAATTCCATCTTGTATAAGAAAATTTATTTCCTTGGATTCATGTTTTAGCATACCTTTTCAGCTATGGTAGAAAATTGATGACAAAAAACCTCTTATGTTATATTTTTCAACAAAAACATGTGGTTACATATTCTCTTTTCTCCTGATCTAATAAAGATATGAGGAATTTTTTATATGTCCACACTCATAGAGAGTTATCATTGAATGAGAAAAAAAATTAGTTAAAATGATTCATTTTTTTAATATTCTCTTATTTTTTTGTAAATGTGTTTGAATGATTCATTTTTTTATATTCTCTTAATTTTTTTTGTGTTTTACATATAATTTATGATTTCCCATAAAAAAAATTATGAATGAGATGAAATGATTTGGTAGAATATATATTTCTACAATATGACAAAATGTATTTCTAGTAGGTGGTACTATTTATTAAATATTTTATGAGGAATCAACATGATTATTTTTTAGTAATTTTTATTAATGGTTAATGATAAGTGATTAATGGGAGGAAAATAAACCCACTAATTTCAATTATTTTTTCAATATGTCATAAAATTTTATAACTTTCCGTGATTATTAAATATGTAGTATTTATTAATTTATGGTTTTTCAATTTTTTTCATAATCAAATATTAATATATATATATATATACAGATATATATATATATATATATATATTTGGTTATTAAGTATGTGACTATGAGTTGATGGAATATGTGACATTGTGGGATTGGAAGACAATAACTTGACTTGGTATAACATTTTTAGTGTCTCCTTTTCCATAAAAAAATTATTATAATATTTATATTTAAATATCTTTTACTTATTTAAAAAATATTGATTATTTAAAAGTCTGATTTTTATTCTATCTAATAGAGTAAACAATTTTTATACCATGGCAGTTATTTTTATTATTATTAAATGATATTAGAGAAAAATTCATATAAATATGAGTTGTATTATTACTTATACTAGTTCATGTGTTCTAGTCATCAACAATGTTTAATTTTGTTTACATTAATTATATAATCTTATTTCTCATATAATTATTTCCTAATTTGATGACCACGCATACTATAATTACTATGTTTATTTTTTAAAACATTATAGAAGTCATTATGTTATCCTCATTTCAGTAATAGAAGATATGTATGATGACACATAGATTTTAACTGTTTAATGAGTATTATTTATCATATGCTATTTCTCTCTACAATATGAGAATTATATATCTTATGTTATTTGTCTTTCACATTATAATTTTATAATTTAGAAGTTATACCTATTGTATGAGAGGCTTATAATATAGTAAATTCCTCTATCCTGTGAAAAATTTATGTCTTCTGGGTTTTCCTATCATAAGATCAAGTTTATATGTTATTAAAAGGACACTTTATAGTGATATTTTCTATATAATGGTATTTTTTATCTTATGATAACTTGTATCATATGAGATACCTATATTAAATAAATAATCCTTACATTCTAATCCGTAAAATTTGAGACAAATCTTATAGGTTTTGTATATCATATATTATAGGACTTTTAATTTTATAACTTTGTATATTCTTATGATTTGAAATATTTATTTGATTCTGAATTGTTGTTTATATCTAATGATGATATTCCAATATATGTTGATTTTTAAAATAATTATTACACTCGATTATATTTTTCATCATATGCTGCATTATATTAGAAGGAACATTGAATATGTAATTTATTTATATGAAACTGTGTTGTGCAATTTATATGATATCAGTGGATGATTATTAATGTGTTTTTCATGATTCTGTTAAATTAACATAAATATAATTTTTTTGAATTAGTAAAAATTGGAAAATATCACTATCAATGGCTCAAAAATTATCAGAATGACTAGTTATGTGATAATTTTGGTGATAATTTTGATACATATATAATAATTATTTTTATGTATTCTAATAATTATATGATTCATTTATCTATTTCAATTCATATTTAATGAAGAAATAAAATATTAGAAAAGTGGACCACTATTTGTAGACAATAATAAATGTTACACATCATTAAACATCCTAATAGTGCATCGTAATCCCATTGAATTTTTTTAATATATTAAAATTGTTTAAAATAAAAACTTGAAATATACATTCATTACTTCCTTGATTTGATGGATTAATTTTCTACTCACGAAATAGTTAATGTGCTTCAACTATTCAATATTAGTTACCTTTATATAGTAATCTGGAATCTATTCACACTTCATTATATCATTCCCATATGTGATTGAAATATGTAATAGTTCATGATTTACCATAATAATTAAATTATTGTTATAGGTTTATCAGCCCAAAAATCATAAACTCGTGATTAGTTATACTACCATTCAAAAAATATGTTTCATTTTCACTCAAAGATATTTTTTTTGAAATTGTGTTGGGAATCTCCATTAAAAATCCATATTGTTGGGTGTTTGTGTCTCCACTATAAAAGTATGATGTAATTGGGTGTTCCATTAAATTCAATTGGATGTTAATTTATTTCATTCCAAATCACTTTTGATAATATGGTATGGTTATTAGATGTAGGGTCACATTTATCTAAACTAACATAAACATATATTATGATCTTCGATTAAATTACATTTCTAATATTATTATTCCGGATTAAAAATATAAAATAATATCTAATTTTAAAAAATTTATGAATTTTAATTTTATTGATTCTCCTATATAAATCATTAGTATTCTTTGGTTAGGAGCTATAAATTATCATAAATTAATTTTAAATAGTATATATTATTTTAGATCTTCTATTTTATATTTAATGTGTAAATTATTTCCTTGAGACATAACCATTTTTAGGAAAGATCTTCAAAATAGAAGGAATTACTTCAATTTATCGATGTATTCCACATAACGTACCTTTCCGGTGGTACTTATTGTTGTTATTATAAGATTGGAATGAAATATAATCTTTAGATACATAAAAAAATCATTCAAATTCTATGATACAATATTATAAATTATCATTAAATTGCAATAAGAGTATTATAGGAAGTCATAATGAAAAATATATTTTAGATTATAAATTTATAAATATTAATTATTGTGGTGTAATGATACATTTTGGAGACTTATTTATAATTTTAAAACCCCTAAAAAATTTACATATTTATTGATTCACTCACCCTAGAGCTAATTAATTATTAAGGAATGATCCTAAAATTCCCCATGTTGAATATAATGATTTGAAGAATAATGTAAGTGAAATTTTTGACCAAATATTCATTGGGTTTATTAGAAATATAAAAATAATGAATTTTCTAGAGAAGCATTGGATGAATACTTTATAGCTAAATGTGTTTGATTAACTCTGAAAATGAAGTGACATGAAAATACGGTAACTTTTGTTGAATGAAAAATCCTTAATAAATATATGTTATAGGAGATAATTATATTGTTAATTTAGTATGTAATTGGACTATAGATGAATCTATAAAAAAAATTGAAACTTTTAATATGAAAATATGAATTCTTATGACTGTTATAATACATAATTTTAGTAATGTGAAAATTAAGATATATTCCATGTTTTTAGGGGTGTTTAGAAAATGATGAAAAAGAATTGTTTCAACACCCAATATAGAAGGAACACCATGAAGGTCAAAAATAATAATAATATGAAATGTCATAAAAATATTTATTATAGTATATCATATGTTATATTATCACTAACTAAAAATATAGAATATTACCCTGGACATCCATTGATTAAAAATGTAAATAAGGATATGATGTAAAATAATAAATCCAAAATATTCTTTGAACTCAAGTTAGAGTTTTACTACTGATTTTCATTCTATTCTATAATATGAATAGTAAAAATTACCAGATAACCTCTTATAATGTCATATATATATATGAGTCTTGTTATTTTGAAATTTTTTTATTCATTTTTATGATGATTATAATTTAAAAAATCGTACTATTCTTAAATTTAAAAATGATGTTGAAAGTTTAATTAAATATATTTTGAGAGAAGAAAAATTGTATAATGAAAATGATGAAAACCAAATGAATATTTTTAATGAACAATTGTGTCTTTATAGTAAAATAAAAACAATACAAATACCATTTCATTATCAAATGATAATGCACATGATGATTCAATACTAGTTTATAAAATTAATGAAAACAACAAGATGAAATTGAATGTGTTTAAAAAAATATGTCAATGTTTATTTAATAAAAAAATAGTTATGATAACATAAAGAATTTGAATAAGAATATTATGAATAATGATGTAATTGGATATGAAATAAATATACCATAGATTGAAAATAATTATAATATTAAAATTTCAAATGGTTATTCATATACTACGATTTTTTACGTATCCTAGATGAAATGACACTATGATCATGAATGAGCACTCAGATCTGCACAATTTTTGCGGTTTATAAATTCTCACATCTAAAAATATTTTATGTTAATAGTACCTTAAAATAAATAAAAAAAATTATTTGGGTAATTATTAAATATTATACTAATCCAATTAGATACAATGTAGTGTAGTCTCTAAAATGGTTTACTAATTAATTTTTTTAAAAAAAATGTGATATTTAAAAAATAATGTATGGTACATAAATAGTAAATAATATGGAAATATGATTGGAGTCCCAAAAATATATGTCTTCTTTAATACTATTATTGATTTCTATTTTTATAACAATCATATATTTTGTTTTTTTTCTTTTATTCTCGATCTAAGGCTATTTTCAATTTTTTAATTCCTTATGGGGTTGACAGTTTGGCTTGTGTGGTAAGTGCATGAGTTGAACTAGTATTTTATAAATATAAGCATCAGTGAGTCCACAAAAGTTTCATTGCAAACCAATGTTCAGTATGTGGGAAAACAAGGTATGGTCCAACCTAGAGGAATCCCTCCAACATTTTGGTCATAAGATAAAAAAAATCGATAAAAAATATAAGTTTTATGAATTTTTATTGTAACCATAAGGAAATAAGTTGATCATAATAGTCCCATAGGTGAATCCACTGACAACCTAGTGTAATATAATGTCTATTTGGTGATTCCAATGTGGGATTGAATAATAATGGGTTTTTAAATGTAATTTTTCCTCAAAACCATTACTTATTTTTGGATTCCACCCACATTATCATGAAATTGATCCCTGAGAATTTATAAGTTCACTAAAGATGATTTTGTTATTATCATCCTAATATTTGAAGGATAAATGTACTATTATAATCAATGATACTTATATTATAGTTTTACATCCTTTTTGGTTATTGATTCATTTTTTTCACGCTCCTTTTTCCCAAGAGAAGTGTTTACCTAATGAAATTATTTGATCTAGGTTTCTATATAAACAATGTTTTTTAGTATTTTATATTTCACATGAATTACTTCTGATATTATTAACTATGGATTCCTTTATTTCATTGAAATAATGTGTATTGAGGTACAAGGTTTCAAAATATTCCCTTATGAATTGAAAAACATGTTGCATTCTTGTGTTGGATATTATATCCAAAGGATTTTGAAAACGTTTTTCCAGATAATGAAAAATGGGTTTTAAGTTGTATGATAACTGATAAATACATATTTGAAAATGGATTTTGAGTCAATGTTTATCACCATTAAATATAGTTTTCAAATGAATTGATTAATTTAAATAGCATCATAATAATTTTTCTAAAAATAATGTGAAATGTAATTTTTATTATTTCTTGAAAAATAATATGATTTCAATGGAATTCATTTGTCGTTAAACATTTAAATATTTTCATTTATATTTAAATAATAGGTCTCCTAAAAATTGAATTTATACGCTTCTTGTGGAATGATTGATGTGACTTATGAAGAACAAATGTCAACAGCAGATTATATTTTTATCTAAATACCCAGGGCTCTTAGAACATAAGTGGGTAACCCATTACAATAACATGAGGAATGATTCAATATACATATCTATGTAAAACATGATAATAACACTAACTATACATTGTTGATGTACTGTGATAAATTTAATGGCTTAATCCCACCCTTGGTTAATAGACATAGAGTAACAAGTGTTCAAGTTTTCAATGAACACTTATATGTGTTATGGTCCCTACACCTTGACATAAATTTCCCCAAAACTCTAATACCATTTATTAGGATCTCATATCAAATATTCATTACATGTTCAGAATGAGAATATATTTTTATATAATTTCATAATGAATTATTTTGAAGTAAACCTATTAATACCCATGATTTAAAAATTATTATTATTTAATAAAAATTCAATTAAGCATTAAATGAATGGTATGGGTTTAAATTCCATGCTTGAGTTGAACTAGGCATATACAGTTTATTTTATATGAACTGAATTGGAAAAAATTATAGGGATGTTATTGGTCCTTTTAACTCAATCCCAACATATAGATATTGGTATGTATAGAAATTAATAACCTAGGTCCTAGTAAAGAAAAATAATATATGGAGGTGGTGTATTTTCATGTGAGTGGGATATGGGTTATTGGATGTGAAAAGCAGGGTGAGATACCGAAGAATTACATTAAGATGTTTTTTCTTTGGAGTCATTTTATATTATATCTCTTTTCATGATATAATTTTTATTGATTTAAAATGTTACCTCATTTTTTACATGTTAGCATGTGAAATATTTATTTCCATTATTTGATTAATTTATTTTTATGACATGTTATGTAAAAAATGTTCTCAATGGTTTTTTTAATCCCATTTTCTTATCTCCAGATACGAGGATTTGTAATTCCCTTTGGTAAATTATTAAATCTAGTCAAGAACAGATTCTAGATTCATAATTTGATAGTTTGATACCAATGGAGTAAAAGGAGGTTTGAAATTCCCTTAATATTTAGGGATTCAGTAAAATAGATATTCTACCACTGCAACTCAGGAGGCTGGTCCTGGGATATTTCCTAATCAACACCTCCTATTAAAAATCTATGTTACCATGGGAATCCTAGTTTTAAATTTATAATTTTACCATTTTATTGATTTTATTTTATATATTATTATATTTAATGTATTTTTATTGATTTAGGTGAGTGTTTTCAATGTTTTTTATGGTATGAAAATTGGATTTGAATCATTGAAATTAAGTGACTTCACGTGGCCTAAAATATCATGTCAAACTTGAGTATACATTTAATTATAAATTACAGGGTTTTTCAATAAATCAATAAATTGATTTCTAAATCATGTGTCTAAATATTTCATAATATCTAGTCTGTTATTTCTAAAAAAAATTATTTATTATTATTTATTTGAATTTTGGCTTGGTGGAAAATTATAAAATGTTAGATCCCATAGTGTGAAATGATTTGGGAGATAAAAAATATAATGTTTCTTATTTTAGATCATTTATATTTGAAATAGGTATCAAATTTCTAAAGAGTAAAGTTAGTTTCCACAAGAATTTAATGGTTATTTGTTAATATGAACCAAAAGGGATTTGATGTTTTGAAAATTAAAAAGTGATTTCATGGTAATCTATTATTGTATATATAAATTTACTATGTGGCATTATTTTTTAGAAACAAAATATAAGAATATATACATGATTTTCTAGTATGCATTTAACTGTGTATTTAAATATAAAAATAAAAATAATTTTCATTTAACGAAATAATGTAAATGATTTCATGTAAGGATAAAATAATTTAAAGGTGTTTGTTTTACCATGGAAATAGTGTAAAATTCTGATTTAATGTACACGGTTATCATAAATTTTTTTAATGAATGTAAAATATGGAACTTCTTTTTGTGAAAAATTATTTCTATCACATTAATCATTTTCATAAAATAATATATTTTTATGTTGAATTTCAAGATTAATTTCAAAAGAAATTTTTTATTTTTTATTAAAAAGTGAGAAATATTTCTATAAGGAACATTGCAAATAATTTTAATAAATTTTTTTTATGTAATTTACTAATATCAAAGGACACATTTTTTAGTGTTTGTGATATTCCTAATATTTATGATTTTTAGTGCTTCTTTCTTTGGTGATGTATTTGGATTACGTTACTATCGTTAAAACAAGTTTAAATAAAAAAGTAATTGAACTGAAATGGAGACCTATTTTTTATATTTCATATATAAAGTAGTATTCTCGAAACAGTATTAAAATTATATAGATCAATTAGATAATTTTTATAATTATTTTATTTATTTTAATTCTTTTTGTTACTATGTAGGGTGAATTTTATAGAAATTTACTTTTTGTTTACGTAATAAACCCTGGTTTCTTTATGAAATGGAATTAGTTTTTTTTTTGTTTTTTAGAAGGTAAACATTTTAATTATCTAGTCTTATGTGTATTTTGTTTTTTGAACTGACTCAAATATTATTTGTAATGAAAATTTGATTCCTATTGAAAATTATTTTTCAGAGAGTTTCAATTTTAATGTTTTTGGTTAGGAAGTGTTTTAGTTTTAAAAATAGTTATTTATGATTGAAATTAAATGGGAATATGGGTAAATTATTTAATAAAATTTGGGGTTATATAAAAATTTATTATGGTTTCCCAACAAGGATTAAACAAATAAAGTATTAAAATAAATGAGAATATAATCATTAAAGGATATGTTAAAAATTATTCCTAGAGAAATTTGTATTCAAATTTGTGTGTGTGGTTTTAAATTGATTATAATGTTTTTCATTGAATTATATATGTATTTTGAACCCTCCTAAATCATTAATTAAAAAATGGATGTGTTTGATATGTATTATTTTTGATGAATTGTGAAAGGGTGTTTCAATGAAGGGAATAAAACATTGAATGATGTGGTTATTGTAGAATTTATGATACGTGGGGATTTGAAAATAAAAAAATATAGTTTCATGATATTAATTGATTGGTTTTTGTTTTAAAAAGAAAATATTTTATTCTTTTATAATTCCACATAGATATAATTATTAGAATTAATAATGACAAATACATTTTAAAACCATGCAATAGATGTTTTGGAAATTAATTTGAAATTCTCATAATTACTCATATCATAATTTTTTATTGATACATGAGATATTTAGAATATTTTATATTATATATAATTGGTTAATGGGATGGGTTTATATCATATTTCATTAAAATTTCCCTCCTATAAATGTCTTTTTAAAACGTTGGGTGGTTGATTCCATGGAGTTTCCTCTTTCACATTATGACACTCCCTAAACATCAAATATAGTGAATTTTTCTATCATACATCCTTATTGGTACATTTAGAATCTATTAAATTTATTTTTTATTTATCATCATTTTTTTCATAATCCATTGAGGTTTAGTAGAGTGATCTCGACGATAGTGACCCAAGACCACATATTATTACTTGATTTTAACTATAATTAATAAATAATGTACAATCCATGGATCATAATTTATAGTGTATTTGGAAGACATGGTTCATAATTAACCATTATGAAAACATGTTTTAATAAAATCCATTATGATATATTAACTTTCATTGATATCATATAACTACATAGTATAACTTGGGGAAAACATGAACCGAAAAGTATGAGTTAAAAATGTTTAGTGAGTAAATAAGCATAGGAATAAAAAATATTTGATTGATTAGAAAGAATAAAATGAAAACATACGGAAGAATAACATGTATTACATGGGATCATATATTCCTCGAATCATATGAATATATCCATAACAAATAATGTTACATAAACATGAGTTACAAATTATCACAATGACATGATGGAAAAACTACCATAATGAACCAAGTTCACTCACTATCCCAAAACGACGTCTAAGGAGAATAAAAAATACCCATTTAATTATATCACTATCTGGGAATAGAAATCCTTTCATGTTTTTAAATATTTGTTCCACATGAAATATAGACATAAGGGTTACCCATGGAATGAAATCAGTATCATAATCATGACATAAGGCATTAAAATGAGAATATCATTAATTATTCCATGATAGAATAAATTTAAAACACACATGGACTTTAATAGGGTAATATAGGCATGAATAATGATAATTGATGTCTAATTTAAGTGGAAACATGATAAAGGATGGTTTAAGAAGCTTTATAAATGAAAAAATTCAGTTTGTTTTAAGGAAAATATTAACATGAATTTAATGAGGAACATGGATATTGGTTTCCATAAAACCATAAATGAACCATGATAGTGTATCATGATAAAATTATTGTTTTTATAAAATTAATTGTTACCAAAAATAGATTATGGAATGCACTTGGATGAGAGTAATAAATCAAGAAGTTCACTTAAATCGGGCTTTCTTATCGAGAATAATTGAAAATATATTCTTCCTAAAACACTAATTACCCCATAAAATAGGGAAGATATGATCTGGATAAATGAACTTATAACATATAAATAGAGTTTAAAATAATTATAAAAAAATAAGGATGCATTTCATTTGGTTAATGGGAGATAAATAGTAGCTCAAGTGAAAAAATGGTGGTTTGGGTGGAAACCATTACCTTATGTATGATATAACACTGAACATGATATTAATGTCCTAAATAATAAAATTAAATCTTATAATTATTACGAAAATTGGATTTTCTTAAATTTAATATATTTAATATAATTTTTTAAGTTCATTTATGGACTTTTCCATGACTTATCGTATTCAATTCCATCATTTTGTAGTACTCATTTTCTTAGTTTTCACAATCAGTTCGCTTGTATAAGAGTATGAAAGTCAATGTAAAATGGAAATAAAAAAATAGAATAAATTTTATAAGTTACTAATGAATATTTATAAGGTGAAATGATCATTGTAGTCATTTGGGTATTTTGGGAGAGGGTGAATCACTCGATAAGATGTTGGTGATAATTGTTTGGATTATTTTGGGGAATATTTGCTCACAACAAACATGGTTAGTTTTATTATTTAACACCATGTTTATATAATAAATAAAAAATTTAAATACGTTGTAATAAATATATTATAATAATTTTAACAATAAATTTTTTATTATGAGTAGCCTTGAATGAGTTAATGGAAAATGAGAGGTTTTTATCCTTGAAGGTGATAAATAAACACCACATGAACATCTTATTAATTATTTGAATAGAAGGGGGAGGATAAGGGATTAATGATGGATAATTACATTTGAATAATAAAATTATAATTTATGTGAGGTACTTGAGTTATTATAATATTTTTAAAATATTGTTTTAGAAGAGAATAAGAAATAAACATAAGACGAAATTAAAGTAAAATGAAAGTCGATTTTACCTCTTGAATCTCTCCTCCATTGAAGCCTCCATAGGGAATATGATTTTTTCTTCTGATGAGACAATGATCACCTATAATATGGGGAGAGGTTTAGGAATATTATTGGGATGAATTTGGACAATGATAAAATCATTGAAGGTGTGAGGAGAACACGTTGTGAACGGTGGTATTAATAGTGGATGAGAGGGGTGTTTTCTCATTATTTTATTCATTATTTTTTATGTATATGGTGATAAGATATAGTGATTATCATTGAGAATAAATAATTTAATTAGAACATTAATGTTCTAAATAGTTGTTCTGACATAACACATGACTCATGGAATAGTGTATTTAACTTATACTATATATATATCATAAATTAACATATTATACAATTCAAACAAATTTAAGTATTTCAGAAAAGACACAAATATTAATCCTAACAATTATTTGAAATTTAGATATAAAAATGATCTTCGTTATATGAATTTTTTTACAGAAATAATTAATTTAATTATTATTTAAAATCATCATTAACATGTTAAATAAATACTTTACAAAAATTAATAATTTTGTAACACTTTGTAAATATAATTAATGTCCCATGAAATTATCTTAAAATCATAAGTCAAAAAATATTAATTTCTTATTTTATTTAATGAAAATAATTATTGTTTTAAATTATAAAATTAATCATAAAAATTAGTTACATATTTTTTACTTTCAAAACTACCTATATATAATTAAAAATATTTAAACATTTATTTAGTTATGCTATGATTTAATTATATTAAATTTAAATTTATAATATAACCAATATTTATTATACTTTATTGGGTGAGGGTACTATTATATTGGTTGATTTATTATTCTTGTGGGTCATATTACTATTATAAATTTATAGTTACTATTTCTTCGGTAAGGGTTCATTAACTTCTAGAAATACCTCTTATTTTATTCAATTATTTTTTATAATGTTCTTATTTTGTTCTGAATGTGATTTTATATGATTATAATTCATTATATAAATATAAGAAGGAAATTTCAAATGATTAAATTTTAGGTCATTACATCCCCCCTTATCAAATTTCTCATTCTAAATTTTATTTTAAATACTTTGGGGAAAATAAAAGAGGGTACTTCTCATTCATCACTTTCTCCAGTTTCCTTGATTCCTCATTTTGGTTATTTTTCATCTATTATACATTAACTATGTGAGTAGTCCAGTTGCCTAGAAAACTAGCTCTATGGTCCCATATCTCCACATGGGTTTCCTCATAATAGAGATCATTGTCTAATTTTCCCCCCACTAAATTCAATACATGTTGGATATCTTGTATGTACTTCCTCAAGAGGGATACATAGAATACATCACGACCATGATACATGTTAGGTGGATGTTATAGTCAATAATCCATGGATCTGACATGATCAAGGATCACATAGGGGCCTATAAACCTAGGAATTAGTTTTCCTTCCATCCCAAATCTCTGAATACTCTTTCACATAGATATGTGGAGGAATACCATGTCTCCAACATTAATATCTAGGTCTCATCGATGATTGTATATGTATAACTATTTTGTTGACTTTGGGATTCCATGATGTTCTATTGAATGTATTTCACCATACCCACCTTTTCTTCATCCATTTCTTTTCCTAGTAGATTAAATTCATTGTCCTCATCTCATCATTCAAGTGTTCTACATCTCTTCCCATAGAGGGCTTCATATGGATCCATTTTTATGCTTCAATGAATAATATTTTTCTCGGAGTATTTGACGCGTGGGAGATATTGGTCCCAACCACTATTAGAGTCCATATAATATTCTCTCTTCATATATAATAGTGTCTTAAAAGTATTCTTGGAATGGCCAAATGTTTGATTATGATAGGTTGTACTAAAGCTCATACTGGTGCTTAGAGCTTGATGGAGACTTTTCCAAAACATGGTAATGAATCTCGATTCTCGATTAGATATAATAGAAAGTGGTTCTCCATTCACCCTTATCACTTCTCTATTTTATATTCATGTATTTTTTTCCAATGAGATGTCCTCTTGAATTGAGATAAAATGAGTTTTTGTTGTAATAAGATCCATAATAACCCATATAAATGTTTTTCCTCTATATGTCTTTGGATGTCGAGTGAAAAAGTTGATAATATTGTTATCCCACTTCTATATTGCTATAGATATTGGTTGCATAACCCCCTTATAGTTTTTTCCTTCACCTATCACATACTTCTACACCAGGTTCACTGATATATATGCATCAATCTCATTCTGCATATTATCCCACAAAACGTTCCCTAGGATATCTCGATAAAATGTTATTATCTTTGGTTGAATAGAGAAGGTTGGGTAATATGCATCTTTCAGAATCACATTATTTATCTATATATATTATGTTACACATATTTGGGACCCAAATCTCACAACTTCTTCAACATCCAATATAAACTTCTATGATTTTCCATTTCTCCTAGACTCCACATTCATCTGAATATCCACATCATTTATTTGACCTTAATTTATTTTCTCTATATGGTTGGTTGAGAAATAGTTTTTGAATTGATTTATGATGATACTTATATAATTATTCTTATATCCTTTAATTGAAGGTATAAGAACACTGGATCATTCTCTATTCTCATCATTGGTAAAGATTGATGATCCTTTCTACATAAATCAATTTTCACCTTATTTTCATTACTAGGATGGTAGTGGATTGAGTTTTCCTAATCCTTTATTTGATCTACTTATCTTCTCATGAACCATTTTCTCTATGGATATATATTTCGGACACTTTGGACTATTTCGAAAATCACACTTCTCCTCATAGAGATACTACCGCCAGATTTTTGATGAAAATATCCCAGATTCCAACTCTAGATCATGCATGGGGAAGTGTTTATAAATGAATTTACAATTGTCTTGATGATTAGGCTATCACTATATAATTTTCATCGTTATATAACCAATTCCATTAGTTAATGAATCTATGTACACCAAAAATAATTCCCCACTTATTGGTTGTGTTAGAACCGGTGTACTGTTAAGTCACTTTTTCAACACTTTAAAGCATTCATAAAATTAACTGATCTAGAAAAACATGTTTCCCCATTTTTTCCATCTTTGTTTGGGGGTTTTAAAATCATTAGAATATATTCATAAATAACTAATGATACCCAGATAGATAATTGAAACCATAAATCACTGTGATAGACATTGGGATGGGCCACTCTACAATTTCCATTTTCTTGTAAGTGTCCACAAATAAAACATTATTGGTGATTAATTACCCATGATCAATAATTCTACCATAGAGATCTCACATTTAATATAACATCCATAAATTTTCTCACTTATAAATTTCTTTAGAAAAGTATTCAAGTGTTTCCCATGTTCATCCTTTCTCTTGGTGTATATCATAATATAAACAATAATGAAATTGAAAATTTTTCAAGGTAATCTCTAAAAAAACTATTCACTAATTCCATGAAAATATGGTGAGAATTATCGAATCTAAAGTAAATTACTATAAACTCAGATTTCTTTCAACTCGTTCAAAATTCTTTATTGAAAATATCTTCCTTCCATAGAATTAATTGGTTATATCCCAACAAATGATCCTCCTTAGAGAAATATCTTGGAAAAAACACCTTATAAAAAAATTCATATATATGTGGAATGAGATACTTTTTCTTTTTCTTTATTTTATTATATCACACTGAACAATTTTATTATGAATTGATCTATCCCTCTTCTTGATTAAGATAACTGCCACACCCCATGTGGATGCCCTCAGGCATAAAAGACCATTGTCTAGATTCTCATGTAACTGCTTATATAGTTTTTCTTACTCAATAGTGATCATTATTTAAGTTTTTTTTATATAAGAAATTTTATTAAAATAAATTGAATTGGGAAATCGACCTTCTAATTCACAGGAAGACCAAAAAATTAATTGGGGAACAAATCAGTTTAGTGCATCACAATTGTCATGTCTTTGTTAATGATTTTATCCTTTGTCTCATGGATTTTATCTATATATGACTTCTCATTAGAGAAAATTATAACCAATTGATATTATGATTAAGAAGGATATTCATATTCCACCTTATGAGTTTATAGAATAATAGGATGCTTCAGCATGTTAAGAGAGATATCCCTTTCCCAACAGTTGATGTTGTATTTATATAAAGATATCTTGTCCATTCCCAATATAGAATATAAGTCTACCAAAGAGAGTGTGATAATATATGATGGTGGGATCAATCAAATAACATTAAAATAGGATGAGTTATAAAATTTTGATGCAATAACATAACAATTATTGGTTCTCATGGTTAACTGAACCACCTAATTTCTTGGTTGTGATTGAATAGTTATACTAAATATGCCTGTTATGAATGCTTTTGTATAAGAATAATCAAATAAAATGTTCTCTATTAATTAATGAATAAACAAGTCACATTTCACCACATGATTTTTAGCCTTCAATTCATAAGTAGAGATAAAATATGCCCATACTTGCTGCCTTGGAAGTTGTTGATTTTGATTTCCTCAAACATCCATTCTATTAGGGAAATGGTTCACATAATTCCCATATTCCATTCAAATGTAAGACTATAATATTTGCTGAAAGATGATATAAAATTTCCCTTATTTTTCAACCTTAGTTTTATTAGTCATATACCTTTGGATGTTATTAGAAATATTCCCCATTCTTCAACAGTTGAATCTTTTCTGGGTTCCATTTAGACATTTTCCAAGAAAGTTCTTATATCAATTTTGATAGGTGGGAAATTACAGTTTTTTCCATCATGGGATTAATCTATTGAACCTCACATAATAGAATATATTTATCTTTTTTTTCAGTGGACTCATGAGACTGCTAATGTTCCCTTACTTATATTTCATCCTTAGTGGAAAAATAAACAATCTCTTTGTGGATGTCAAATTATCGAATCACCAACACTTTTCATAGGCATAGATTTATTCCACTACTTAGGTGATCCACATTTCTTTTTGAGTACATGAAAAATATTTAGGCATAACATAGACGCCTTGTAATGTATTGGTCATACACCCATATAGACTCATCATCCTTTGGGATTTTTCTGAGGAATTCCGATTCAATATTTTGAAAGAGGGTTCGAGGAAAATATTTAGTGAAAAATATTTTCATCAAATATTCCCATTACACGTCATAAATTTTCTCCTTGAACATAATTTTTTCTTATCACTGTTGACCACTAATCGGATTCCCCATAAAAATTATAGACTTACAACATAACTTTAACTTATTCTATTCACTAGAGGATATATAATATATTTTAAATGAAGTTAATACATTGTTCTGTTAGGTGGGTATCAGAAGATACCAAAATAATGGGAGGAATTTTCCACAGGAGGTATTTAAAGGAAAATTACTACTACATTATATATGGTGGGTGTTTCAAATAAATGAAGTTATTATTTTTTAAATTTATTAACATGATAAAGTAAAACAATAATGTTTTTGACACCCATTTCTATCATATTTTGTATATCATGAAGGAAATCATTTAATCTCTTATCACATTGATTATTGGACCATGTTCATCTATTGAAATCCATTATTTACCACAAATAATGTACAATTATGGGGATTGAATATATAGCTAATAATAATAAGAAAATAAATCATTGAATATAGAAGGATAAACATGTAAATGAAAAGTATATCGTAACATGTAATTCCCTAGGTTTCAATTGAAGTTATCCATTATCTATATCTATGAATATATTATTATGGGAATATTTTTGTTACCTTAAAAATGATGTGTAATTAGATTATGAATTTAACAAATAATATCCCTCAATAGTGTCAAACTAGTTATGATTTAAGGCATGTTTTCATCAAACAGGTTACCCCAAGTCAGGCCCAGAACACCTTGTCAGAGTTTTTACTCCTATATACTTCAATACAAGAACCATATCCACTTGTAGTATCCCGACATTAATATTTTTTTAGACAAATCTGTAACTCTATATCTAAATTACTAATGGAATGTTTTATTATAATTAGTAATATATCTAAGGATTTTTAAAGATTTTTTTAATCCCAATCCCATATATTAGTAGACATTCCGTTGATACCAACTATAGAAAGACTGGGCTTTTACACATATTATAACATGTTTTAAAACATAAATAAACATCAAATTACATGTAATGGGTCCTAATGTGGGGTGTATTCGAATTTTTATGTACATAATTAGGTATCATGAAAACATATTTTATATAATCTCCATTATGAGCTGGTAAAATCCCTTAAGCTCCTATAATTTCATAGGATAATGTGGGGATTACATGATCAAAAATGATGATCTAAAAATACTATTAAGGAAATAAGAATATGAGTAAGACATAACACATGGGATATAAAGAAAAAAATGAAAAAATTGTTAATAAAAACATGTATAACATGGTAAAATAATATCATGGAATTTTAGGAATGTTGCAGAAACATATATCATGACATAAACAGGAGTCAAGGCTATCATCCTGGACATGAAAGACAAACTCCCATAAGGAAATCAAGTTCACTCTATATCCCAACATGATATATTATGAGACTAAACATAATCTAATGAATTGGAGCACAATCTCGGTGCACCCATCATAACATGTTTATGACTATGTCTTCCACATGTATAGTAAACATAAGGGTTACCCATGTAATGAAATTGGGATCATAATCATATCACAAGGGTAAAAAAATGAGAATATCATAAATATTTCAATAAAATAATGGAATAAAAAACATAGATGCACATTGTTAAGGGATAATATGCTTGGTTCATGATAATAAATGTCTAATTTATGTGGAACCATTAAAATGTATTGTTTAAGAATCCATAGAAATGTAACATTTTTATGTCATTTAAGGAAAATATGAAAGTTATTTTAAAAAAAAGAATATGTTTTAATAAAATAAGTAATGAACCAATATATTTTTTATGATAAAATGATTAATTTTATAATTTAAATGGTCAATTAAAACAAATTATATTGTGTACATGTAATTAGGTAAAAAAAGAGGATGTTCCCTTCAATCACCCTTGCTTTCAAAGAAGAATTTAAAGTGACACCATTTTAAAAAATATATTAGTTCATAAAAGAGGGATGATATGGTATAGATAACTGAGTATCAATCATATTACTAGAATTTTAAAGGAATATAAAAAATAATTAGGCATTAAATTTTGTTAAAGAGAAATAAATATTAACTCGTTACAAAAAAATTGAAGTATGAGTAGAATCCTTTACCTTTTGTCCAAAATGGTTCTATACAAGATCTTAATGCCATAAACAGTATAAAAAAATTAGTTCATTACAAATTGATTAACCTTTTCAACATGTAATATATTTATTATAATTTTATTATTTACATTAATGACCCTTTATTCCTGAGTTTTAGTGTCCAATTTCATCGTTCGAGAGTGAACATTTTCTTATTTTTCATAATCAGATTTCTTATATAATAGTACGAATGTTCATGTAAAATGGAAGTTTAAATATAGAATTGAATTTTTATGTCATTATATAACATTAAATAATTTATATGATCATATAAGTCATTTGGTTATTTTGAGTGAGGATGAATCATTATATAAGATGATGGTTATAATGTTTTGGAATACTTTGGGCTGTTTTCACTCACAATGAACTTTTTTTATGTTTGATCATTTCACATTATATTTATATAATGATTATATAACATTACATAGGATATAATAAATTTATTATAATTCTTCTTAACCTGAAATTGGTTTTTATGAAAAGTCTTCATTGAGTTAATGGAAAATGAAATGTTTTATTCCTTGGAGGAAATAAATGAAGACCTAATGCTTGACATTATCATTTTTATGATAAAAGGGAGTGGAGATGGGTTTAATGATGGATTTTTACATTATAATGAAATATTTCTAGTATATCTGAGGAAAACGAGTTAACATACCATTTTGATGAGAGGAGTTGAGGGGGGAATATGAAAGGAACATGGAAAA
The DNA here is from genome assembly GCA_963277665.1 of Viscum album. Taxonomy (NCBI): domain Eukaryota; kingdom Viridiplantae; phylum Streptophyta; class Magnoliopsida; order Santalales; family Viscaceae; genus Viscum; species Viscum album. The sequence goes on from OY728165.1 coordinate 246,294,562, forward strand.
AATTAAATGAAAAGGTAGTGGAATTTTACTCTAGAATTTTTTATCTATGAAAACCTCCATCGGGAAAAGGTTTTGGTATTTTAATGAGACCAAGATATCTTGGATGAGGTGGAGATATTTTGAAAAGAATTTAGAAATTTTTCTAAAATGATCATTGGTTGGAATGTCTGAGGAGAAGAGGTTGTGAGGGTTGGTATTTATAGTAGATGAGAGTGGTGCTTTCTGATTATTTTATTCATTAGTATATTTTTTTCAATACATAAAATAATTTTTATTATTGATATAAAATATATTATTTATATTATTTATATTATAGAAATTGGTTCTTACATCATCCATGACCAAAGGAATAGCTTTTTTCTCTAATAATTGATTTATATCATAAATTTCTATATTTTACTACTCACAAAAATTCATGTATTTTCGATAAATCAAAAATTAATCCCCCTAACCATTATTAAATGTATAGAATTAAGAAAATATTATTTTTTGGAAATTAATTTTCTTTATATAATTAATTTTATTTATCATTAAAATCATCATATTATTGGAAAATGTAGATATAAAAATTTTAACTACTTTTATAATATTTTGGAAAATTAATTATAGTCTCTAAAATTTATCATAAAATCAAAAAACAATAATATAATTATTTATGAATTCATTTTATGAAAGTATATTTTGTTATAAATTATAAATTAATCCTAAAATATTAGTAAAATATTTATTAAATATAAAAATACCATAGTTATTATGAATTTTTCAATCATCTATTTTCTTATTCTAAGATATAATTATATAATATTTTAATTTATAAGAAACAAAATTTTATTTATGCTACCATGGGTGAGGTTAATATTCTATTAGATGGTTTACTATTCACAAGGGTTATATTACTATTCCAATGCTCGTATTACTATTTAATCAAAAAAGGTTCCTTAACTTATAGAAAAACCGCTTATTTTTTTATTATTCATTTATGATGTTTTTATTTTGTTTTTAATGTAATTTTATGTGATTATACTATATGAAATAATTAATATAATGTAATTTCTATTGATAAATTTTTTTGAAGCTACATTGATGTTTAAATCTTGGTTTAATAGACAGAACATTGAGGAATTATTTTTTGGGGATACTCATATATTGGTACCAACTAGAAGAGTTTTTAATTAGAAATTGGAGATTATTCAACAATGTTTCTAATTGAAAATTATTATGTAGTCATCATTTGAATTTTCTTATGAGTTTTTAATGCTTCTACTTTCATAAATAATAATCAGGTTTCAGAGGCAATATCTCTAGATTCATTATTCTAGTGTCATTTGTTTCTATTGGATGATTGATAATTACTTAGTATTATCATTCCATATTACGTAGTAATGTTTATATTTTGATTAATGTGGGATTTATAATATGTCATTTATTTTTAATGACTATATAAATGAAGTCTTTATTTAGTGTTGGGGTAATCTGAAGATAGTATTGGTTAATAAGATTATTTTTTGGTTTCAATACGAAGTATTCAAAATGATAGATCATAGGTTACTATCACATGAACCATGAATAAATTATATATTTATGGTTCTTGTTTGAGGATTCGTCATTTATTTTCTGTCATTATATTATTTTAAATATCATTGATGTTTTTTATATGGAATCCATTCTCAAAATTACATTTAAATGTGATGTTAATGATTTCTCATGCATGGTACTTTTGAGGTGTCCCTAGGTGATTAATGATATAATTCCTATCTAATTGTATAATTAATTGAAAAAAATATGGATAATGAGGAAAATAATTGAGTTATATATCCATTGTGGCTCTATGTTAATTTTTTTACCTCTATCCGTATATTTTCATTTAGAGTGATTAACTATTTTTTGAAAACAATTATTTTTTAATTCATACACATTGTAGATTCGACCATATATTTATATAAAATTATATTCTTTTTAATATAGTTTAATCTAATTGGAGAACATATTATGATGATATATCAATTACTTTTACATGGTATATTGTAGGTTATATGAATTATTTAATGAGTTGGTGGTTTATTTAGATTAAATGAGCTCAATGAGTTCCTTAGTATAAAATTTAAATTGTTTTTACTGATTTTGTTCCCCATTATTAATATTTATATCATTGTATCACAATGTATTTCATGGTGAAGATAGAGATATGGGGGAGATAATTTTCCCATCTAGGGTTTTCGTGCAGAAGTGATCATTAACCTTTTTTGATTCCATTCATATCTTGACAATCTTCGGAAGTATCATATATTTTCAGTCATTGTTGTGTTGAAAATGTAGTTCAATAAGTTGTTTCTTGTGAGAGAATGAAAATATATTTTTATAAGATATTAGTTCTCAACTAGAACACTAGTGGGATCTACTGACTTATCGGTGGGAGCCACCGAGCAATCAGTGGAGTGCATATGGATGAACCAACAGGTAGGAAGGCCACTAAGAAGTTGGTGAATATATCCAACCAATATTGTCAGAAATATATGTTACATACAATCTTCCTATACCCATTGACCGATCGACTAGTCACCACGGGCCATATATGTATTCCCCTAGAGTACTGATGAGAGATAATGGCTATTTGGTGAAATCATTGTGATTCTGAATGTTATTATTATTATTTTGAAAATTTTCTATTGAAACCAATGATTTATTTTCACTTACTATTACATATACCTAGGAACGATCCATGGGAATTTAATATAACAAAGGGGTTGATATTTTATTTCTCTTTATCATCATTGATGGATCCAATTTTTGTTAAATGCCATAATTCTCATTTCGTGTGTGTAGTGCCATTTTGTCCATAAATTCCATTATTATTCATGTTCCTTTTGATCAAAGGATTTAGTAGCCTAAGGAATTTATTATTTTAGAATTATAAATTAGAAAATATTATTCCAATAATATGAATTTCTTTATTTTTAATTCTTCAACAATAGTATATGGATAACCTGAGGTCCCTGGCCTTCTGAGTATTGAGTTTGGGGGTTTTTAATATGTTTTTATTAATATAAACCCTTATTTCGTTCATTTAAGGGATATTTTTTATAAATTATTTTATATTATATTTTTCTTTTACTATGAAATTTTATTCATTTAGTAATATAATTAATATAATGTTTTTTATAATACCATTCTGGAATATTTTATATCCCTTTAAAATTGTTTTAAAATCAAATGATTGATTAAAATTGATTTCCTTTAAAAAATTAAATTTTGAAATCATGATACATTCTTTTGATTAATTGACCAATTATTTTGTTTAAAAGGAACTACATATAATAAAAACCATTTGACTCTTTTATTTGAAATGGAAATTATTTGTTGAGTGAAAAACTAGAATTACAATGCCTCTAGATAAATGATTCATATGACTTATAACTTCTTAATGATGTACCATGATATAAAATTTAAATTAATATTTTGGGATCTTGGAATATAATTTTTAATATTGGGGATGTATTCTTGGAATTTTTATCTCTACTAAGAAATGGATTTAATTATGAAGACTTTAACTAATAATTGATGAGATAGGAAGAAACTTGTAGGGCTGAAAACTACCCCTTAAATCCATAGAACTAATATAATTTTTACCATTTATCCATGATCCCCAATAAATGTGGGTATGCATGATCCTTAATATTACAAGCATGGAAACACATTTACCATAGTCCAATGATTTCATATAAAATATGAATTTCTTGTTTAAAAAAAATATTATTTATATATGTCTGAATCATGAATGGGTGTCCTTGTTATGTGTTTGATAAAAATTACATAATAATTATTATAAATTTACTGAAATAAATTGTTTAATTTAAATTTTAACATATTATTTCCTTAATAATTATGTTTAAATTGAGAAAATTTGGATTATTTAATAAATGACTCTTAGGAAACACTTATTGTATCTTATAGGGATTGATAGACTACACCCTATATATGTCATTTGGAATATGAAAGTATTGTTTTTTCAGGTTTAGGTAAAAAAAGGTACCTCATAGTGTATTTAGGAATCAATGATAGAGGACCTTGTTTTGTTATATGTGAAACGGGGTCGATCAACCCATGTGATAAATGAAGCTGTGTGTTAGTTTTCATTTTTGTCTTATATATATTTTCCCTTGGGATTTTGACAATTTGAATAAAATTATGATTTAGGTTTTAATTTTTACTGAGTGACTTAGTTTATTTGGTGGGCTTACATATTTGGTTTTATATCCAACAATGGTGAAACTATTCCAAAACATTGTTTGTGACTTGTAGGTGCCTTTCACAAACCTATGGGTATTAAAAATTCCCTTTCTGATAGTGGTATATCAGATTTAGGGAATTTATCTATTGGATCCTCGATATGGGTTTTTAAAAATATCATTCAAAATTTTTGATGGAGGTATTATCTATTTTCATGATAATTGATAAGGAAAATTAAATGTTTTGAGAGTAAATTGTTTTGTTAAATCTACTATATATTATTAAACTTGTATACATTAATGGTTTATAACTTAATTTTTTATGATTATATGAATATTTTTATGATGGTATGAATGTTATTTTTAAAAATAAAAATATTTTGGTTTTAATGTAGTGTTTAATTTTATTTTATGCTTAATGCGATGATAATTTCTACTCATTTTTCATTTATGAACTAATAGTTAAATTTGTAATCTGTTTGATTGCCCTGAACGTTGATAATGTTCAATGGAAATGACATAATTGTTATTTTAATATTATATTGTTTCATAAATTTTCAAAACATTTAAAATTACACCAATTACGGCATATAATGAAAGTAAAACTTCTTGTTTGTGATCCATTAATGAACTAAAATATTTAGAATGTTTCATTCAGACATGTTATTGATATAATTTACAACTTTCCCCAAGAGATAATTCAACATGATATGATAATTAATACAAAAACTATAAATCTTGGTGGATATATTTATACAATAGTAATTTTATATTATTATTGTTTATTCATATGAATATACCTTATTTCTTATTAATGTGAAACTCATTAATAATTTACTGCTTTTTTTAATCTACTACAGAATTAGTGATGATATCTAATAATATCTATTGGTAGTGATGAATGAGGAAAATTTTATAACATTTAAACTCCATTATTCTATGAAAATAATTGGTATATAAAAAAACTCCACTACCAAAATTCCCCAAAATAAAGGTGGTTCTTAATAGAATCAATATAACTTTAATTGAAACTGGAAAAAATTTATTATGTGAATATAATTTTCTAATATTTTTTTTAAAAGTGTTTTTAATTAAATTTTTATTTCATATACAATTATTAATAATCCTATTTTTATAGAATTTCTCTTTTTAATTATATTATGATATGTATCCTTTAGTTTTTTATTTTATTATTTTGGGATAAATAGTTTTAATTTTAAATAATAAATATAATATTTATAATTTGGAAGAAAAAAATGAAATTATTTATATAGGTTTTTATAATTTAATTAAATACTATTGATTTTATAATAATTATTTCAGAAAAATATATTTATAAAAAATATGATTAAGTTAATGTTAAATAGAGTTCTAACATAGAATTAATTTTAGAAGAATATTTGGAAATAAATTTTTAAGAATAATATATGGAGAATTACTATTATTTGGAGGGGGAGTAATCACCATGTGACAAAATTAGTATGTTTTATAAAACTACAAACTATTTCCTTATAACAGTATTATTTGTAATTTTTCTTCCAAAAAAACAAGAAAATATTTTCTAAATTTCTATGCTAATTTTTTTTTAGGTTTTAAACCAAATGATACAAATAAAAAATGAAAAAATTTCAACATTATTATTACTATAGATTATTACAATAGTAAATTTACCATAAAAAATGTTTGGACAGTTTATGAACCCCATAAAGATAATAATTTTATTAGAACAAAAATTTTTTCCAAGAATAAATTCAATGAATCTGGATGAAGTATATTGAATAAAATTAGATTAATGAAACAAGGTTATTTCTAAGAATAATGACTAGATATTTATGAGTATTTTTCACCTGATTAATGAAATTAATCTATTATAATTTTATTTTTCCTTTTAATAATTATTATTTCTTAATATCATATCTTATATATGATAAAAGTAATTTCATATATGGTTTTATATCTAATGATATTTATGTTAATCCACCACCACATTTTTAAGAAAAAATTGTATGAACCATTTTATTAATTTTTTAAAAATATTATATTGACTAATGAAATTTCATGGGTCTTCATAAAATATTTAGTCATTATTTTTGTGTGATTATGGATTTAATAAAGGAAATGTAAATCCTTATTGGTTTTTTAAAATTATTTCTATGGCCATTTTAATTATTTAAAATTATAATGATAATATACTTTATGGATCAAAAAGCTAATTTATTTTTGTTATTTTTATAATTTATTTATAATGAAATTCGAAATGACACTATTGAGAGAATTATATATTATTTTAGGACATTAAATTTATTAGATAAAATTTTTATTTTTGTGAATCAAACAAGATATGTTATTGAAATAGTTATGAAATTTTTTCTTGATGCTGGTAATTTTTTTAAAACCAGTACAACTGATAACTGAAAAAAATATTTATAATAATCAGCATAATATATTGATATAAATATCTGTAGAGAAATTTTTGTTATTTTATATTATTTTTCATCCATTTAGAACTGATATTATGTTCATTGTATATATGTGTGAAGATGTTTGGTTGACCCTATTTGTAACGCCCTGACACCAGTTACACAGAGTCGGTGCATTATTATGTATCATTGGCATGCTCACAAAGGATCAAGTCTTGAATGACCGATTACTTTAGTAGTCTTGGAAACACTAGATATATTCATTAGTCTTACATTACATCATAAGGTAAAAAAAACTACAACAACATCTTATCTTCATATCCCCTCAAACTATCCCTACAGGTAATTCATAAATTAATTCCTCATATCCTAGGAAAAATAAAACATTGAAAAGGGTGAGCTCATATGCTCAGTAAGGATAACAATATAGAAGAAGCATTCATATATTAGCATAAACACATAAAGCAATTTATAACTAAAACAAAAGCCATTTAAACTTCAACTTCATCATAATATGGTTAAGATATAATAATATAATGTCATTTACTTATTGACATGGTTATTCTACTAGTCGAACAATCACATGAAATATCAATAACCAATTTCATAATGATGGAATGCATTATTCCATACTGTAATAACCACATAGCCAAGGCCTCGTGCCAAGACTACAAATAAGATTTTTCCAAGGCCTTGTGCCAAGAAACTAATTTGTCTCATGAGACCTATCGATGCATCAAGGATCTATAGTGGGATCCACCATTCACTTACTAATTCCTATGCATTCCTCGTATGAAATGTTTTAAACATTACATAAACATTCGTATTAAAACTAGCATAAAAAATGTCAATACTTTATCCACAAACCATGAATGGTATAAAAACAGCACATACACAGTCAAACATAACTCATTCGATACAATAAGGAAGATTGTATTGTATCATAAAAACCTCAATCAAGAATGATTAAGGATATTGACATAGATGAAAATAATCACCAAAACAATTAGAGTGAAATATCCCCCTTTTTCATGAAATCATTTAAAAGTCACACTATTTGTCAAAAACCCTATTAAAATAGATTTTAGGTTCAAAGTGTCCCATACAACTTTGAAACTTTTAAAAGGAATATTGATTTGAAAACATTAATGTCCATATAAATAAATCCTTAAAACCATTTTTAAAACATGGACATTAATGAGAATGATTTAGAATAATCAATATTTAAAACATTTTAAAATGTCATTTTAGTTAGAGTTCCTAACCAAAAGATAGACACTTGAATAAATATAATTGAGGAAATAAAAGCTTTGTAATATCATGAGAATAAAGGGATTCATGATATATTATGTCAATGTACATTATATACAACATATAAAAGTTATTTGGTTTATAAAAATAAAGGAGTCTCAATGGAATGTAAATTGAGACGAAATCTCTCAAAAAGGCAGTATCCTTAGGTTAAGGATAAATCAACGAAATAATTATTTGTGACAAATATAAATACCCCAAATATGATTTGATATTCAATGTAAAACAATCAAAGGAAATTCACACATATTCTTGTAAAAACAACACCAATGAATTGGATGTTTATCTCACCAAATCACGATTGAGTAAAAATTACTCTTATCAAGTTCATACCGATGACATGATAATTTATCAATGGCATTATTATGTGTATAAAAAGTATATCCACATAAAGGGGAGTAGAAATTATGACATAATCAAATTAATAGTGATTCCACACATAATCTTGGAGTAAAATAATCAATGAAGTATGCGTAATGCCGAATGAGTGGAAATTGAAATTTCAAATTACCTTATTGATTTGGTAACATAAAAAACATACAACCATGAAAAAATGATCATAAAATGATGATGTAAATATACATGAATTAAATTATATAACTCAATGAATATAAACATGGGCAGTACAGACACCACATGTAATAAATACGTGGTGAACAAAGGAATTTGACGGAATTAAAAGTGAGATTAGAAACCCCTTATTTTGTAATTTTTACTTGGTCGAGTGTAGGTTAACCTCCTGTATAATAGTGAAATAATTTTTATTGAATTATAAAAGAATCATATGAATTAATATGATATCATATATGATCTTTTAACATTGATTTGTTAATAATGTCTTAGAAGTATCGTCATTTCGGGTGTTAACGGGTTCATTTTATTTTATATTATTTGTTATTTGAGTCATATTTTTTTTAATGGGATGTATATTATTCATATCCAGAATGATATCAAATGTTTAAACATTATTTTTAATCATTAAATGAAAATTAGTCATGAATGGATACAATGGAGAATGAATCAAATCGTGTTTGTGGAGACGGTAGTCCATACGTACGCATGAGGGACAATACCATTCTATTGATATTAAAATAATATTTAATTCAATTTTATATCATATATAAAAGAATCATTATAATGTTATATATATTATTTACATGAATTACACATCATTATTATACCCATCCAAATAATAATGTTTTGAATAACTATTACACCACGACGTGGAGACGGTAAGCCTTACGTACGCACGTATGGTGACATGTCATTCAAAGGATGGATATAATACTTTAATATTGTTGTAACATGTTATTAATAACATCAATTTATATATAATATACTAGAGTTATTATTTTATTATGGTAATAACAAAGATAGAATAAGTGGAAGAAGAAAGGAACTTGAAAAAAGGTGGTGAAATCATTACATCTTCTTCGGGTTCTTCCTTTTGATTTGATCAAAAGGGCTCCATAGGTTGGATTTATGACTAATTAAAGACCTCTAGGATGAATTTAGGGAAGTTTATAGAGTATTTTGGAAGGGTTTGGTGGAACCAAAAGGCTTTGAAGGTGTGAAATAATGATAAGGGGGAGTTCCCTTTTATAAGAGGCGTGAGGGGCACCTCTTGAAAAGCTAGAAATATTATTTTATAATAAATTCATATTCAGTTCATAATGGATCTAAAGTGTATTATTTAAAGTTTAAGGTGGGGATTTCTCAAAAACCACACAACCAATATGAGGGTTACTATATTAAACTTATCTTTAAGTATTAACTCTTCGTTAATTAGTTTCACTTTTTCAATGTCTCTTTGTATTTTTATATTATATGGTTAATAATCATACTATATACATCCAAAAGACCCCCAAGTGGTCCAATAATTATACACCTATTATGATATAAGTCTATTGGATGAACCTTAGAGTTTTAGGAATTTAAGATCAATTGATAATATAATATATGTTTTAAAAACTCTTTTTTGTCAATTTTGACACTATTTTTATAATTGATTTTTGTGAAAATCATAGAAGAGTGATTACTTCGAAAAAAGTTAATTAAATCAATAATAACATGTCATATTAACCTATATGTTTATTGTTATTTATATAAAGTCTCAAATTACATTTATTTGTGTATTTAAAATATCAATTATTCTAATTTTTCATTAATTAGGTAATTACTACAACACCATTGTGTCATAAATAAATTACATAATTTAATGTCTAAAAAAAATTAATAAAATACTATTATGTAGGAAATATTTTTATATTTCTAATTAATATTTATAGTCTAAAATACAGCATATATAACCCTATCTAAAAATTGTTTTGTTAAAATTTATATGCTTATGTCATTTTTGTATTTATTTTAACTTAATTAAAATAAAGTGTCATTATCACTTAAAAGTTTCGCAATGGGGACCGAAAATCATCCCAAAGATACCCATGGTCAGAAATGTATCCACCAAAAAGGTTAGGACATGTTTTAGGGTAATTAAGTATTATTATAATATTATTTGTTAACCCTTATTTACCGGATTTACCCTTTAACCATGGTAAAAAAAATATTTACCGAAGAAATTTTTCAAAATTTCTAAAACCAATGTGACCTATTTAAAAAATTTGGAAATCATGATTCCAAATATGGAATCCATTTTTCCAAATTCAAATCACATAAGTGGTAGAAATTAATATGAAATTAATTCTTCTTTTTAAAATAAAACACGTTTTTTTAAGAGATAATAACTATCAAAATATTGGCACTTGTTTATGTCTGGTTTAATTGTGAAATTATGTCCAATTAAAAACATAGAATTAAATGGTAAAAATATATTCTAAATATTATTTAAAACCACTAAAATTCATCATTTATCAATATTAATTATTTTGATTAAAAAAGTTGTTTTTAATTAAAATTTAGTAATTTTTAGTATTCGTCAAAATATGAAAGTTATCCGAAAAGTACCAAAATATCAACGTAGGATAATTTCGATATTCCAATTACAAAAATGAAGTCCATTTTGTGAGATAGAATTTTTAAAATTCGAAAAAGTGGGTATTACTATTCATAATGTCTACTTTGATTGGTTGAGGTGTGTTGGAACTCGAAGTTGCATACAACGCAAGCTACTATATTAATCAAATAGAAGCGTACCGTGGAATATTGGGGTGTTAAATTCTCCCCTCCATCAATAAATTGCATCCTCGCAATTTTTAAAAATTTTAATCGAAAAATTATAAGTCCGCGACCATAAAACTTACATAATATTGAATTAGATTAATAATTATCATTGAGAGTCTTTTTAGGTTTAGAGGTTTAGAGAATTAGAACATAACTATAACATCTCAAAAGATTATAAAGTAGACACTTCTACTATGTTTCCATATACTAAAAAAAATATTAAAAAGAAACATGTTTAGTTGCATTTCTTATATAGCAGGACTTTCCCTTGATCCCATCCTTGACCCTATTCCACATTAAGTCCTATGAAAAACATTTCAAAAAAACTTGGGGTGAGCATAAAATGCTCATTTTGGGATACACAAAGAATGAAAACTATTAGTTTATCAAAACAACAAGTAAACCATGTATACTTTATCAAAGTAATACTTTATGATGTAGTAAAAACTCTTCACTGAATGAAAGATCATTAATTACCCTTTTGTAACCAAAAAATTTCCATAAAACCCATATAAAGATCACATAACATATAAAGGTAACTAGGCACATAAATATACATAAATGTAATAACCATACGGTCGACTTCCACACATATCACTTAATGGAATAGCCATACGACCGACTTCCATATATACTTATTGGAATATCCATACGGTAGACTTCCAAACCTAATGCATTGGAGGTTATAACGTAACCACCCATCCTGGTATTCACGACACCACTCGTCATATGGTTTATCACTTAACCACCCATCAAATGTCCAAGTACCAATATAAAATCCTAAAACATAAAACATATATAATGGAAAGAAAACATCTCCACACTTTGATCACAATATATCACATAAATATATTGACATAACAAATACATTATAAAAACAATTTTCAATACCAAAATACATAAAAGAGTATATGGTATTTATTTCATTTTAAAAACATTACGGCATATTGAGGAAGCCAAAGACCAAATAATACTCGCGACGGAGGAAAAGGGTCGTTGTCACCATGTACATTAAAAGAAACATTCCTTTTTGTCGTTTAGTAAAACGCTTCGTAGAAAAAGATTCCTTTTGTATAAAAGTAAAAGTAAAATGGGTTTATACACCGTATAAAAGAACGTTGTGTGTAAAACGAAATATGCCTCATTGAAAGGAGATTGAGATGAAGTCCTTTACCTCAGGTCCGACTTGACTTGATCATTATTTAACATCCTAAATAATAAACTTGAGTTAATTTCTACTTTCTTAAGAACATTTTTCAAGTTCATTATTCCTTTTATATCACTTATTTCCATGTTATAAACATTATGTAATCATTTAAGTTAATAATGTTTGTTTTGTCGATATTTGGTTCTTAAGTCGAAAGTAGACTTCTTACAATTACATGTTTTTCGTGTGGTCAAAGGTTCTATATATCCATGAAGACATTCATGATTTTGATACTATATATATCATATATATCTATCATATAAATTTATTTATAATATCACATAATCATTTAGAGGTAAGAAATGAAATGCACCATTCATGGAGACGGTAAGCCGTACGTACGCATGAACGCTACTTTCACTTCTATGTCATATTGATGGAATTAAAACTAAATGAGATGTATGAATATTTTAATTCCATAAGTATATTAATCATTTATATGTAACATAAATCATATATATCCATTATATATATTTACTTATAATAGTAAATTACATGTGGAGATAAGAAATGAAATGCACCGTTCATGGAGACGGTAAGTCGTACGTACGCATGAACGCTACTTTCATTTCTATCTCATACATTAATGGAAAGAAATAATAATGATATAGAGTTATATTATAATTCCAGTATAACATCATATAGAATAACATTAAATCCATCCTTTATACGTCCCACATATGGCATTAACGAATCACATCACTTTGAGGGGGCGGTAGTCCGCACTTCCTAAAATGAAATTATCGTGTTTATTCACAATGGAAACCATACATTTATACCACAAATTAAAAATAAAGAATTATAAGGAAATCATAAACAAAATATATATCATATATAAATAGAGTGACATTTTAATTTCCACCATTAATGATGTTTAAAAGAAGATTGAACAATCATCATTTCGTGAGAAAGAAATTCGCCAACCCCAGAAACAGTATGTTCATTAACCATTAGATGTAGATGTGTGTATGTGTAGCTCGAAATAATCTTATAACAAAATCCTAGTATAGTGAAGATATTGGATTTGTTACAAAATAAATGAATAAAAAGAGTTTAGGGGGTTTGAGAAGCAAAATAAAACAAAAAACACAAGTGAAGACATCACCTTAAAATCGGGTAACTCTCTTAGATTTGAGCTAAAAGGCTTCCTTGGGAAGACTTCTGCCCAATGTGAGGCTTCAAGGAGTAAGAGAGGGATGTGGAGAGACAAAATGGGTAGGTTTTGGTCGAGCCAAAGGCTTTGTAATTGTGGGTACGGTGGTAGAGGTGGGGGGCCTTTTATAAGAGAAGAGGAGAGGCACTCTTGGAAAGTAAGGAAATGTTACATTATTTTAGAATGAGTTTCGTATTTTAATGGTCCCATATTTATGTGTTTCTTGGATAAGGTGATAAGGGTTTGGGATCCACCCATCCAATAGGTTTTTGACATGTGTAGGTCTTATATTTTACATTATCTTTTCATTTTATTTAAATAGTTAAAAAATGAGGTAATCACTGCATCATCATGGTGTCATAAAAAAATTAATATATCTAATGTCTAGAAATTATAAAAAAACTATGATGTAGGAAATATTATTACCTTTCCAATGAATATTTATAGTTAAATATCTGATTTGTATAACCCCATTTAAAAATTGTTTTAGTAAAACAACTCATGTTTTTGACATTTTTATTTTAACTTTAAATAAAAAGTTATTAATGTCATTTTCCAACAAAAGTGGCTTCATTGGGTCCCCAAGTTTACCCACGGATTGTCTTGGTCATCCATGACACATCCAATAAGGTTTGGACATGTTTCCAGTTCATTTCATATTATTACAACATTATTTTTACCTTAAATTACACTAATTACCTCTAATCGCGATTAAAAACATAAAACTTACTATTAACCAAAAAATTATTTTAATTCCATTAAACCACATTTTACTTATTAATTAAAACCATGTATGTCGGATTTTTGAAATTAAAAACACATAGGGGGTAAATTTTCATTTACTAAAAATCAGTTTTTATAAGTACCGCTTAGTGGTTTCACCATTCATCAAAAATTGATGTTTTTCAGAAAAATACCAAAACTTCACCCTAAGCTATATTTGATATTCCAAATTAAAAAATGAAGTACATTTTAAAAAATTCGAAACATATAAGTAGCATTAATTAATTTAATAATTAATTCCTTTTTTCAGAGCAAATAGCGTGTTTTTATGAAATAATAAGTAGCAAAAGATTGACACTAGTTTAAGTATGATTTCAATGTGAAATTAATTCCAACGAAAACTACTGGATTCAATGGTAAAAATATATTCTAATTTCACTTTAAAACCAATTAAAAATATTATCTAATCATATAAATAAATTATATTAAAAAGAGGTTTTGAATTAAAATACAACATTTTACAATATTCATTAAAAATGAACATTATCAGAAAAATACCGAAAATTTACACAAAGTAAATTTTGATGTCCCGATTCTAAAGAAGAGTTTTATTTGGTCCAATAAAATGTATAAGAGTGAACAAAAATATATTTAATGATGGTTTTCCATCAATAGGCGATAAGTGAACCTTTAGTGAAAACTATGGCATATTCGCCTAAAATTGAATTATTTCCATATTTTAAGCCTTTAAATTTTATTAGATAAAAGTAAAAACATTTAAAAAACATATATAATAATATTTTAGTTATTTCTATCCAATCCCGCCAACAAACCGGTTATGTGTTAAATACCCTTTAAAATAATATTATTTTATTACTAGTGTGCAACGTAAGATTTCAAAGAAACTCTTTGTTGCATATTGGGTACGCTATCGAACATTGCAACCCCTTAAAAGTAAAATTAATATTTAATTTGTAAATATTAATAAATATGAAAATGTTTTATTCATTATTTACCTAGGATGTTACATCCATCCCCCCTTTTGGGAATTGTGTCCTATCAATTTTATTCACTTATCTAAATAAGTGGGGGTATTTATCCCTCATAACATTTTCAGATTCACACATTGCCTCTTCAACAATATTGTTTTTACACAAAACCTTTACCTAGTGAATTAACTTATTTCGCAACACTTTCTCTCTTCGGTCAAGATTCTGAACTGGTTTTTCTTCATAAGATATGTTCTCCTCCAGCTGAACTACCTCTAGAATCAAAACATGAGATGGATCTGGCATATACTTTCTCAACATCGAAACATGGAAAATATTGTGTACCTGAGATAAACTTGGAGGTAAAGCCACTCTGTAAGCAACTGATCCAACATTCTCTAGAATTTAAAATGGTCCAATGAACCTTGGATTCAGCTTTCCTTTCTTACCAAATCTCATTACTCATTTCCATGGAGAAACCTTGAGAAAGACATGATCACCTACCTTGAATGATAGATCCTTCCTCTAGTTATACGCATAAATATTCTACCTGCTCTGAGCTGTGCTCATGTGTTTCTGAATCAATTGAACTTTTTCGGCCATCTCTTCTACCAATTCTGGTCCCATCAGCTTCCTTTCACCCACTTCATCCCAAAATGTTGGAGTTCAACACCGCTTCCCATATAATTTCTCAAATGTTTCCTTCTGTATACTGGAATGAAAAATGTTATTATAAGAAAACTCAACCAAATAAAGATGTTGTTTCCAACTTCCCTGATAATCCATCGAACAAGCTCGTAGCATATCCTACAAGGTCTGAATCGTTTGTTCTGACTACCCATATGATTGCGGATGAAAAGCTGTACTAAAATTTATTTCAGTACCCAACGACTTCTGAAGGCCTTTCCAAAAGTTATAAGTAAACCTGGAATCACGATCAGATACAATGGAGAGAGGAACTCCATGTAACCTGAATATCTCTTTAAGATACAAATGAGAAATTATATCTAGAGATAAAGAATCTCGAATAGGATGGAAATGAGAAGATTTAGTCAATAGATCAACAACAATCCAGATTGCATTATTACCTCTAGATGTCTTCGGTAATCCCACAAAAAACCCATGGATATATTTTCCCATTTCCACTCTGGCACTAGTAAAGTCTGAAGCATCCCATTCGGTAACTGCCGCTCTTCTTTAACCTGCTGACAAGTCAAACACTTCACAGTAAAATCAGCAATATCCCTTTTCATTCCATCCCACCAGAAATACTCCTGCAGATCTCTATACGTCTTAGTACTTCCAGGATGAACTGAAAACGGGGAACTATGAGCCTCACATAACAACCTATTCTTCAACTGTGAATCACAAGGCACACATAATCTCTTCCCAAATCTCAAAACGCAATCATTATCAATGTTGAATTCAGGCAACTTACCCTTCTGAACCAGCTCTACCTTTTTCTGCAACTCACTATCTCGCTTCTGTGCTTGCTTGATTCTGTCTGATAGAGAAGATTTCACTGATACCTAAAACAAAACAGAAGGACATCCGGCACCAAAAACTTCTATGCCAAAGTTCATCAAATCCTTAACCAAGGGATCACGTTCCAAATGCAACATTGTTAATGAATCATTACTCTTTAGACTCCAGGCATCAGCCACTTTATTTGCTTTTCCCGGATGGTAATGAATTGTACAATCATAATCCTTGTTTAATTCCAGCCATCTCCTCTGTCTCATGTTTATTTCATTCTGAGTGAATATATAAATTAAACTTTTCAGATCAGTATATATTTCACACATTACTCCATACAAAAGATGCCTCAAAATTTTTAAAGCAAAAAACAACAGAAGCTAATTCCAAATCATGTGTAGGGTAATTTACCTCATGAGTTTTCAACTAACGTGAAGCATAAGCAATTACCCGATCATTATGCATAAGGACACAGCCAAGTCCCTTCAATGAAGCATCACAATATATAACAAACTCACTATTCTTAGAAGGAAGTGACAAAACTGGAGCATTCACAAATCATCATTTCAACTCATGAAAACAATCATCACATTCTTTTGTCCAGATGAACTTAACACCCTTACGAGTTAGCTTAGTAATGGGACTAGATAACCATGAAAAATTTTCATCAATCATTTGGTAGTAACCTGCCAAACCAAGAAAACTACAGATCTCGGTAACATTTGTGGGTCTTGGACATTCTTCAACAACTTTTGTTTTAGTAGGATCAACAGTTGTGCCATCTTTTGAAACAATGTGACCCATGAAAGAAATTTGTTGTAACCCAAAAACACACTTGTGGAATTTTCCATATAGTTTCTTTTCATTTAAGGTTTTCAAGATAACCCTTAAATAACTTCAATGATCCTCTTTAATTTTATAAAACACCAAAATATCATCAATAAAAATAAACAACATTTTTCACCTGAGTTAACCGAGCCATCACTATAACAAACTATTTAGTTCTGATTCTGACCATCTCAGGATAATGATTTTAAAGGTTATTTCCCTCAGCATGCCTTCCCAAAAAAACTTCTCTATTTCCTCTATGAAAAACCATTCTTAACACTGAAATATCATAGGTGAAGCAACATGGTAATCTTTAAATGCTATATCATTTTAGTCATACCCTAAATTAATTTATAATTTAACACTTTTCTAACTCCTAAAGTTGTTTAAAACGACCTCGGATACCAACTATAAGCCCCTGACCTTAAACCTTACTTAATATTTAATTAAATTAATAATTCTCATTGAGGATCTTTTCAGTTTTAGAGTTTTATAGAATTAGAACATAACTTTTACATATCAAAATATTACAAAGTAGACACATATAATAAGTTTCCATAGAATAAAAAAACTCTTAAAAATAAACATGAATAGTTCCATGTTTTATGTATCATGACATTCCCTTGATCCTTTCCTTGATCCAATTCCACATTATGTACTATGAAAAAAATTTCAAAAAAACTTGGGGTGAGAATAAAAAGCTCAGTAAGGGATACATAAAGAATGAAAACTATTAGTTTATAAAAACAACAAGTAAACCATGTATACTTTATAAAAGTAATACTTTTCACCTTTATGAAGTAGTAAAAACTCTTCACTGAATTAAAGATCATTACTTAAACTTTTGTAACCAAAAGATTACCATAAAACCCATATAAAGATCACATAACATATAAAGGTAACTTGGGACATAAAAATACTTAAATGGAATAACCATACGGTCGACATCCACCCATATCACTTAATGGAATAGCCACATGGCCGACTTCCATACATACTTATTGGAATATCCATAGGGCCGACATCCATACCCAATGCATTGGTGGTTATAACGTAACCACCCGTCCTGGTATTCACGGAACCACCCGTCATAAGGTTTATCACGTAACCACCCATAAAATTTCTAAGTACAAATATAAAATCATAAAACTTAAAACAAATATAATGGAAAGAAAACATCTCCACACTTTGATCACAATATATCACATAAATATATTGACATAAAAAATCCATTATAAAAACCATTTTCAATACCAAAATACATAAAATAGTATATGGTATTTATTTCATTTGAAAAACATTATGGCTTGTTGAGGAAGCCAACGACCAAATAATACTCACGGTGGCGGAAAAGGGTCGTTGTCACTGCGTACATTAAAAGAAACATCCCTTTTTGACGTTTAGTAAAACGCTTCGTAGAAAAAGATTTATTTTATATAAAAGTAAAATTCAAAGGGGTATATACACCTTATAAAAGAATGTTGTGTATAAAACGAAATATCCTCAATGATAGGAGATTGAGACGAAGTCCCTTACCTTGGGTCCGACTTGACTCGATCGTTCTTTAACATCCTGAATAATAAACTTGAGTTAATTTCTACTTGCTTAAGAACATTTTTCATGTTCATTATTCCTTTTATATCACTTATTTCTATGTTATAAACATTATGTAATCATTTAAGTTAATAATGTTTTTTTGTCGATATTTGGTTCCTAAGTCGAAAGTGGACTTCTTACAATTACATGTTGTTTGTGTGGTCAAAGGTTCTTTATATCCAGAATGAAATTCCTGATTTTGATAAGATATATATAATATATATCTTGCATATACATGTATTTATAATATCACATAATCATTTAAAGGTATGAAATGAAATTCACCGTTCATGGAGACGGTAAGCCGTACGGACGCATGAACGCTACTTTCAATTCTATGTCATATTAATGGAATTAAAACTAAATGAGTGGTATGTATATTTTAATTCCAGAATTATATTAATGATTTATATGTAACATACATCATATATATCCATTATATATATGTACTTATAATAGTACATTACATTTGGGGATAAGAGATGAAATGCACCGTTCATGGAGACGGAAAGTCGTACGTACGCATGAATGCTACTTTCATTTCAATATCATACATTAATGGAAAGAAATAATAATTATATAGAGGTATATTATAATTCCAATATAACATAATATATAATAACTTTAAATCCATCTTTTATACATCCCACATATGGCATTAACGAATCACATCACTTTGAGGGGGCAGTAGTCCGCACATCCTAAAATGAAATTATCGTGTTTTCCCACAATGGAAACCATTAAGGTATACCACAAATGAAAAATAAAGAAGCATAAGAAAACAATAAACACAATATATATCATATATAAATATAGTGACATCTTAATGGACACCATTAAAGGTGCTTAAAAGAAGATTGAACAATCATCATTTCGTGAGGCAGAAATTTCCAACCACAGAAACATTATGTTGTTTAACCATTAGATGTAGATGTGTGTAAGTGTAGCTTGAAATATTCTCATAAAAACATCCTAGTATATTTAAGATACTGTATTTGTTACAATGTAAATGAATAAAAAGTGTTTAGGGGGTTGGACAAGCAAAATAAAACAAAAGAACACAAGTGAAGACATCACCTTAAAATCGGGTAACTCTCTTAGATTTGAGCTCAAAGGATTACTTGGGAAGAATTCTGCACAAAGTGAGGCTTCAAGGAGTAATATAGGGATGTGGATAGACAAAATGGTCAGGGGTTGGACGAGCCAAAGGCTTTTGAAGTGTAGTTATGGTGGTAGAGGTGGGGGCCATTTATAAGAGGCGAGGAGGGTCACTCTTGGAAAGTAAGGAAATGTTACTTTATCTTAGAATGCGTTTCGGATATTAATGGTTCCAAATTGATGTGTTTCAATGATATGGTGATAAGGGTTTGAAATTAACCGATAAAATAGGTTTTTGACATGTGTAGGTCTTAGATTTTACATTATATTTCCATTTTATTTAAATCGTTAAATAATGAGGTAATCGTTGCATCATCATGGTGTTAGAAATAATTTAATTTATTTAATGTCTAAAAATTATAAAAAAAACTATGTGGTGGGAAATATTTTTACCTTTCCAATGAATATTTATAGTCAAAACTCTGATTTGTATAACCCCATGTAAAAATTGTTTTAGTAAAACAACTCATGTCTGTGACATTTTTATTTTAACTTTAAATAAAAAGTTATTAATGACATTTTCCAACCAAAGTGGATTCATGGGGTCCCCAAGTTGACCCATGGATTTTCATAGTCTTCCATGACACATCCAATGAGGTTAGGACATGTTTCATGTTTATTTCATATTATTACAATATTATTTTTACCTTTAATTACACTAATTATCTCTAATCACGATTAAAAACATAAAAGTTACTATTTACCAAAAAATTATTTTAATCCCATTGAACCAAATTTTACTTCTTAATGAAAACCATTTATGTTGGATTTTTGAAATTCAAAACACAGAGGGGGTAAAATTTCATTTAAACAAAAAATCATTTTTTAAAAGTACCACTTAGTGGTTTCACAATTCATCAAAAATTGAAGTTTTTTAAAAAAAATACCAAAACATCACCTGAAGATATATTTGATATTATGAATTCAAAAATGAAGTTCATTTTAAAAAATTCAAAACATATATGTTTCATTAATTAATTTAATAATTTATTTCCGTTGTAAGAGCAAATAGCGTGTTTTTATGAAACAATAAGTATCAAAAAATTAACACTAGTTTAAGTCCGATTTCAAAGTGAAATTAATTCCAACGACCACTTTTGGATTTAATGGTAAAATTATATTCTAATTTCACTTTAAAAACAATTCAAATGATAATCTAATAAAATAAATAAATTATATTAAAAAGAGGTTTTGAATTAAAATACAACATTTTACATTATTCATAAAAAAATGAACTTTATCGGAAAAATACCAAAAATTTACACAAAGTAAATTTTGATGTCACGATTCTAAAGAAGTGTTTTTTTGGTCCAGTAGAACGTATAAGTGTGAAAAAAACTATATTTAATGATATTTCACCATCAAAAGGCGATAAGTGAACCTTTCGTGAAAACTAGGGCATATATGCCTAAAATTTAATTCTTTCAGTATTTTTAGACTTTATCTTTTATTAGAAAAAAGTAAAAACATTTAAAAAACATATATAGTCATATTTTACTTATTTCAATCCATTCCCGCCAGTACAATGGCTATGTGTTAAGTACCATTTAAAATAATATTATTTTATTACTAGTGTGCAACGTAAGATTTCAAAGAAACTATTTGTTCCATATCGGGTATGCAATCAAACATAGAAACCCCTTTAAATTAATATTATTATTTAATTCTTATATATTAATAAATATGAAAATGTTTTATTCATTATTTACCTGGGATGTTACAGAAATATAATGTAAATTCCCACATCAGAAAATGATTTAATAAAACAATCACTTTAAAAGAAAGAAAGAGAAGTACAATGGTCACCCGAGATAACCTATACTTGGATTCCATGAAGAAAAAATATGGATATGGATGATAAAATAAGTGTCAAGTTCTGATGGAGAGGGATAGAAAACATGATCCAGAGAATTTTGACAATAAGAAAACAATAAACTTTTTATGGGAAAAATGGTTATTAGTTTCCCAGTAGGATAAGTAAATGGACAACATTTTTATAAAAAAATTTAAGATACATTACATAAAGATGAAGAATTCATTTCAGAGATTTACTAAGAACATAAAGAGATATACTTTTTTTGTAAAGTTTCATTCTTTAATAAATTCCT
Organism: Viscum album; assembly: GCA_963277665.1. Taxonomy (NCBI): domain Eukaryota; kingdom Viridiplantae; phylum Streptophyta; class Magnoliopsida; order Santalales; family Viscaceae; genus Viscum; species Viscum album. The sequence continues at coordinate 246,316,937 of OY728165.1, forward strand.
ACTAAAAACTCATTTTTAAACTATTAGTTTTCAAGAAGACATGGTCACACTAGAAGAGATAGAATAAACTTTTTATAGAATCACATGATCCACGATGGATAAACTATATATTTACCTTGTCTATAGAGATTAATCAAAACCAAAATGGTTACTATAAGATCTGATGACCCCATTGAAGGATATTCCATTAGAGAAAGAAACACTAATCTTAATTTGTAAAATTAAACCAACAATACCCCAAAGTTAAATAAATAGATTCCAATAAATAATTGTCCTTAAAATCATTTAAGAAAATAAAAAATAATATTGAAACTAAAAACATAGAAGAATTTTGTAATGTAGTCTTCCACGTTAATTGGTATCTCCGAATGACATCAATTACTCATAAAGTCACATACTTAAAATTAGTTAACCTAATCAAATATTATATATTATAGGTTAATCATTTCAATAAATAACCCAAATCACTATAAATCCACAATAAAAACATAGATAAAAATCCATCATTACTCCTCAAATGAAATCTCATATTATTCTATCTTCCTTGGGCATATAGTGTCCCCAACAAGGAGAACATATTCCAGAAAAACATTTATCACTTAATATCCAAATAATTTTCCTATACTAAGGGTATTCACTTGATAAGAAATAAGTTCCCAAATCAAATTATTATTTATCAATAAAATCATTTTACTAAAAATAATATTAACATTAACCAAGAATTTCACGTAGTCTAGTGGTAGGCGATAAATCTCAATCACACATTGGTTGTGGGTTCGACTCCCACAACTTTGTACGACGCGACGGGTTGTCACACGGTCTGCGTGTTGTCCTTTTTCAAAAAAAATATTTTACAACATTACCCAAATGAGATAAATTCCTCTAAATAACAATAACATAATTTAACCACAAATGTTATCTCATACCCTGCATTTTCATCCCAAATTATAATAACTTGTAATTCCCTCAAACCCAATGATCATATAAAACGGAATGGTTATTTATAACTATATCCCCAAGAGAAAAGATAATTATTCATAAAATATCATTCTCACATGGAAAATTGTAGGGTTAAAAATAAAAGTGAAAATTATTCCAAAGTAGACCCATCAACCAGGAGCACTAATACTTTTTGAACATTTCTCCAACCATTTATTTCCACATAGCTACTTCTTTAACCAAGATAATATCTTATAGAATAGGGAATTCACTCGGGTAATTGTTAGGTCCCCTACATTAACGGAAAATGACTGTAAATGGATTACTGGGACCATTTTTATCTTCTTCCATAGTACTATTCATTTTTTCGACAATTCTTTACTTTAAGTCCTTCCTTCCCGAACGTAAAGCATTTCTTTGTTCCATAGATACACTTTCCAGGGTGTCTCCTTCCACATTTCATGCATGATGTAAATTGATTATTCATTTCTCCATGGTCTCCACTGCGAGAGCTCTTACCATTTATCACCTTCCTCTTCTTTGTTGAGTCCGGGAATTGGATAATATATATATTGTTGATCATATTTTTGGAAAATTGATTTGGCATGAAGATGATATCTCTTACGCCTATCAACATTCCATTTTTTTGCTCATTGCTACCACTGTTCCCATCTTGTACATCATTCTCAAAGTCACTATAAATTCCTTGGAATCCAGCCATTGACTAAAACCAGAAAGCATTGTGTGAGTGACTGTAGTCATAAAATCATTCAGAGAATATCATGTCACCGTATTCTCAATTTGAAACACTTTAGGATTAACCAAGGTCATTTACTCTCATCTTATATATATTACTTCAAATTTGTTTGTAAAGAAAATGTAAATTATCGTAAGCATATCCCTCGGGAGTGTCGTAACCAAGAGTGCAGCAAGGCCCATTGTCGTGCACCAGTTTCCATTCGAGTCTAGCTCAAAGTGTGTCTTTGGGTTTTACCACTAGGTACATCTGTGCCAGAGCCGCCTCTACCGGCTCGTATCCAGACAGGGATGTATTGCTCGAAAAACTCAAAAAATCTCTAAAATACCAAAATTTCAGGATGTTCTTCTATACTAATCCTCAAAGACCATCTTAGGTATATGTTCTCTAATCAGAGTTTATCGAAATCTAGATTCCAAGGATTGTACTAAACTTCCTCTAATACCAACTGTAATGACCTGACCCCAGTTACCCAGATTCAGTGCATTATTACGTATCATTGGCATGATCACAAAGAATTAAGTCTCGAAAGACCAATCAGTTTAGTATTCTTGGAAACACTAGATATATTCATAAGTATTACATTACATCATAAGGTAAAAAAACTACAACAACATCTTGTCTTCATATCCCCTCATACTATCCCTGTAGGTCATTCATAAATTAATTCTTCACATCCTGGGAAAATAAAACATTGAAACGGGTGAGCTCAGATGCTCCGAAAAGATAACAATATTGTAGAATCTTTTATAGATAAGCATAAAAACTTAAAGCAATTTATAACTAAAAAAAAACCTTTTAAACATCATCTTTAGCATAATATGGAAAAGATAAAATGAAATAATTCCATTTTCTAACTCACATGGATATTCTACTAGTCGAACAATCACATGAAATATCAATAACCACTTTCATAATGATGGAATGCATAATGCCAGACAATCATAACTGCATAGCCAAGGCCTCGTGCCAAGACTACAAATAAGATTTATCCTAGGCCTTGTGCCAAGACACTAGTTTGTATCATGAGACCTATCGATGCATCGAGGAGCTATAGCGGGCTCCACCCGTCACTTACTAAATCCAATGCATTCTTCATATGAAAAGTTTTAAACATAACATAAATATTCATATTAAAACTAGCATACAAAATGTCAATACATTATCCACAAACCATGAATGGTATAAAAATAGCACATAAATAGCCAAACATAACTCATTCGATATAATATGGAAGATTGTATTGCATCATAATAACCTCAATCGAGTATGATGAAGGATATTGACATAGATGAAAATAATCATCAATACAATTAGATTGAAATATCCCCCTTTTTATTGAAATCATTTAAAAGTCACACTATTTGTCAAGAATCCATTTAAAATAGATTTTAGAATCAAGGTTTCCCATACCACGTTGAAACTTTTCAAAGCAATTTTTATTTGAAAACTTTAATTTCCATATAAATAAATCCTTAAAACCATTTTTAAAACATGGACATTATTGAGAAAGATTTAGAATAATCAATCATTAAAACATTTTAAAATGTCATTTTACTTAGAGTTCCTAACCAAAATAGAGACACTTGAATAAAAATAATTGAGGAAATAAAAACTTTGTAATATCATGAGAATAAATGGATTCATGATATATTATGTCAATTTACATTATATACTCCATATAAATGTGACATGATGTATAAAAATAAAGGAGTCTCAATAGAATGTAAATTGAGATGAAATCTCTCATAAAAGCCGTATCCTTAGGTTAGGGATAAATCAATGACATAATTATGTGTGAGAAATATAAATACCATAAATATTATTTTATATTCAGTTTAAAAAAATTAAAGGACATTTAAACATATTCTTGTAAAAACAACACCATTGAATTCGATGTTTATCTCAACAAATAGAGATTGAGTAAAAATGAATCTTATCAAGTTCATACCGATGACTTGATAATTTATCAATGGAGTGATTATGTGTATAAAATGTATAAAAATATAAAAGGGAGTGGAAATTATGAAATAATCAAATGAATAGTGATTCCACACATAATCTTGGAGTAAAATAATAAATGAAGTATGCGTAAAGCCGAATGAGTGGAAATTGAAATTTCAAATTACCTTATTGATTTGGTAACATAAAAAAATACACCCAAGAAATAAGATCATACCATTATGACATAAATATACATGAATTAATGTATATTACACAATGAATAAAAACATGGGTAGTACACACACCACATGTAATAAATAAGTGGTGAACAATGGAATTTCACGGAATTAAAAGTGAGATAAAAAACCCCTTACTTTGTACTTTTTCCTTGGTCGAGGGTAGGTTAACCTCCCTTATAATGGTGAAATAATTTTTATTTAATTATAAAAGATTCATATGCATTAATATGATATCATATATGATCTTTTAACATTGATTTTTTAATAATATCATAGAATTATCGTCGTTTCGGGTGTTAATAGGTTCATTTTCCTTTATATTATTTGTTATTTGAGTCATATTTGTTATCAATGGGATGTATATTATTCATATCCATAATGATATCAAATGTTTAAACATTATTTTTAATCATTAAATGATAATTAGTCTTGAATGGATACGATGGAGAATGAATCGCATCGCGTTCGTGGAGACGATAGTCCGTACATACGCACTAGTGACAATATCATTCTATTGATATTAAAATAATATTTAATTTGATTTTATATCATATATAAAGAATCATTATCATGTTATATTTATTATTAACATTAATTACACATCATTATTATACCCATCCTAATAATAATGTTTTGAATAACAATTACACCACGACGTGGAGACGGTAAGTCGTACGTTCGCACATATGGTGACATGTCATTGAAAGGATGGATAGAATACTTAAATATGGTTGTAACATGTTATTAATAACATCAAAGTATATATAATATACTGGATTTATTATTTTATTATGTTAATAACAAATAAAGATGAAGTGGAAGAAGAAAGGAACTAGAAAAAAGGTGGTGAAATCATTACATATTTTTCGGGTTCTTCCTTTTGATTTGATCAAAAGGACTCCTTAGGTTGGAACTATGACTAAACTAAGGCCTCTAGGATGAATTTAGTGATGTTTAGAATGTATTTGTGCAGGGTTTGGCCGAACTAAAAGGCTTTGAAGGTGTGAAATAATGATAAAGGGGAGTTCCCTTTTATAAGAGTCGTGATGGGCACCTTTGGAAAAACTAGAAATATTATTTCATAATTAATTCATATTCAAATTATAATGCATCTAAAGTGGATTATTTAAAGTTTAAGGTGGGGATAGGTCAAAAACCACTCAACCAATAGGATTTATACAGGTTTGGGTTACTATATTAACCTTATCTTTAAGTATTAACTCTTAGTTATTTACTTTCACTTTTTCAATGTCTCTTTGTATTTTTATATTATATGGTTAATAAACATACTATATACATCCAATAGACCCCCAAGTGGTCCATTAATGACACACCTATCATGATATAAGTCTCTAGGACGAACCTTAGATTTTTATGAATTTAATATCAATTAATAATATAATATTTTTTTTAAAAACTCTTTTTTGTCAATTTAGGCAGTATTTCGAAAATTGATTTTTGTGAAAATCATACCAGAATTATTACTTATAAAAAAGTTAATTAAATAAATCATAAAATTTCATATTAACCTATAAAATTATTTGTATTTATAAAAAGTCTCAAATTACATTTATTTTGGTATTTATAATATCAATTATTCTGATTTTCATTAATTTGGTAATTACTGCATGACCATTGTGTCATATTTAAATTACATTATATAATTTATAAAAAATATAAATAAAATACCATTATGTAGTAAATATTTTTATATTTATAATGAATATTTATATTCGAAAATCCAACATATATAACCCTATGTAAAAATTGTTTTTCTAAAATATATATGCTTATGTCATTTTTGTATTTATTTAAACTTAATTAAAATAAAGTATCATTATCACTTACAAGAAACTCTATGGGCTTCCAAAATCATCCCAAAGATTCCCATGGTCAGAAATGTATCCACCACTAAGGTTAGGTCACGTTTTAGGGTAATTTAGTATTATTATAATATTATTTGTTAACCCTTATTTACCTGATTTACCGTTTGACCATGGTAAAAAATATATTTACCGAAGTAATTATTCAAAATGTATAAAAATAAAATTTACCTACTTTAAAAATTTTGAAAACATGATTCCAAATATGGAATCCATTCTTCCAAATTGAAAACAAATAAGTGGTGGAAATTAATTAAAAATTAATTCCCGTTGTTAAAACAAAAAGTGTGTTTTTAAGAGATAATTACTATCAAAAGATTGGCACATGTTTATGTCTGGTTTAATTGTGAAATTATGTACAATGAAAAACATTGAATTAAATGCAAAAAATATATTCTAAATATAATTTAAAACCACCCAAATTCATAATTTATCAACATTAATTATTTCAATTTAAAAAGTTGTTTTTAATTAAAATTTAGTAATTTTCACTATTTATCAAAATATGAAAGTTATCCGAAAAGTACCAAAATTTCACCCTAGGCTAATTTCTATATTCCGAATCCATAAATGTAGTGAATTTTGAGAGATATAATTTATAAAATTTCAAAAAGTGGGTATTACTATTCATAACAGCTACTTTGATTGGTCGAAGTGTGTTAGAACTCGAAGTTGCGTTCAACACACGCTACTGTATTAATCAAAGAGAAGCGTACCATGGAAGCATGGGGTGTTACACTATATAAAGACAATTAAATGAAATCAATATAATCTTAAGATATATTATTAGTCAAAAAATTACTTTTTATTATATCCTGCATTTTTTAGTTTATTATTTCCGCATTTTCTATTTTTTGGTTTCATAAAATTGATAAGAAGAATACATTTGTAATAAGTAATATAAATGGAAAATGATTACTTTCATTTTCCTTAAAGGTGGAATTATTAGTTTATTTTATTATATCTATAGATAAATATATATGATCTTTTAATTTTTGTTCTCAATGGATATGGATAATTATAAATTATATAATGCTGATGTTTATAAAAATGTGATCTTTATTTCATATAATAAATAATATAAAATATTAATTTTTATTTATTATCTGAAGTAGTCTTACAAAAACCATCTCAAATTTGGGTTTAATTATACTGGAGATTATTCTAATAATTTTATTATTATTTTGGAATATGCTTCACCATATAATCAATTAGATGTAAACTTTACAAAATATATAGATTCAATGAAATTTTGAAAATAAAATTTATAGTTATTATGATTGAAGCATAATATAGATTTTATGTTCTTACTATTTAACATTTCTTTGTACTGAAATATATTAAATTTATATAACCATTGATTATGGTTAAAAAATCATAAAATATGGTTTAAAGTAATGTGTTAAAATTTTTTGTAAAATTATTTCAAGAAAAAAATTTATAACCTCATGAATATTTTATCATTTTCTAGTATCTTGTATTTTTTAAAGTTTTATGAAAAAGAAAAAATCATTGTTTATAAAAATGGAATTCCAAAGTTAATCAAAAATTTTAGCATCTTTAATGAAATAGTCTAGTAGATATATTTTCATTATTTATTTTAGTTGATATATTTTTTTTAATTATTATATTTTTAAAATGATAGAATGTTAAAATATATTAATTATTTCTATTATTTAATATTTTTTAAATATATCATTAATAATAAAAAATTGTTTGATAATTTTTGAATACAAAATTAATATTATTTATTATTATAAATTATATAGTTTTAGTAATGTCAAAAAGTCGATGAATATTTAATTATGTATTTTTGTTAATTAATAAATAATTTTAGAATTTTTGATTATATCCTTGTCCATCCCATATTAATTAAATTTTTTTGATATTTTAAAAATAATAACCATTTAAAAAATAATGAATATTTACAAGTCCTTATTTATTTCCCTCTAAAATTAGAAAAGTATTTTTTTATGGTCTTTACATTTATTATGTATATTATGAAATTATTTTGAAGAACCATTTGAATCTTTATGAGTTGGGTTGTAAAATATAAAAACTCCATTATGTATTCATTAACAAGATGATATATTAAATTCAATAAGTGGATAATTTTAATTTTCGAAAATATTATATACATATTTTATGATCATCATTAATACAGTTTCTATTCATAATGTTTTTTATAAATTATTCTTTAGTAAGAATTTAATTGTTGTTTTAACCTAAAACGTTATACCTATATTCTGTTTGATTTTTTATATTATATCAGAATTTTGTATATTATAATATTCCTATGTCATATGTCATTTCAATATTATATGAGAATTATTTATTATATTATAATACAGTATTATAAGATATTTCACAATGCTTTGAGAATTTTGTATCATATGAAATTTTTCTATCATGTGTATATATTTTATATTATGGAATTTTTTATATATTACAAATATGTAAATATATTATAAAAATATCAGTCATACAGGATTTCCTATCTTATGAGATATAGTATTATATGTCATTATTTAGCCAATATAAATGAACCTTACATTATTATACTTACATGATTAGTTAAATCTTATAAATTATACATATCATGTTTTATAGGTCATTATAATTTGAATTTTATTATATTTTTAAGGATAACTTGATTAATTTATGTTTTAATTTATTTTTTTATATAAAAATTTATTCGAAGGGAATTTTGTCTAATTAATGCAGTTTATTATTTTCTATAATTATTCTGTATATACTTTGTGTTTTTGATAATGTAATTGAATTTCATGTTATTTAGATTAGAATTTGGTTGATATATTTTGTATATGTAATTGATTGATTGTTATTTTGGAAAATATTTCCCTATTTGATTTTCATCAATATAATTTTATGATTTAGGAATATGTTATTTATTTTGTTACAATTCAATCAAGAATTATTAAGAACAACTAACTATTTGATAATTATGGTGATAAATTTTGTTTTGATGTTATAATAAATTTGTATATAAATATAACTATTATAGATTAATAAATTGTTGCATTAGTTATTATTTAATGGGCATCCATAGTAGTATAAATGTGGGGATACTCTAGGATCAATAATACACATTTTCCCTTACTGATCATCTGGGAAGAACTTTTTTAACCGTTGTAAACATATCCATACAACTGAATGAATCTCAAATATTGAAATTAACTATATAATTATAACTACAATGATGTGACCGAAAAAAAGTATCCTTTTTTTATATTTGATGTGTTTTTTTCTTAATTATTTTAATATTTCACTCATGTTTTGAATAATTATTTATGAAATTTATTTACTTTACTAGAACCATCATTCTGGTCGGGTTTTGACTTATTAATTTTAAATTTTGGTTAGGCTACATTACCACTTGTTGGTTTGTATCTGATGTGATTCTAATATAAAAAGTTTATATTATATTTGTGTTTCTATTCCCTTTTAAAAGTATTTTTTTTCTGACACCAATAGAAAAATAATTTGTTAATAATATTAGGACTGCACAATTAAGGAATTTCATTAATTTCAAACCATATCACTAAATATTGGATACTATGAAAAATATAAGTATTGTTGCATTGATCCAATACTCAATAAAATTTCGTATAAACTCCCTCTAAAATTGCAGTTTTATTATTATAGTTAATTATTAATATTAATAAATTATCATTGACATAAGAAATTTTATTTTTATAAAACATTCCTATTCAAACTTAGAAACTCAAATCCATCTCAATTTTGGATCTAAAAACATGTTCCAAATCCTAATCCTTGTGATGAATTTGTTTTCCTCTTTTATTTTTCATTTCATGGGATGTCCTTTTTAGTTCTAATAATCTATGGTATGCAAAATTATTAATTAAAGAACAATATTATATAATTGGTAGATTCGATAGAAAGAAAATCACCATTATTTTATATAATATGGATACTTTAGGAGTCGAATGGAGTCTTATCATATGAAAATAAATATTGATCATTGGAAAACTATAGTAAAATATTTTAAATTACAAAATATTGACATTGGAACACTTATTATAATATGTGTGTGAATATATACTCCAAATTAAAATGTAATTAATATTCATTATTATAATATAAATAGATAATTTTCAACCCATATTTATACATAAAAAATTACTCAGGTGATTTAAATATTTTAACAATTTATTATCCATTGATCCCATAAGATAATAATGAATAATTATAGAAATATTGGGGATAAATTTAAATATTTCATTATTAGTGAATATCAAATTGTTTACCTTATATTTAATATGTTTAGTATTTATTAAAATTGAATAATTATTTTGGACAATCCTTGGAAAATAAAATATTAGTTGACTAAGTATTAAGAGATCAACCATAGAAGTTGAATGGAAATAAAGTAACAATTTATTAAAGAATAAAATTCATAGAATATATTCTTAATGAGATAATTTTTATTTTATTCAATATTAACTGAAATTGATCAATATATAAGATAAAAACCCAAAAAAATAGATTATATTTCCTTTCATTAAATATAATTTCTTCCAAATCTTCTATTTATATAATTTACGAATTTGAAAATAATGGTATGACCCAAATTATTATTAGTTTTGACTACAAGATGAAAAGGGAAGGATTTAAGAACCGATCTGGAATGAACACTAGAATAGAAGAACATATGATTAAATTAATACTAATAACAAATATTAATTAGATTAATTCAAGTGTTATTTTATTTATGTGCAAGAAAAGGGTCCCCTAAATCTATAATTCGCTAGATTTAAAAAAATGATATGTTGTATAAAATTAAATATTGAAAGGATTTAACAAAAATATGGAGTTTTGCTAAAGAATTTGATTCTAAAGTAGAATATGGAAATTAAATCCAAATAATAACCAATGTTTTATGTAATATTTTAATGATATCAATTATTCATGTATTTATTATCGATTTTTTATGATGATTAGTATTTTTTCAATAAAAATATAGATGAATTTAATGATGAATTTAATATATTATTAAAATATATTATTATAATTACTGATATATATATAATGAACATAATGGATATAAGAAAACCATATTGTGGAAATAAAAAAAATTTAAATAAAAATGATAATTTTATAAATTTTTTCTTTATATACCATTTTACTATCTATGAAATTTGAAATTAATTTTAGATGGGAAATGGTATAGTAAAAGATATTGTCAAATGTTCAAATAAAATAGGTTTACATTTCATTATACATGAAATAGTATTTATAAAATGATATCATTAAAATGATAATTAAAAATAAATATAGTATTAGATACGTGTGGAATATACCCAAACAATATATGAATTATTTTCGGAAATGATGCAATGGGTATTTGACTAATATTATTTGAATTAGAGGTATGATGACAATACCTTTTCAATATACATCTTTCATAGATTTTTAAAAACGTCAGATTTATAATGAAAAAAATTTCTAAATATTAATATTCTAGAGTACCCTATAAAAATATTTAAAATCAATTTCGATATATAATAATTCATTTTTATATTTCATTGTACCCATCATTTATTGGGTTCCAAAACATTATTCCAAGTAATTTTTTAGGAAAAAATTCTTGAGAAAAATGAATAATGTTATATAGTATATAGAAATTGGATGTTGTTTCAATATGACTAGATCCACATTATATTTATTGATAAAAAATTGAGATTCATGATCTTCTAGTTTTGTATATAATTTTAAACTCATAGTTAATGGTTTTTGATAAACTATTATATCTTACCCTTTTATTATTTATGATATTGTATACATTGATGATTGACCACATAATTTAATAAAAAATTAGCAATTATTCCATGATTACATTGATGGTAAATTTCATGATGATAGTTTTTGGGTTTTAATGATAATTCCTCTATATATTATACCAACTATAAGAAACATATCTAAATAATTGATCAAACCAATATGTCATCATGTAAGTCATTTTATTTTGTAATTACCAATATTGTTCTTTATTAATTAAGAATTATTCATGTCATTTTTAATATTTTTCATAATATTTATAAACATGATAATTTATTTATATTAATTGAAATATGTTAATAATAAATTCATGCATCACAAACCAAGCCGGTTCACTATACAACTCGGTGCCCGACCCAATCCGTGGTAAGGACTAAGGGGATTTCTCGATCTCCATAGGATGGAACATGTGTCAGTGTATCAAAAATATTATATGGGACTTATTTACTTGATGCAAGATACATTAAAACAACTAAAAAATAAAAAATGTTGTAAAGAGAGAACCAAATATGACCGTAACATTGGACCAAACTTAATTTTTAAAACTCAACCTAAAAATCAAGGAAGATGTTTATGAAAATAATACAAATAAAAAATTTGAAAATTAAGGCAACGTGAAGAGCCACATCCTCAAACCACCATTGTTGAACCTTCATTGTAAAACCATCAACAATCCGTACCAACATCGCTAATCATGATGCCTCATCCTAGAATACCCGAACAACAGGGTCTAACTACACCCGAAGGTGTCTGTAGGGTGTGAGGCAGAAGCTGAGTATGATTTCCAATAAAAAAATATTCCACAGAGAACCACTAAATAATGAAAACATTTTCTAGTTATATAAATAAAATGGAAATAAATTCCTAAACATTTTTTAGGGAAACAATTTTTTATGAAATGAGTTTTAATTAAAACAATATTAATGAAAACAACATAAATTGAAACACAAACGTACATATAGTGTTTTGATTACCCAAGTATCACAATTTTTAGAATAATGTAAAAAATTAACAACAGTTATGGGAGAGGCCTCATGTGTGTTAGCTAGAGCGAGTCATTGAACTTTCATATCTCGGTGAAACGTGGAATTGAAACCACAACCCTCAATAAACATGGCTTATAATCCATGACCATTAGTAAACATCGAATTGAAACCAAAACCATTTGAATTCCAAGGAATGGTTCACTATTATGGAGTCACCCATAACCTAGTGGTCCCCAATCATTCATATGTTTAGTTACTGTTGCAATCGTCAATCCTGCTACGTGAAATAGGGCAGTAGCTGCCCACAGATCACTATCCCACTTGTCTAGTCCACCCTCCTACCAACCTGAGCTTCCATCTTTTTTCCCAAACAAGTTTTAGATTCATTCCACATGTCCCATTTATGGATCAAAATAAAAAATTACACTACACATTCCAAAACCCACTATTTTCACACACAAACACAATTTTTAAATAATATACACACCAAAACACTCTTTAACCCAAAAGCACACCAAAACTCTTTCGTACCATGATTTTCACTTCAAACTCATTTTAGTAAATCATTGACACAATTTTCTATTAAATATTTCAATATAACATGACAAGAATGTCATCAACACTACACTAATTGGATTTCATGTTAAGTGCACTTCAAAAATTTATTTCTTATCAAATTCATCAAAACTACCTCTAAACATACTTTTCCCAACATTATCAATAAAATGAATCAACTTCACAATCTAAAAGACCATTCCCCAAGTTGAAAAAAACCACAAGAATGTATATGAATTATTTTTTCAGAATATGTTGTATGGCTTAAAATACTATAAAAAACTCAACCAAATATTACAATATGACTCAATGCACCTTAATGATAAAACAAAAAACATCATGTATAGTTTATAAAATTCTAAAAGACAGTAAAACATGGTTCGTATAGAAAACACAACAATATTAGATATATATATATATATATATATATATCAAACCCTAATACAAAACTAGATTCTTACCATAAAAATAATTAATAAATATGGTAAATTAAATTATGAAGAAAAATTATTTCATTAATTAATGGTTAAATATAGACGTACCTACCTCATTGAATATATTCTTGAAACCTTTAGGCACAACTCGAATTCCTCACCAACTGCACCCAAAAAACGCAAAATAAACACTAAAACAAAAAATAAAACCCATGAATATGAAAATAGAACCCTAAAACCGACATAATAGGCATTGGATAACCAAAACCCTATAGAAATCCAAACACCTATATTGGAGAAGGAGCCACATACCAGGAGTATCTTTTGGAAAAAAATCAAGCATGACAGAGGGGTTGTGTGTTAGAGAGGAGGTCGGCCAGTAAAAGTGTCATGTCGGAGCTTCGCCAGAATAGAGGAAACAAGATAGTTGGAGGAGTTTTCACAATATGTAATAGGTCTAAGTTATAAAATAAAGGATTTCTATTGGTCTTGTGAGGGTGGTCAGGCAGAGTGAGGGTTCTAGTGCAGGGGGACAACACCAGCTAGCCATGGGAGAAGGAGCACAACATGGAGAATCAGAGTGGGTCTAGTTGTGACGGGAGTAGGGGTAGGGGAGGAGTGTGACACTATTTAGAAGGGGAGTGAGATCCCTATTCTATATCAAAATAAAAAAAATTGATAACAATAATAATAATAATAATAATTTTAATAAATAATAATTATAGTAATAATAAATATAAAAATAATAACAACATGACAATAAGGTTTATAGTTATGGGATAATTAATAAACCCCATCAACAGAATATAAAACATAACATAGATAATACTCCTAATAATAATAAAAATAATAATATTAAAATAAATAATAATAATAATAATAATTTGTGGTGATAATAATAATAACATTGATTTTAGTAGTTTTAAAATAATAAAAATAGTAATAACATTAAATAAAATTAAAAATAATAATTATTATAACATTATTTATAAAATCATAATAAATATTACATTCTTAACACCATCAATAATATTATTATTATTATTCTCAAATATTATTATTATTATCATTGATAAAATTTCATAAATTTTATTAATCTTTTTATTTTCATTTTATTTATATTTCATTATTCATTATTTTACATTATTCATTTATGTTTTATTTCATTAAAAAAAACTATATAGACCACGTGGTCTATAAGCTATACCCTTTCTATGCATCCAACGATGCTAAACTAAAAATGAATTTTTTTCAACAGAACTCAAAAATTTTAAACCATGTATCACTCAAAACCCCATGAAAATATTACCAGGATAAAAATGTTATAATAAAAATAGTTTCAAAAAGTTAGGGTGTGCCAATTCTCCCCCCATAAAGCATTCCACCCCCAGAAATCTTCAATAAGCCTTATAAAAAACAAATCTGATACTCCATTAGAGATTAAATAGGATATCCATGAAAAAAAGTGAAAAGAGGAAAACAAACTATTCTTAGAGAATGTGACATAAATGATTCCCTAATGATATCGGTAAAAAGACATTTCACTATGTGTCACCTTCCCCAAAGAGCTATAACACCTCTAGTTGATTAATCTTCTAAAGTAACTCTCGTACCCATGGAAACCAACAACACCAACAAAAACACCTCAAGAACCATTAAATGAAAACCACATCAATTGGCCATAATGAACAGACAAGATCATACCGCATGGAAATAACACTCTTATCACTCACCACCAATCCATATTTTTGAATAGAACTAAAAGACTAACATGGGGAATCCCGAAAGGGCATCCCAATATTTGAAATCTACCAACACCCAACACGAGAATAGAAAAATAACAAGTTGAGGCCCGAGAAAACTCCCCACCAATGAGAAAAATACCAATAGTGATTCATTCTAGAGACATTTGAGTGAGACCCACTGTTGTTCTCCCCCATTACAACTAATAAAGGATACAAAAACATAGATATTTCATGTCACTGACCAAACACCCTACCAAAAGGGGTGGTGAGGGAAGGGACCAAATACCCGGGCATCAAAATCATGACCCAAGACAAACTAATATCTCTATATCCCTGTATGAGAACAATTCAAATTTGAGACCAATTTCCCCAAATAGACATCATAAGGACTAATATAAGAGATTACATCTAGTCAGACAAAAACACCGGGACATCATGGTATGAGATTCCCAAGCCTCTTCATTTCCACGGGAAACCTAATGAACCCAAATGGGTTGTTCGAAATGGAAGATCCACAAAAAACAATTTAATCTACCTTCACCTTCAATACCGATGATGAAAATAATGTTGATGTCTCATACACTCCTTGGGTGCCTAACCACGTGTCAGCTTCACACATAGGCCTATATTTGGATCCCTAATTTTTGGAACATCTCCTACATCATAGTCAGGCATTAAAAACTGCCAAACATAGATACTCTTTTTCATTCCACATGCAACCAAACCTCAATCGAAACAACTCCAACAAACACAACACACCACGACATCCAACTACTTCTTCATGGAACATCAACCAAAATAGGGGTTTAGATGATGCAAAAGAATCACCTCTGTCATGAACCGTCCCCCGGGGCCTGCATCTTGAATACCTCAAGCCCACCTTCCATAGTTCAGGGGCTGGATACTAGCAACAAAGACGTAATTCCAAAGAACTGGTAATGAATTTCCATTATAAATCGCAATCACACACAACCAGAGTACATGTGGAAGGAAAAAAATTAGAAAATATATATAACATGTGTGATGAAAGTACAAAGGGGCCAGAAATACAATCCCATTAAAAGGTACAGCTACAACTGAAAGAAAATACCACTAAAAAAGACATACAGGTGAATGGTGAAAGAATCTCCTGGATCATCATACTGGGTTCCTACCTAATGGGTCGGTACAGATATACTCCTTAGAACCCACGCCAATTGGTCTGCTCCATGCGCCATCACACCGAGTGGCCCACCTCTGGGTACCATCCAGTCCTGGCACTCGCGGCCTCTGTCAGTGCCGTCCGTCGTCTCCATCCAACACAACGAGGTGCGAGCATAGCCCGTGCAGTGGTGAGTATAACGATACTCAGTAAGGACCCCAAGACCCTCACAGTCTCACAAAATCCAATAAGGATAAAACCTAATGTATTATTTCAACAAATAATCATTACTTAGGTATATGCCCACACATATACCTAAGCTATCAAGTAAACCATCTCAATCATGAGGAAAACACAATGGTCGCTGACTCAGCTCAAACCAGGATTTCTATTCATGATGTCGAAACCCCGGCTGCTAGAGAACTCCCCTTTCTCACCTTAGAGTGCTGAATTACTCCACCTGTTGAGTACTGTGGGCCAGCTGCTACAACCAAGCGCTCTCCACCATAGGTATGCCACTATAACCATGTGATCCCCCTCAAAGACTACATACATACTCATTCTGTCGAGTACCACATGTATGCCACTACATCCAATCACTCTTCCATCATGGGTCTACTGCTATAACCATGCACTCCCCACTAGGCCATCTGAATCACTCCAAGTATATCGATCAGCAGTCTTCAAGTCTTAGCTAGCTAATAGGTCTCTGCAATCTGCTCGCTCATCACCAGAAGGGTCTGTTATACGATCCTCAAGCCTATACTCCATGTCTCAGGAAGTCTCACATAGAAGTATCTCATTGGACCGCCACATCATAGGGGTCTCAACGCAACAAAAATTACGACAATCAGACACCCAGTCTGTGATTTATTGGTTTTTCCGTTCGAGGGGCCCGGTTGGTTATTAAGATAAAACCAACCCGACCATACTCCAATCTCATCATATTCCCACGTAAATTATTCCAAATGAACCACCTCACCCAAAGAAACCCAACGTTGTTGATGACACATCAATCGGACGTCTAGTCCTTTAGTTATAAGCTTTTCTGCTTCAAGTGACTGGTTTGTTTCGGTTTCGAACCAACCTGGACATTTTTTTCAAAGTCATCCAAGACTAACATAGCATATTTCAGAAGGACCGCCTCATCACGATAATCCTAGTTCCACAGACGGCGCATCGATCAAATGTGTGGTCTTAATGTTATTCATGTTTAAGCTAAAACGGGTTTGTCCCGTTAAGCCTAGTGGGCTGGCGGGTCGGGTCAACCCGGTATTGGTGGGTGCGGCTCGGCAGGGGATCGGACCGGCATAGTGAAGCTCACGACCTGTCCCGGCGTGGCATGGCGCGACGCGGCGTAGCCTAGCCTGGATGTCCGTGGCTCGGCATGGTGGCTGAGCGCTGTAGGCTGGGGCAGGGGGGCTCGTTCTCCCGAACAGGCAGCGCCAAGCGGCACCACCCTTTCATCCGGCTGACCAAAACCAGATGGTCTTCCAAGAACGAGTGCCCCACACGAGCATGCCATAGTTATTCTAGTGCAGTGCCCTCATGGCACCGCTGGCCTTCCCAGATCGGTCGGCCGGCTGCCGGTAATTTTTTATGCCAAGAAGCCCGCAAAATGCGGGTCGCGGTCATCTGCAGCGCATCGCCCTTGTGGCGCCGCAGTTTCTTTGGTTCGGCCGGCTTTAGCTAACCGGTTCTCTGTCGGCTGAGTGGCCCCCGATTTTGGGCTGTGGTTTCTTCCTTCCACATGGCACCTGGTGCTGCAGTTCCCTTCAGGCCGGTGTGCGGTTGCCGTTGCCGTCTTCGGTCATCCCCAACATCCCTACATCATCTCCATCGCAAATAAAATAAACTACAGAGCGTCGTCGGGTCATGTTTGTTCGACCTGTTCCCTCTACGTTAGGCGTTATCAATTGGATAATTACATGATATGATTCTCAACAAAGAATGGGGTATAAATTATTCACATAAAATTATACAAACCCCTACCTTGAAATAGGATTTTCAATAGTCGGGGGTCGTAGAAAACAGCGTCGCGGGGAGACGGCATCAACTAGTTGATGGTGGGGAAGAAGGATCAGAGGACGACACGTCGTCGGAATTCATTGTGGGTGGATCCTTCTCCTTTGTCTTGTCCGAAGATCGAAGGTGTTGATTATTGTTCTTCGGAGGTTCTTCGTTGGAAGGTTGGTGTTCTTCGTTGAAGATAGGAACTCCTTGTTATAATGCTCAAGACCTCTCCCAAAATCCACTCAACAAAACTAGTGCCGATATTAAAATTATAACTAAGGCTATTATTTCATTCACACAAGCATTTTTGAATTTCAAACTCTTTAATTAATTAATTGGAGGCTTGAAATAAAAAATTAAAATTGATGGAAAAAATTAATGGGAGAGAGGAAGGAGAAGAGATCACATAATTAATGGGAGAGTTGTGATAATAAATGAAGGGGAGTTAAATGGTGGTTTTTATGGGAGTTGAGGGGAGGTGATATGTTAGGGGCTCATGTGGGCCCCACCATCCTTAGTTATATTCTCCAATGGGAAGTTAGGTGGGGTGTGGGCCCCACCTCCAACATTCTTTCTGAGGAAACAAATTCCACTTACAATAAAAGTGTAACGCAACAATTTTCTTTATTTCTTCAACAATCCCCAAATTTTAACTACCACATATGACAAAACACAAAGTGTTAAAGGTACCCTTAAGCAAATATCGGCATTGCGAGTTCATCGGTGCCCTCAGATTTCAATTCCGAGCACTAGTTCAAAAGATTGAAAAACTCACACGGACGTTTACTGAACGTCCCCGAACAAAATTTTAGAAATTGATTCTGGGAACACCGGGCCTCAGAATCAGGTGCCATCAGAAATCGTAGACTCGTAAAATTCCAAAGTATCTAAGAAATTTTTTTTTTGAAATTTCAGGGTCTTTAAACTAATCCCACCTTAGGGATTTACATCCTCGTAATGCTGCAACACACACTAGGTAAACAAATGGGGGTATTGAACACACATGTGAGCCTCCCGCTTCCAAGTGATCTCTTGGAGGTTCTCGTGCAGCCAGCGAATGCACACAAGAGGAATAAAAAATCCACTTAGGAACTCTTCTTGTCGGTCCTCGATCTATACTAGTACCTCCATGAATTTCACCCCGTCATCGATTCTAAATCCATGTGGTAATGATGTCGGTTGGGTCATGCATGTATCTCCTCACTTGAGATATGTGGAAGACATCATTCACCCGGTGCAACTGAGGTGGACTGTCCCGGCGGCATGCCACCTTGCCTACTCTGCTGAATAATTGCGGAGTGAATGCAGATAGGCTATACCATCCCTATCCATTAAAGATATCAGCAATACGGCCACCTGCTCCGTCACCTCTCCTAGCAGCTGAATTCCTGAACTCTTGCTGAGAGAATCCTCTACTATATTCCCTATCCCAGGAGTGTAACATCCCAAGTAAGTAATGAATAATAGATATTTTTATCTATGTCTTTTAATGATTAAGATAGTGTTATAGAGGCTTAAAATGAAAATAAATACAATCCTATGCATAGAATACACTAATATTCTTAAAAGATTGTTTTACTACCTTTTGATGGCAAACCATTTTTGAATATATATTTTGACAATTTTATAAACTATGTTTGTCAAAATAAACTTATCCTTTATGATTAGGACATCAAAATTTACCTTGTGTGCGTTTTTGGTATTTTTCTGACAATGTTCATTTTTTAATGAATAGTGAAAAATACTGCATTTTACATCAAAACTGCTTTTTAATATAATTTATTTATATGATTAGATTATATTTTGAATTGGTTTTAAATTGAAATTAGAATATATTTTTACAATTTTATCCAATGGTGGTCATTGGAATCAATTTCACTTTGAAATTAGACTTAAACTGGTGTCAATCTTTTGATACTTATTGTTTTGTAAAAACATGCTATTTGCTATGGCAGCAGGAATTAATTATTAAATTAATTAATGTGACTTATATGATTTGAATTTTGTAAAATAGACTTCATTTTTGAATTCGGAATATCAAATATAGCTTAGGGTGAATTTTTTATAATTTTCTGAAAAACTTCAATTTTTGATAAATAGTGAAACCACTATGTGGTAATCAAGCAAACTGATTTTTCAGTTAAATGAAAGTTTACCACTAATGTGTATTGAATTTTGAAAATCCAAAATACATGGTTGTCATTAAGAAGTAAAATGTGGTTGAATGAGATTAAAATAATTTTTTTGGTGAATAGTAACTTATTAAGTTTTTAATCGCGATTAGTGGTAATTAGTGTAGTTTAAGGTATAAATAATGCTTTAATAATATGAAATGACCTAGACACATGTCCAAACATTATTGGTTGTGTCATGGACGACCAAGACAAGCCATGGGTCAACTTGGGGACCCCATGGAGATATTTTGGTTGGGAAATGACATAAATAACTTTTTATTTAATGTAAAAGAAAAAATGACACAAACATAATATGTTTCACGAAAACAATTTTTACATGGGGTTATAAAGATCAGATATTTGATTATAAATAGTCATTGGAAAGATAAAAATATTTCCTACATCATAGTATTTTTTTATGATTTATAGACATTAAATAAATTAAATTATTTATGACATAATAATGATGCAGCGATGACATCATTATTTGACGATTTAAATAAAATGGAAAGACAATGTAAAATCTATGAACTACACATGGCCAAAACCAATTGGATGAGTGGCTTTCGAACCCTTATCACCTTATCGACGAATTCTATCAATGTGGGACATTTTGAAACCGAAACACATTTTCAAATAAAGTAATATTTCGTTACTTTCCAAAAGTGCCCCTCATCTCCTCTTATAAAAGGCCCCCACCTCTACCTCATTTCACACACTCCTCAAGCCTTTGGCTCGGCCAACCCCTGCCCATTTAATCTCTCCACATCCCTCTCCTCATCTTAGAGGATTCCCTTTGGGCATAATCCTTTCAAAGGAAGCCTTTAGGCTCAAATCAAAAGGAGTTACACTTTTAAAGGTAATTCATTCTCTCATGTTCATTTGTTTTATTTTGCTTCTCCAACCCCCTAAACTCTTTTTATTTACTTATTTTGTAACAACACCAGTATCTTCAATATACAAGGATGTTGTTATAATATTAATTTGAGCTACACTCTCACACAACTACATCAAATGGTTAAAGAACATACGGTTTCCGTGGATGGCGAAATTCTGGCTCCCGAGACGATGATTGTTCAATACTCATTTAACACCTTAAAAGGTGGCCATTATGATGTAACTATATTTATATATGATATGTAATATGTTTATGTTTTCCTTAAGCTTCTG
The DNA here is from genome assembly GCA_963277665.1 of Viscum album. Lineage (NCBI taxonomy): Eukaryota > Viridiplantae > Streptophyta > Magnoliopsida > Santalales > Viscaceae > Viscum > Viscum album. The sequence continues at coordinate 246,338,737 of OY728165.1, forward strand.
TTTTTTTTCATTTTTGGCATACCTTTATGGTTTCCATTATGGGTAAACACGATATCTTCATTTTAGGAAGTGCGTACTACCGCCCCCTGAAAGTGATTTGATTCGTTAATACCATATGTGGGATTTGTAAAGGATAAAGTTAATGATATTATATATGTTATTATACTGGAATTAAAATATACTCTTATATCATTATGATTCCATTCCAGAAAATATGAAATAGAAATGGAAGTAGCATTCATGCGTACGTACGGCTTACCGTCTCCATGAACGGTGCATTTCATTTCTTACCTCTAAATGTGATGTAATATTATAAATACATGAATATGATGAATATATATGATATATATGTTATCCAAATCATTAATATCATTCTGGATATAATGAACCTATGACCAAATTAACAACATGTAAGTGTAAGAAGTCTATTTTTGACTTAAGAACCAAATACCGACATAATGAACATTATTAACTTAACTGATTACATGATGTTCATAACATGGTATAAAAGGAATAATTAACTTGAAAAAGATTCATAAGAAAGTATAGATTAACTCAAGTTTATTATTCAGGAGATTAAAGAAAGGTCGGGTCAAGTCGGATACGAGATATGGGACTTCGTCTCAATCTCCTTTCATTGAGGCATATTTTGTTTTATACACATCTTTCTTTTATATGGTGTATAAACCCCTTTGACTTTTACGTTTATTCAAAAGGAATTTTTTTATACGAAGCGTTTACTAAATGACAAAAGGGAATGTTTTTGTCATACGTATGCGGCGACAACGACTTCTCCGCCGTCGTGACTGTTATTTGAGTTTTGGCTTCCTCTACAAGCCATACCTTCTTTTTAAAAGAAAAATAAATACCAAGTTTTACTTTTCTTTTATTTTGGTATTGAAAATGGTTTTCATAATGTTTTTATATCAATGTGTTGTATTGATATCTCATGATTGAAATGTGGAAATTTTATGTTTCCTTTATGCATGTTTTATGTGATATGATTATGTTATGGTTCTTGGGCATTATTATGAAGATGGGTGGTTCCGTGATAAACTAAGGGCGGGTGAGCCCGTTATAGCTCTCCAATGCATTGGGTAACGCGAAGGAGTGAAACGTTAAGGTTTCTCCGCAGAGATTTTATGGAATATACTGTGATGGGTATTCCAAACGTAACCAAGAGGGTTACTCCCTACGTAAGAATGTTATGAATGCCTCAAGTTACCTTTATTTCTTATGATTTCTATGATTTATTCATGATTTAATGAGGTATGTTAAAGTGCCTATGTTTTATGGGTAAATTATGATTTCATTCTTATGTATATATGAACTCATGTTTCCTTTCCATGTTTTTTTACAACCCATTCTGAGTTTTTATGCTCATCCCAAGTTTTTGAAATATTTTTCACAGGTCAAGGGAAAGGTACATGATAAGATGATAGAGTCAAGGATGTGTCAAGAAATAATCCATGTTTTATTTTAAGTGTGTTTCCATTGATGGGAATTAAGAATACTATCTTTGTGTAACCACTTTGTTTATATGTGGAATGAAATGCAAGTTTTATGATCTAATTCTCTAAAAATCTAAACCCGACAAGATCCTCAATGTGTAATCTTGTAATAACTCACGATTATGTAAGGTTTAAGGCTGGGGCCTTATAGTTGGTATCAAAGGTCAGTTTAGATAACTTTAGGAGTTAGAATTATATTAAATGATTATCAAAAAATAATTTTTTTTTGAAATGATATAGCATTTAAATATTACCATGTTAATTCATCTAAGACATGTTTGTTCAGAATGGTTTTCCGTAGAGGAAACAGGGAAGCAGTGCTAGGAAGGCATACAGAAGGAAATAACCTTCCGAATCAGCATCCAGAAATGGTCGGAATTGGAACTGAACAGGTTTTTGCAGTAATGGCGCATTTGACTCAAGCGATAAATGGCAGTGGTATCCATGCACGAGATCAGCTAGATCAACCGCAGAGGAACATGTCAGTGGTGGAACATTTCATGAGGAAACATCCACCATCATTCAGAGGATCATATGACCCTGTGCTAGCTGAAGGGTGGATTAAAGAACTGGAGAAGATTTTTGATGTAATGGGGTGTTCAGACAATCAAAAGGTTAGTCTTGCTATTTACCGTTTGGAGGGTGAAGCAGATCAGTGGTGGTCTATGGTTAAAAATATCAGGGACACCGATGAGATTGATGCTCTTGACTGGGATGAATTCAAAGGTATGTTTCTTTAGAAGTATTTTCCTAAGGCCGTTCAACTTAGGATGGAAAAGGAATTCTTGGAATTGATGCAAGAGGAAGACTCAGTGGCTGCCTATGAAGAAATGTTCACTCGATTGTCAAGGTATGCTCAAAATTTTATCCGGGACCTTGATAGTAAAATAAATCGTTTTTACTCAGGATTAATGCCAAAATATCGAAGGGAATTACCTTCTCGTGAGTTTAAAAGTTATGAAAAGCTTGTTCGATGTGCTGAGAAGGTGGAAATGGAGTTTTCCGATGACTAAGTGTTCTATAACAACCAGCAGAAGAAGAGACCGAGGTGGCAGGAGAAAGGTAAGAATTCTTCAAAAAAGTCTGATGGTAAGAGAACTAAGTTCTCAGTTTGTGATAAATGAGGCAAAAGGCATGCTGGGGAATGTATTCTGAATTCTGGAAAGTGCTACCAATGTGGTAAGATGGGACATAAGGCTCGTGATTGCACTGAAAAGGATCATGGTGAAGGTAAGAACAAATTTGATTTACAGTTAGTGAAATGTTATAAGTGCAATGAGATGGGTCACTATGAAAACGAGTGTCCGACAAAGAGCTTGAGTGATTGGAAGCAGTTAGACTACAAGCAGAAAGGGGTGGTGAAATACTTTGCAACTACTTCAGCAGATGTCGGGCCATCAAATGAAGTTATATCAGGTACTTTGTTTGTTTTTTCTGATTATGCCAGTGTGTTGTTTGATTCGGGGTCTACACATTCTTTCATCTCTGAAACCTTTTCTAGTAAAATGGGAATACCATCTCAAGAAATGACTCCTAAACTTTTGGTAAAAACACCTGGGGGGGAGTGTTGAGGAAAAAAGAATTTATAAGAATCTTCCTATCCTTATCTGTGGAAAGAACCGACTTGCAAACCTTATTGTTTTACCTCTAGTAGAGTTTGATGTTATCCTGGGTATGTATTGGCTCTCTATTTACCATGCCAAGATTGACTGTAGAGCTAAAGAAGTTTCTTTTCAGAAATATTTTCAATATTTTTACAAGAATGAACCCTTACTTTTGATAACATATCAAGAGGCCGAGAAACTTGTGAAAGATGGAAATGAATGTTACCTTGCACACGTCATTGAAAATAAAGGAACTGTTCAGATTAATGATGTGCCAGTGGTAAATGAGTATCCTGATGTTTTTCCTGATGAGTTTCCAGGAATAATACCAGATCGGGAAGTTGAGTTTACTGTTGACTTAGTTCCTGATGCTAAGCCAATTTCAAAACCCCCTTATCGAATGGCACAAATTGAACTTTTAGAGTTGAAGGAGCAATTGCAAGATTTATTAGAGAAAGGTTTCATTAGACCTAGAACATCACCATTGGGTTCTCCTGTTTTGTTTTTTAAAAATAAAGATGGTTCTATGAGACTTTGGATTGATTATAGAGCCTTGAATAATATCACTGTTAAGAACAAATATCCTTTGCCTCATATCGATGATTTGTTTGATCAGCTCCAGGGAGCTCAGTTTTTTTCAAAGATTGACTTGAGATCGGGGTACCATCAGCTGAAGGTATAGGAGGTAGATATTCCAAAGACCGCGTTCCGTATGAGATATGGCCATTATGAATTTGTAGTAATGCCTTTTGGGCTAACCAATGCACCTGCTGTATTAATGGACTTAATGAATAGAATTTTCCATGAGTTCTTGGATAAGTTTGTGGTGGTTTTCATTGATGATATTTTGGTGTTTTCTAAAAGTAAAGAGGAGCATGAAAAACATTTAAGGGTGATCTTGAAAACCTTAAAAGAAAAGAAATTTTATGGGAAATTCAGCAAGTGTGAGTTTTGGTTGCAACAAATTTCATTCCTTGGTCACATTGTTTCTAAAGATGGAATAACTGTTGATCCTGCAAAAACAAAAGTTGTGGAAGAATGGCCAAGACCAACAAATGTAACCGAGATTCGTAGCTTCCTTGGTTTGGAGGGCTATTACCGAAGGTTTGTTAGAAATTTTTCATGGTTATCTAGTCCAATGACTAAGCTAACTCGGAAGGGTGTTAAGTTTATCTGGACAAAATAATGTGATGATTGTTTTCAGGAATTGAAAAGAAGATTGGTGAATGCTCCAGTTTTGGCACTACCTTCCAGGAATGGTGACTTTGTTATATACAGTGATGCTTCATTGAAAGGAGTTGGTTGCGTCCTAATGCAGAATGATCAGGTAATTGCTTATGCTTCACGACAGTTGACAACTCATGAGGTAAATTACCCTACACATTATTTGGAACTAGCTGCTGTTGTTTTTGCTTTAAAAATTTGGAGGCATCATTTGTATGGATTAAAGTGTGAAATATATACCGATCAAAAAAGTTTAAAGTATATATTCAATCAGAAAGAGTTAAACCTGAGACAAAGGAGATGGATGGAATTAATCAAGGATTATGATTGTACAATTCATTACCATCCGGGAAAAGCAAATAAAGTAGCTGATGCTTTGAGTCGAAAAAGTAATGCTTCATTAACAATGTTGCGTTTGGAACGTGATCCTTTGGTTAAGGATTTGATGAACTTTGACATAGAAGTTGTTGGTGTAGGAAGTCCTTTTGTTTTGTTTTAGGTATCAGTGAGATCATCTCTATCAGATAGAATCAAGCAAGCACAAAAGCAAGATAGTGAGTTGCAGAAAAAGGTTGAGCTGGTTCAGAAAGGTAAGTTGCCTGAATTCAACATTGATAATGATTGCGTTTTGAGATTTGGGAAGAGATTGTGTGTGCCCTGTGATTCACAGTTGAAGAGAGAGTTGTTATGTGAAGCTCATAGTTCTCCGTTTTCAGTTCATCCGGGCCGTACTAAGATGTATAGAGATCTGCGGGAGTATTACTGGTGGGATGGAATGAAAAGAGATATTGCTGATTTTACATTGAAGTGTTTGACTTGTCAGCAGGTTAAAGCAGAGCGACAGTTACCGAAAGGGATGCTTCAGCATTTACCAGTGCCAGAGTGGAAATCGGAGAATATATCCATGGAATTTGTTGTTGGATTCCCAAAGACATCTCGATGTAATAATGCAATCTGGGTTATTGTTGATCGCTTGACCAAATCTGCTCATTTCCTTGCTATACGAGATACTTTCTATCTTGATAAACTTTCCCGTTTGTATCTTAAAGAGATAGTCAGGTTACATGGAGTTCCACTCTCCATTGTATCGGATCGTGATCCCAGGTTTACTTCTAACTTTTGGAAAGGCCTTCAGAAGACGTTGGGTACTGAATTAAATTTTAGTACAGCTTTTCATCCTCAATCAGATGGGCAGTCAGAACGAACAATTCAGACATTGGAGGATATGCTACGAGCTTGTTCTATGGATTATCAGGGAAGTTGGGACCAACATCTTTCTTTGGTTGAGTTTTCATATAATAACCGTTTTCATTCCAGTATACAGATGGCGCCATTTCAGGTATTATATGGGAAGTGGTGTCGAACTCCAGCTTTCTGGGTTGATGTGGGTGAAAGGAAGTTGATGGGACCAGAATTGGTAGAAGAGATGGCAGAAAAAGTTCAGCTGATTCAGAAACACATGAGAACAGCTCAGAGCAGGCAGAAGAGTTAAGCGGATAACGGGAGGAAGGATCTATCTTTCGAGGTAGGTGATCATGTTTTTCTCAAGGTTTCTCCTTGGAAAAGTGTGATGAGATTTGGTAAGAAAGGAAAGCTGAGTCCAAGGTTTATTGGACCATACGAAATTCTGGAAAGAGTTGGATCAGTTGCATACCGAGTGGCTTTACCTCTGAGTTTATCTCAGGTACACAATGTTTTTCACGTTTCAATGTTGAGAAAGTATATGCCAGATCCATCTCATGTTTTGAGTCCAGAGGTAGTTCAGTTGGAAGAGAACCTATCTTATGAGGAACAACCAGTCCAGATTCATTACCACAGGGAGCAAGTGTTATGGAATAAGTTGATTAAGCAGGTAAATGTTTTGTGAAAAAACCACCTGATTGAAGAGGCAACATGGGAATCTGAAAATGCAATGAGGGAAAAGTAACCCCATTTCTTTGATAAGTAAATAAATTGCGGGGACGCAATTTTCTAAAGGGGGGAAGGATGTAACATCCCAAGTAAGTAATTAATAATAGATATTTTTATATATGTCTTTTAATGATTAAGATAGTGTTATAGAGGCTTAAAATGAAAATAAATACAATCTTATGCATGGAATACACTAATATTCTTAAAAGATTGTTTTACTGCCTTTTGATGGCAAACCATTTTTGAATATATATTTTGAAAATTTTATAAACTAAGTTTGTCAAAATAAACTTATCCTTTATGATTGGGACATCAAAATTTACCTTGTGTGAATTTTTGGTATTTTTCTGACAATGTTCATTTTTTAATGAATAGTGAAAAATACTGCATTTTACATCAAAACTGCTTTTTAATCTAATTTATTTATATTATTAGATTATGTTTTTATTTTGTTTTGAAGTGAAATTAGAATATATTTTTACCATTTTATCCAATGATGGTCATTGGAATCAATTTCACTTTGAAATTAGACTTACACTGGTGTCAATCTTTTGATACTTATTGTTTTGTAAAAACACGCTATTTGCTCTGACAGCGGGAATTAATTATTAAATTAATTAATGTGACTTATATTATTTGAATTTTGTAAAATAGACTTCATTTTTGAATTCGGAATATCAAATATATCTTAGGGTGAATTTTTGGTAATTTTCTGAAAAACTTCAATTTTTGATGAATAGTGAAACCACTAAGTGGTAATCAAGCAACTGATTTTTCAGTTAAATGAAAGTTTACCACTAATGTGTATTGAATTTTGAAAGTCCGAAATACATGGTTGTCATTAAGAAGTAAAATGTGGTTCAATGAGATTAAAATAATTTTTTTGGGTGAATAGTAACTTATTAAGTTTTTAATCACGATTAGTGGTAATTAGTGTAGTTTAAGTTATAAATAATGCTTTAATAATATGAAATGACCTAGACACATGTCCCAAACTTATTGGTTGTGTCATGGCCGACAAATACAAGCTGTGGGTCAACATGGGGTCCCCATGGAGATATTTTGGTTGGGAAATGACATAAATAAATTTCTATTTAATGTAAAAGAAAAAATGACACAAACATAATATGTTTCACGAAAACAATTTTTACATGGGGTTATAAAGATCAGATATTTGATTATAAATATTCATTTGAAAGCTAAAAAGATTTACTACATCATAGTATTTTTTAAGATTTATAGAAATTAAATAAATTAAATTATTTATGACATAATAATGATGCAGCAATGACATCATTATTTGACGATTTAAATAAAATGGAAATACAATGTAAAATCAATGAACTACACATGGCCAAAACCAATTGTATGAGTGGATTTCGAACCCTTATCACCTTATCCAAGAATTATATCAATGTGGGACCTTTTAAAACCGAAACACATTTTCAAATAAAGTAATATTTCTTTACTTTCCAAAAGTGCCCCTCCTCTCCTCTTATAAAAGGCCCCCACCTCTACATCATTTCACACACTCCTCAAGCCTTTGGCTCGGCCAACCCCTGCCCATTTACTCTCTCCACATCCCTCTCCTCATCCTAGAGGATTCCCTTTGGGCAGAATCCTTTCAAAGGAAGCCTTTAGGCTCAAATCAAAAGGAGTTACACTTTTAAAGGTAATTCATTCTCTCATGTTCATTTGTTTTATTTTGCTTCTCCAACCCCCTAAACTCTTTTTATTTAATTATTTTTTAACAACACCAGTATCTTAAATATACAAGGATGTTGTTATAATATTAATTTTAGCTACACTCTCACACAACTACATCAAATGGTTAAAGAACATACGGTTTCCGTGGATGGCGAAATTCTGCCTCCCGGAACGATGATTGTTCAATACTCATTTAACACCTTCAAAGGTGGCCATTATGATGTCACTATTTTTATATATGATATATAATATGTTTATGTTTTCCTTAAGATTCTGTTTTTTTTCATTTTTGGCATACCTTTATGGTTTCCATTATGGGTAAACACGATATCTTCATTTTAGGAAGTGCGGACTACCGCCCCCTGAAAGTGATTTGATTCGTTAATACCATATGTGGGATGTGTAAATGATAAAGTTAATGATATTATATATGTTATAATACTGGAATTATAATATACTCTTATATAATTATGATTGAATTCAAGAAAATATGAAATATAAATTGAAGTAGCGTTCATGCGTACGTATGGCTTACCGTCTCCATGAACGGTGCATTTCATTTCTTACCTCTAAATGTGATGTAATATTATAAATACATGTATATGATGAATATATATGATATATATGTTATCCAAATCATTAATATCATTCTGGATATAACGAACCTATGACCAAATTAACAACATGTAAGTGTAAGAAGTCTATTTTTGACTTAAGAACCAAATACCGACAAAATGATCATTATTAACTTAACTGATTACATGATGTTCATAAAATGGTATAAAAGGAATAATGAACCTGAAAAAGATTTATAAGCAAGTAGATATTAACTCATGTTTATTTTTCAAGAGATTAAAGAACGGTCGGGTCAAGTCGGATACGAGGTATGGGACTTCATCTCAATCTCCTTTCATTGAGGCATATTTTGTTTTATACACAACTTTCTTTTATACGGTGTATAAACCCCTTTGACTTTTACATCTATTCAAAAGGAATTTTTTTTATACGAAGCGTTTACTAAACGACAAAAGGGAGTGTTTTTGTCGTACGAATGCAGCGGCAACTAATTCTCCGCCGTCGTGACTGTTATTTGAGTTTCGGCTTCCTCTACAAGCCATACCTTCTTTTTAAAAGAAAAATAAATACCATGTTTTACTTTTCTTTTATTTTGGTATTGAAAATGGTTTTCAAAATGTTTTTATATCAATGTGTTGTATTGATATCTCATGATTGAAATGTGGAAATTTTATGTTTCCTTTATGCATGTTTTATGTGATATGATTATGTTATGGTTCTTGGGCATTATTATGAAGACGGGTGGTTCCGTGATAAACTAAGGGCGGGTGAGACCGTTATAGATCTCCAATGAATTGTGTAACGTGAAGGAGTGAAACATTAATGTTTCTCTGAAGAGATTTTAGGGAATATACTGTGATGGGTATTCCAAACGTAACCAAGAGGGTTACTCCCTACGTAATAATGTTATGAATGCCTCATGTTACCTTTATGTCTTATGATTTCTATGATTTATTCATGATTTTATGAGGTATGTTAAAGTGCCGATGTTTTATGGGTAAATTATGATTTCATTTTTATGTATATATGAACTCATGTTTCCTTTCCATGTTTTTTTATAACCCATACTGAGTTTTTATGCTCATCCCAAGTTTTTGAAATGTTTTTCACAGGTCAAGGGAAAGGTACATGATAAGATGATAGAGTCAAGGATGTGACAAGAAATAATCCATGTTTTATTTTAAATGTGTTTCCATTGATGGGAATGAAGAATACTACCTTTATGTAACCACTTTGTTTATATGTGGAATGTAATGCATGTTTTATGATCTAATTATCTAAAACTCTAAACCCGAAAAGATCCTCAATGTGTAATCTTGTAATAACTAAAGATTATGTAAGGTTTAAGGCTGGGGCCTTATAAGGAGTATAGAATATCTCGAAGTTATAGTCCTAGAGGAACTCAAGCCATCGCTGTTTTCTCAGATTCAGGTCCTTCTGAGAGAAGATACACTCGAGACTATTGGGATTATAGTAAACCGTAAACCGTTCGCTCGACGACCTATGGGTGAGACTAGACAATTTAAAATATCTCATCTACACCCATCCTTGACTACAGTTTACAACATATTCTATGTTTTCTACTCTATTGAAAAGAGAAATCCAGTCACATCCAATGTGTGAACCACATATTTTGCCTTATATAGCCAATCCTGACTAGAATGGTAAAATTCATGTCGTGGATGACGTCGTAATACCTCGATTCTACTACCAATAGATCCAGCTGTTACTCTTGCCTTCAAGGGTTGAGTCACACTGTCAGCATCAGTGTGTGGTCACTGGGTTTCCTATATTAGGAGTCTTGAAAGTGATGGTCATGTCAATAGATTTAACCATAACCTCTTAGTATTAACCACAAAAAAAGGAAGGAAATAAAATTTCACAAGGACAAGTGTCTTTTATTATTGTATCTCTAAGTACAAAGACACATAAAAACCACAAACAAAGACATCATGGAAGCTAGAAGAACCAAGAACAAAAGCCTCTATGCCTGGAACTAGTCCGGCACCTGTCCACCTGCATCCAGAGCTCCATAGTCATATGCTTCAGCTGCCTGAAGCTATTCTCTCCCATGTCCACTTGTTCCTTGCGGTCGGGGTGGACCTCCTGGTGGTGGTGGTGGAAACACCTCGAAGCATTGTCCACCAACAGATACACGACCATCTCCTCTTCCTCGGTATCCTGCTCCATGCAGTCAGCCTCGATCGAACCTATGCTGTTTTTGGGAGGTCTTTCATATATCCACTGATCGTTTGCAAGGTGGGTTGGACAGTCACATGCCATGTGACCAAGCCCACCGTAGGAGTAACCCCGGGTGCCTTGCACACACAATCCATAGTTATGTGGTCGACCACCTGTGGGTCTGGTCCTCTTGGACATCTACGTCATATGTCTACTACAAACTGTAGAAGACTCTGCAACATGACGACTAGTAGTGGGTCCCACTGCTGGAGATTACTCAGCAAATAAACACTCCACTGTAAGTGATTTCTCCAACACCCATGTCTGATTTGGGATGCTATGACAAATAACTGTATCTCTAATATCTCACCTGATCCCCTAATCTAAGGTCTGTGACCTGAAGAACAGGTCATGTACCATATGGGTAGTGTAACATGAGAGGTATGTGAAACTCACTAAGTACTGTGCTACTATCATGCTGACCTGATTCAGAAGCAGTAGCTCCTGTATATGCACCGCTCGAAGGGTGGCTGGTACAAACTCCACCCAGAACATGCTTTCGAAGTCTTCACATAGATGTGTCACCTCGTCATGGTCCTGGAGCATCAGGATCCACCATCTACCTATTGCATCCAGAAGGAGGATGTCAACAAGGATCACCATAATGTCTGTTGGTGTCCCTACCAGTCGGAAGACTCTCGCCATAGCCTCTAGCCAATCCTCAATCGACTGTGGGTCTATCTCTACCTAGAAATTAGTTGGCCTCTGGCGCTAGATCTCGTCCTGCACACTCAAGCGGTGTGCATCGCATACTGCTGGGGATGGTAGCATCTGTGTCCCAAAGGTCAGTAGTACCGCTAGTTCCTCTGCTGGTGCCTCACAAGGATGATTGTCCTGTACTGAGGCCTCGTCGTTCGGCGGCATGTCAGTATGTATAACTCTTGAGGCCCTAGCTGGTCATCCACATAGAGGCATCCTGGAAGAAATAGATGCGACATTGTCAAATACTATAACTGGTAAGCAGACCTGGTTTGAGCTGACATAATGAAATTTTTTTAAAAACACAGGCAATAAATGGTTTCATGAAATGAGTCAGAAATCAGATGTCAGGGTCCAGGTGTATGGATATGTCGTCCGCCACACCAACACTAGACTCCCTGACTAAAAACCAAACTCAATACTCTTACCACAATTGCTTAACAGAAATGAAAATATCAGAGTCCTATGTATTTCGGTAGAACCTACTCCTCTGATACCAATTTTTCAGGACCTGTCCCCTGGGGCCCGCATCATTACTACCCCAAGCCCGCCTTCCATAGGCCAGAGGCTGGAGACTAGTACCAAAGGTGTAATCCTCTAGAATTGGGAAGTTATTGCCTTTATAAATCGCAAACACACACAACCGGAGTACAATCAGAAGATAACACTAAGAAAAGATGTATAAAAATTGTGCTGAAAGTTCAAAGGGGATGGAAATAAAATCCAAAAAAGGTACAGCTACAACTAAAAGAAAATACAACTGAAAAATACAAACATATGAATGGTGAAAGCAGTTCTTGGATCGTCTTCCGAGGTTCCTACCTGAAGGATAGGTATAAATATCCTTCTCAGCACCCACGTCAATCAGTCCACTCAGTGTTCAGTCCCACTGAGTGGCCAACCTCCTTATACCATCCATTCTAGGCACTTTTGGCCTCTGTCAGTGTTGTATGTCATCTCCATCCAACACAACGAGGTATGGGTATAGCCAGTGCAAGGGTGAGTATAACGATATTATGTAGGGACCCTGAGACCCTCAAGGTCTCACAAAATCTAACAAGGATAAAAAACAACGTATGATTTCAACAGATAGCTGTTACTTAGTTATATGCTCATACATATACCTAAGTTATCAAGTAACCCATCTCAATCACGAGGAAAACAAAAAGTTCACTTACTCAGCTCAAACCATGATTTTTATTCATGATGTCGAAACCACAGCTGCTGGAGAACTCCTCCTCTGTCGAGTAAAGTGGTTCCAATACTACAACAATGTGCTTCACACTAACCTCGGACTGCTGAATTACTCCACCTGTCGAGTACTGTGGGCCTGCTGCTATAGCCATGCGCTTCCCACCATGGGTCTGCTGGTATAACCAAGCGCTCCCCCTCACAGCCTACAGAGGTACCACTTTTATCGAGTACCATGGGACTCCCTCTAAAACCAAGTTCTTCTATGTCGTGGGTCTACTGTTACAACCAAGCACTCCCCACTAGGACATCCTAATAACTCTGAGTCGATCGATCAGCAGTCGTCAAGTCTCAGCAAGATACTAGGTCTCTTCTATCTTCTCGCTCGTCAGCGGAATGGTCCGCTGCACAAGCCTCAATCCGACACTCGAAGTGTCGCGATGTATCACGCAGAAGTATCTCAAAATACCGCCACATCATAGAGGTCTCAACTGAAGAGACAATGCATCAATCGGACGCACGGTCTATGAGTTATTGGATTTTCCGTTCCTGGGGACCGGTTGGTTCTTAATTTAAAACCAACCAGACCATATTCCAATCCCATCCTAATCCCACATGGAGTGTTCCAAAACAACCTTCTCACCAAAAGGAAACCAACATAGTTGACGGCACATCAATTGGACGTCTGGTCCTTATGTTATAAGCGTTTCTACTATGAGGACCCGATTGGTTTTAGTTTCGAACCAACCTGACCATTTTTCAAAAGTCATCCAAAACTCACTTAGATTATTGCCAAAGGACCTCCTCGTAGATCGAATCTCTATGTCGTTGATGGTGCATCGATCGGAAGCATGGTATTAACATTATTCATGTTTAAGTGAAAACGAGCCCGGCCTGGTGAAGCTCAAGACCCAACCTTGTGGAGTGTAGCCCGACATGAGAGGGCGCGGTGCGGCCTGGCGTGGCACAGCCCGGCGCGGCGCGGCCTAGCTCGGATGGTAGAAGCTTGTCCCAGTGGCTGAGACGCTCAGCCTGGTGGTTGAGCGCTGCAGGGGGGGTCTCCCGAACCGGCGGCACCGCCCTTCCTTCCGGCAGGCCGAAACCGGCATGTCATCCCAGCACGAGTGGCCCACAGCGGCTGGCCGTGATTCTTCCAGAGCAGTTCCCTCCTGGCGCCACGGGTCTTCCCAGCCCATCCGGCTAGCTGCCGGTCGGTTTTTCCGCCGAGCGGCCCGCGGAACGCTGGCCGCAGTCCTCCGCAACGCAGCGCCCTTGTGGCACCATTGTTTATTTGGTACATCCAGCTTTAGCCGGCTGGTTCTCCATCAGCTGAGCGGCCCACAGTTGCTGGACATGGTTTCTTCCTTCCACACGGCACCCGGTGTCGTGGTTCTCTTCAGGCCAGTGCGTGGTTTCCGCCACCGTCTTTGGTCATCGCCAACTTCCCAACATGGTCTCCGTAACACCCCGAGATTTTATGATAAGTATTATTTTTTAATTTATTTCATGTCATGTGTTTTATGCTACACCATGATTATCTTGTGCTATATGCAACACCGTATTATCTTGCATTATACACAACACAATTCTTGGATCATGTTATACACAATTTCAAGTTCGTTTGATAATAGTCATTCTACACAACATTAATTGTACATATATATATATATATATATATATTCAATGTATATATGAAATATGGATGTATTTTTTTATACGCAACAACAAATTTGTCTTGCACAACATGCAACCCTAACTTGGCTTTCATTACACGCAATCACGACATTCCTTGGGAGCGTGTGTAGTACACAATACCGGGTTTCATTAAACAACGATATATGGTTATAATATTATTATAAACTAGCCGTTATGAATGGTATTAACTACATTTTGAATTTTATAACATTATTATTAATCTTACACATTTTCTAGAACATGGTATGAGAACAAACTAAATTTTTTCGGGTAAAATAAGTATTTTTCAAAAAATGCAGTTTTGCGGCCTTTTAATGGCGCACCCATTTTAAATATATGTTTTGAGAATTTTATAAGATAAATTTTACAAAATAAACTTATTCATTTTAATCATGATATTAATATTTACATTGGATAAATTTTTGTAAATTTTTTGATAACTTTCATATTTTAATGATTAGTAAAAACACGCTATATTTTAATCAAAAACAACTTTTTTCATCGTAATAATTTATATTGTTATATTATAATATTTAATGGTTTTAAATTATAAATAGAATATATTATTACCATTTAATATAATGTTTTTAATTTTCATTGATTTTACCTTGAATTCGTAGGTTAAATCTATTCAATCTTTTGTAATGTTTGAAACAAAACCCCGTTTTCTATCGACAACGAGATTAATTTTAATTTAATTTCATCAACTTTTGTGTATTGAATTTGGAAAAAGGGATTCCATATTTGGAATCAGTGGGTCCAAATTATGTTAATAGGCTATTTTTTATTTTTGGGAATTATGAATAGTAACTACGGTAAAATTTATTTACCATAGTCAAAGGTAAATCGGGTAATTAAGGGTAAATATAAGATTATAAAATTAACCTAACACCTTCCAAAATCATATTGGATGATTAAAAGTCGACCCATATCACCTAACAGTCGGATTATATTCATTTAATGTACTTTTTTCCATGAAAATAAATTAAGTATTATTTAAACCAAAGAAAGTGACAACATGTCACTCTCTTAAATCTTATAAGTATATTAATTTTAACATAGTGATAAACATCATTAAACATCGAAAATAAATAGTATCCAGAAATATAATAAAAATATATACATCATATGAATTTATTTATTATTTTTAGGTATTAAATAATTATCATTAATTGTGACACAATAGTGATGAATAAATTGATTATCTAGTGAAAAATAAAGAATATTGTTTTTATAAAACTAATAGTGACCATAAAAGGCACAAAACCCTGACCAAAACATATTTTTCATGTACATTTAAACAATAATAATCCAATGGTAGAATATTTTACAATTTGGTGAATTATTAAAGCGATTATGACACTTATATTATATTATTTTAAATGATGCCAAAGTTGTCACATTCATAATTTAATAAATATATCAATTTAAATATAGTGATTTTAAGATGATAAATTCGAGTATAAGTATTATTGTGAAATTTAATAAATTTATCTTCGTCATAGGATTTTATTTTTAATTGTTATGCAACAAATAACTATATTAAATAATTATACAAAAATGTTGTAGTAATTATTTTATTAAGAGATAAACCAAATAAATGGTTATAAAAATAAAAATATATATATTATATGAACTATTTAATGTGCTAAACGAATTTTCTAGATACATATGACATTTTATGATTCTATTAAAGCTATTATATCGAACATATATACTGTATTTATTTTATTTAAATTCAAATAAATGAATAGTGTCAAAATTAACACTATTGTTATTTTATAAAAATATCATATTATAAATTGTTTAAAAATCACAAAAAAATTTAAAAATTATGAATTTAAATTTATGTTATTAAGTATCCAATTATGGAAAATTCACAAGAAATAAGTAATTATTTGTTATAATTCAAAATTTAGAATGTTATTACCACAAATAAAATTAAATTGATTAAATAAGGATAAATCAAGTTGATAATGTTTAAAATAAATTACTAACATGTCTAAATTTTTTTTCTTGATGATATTACAACCCTATCTTATCTAATATTAGAATATGAGTCATTTTTGGAGGTTTTTATATGGGGTTAGATTTATTATAAATTAATATTTTTAAGATTTCCAAAGGTACCCCTCTCCTCCCTTTTAATAGGGCACCTCCTCCCTCCCTTCCTCACACCAATTTGAGCCTTCAAGCTCGGCAAACCCCTTAAAAATTCTCCTCTACACTTCCCTAGAAACCTACTAGAGGTCATGTTCTTCTTTAAAGACCAATTTTAGTACCCTAAGAGGAGGTCTCAAAGAGGCGCTTCAAAGAAGAGGTAATGTCCGTTACCGATTCTTTCAACTTTATTTCTTCTTCTACTTATTCTTATTTAGTTTTTTCATTATCAAGTAATCACATCAGTATCAATAATATTATTATATGTTATTATAAGTATGAAACAACCCTATTTCACCATCTATCCATCCTACAGAAAACGAAATCACCGCGCGTGCGTACGTAGGGAATACCGTCTCCACGACGCGATGAGATTCATTCTCCATGTTAACCATTTAAGATTAATTAAAAAGTATATATAAGAAATAATAATTAAATATATGACATTATAAAGCTACTGGATTTATGTATATATATGTATGTATGTCATCTACTTAATTCCATTCAACTCAATAAGGAAACAAAAACAGCCTCCATGCGTACGTACGGCCTACCGTCTCCAAGAACGGTGTATTTCATTCCATTTATCGATCTAATATATATATGTATATTATAAATATATAATATATATAAGTCATGTTTTATATTCTATAATTATGTAATAATGATCTAATTAATAATAAAAATAATTAAAAGTCAAAACACGAATGACAAATGAAACGATTTTAACCAAAATGCTCTTTGACATGGAATTTACAAAAGAACGGGTAATATAAAATCATAAGTGAACCATATATGATATCATAACAATGAATATGATTCTTTAATAAGTCAATGAAATTATTTAAATCATTATATAGGAGGTTCAGATACATATGAAGCATATCAGACATAAGGTAAGGGATAACTTTTCCAATCTCGTTCTTATCTAAGATTGTTTATTCGTAAGTATTTACTAGGGTTATTGTTCTCATCCATATCCATGTTTCCTAAAAATGGTTTCATGAATGTTTAATGTCCTTTTACCCATTTTTTACTTTTTCTACATGTTATGTATTGAATCATTCTTTTACGAGCTATTTTTTGACTTTTCCGGCAGAAGTACGAGAAGAATGTTTTTTTAACATATACGGAACGAACAATTTATTACAGTTTTATAATGATTTATTTTAATGAAGCTTCATAAAAAATATTTCATGAGTATTTTTATCAAAATCCTTTTCCTTTAAAATCGGATGACATTTTTCTAAAAGAAAATGATTTTGAAGAAGAAAGGATATTTTCCTCAAGAATTCATTTCAAGTGTTTTATCAAAACCTTTTTTCATACAAGATAACATTATTTCAGATGTGTATGTTTCAAGTATCATGTCTATATGGTTTACATGGTTTCAATTTTCTTATTATGAAATGATATCCATTTCTTTTATATGTATTATGTGATGATGGGATGATGTTTATGAAACCCATTTTATTCGTTGGGTTATTATGAGTGATGTATGTTTATTTTGTGGCACAAGCTAGAATGATTTCATTATGAGATGGGTGGGAACTATATCTCCCTCCAATGCATTGGGTAAAGATTTATATATCATGAGATAAACATGGATGGAATGGTATGTTAATCTGGTTCAATGTTACAGGACTGAAACGAGGAGTGAACTCGATTCAGAAAGGGACTTGGTCCACTAAGATGGTCTTGGTAGCAATGCCTTGGCTACTATGGAAATCATAACAAGTGTGGAATGGTTTCCACAATTACATGTTTTTTTCCCATTCTATTTTATCGTGACTGATGTTCCTTTATGTTATATGCCTTATGTACTTCAAGATTTATGTATTTTCTCAAGGTTTTAATGATTAGATTTCATGTTCAAGTTATTTCATTCAAATATTTATGGATTGTTTTATGTTCTCTATGTTTTCCATTACTGAGCATTTGAGCTCACCCTTTTTATGTTTTATTTTCCCCAGGAAATAAAGAAATGTTTTACGTAAGGAAAAAAAGGGAAGATCATTATGGGATATGTTTTATATCTTTCAACATGACTCATTGTTTATATTCCGAGTTTCCAAAGAAACTAAACTATTACGGTCCTTGTGTGTTTTTTTGTTATGTATTAAGTTTTCTGAAAAAGTAATTTAATGTCCATGTACGTCAAGATTTAGGTCTTTATAGTCTCCATCCCAAATAAAAGAAAATATAAAGGGTCATCAGGCTGTGTGCGTTCGGCCTGCACCCTCTACGTTAGGCGGTATCAATTGGCCGATGAAAAGATATGATTCTTAATGAAGAATGGGGCACAAAATATTCACATCATATTATAAAAACCCCTACCTCAAAATACGATTTGAGGTAGTCGGGCGTCGTGAAAAACGACGTCGCGGGGAGACGGGGTCAACTCATTGACGTCGGGGAAGAAGGATACGTGGATGGCGCGTCGTCGGCGTTCCATGCTGGTGGATCCTTCTCCTTTGTCTTGGCTGAAGATCAAAGGAGTTGATCGTCATTCATTGGCAGTTCTTTGTTGGAAGGTTGGTTTTTTTTTGTTTAAGAGAGGAACTCTTTCTTCTAATTCTCCAGAGCTCTCCCAAAATCCTCTCAACACAACGTGTGCCAAAAATAAAATAATATCTAATGTTATTATTTTATTCAGACAATAATTTTTAAAATTGAAACACATTAATTAATTAATTAGAGGATTGAACTCATTAATTAAATGTGTTGGATAAAATTAATAGGAGAGAGGAAGGCGAAGAAATCACAAAATTAATGGGAGAGTTTTCATAATAAATGAAGGGGAGTTAATAGGGGGTTTCAAGTGAGTTGAAGGTATGTGATATGTTAGGGGCACATGTGGGCACCACCACCCATAGATATATTCTCCCATGGGAGGTTAGGTGGGTTGTTGGACCCACATCTAACTTCTTTTTGGATTAAATGACATCCACATAAAATAAAATTCTAACGCAATAATTTTATTTAATTCTTAATGAATCCCCAAATTTTAACTACCATATATGACAAAATGAATCTGTGGTAACGGTCCCATTAAGAGAATACCGGCACTACGAGTTCATCGGTGCCCTCATATTTTGATTCTGAGCACCTGTTCAAAATATAAAAAAACCCGCATGTACGTTAACTGAACATAACCAAACAAAACTTCAGATATTTATTTCGGGCACAACGGGCCTCGGAATCAGGTGTTTTTCGAAACCGCAGGCTCGTAAAATTCCAATGTATTTATGAAATAAAATTTCCTTGAAATTCCCGAGACATTATAACCTCTTCACCTAAACAAAGTCTCTTAAGAAGGAAATACACACGACAAACACACCCCTTTGAACCGAGAAATTAGACCCCCCCTAAGAGGATGATGCACTCCTTGGAAAACAAGGATTCCCCTAAGATTCAACGAAATCCACACTTTCTCTCCAATTAGAAATCACACTACAAGATGCCACCAAACATGACCCTTGTGTCTAATGAAATCACTAAAAGACTTTCATGACATCAGTCAGTGCCTATAACATTGACCCGACTTCACCCTTCTTTGTTTGAATTTCTTAAACCGTATCTAGTGGGACCATCAATCACAAATGTGTAATAATTCATACCTGATGACTTAGAAAACTCAAAGAGACCCAAACTCCCTTCAAAAAACCTATCATATTTCATCATACAATGAGAGGATCCACTTAACAGGAAACAAAAAAGTGATAGACATAGCACTATTACTAAAAAGGAAGAGTCCTTAGTTTAATCAAGTCGTGTGTCGGCCAGTGGTGAATAGACTGTGGCCACACATCAATCAATGTTAAAGCCTTTTCAAGGTAGAAGATAGTCATGAAAGAAAACCATGGACCCAATAAAACTGGTCCAATGGGCTTTAAATACCTCAAATTGAACAATAAATGTGTTGGGTGAACCACTACAAGGGACTCTAGAAGAAGTTTTCAAAAGAAACCATTAACCACACACATTCACACCAACATACAAATAAGAATTCATACTCAAGAAATAAATAAGAAACAAAGCATTTGAAGCTCTAAACACCACACATCAAATATTTCAAATATACCAGGAAACAACATAGAATCACCAGTTATAAAAACTCAAAATTTTCCATTGATAATATTTTTTGAAAATAAACGATGTTGGTGGGTTGCACAAACTCCAATGGTGTCCCGTGGGCCTCACACATACATATTTCCGTTCTATATTATTAGCCACCTCATGTCCATCCAGGAATTCATCCGCTCACACCATTTAACATTTCACCTTCTATATATACCCATGCATGTTGTTTCTTATGAAGGAACCATGGATCAAAACTAGATCCTTCCATTTTTGGAAACCAAAACATTCAACCCACACTTTTCAAACATCACACATCATTTTAATTTTAAAGAGCATTATTTCAAAAAAATTACAATACCAATTCTTTTTTACTAAAAACCCATAATTCCATGATTCCAAAAAAAGTGATGAGAATCAATGCAAGAGGAAACTATTGTCAGTGGGAGACTATGACATATGGTTGGAGGCCATACACCAATCACGCCACCACCAAAAAGGGCATTCTAGGACAACATCCCAATCTACAAATGGATTTATAGACCCTGAAAGCTCACTAAGACCACTGACCCTACTGGAATTTTATTTCTCCTAATCAATATTAACCAAAAAGACCAAATACTCAAATAAACATCTTTTTACCCAGGTAACTCGAGTCCCGGTATGAGGTGTGCTAGAAAGGTGCCTTACCCATATCTATAATGTTAGGTTACAACATCCAAAACATCAGTCTACCCTTAATCATCCTAAAAGAACATGACCCAAGAGAGAGAACATTCCTTTTATTCCATATTATCATGAACCATGTCAGGTTGCAATTCGACCCGACAGTTGACCCAGTCCATGAAAAGGCCCGATGGAAATTCTTGATTCCCACAAGCTAAATCATGTTCCCGGGTATGTATAATAAAATGTGGGATTTGTTTACCTGAAATATCATACATAAAAACAACCAATGAAAAAATAGAAAATGTTGGAATGATAGAACCATACAAGATCTTAACATTGGACCAACCTTCATGTTTACAACTCAACCCAAAACTATAGGATGATCGTAATGAAAAGAAAACTAATACATCTATCTAAACCTTCATGAAACACGATGTAACACATACTCAAACCACCACCATCAAACCTGCATAGGAAAACCATAGATAACCCGAACAGACATCATAAAGAACAATGCCTCAACCTGTGACATAAACAAACAAGGTCTACATACTCCCAACGGTGTATGTAGAGTATGATACAAGACCCTAGTAGTATTACACAACACAATTTCCACGCATAACCATTATATGATGAATACATTTTCCTATTAAATAAATAACAAGGGAATATAATCATTATTAGCTTTTAAAGAATAAAATTTTTAATGAGAAACATTTTAATGAAAACAGTTTTGAACAAAACAACATAAATGAAAACAAACGCGCACAATCTTACATTTAAGATAACCTAAGTGTCACACTAGTGAGAAAAAAGTTTGGAAATGTCACTAAATTTTGGAGAGGCTTCATGGGTGTTAGCCAGCAAGGGTACCTAGACCATTGTGTCTTGGTTAAATGTTGGTCAGAAACCACAAACCTCGATAAATGTGTCATAGAAACCATGAATCATAGTAAACGTGGCTTAGAAACCATGTCCCTAAGACATTCCTATGAAATATAAAATAGTGGGGAATCTCCCATAACCTAGTGGTACACAATAATTCATATGTTTATTTAGTGTAACCGTCGTCTATACAGCTATGTGAAACCGGGCCGAAGCCACCACTAGATCAGTAGCCTATATGTATTTCCAACCATCATAGCTAACTGGGCTTCCTACATTGTGCTAAAACTAGTTGCAAAGTCATGAAACATGTCGTAGTTTATGAATCAAAATTAAACCAGACTCTAAACATGCCAAAACCCACCATTTACACACAAAAATTCCGTTTTGAAATAATACACACGCCAAAAAAACTCTTTAACCCAAATGAAAACCCAAACTCATTCCAACCATGATTCTCTATTCAAACTCAATTTAATAAATCATTGAAACATTTTCATTTTAATCATTTCCAAAGAACTTGAAAATAAATTGCATCATGATTAAACCAATTTTATTTCATGTAATGTGCACTTTAAAAATTTATTTCTTACAATATTGTTCAAACTACTAACGATCATATTTTTCACCACTTTCACAATTAAATGAATTATCTTCATGGTTTAAAAGTCAATTCCTATATTTGAAAAACCACTAAAAAATTAATGAAACAGTTTTCAGAATATTTTGCATGACTCAAAATACTAATACAGTTGTACCAAATATTTTTTATGACTCAACGCACATTAATGGCAAACAAAAACAAAACCATCATATATTATAAAATGAAAAAAAATTCAACATGTATTTCATAGAAAACAAATATGTATCACATATACAATATCTATCCCAAATAAAATAATAGATTCTTTTCAAAAAAAATAATTAATAAACATGATAAATTATTTTCTGAAAAAAAAATTATTTCTTTAAATTTTGGTTAAACGTATAAACCCATAAATCAGTAAATAAATTCTATAAATTTGGTGTGAAACTCTAATTTCCGGCCAATAACAGTGCAATGAACTCAAATTATTCCCTAAAATACGAAATAACACTAAATAAAATTATCATAGAACCCTAAAACCAACATCATACTCATAGGAAAACCAAACGACCAAAAAATCCAAAACCCCATATCAGAAAATGATATACATTCCTAGGGGGGATTGTGGAAAAAATTGTGCATGGAGTGGGGTTTTATGCTGGAGATAATGTCTGATAGTAGGGGTGTTGTGTCGGAGCTTCACCGTAATGGAGGAAGGTGGGTGGTTCGAGGGGTATTGGGCTCCTGGTGGGAGGCCTGAGGGAGATAAGGGAGGCTGGTCGTGGGTCATACATTGGTGGTCAGGAAATGATTGGGAGCCACCGCAGGGGACAACACCGGCCAGCCATGGGAGGAGGTGCGCAACATGGATAAATAGGGGGTCTGGTCACGATATTATTAGTGGTAAGGGGGAGTGAAAAATAATTTAGAAGGGGAAGAGAGACTCCTAGTCTAAAAAAATCAGAAAATAATCTAATGATGATAAAATTTATAATAATAATAATTGTAATAATGAAAATAATAACAATAACAAAATAACTCGAAGATATATAATGATAGGATATTTAATAAACCCCATCAACATAATATAAAACATAACTAATTTAATAATAATAATAATAATAATTTTTGGTATTTATAATAACATTGATAATAGTATATTATTAATAAATAAATGGTTATTACATAACTTAATATTAAAAAATATAATTATCAAAATATTATTAACAACTTAACAAATTTTATATTCTTATCTCTAAAAAAATAATAATAATATTCCAAAACATTATTATTATTATAATCATTACAAAAATATCTTATTTTTTGATTAACATTTTATTTTAATTTATGTTCTATTTTATTATTCATTATTATTTCATTATTCCATTATATTTTAACTAATTTTGGAAATCTGGATGACTGTGTATTCTCAAAACCGTGTCTAGCCCATGCGTCTGGTGACTCTAAATAAAAAATGTGCATTTTTCTAAATAGAACATCAGTATTTTAAACCAT
Source organism: Viscum album (assembly GCA_963277665.1). Lineage (NCBI taxonomy): Eukaryota > Viridiplantae > Streptophyta > Magnoliopsida > Santalales > Viscaceae > Viscum > Viscum album. The sequence goes on from OY728165.1 coordinate 246,362,991, forward strand.
GGCTGACAGAAAACCCAATGAAAACATTTCGAGGCTTGAAAATAATAAAATAAATTAATTTGAAAAATTTTGGGTTTGAAATCTTGTCATTAATGATTTCATGAATGAGAAACACCAGAATTTGTTGCCCAAACCAATTAAGGATATGTATTCGAACTAGCCTCCATAGTTAGTTCATTTCTATAAGTTGGTTTCTACTCAGAATGATACACTTTCTAGAAATATTTAAATTTTTGTTATGATATATTAATATATAATATTTAGATGGGTGTATATTCATTTGCATAAAGTGAACCCCATATATATTTTATATTTTCCTATTTATTGAATAATTAAAAATTATTTTAAATTATTTTAATTTTCTATTATAGTAGTTTTGAATTATAGAATACAAATATTAAATGAAATTATGATAATAATGGATCTATACATAAATTTTAATCACTTATATGATTTTAGAATAATGGAGATTTTTAGAGGATGAATAGAAAAATAAATGAAATTTGTTGACTGATAACTACCCAAATTCGATGATATATTACTCTATAAAAAATTATTTAATTTGTAGATTTATTTACTCAAAACACCATGTTAATATAATTAATTATATATGATATAATTGTTTTTATTTTATGTGATAGTTATAACCAATCCATTGGTTTGGTGTTGTAACGGCCAATATCTTATGAATTATATTCTGAAATAAATTTATTCTCGTTGATATTTTCAATACATAAAACACAGCTAATAAATTCAATTACGTGAAAAAATATTTTTATCTTGAGTTACACACAACAATAAATTTATCTTGTGTCACACAAATCATTTAGTTTCTCTTATGATACACCGAACACGTAGATTATTGAAAACGTGACATACTATAAAAAATATTACTATCTAATATGATAGTTATCATATAGCTATAGGAATAGTGGATATGAATAATAAATCCAATGTAATTAAATAATATAATAGAAACATGTATGTCAAATTAATTTTTTGGAGACCAATTAATTATAAAAGAAAATAAATATACTTTTTGAAAATATAGTGGATATTTTACTGATAATCTATATTTATGCTCAAAAATATATTTTACATTAAAAATTTACAAAAATTAATTTGGTTGATTTATTTTAATGAAACTAAAATATTATATATTCAATGAAATGTTTAAAATTTTCTCATGTTTTCTATAGACAAGAGATAAGACTAAATCCAATTATAAGTTAAAAAGGTATTTTTAATGTGGTTTTGATGCCTTTTTCTAACTTATTTTCAAACTGATTTTAAAAACATTTAAACATTACATGAAAAATAATCTTTCAATTTCTAAATCACTATTTTATTATAATTTTAGGTATTTTGGTAATTTTTCTTAAATGAAAAATTATTCAATGAATTATGAAAAAATACAGGGTTTTATTATGAATTTTAATAATTTTAAATACTTTTGAATAATTAAAAACTATTATAATATTGATTTAAAAATATACTTAGTTAAATTATATATATATATATATATTTATTTATTTAATACAATTTAGGTAAATTTAGTAAATTTCATTTTGAATTTCTACATAAAAATATTGTATTCTTGTGAAATTTTTTCATTTTAGAACAAACATTCTCATAGTGTCTGTGAGATTAAGTAGAGACAAAAATATTCTATTTATAAAAATTGAATTCAACAAAATTTATTAAATATTTTAATCAACATAATTTATATTATATAATAAGGTAAATTTTCTTTACAATAATATATTTTGAAAATAATGAAAATTAATTTAAATTGTTAAGATAAATTTTTTTTACATAGGGCTTAATAAAAAATGTGAACGGATAATGAAGAAAAAAATTAAAAATAATTGTTTGGAACTATTTTAACATTATATATTTTAGGATAGAAAATGGACTATTTTTTATCCTCTGTCATGTGAAACATTTTTGTACACATTTTTCATTTCAAAAATCAAAAGTGTTACACTCGCCTCACTTATAAAAGGAAACCTCATCTCAAATCCCCTTTAAAGATTTAAAACCCATTAGATAGGATATTATCTGCTAAAATCACCACATTTTTCAATCACATCTTACAATAATATATTATTTTTAAAAAATATTTTCTTTGATGTATCTTAGTTAAACCATAGTGTTTTTCAATATGAAAGTGTAACGTTTATCAATGAGAGTTTTTTCTTATTTATTCCTCCACTACATTAAATTATTATCAAACCATGTAGAAATAATAAAATCATTATATTACATATATGAATATATATTTATTTTTTTGATACAAACTAAAAATTGTAAACTTCCATCAAATGGGTTATGAAATCATCATTAATGTGTATGGTGGACTACCGTTCCTTGAACCAATGCATTTCATTTTTTCCATTATCATATATACAATTTTTAATTTTCGTTTCATATGTGATACAATGACATCAATCGTGTGTATGACAATCTAAAACCCAACAAATTTATGTGATTTATCAATCCCAAACAGTTAATATAGAGGATAATAATGAGGAATTTAATGAGATTATGTTATATAAATAAAATTATAATTATATTAATGACATATTTTTAAAACTAAAATAATAATATATCGTTTCATTTCTAACATTTTCACTCATTGATAAATTATAACGTTTTTTGTGTATGTGTGGACTGCCGCCTTCATGAAGAAATGTTACTTTCCCTATACCTCCCCAAAACACATTTATGTTTTGTATAAATATATTTAAATAAATTAAATTTTATTGAATATATTTTTATCAATATTTAATGTAATAATATTACAATACTCCCTCCTAAAATTATATTTCAAAAATTTAATCATTAATCATTCGTATGTATGACCTACCATCTCCATGATCATAACATATATTATTTCTCAAAAACCGATTTCATGATTGTTTATAAAGGTATAATTGATTCATATATATTAAATTTTTTTGATGATTATTGTTATTTATATGATTATTCAATGACCAAATGAAGAGGACTGAAAATAAAATATCAGAACATATACAAAAAATATTATGGTTATTACCTGAATTGTGATTTCAATAAATAATTTGTTATAAATGAGTAATAATTGGTTATAAGTAATTCATATGTGTAATAATATATATAATTGTTTTCCTAAAATTTATTTCTAATAAATTTAAATTTAGTGTGTAATATTTTTGAATTTTTACAAATGATGTTAATACTTATGGTATGATATTTCTAGTATCACTTTTATTTCAGTGAGACATTTGAAAATAACCACTCATATATTTTTTATAGTGTATATACTAACTCATTGGATTGTTATATGATGAATATACTTCTTTTAATGATATTTAATGTCTTATTTAATATTATTATTTATTGGATCTTCTGATCCAAATGATTACTAAACCAGAAAGTTATTTTTGTTCACTTTTCTAAATTTGTGCAACACAAGCCACATTTCCCACTTATTAATTTTATATAGTTAATATAATTCCATTGAATGTATTTTATGATGAGCATATTGAAAATTAATATGATTTTCATATTCATCGGATGTTAACTCTTTCATGGGGATTCTAATTCAATGTTACCAATGTGGTAGGAGTTTTATGTTATAATCTCATCACTTAACAAGATTATATATGATTATCTTTCCAATGATGAAATAATAACATTTATATCCTAAAAAACTCATTAATTTTTTACTTATATGGTGGTTTAATGATATTACATTTTCCCTACATTTTTATCTCTTTATGTACATAAGAGTAAAAAATTAATTTCTTAAGATAAATCAATTTTATATCTCTTCAGCCAAAATTACATTTTTTTCTAAAACCATATTTTGTAAACAAAATTATTTTTTTTTAATTTCTAAAAATTATTTTTCAATTTCATTTATACCAATGTATTAATTTAAAAAAAATTAGGAATCTTCATTTCTTTTTCCCAAAAATTCCCATTTGGATTTTAACAAAAATATGAATTGAATCATTACTATATTGTGTACGACGTGATCTAAATTTTCTGTTTTCATGACTATTATTCTCCTTGAAGCATCCATTATATGAATTCATTGTAATATTCAAAGATTAGTATTTTGAATATATTTGAAAATTTATTATTTTAAATGTTTTTTTCAATGAAATTTTATCTTCCTCAAGACATGTTTAAATGAATTTTTAAATATTCCTTCAAATATTTTCAATTTTATTTTCAAATATACATATTTTCAAAATATTTTATGTTTCAAAATGTGTTTTAAAAGTATTAAATTATTTTTCATGTATTTATTAAAATAATTTTAAATTAATATTTTATATATTTTTATGTTATCTTCATTGAAAAAGACATTAAAAATATATAATTTTTTAAAAAGGTTTCATCAAAATGGAAAAGTTATTTTCATTAAAAAAATGTTTTAAATGAATTTTTAAAATAATAAACTTTAAATTTTTAGGCTTTTTTAATAATTAGTGGATTTAAATGTAATTTTATGACTTTTTATTTTTAAAAAGTCATTTATAATGAAACTATACATTCCATAAGAAATTGTACATGTGATTATATTTTGAAAATAATTTTACAAATAGTATGATATCAGTTTTTTTAAATTATTATTTTATGTGCATATGAACATTGGATACCATTATTAATCTTCATATTTATTGTTTATGATGACATGTTGTTTCGGAAACCAATTTCTTTTACAAGGGATATACAATGATAAAATCATTTTCCTACCTTCTTTTTTTACATGGTTTATGTTAAGATGAAATGATAAAATTAATATTGATTATATCTATTTTACTTTGGTTTTGATATGTTGAAATGTTTCAGAGACACACATCATTTCATGAGTAATGATATGATTGATTTTTTTATTATCTTGCCACAAAAATATTTTAAGATACCATCTTTTTTCAATTCATATAACACTTTCGTTTTTAAATATATTTTTTGGGAATGTAATTTATTTTTAATCCCTGTTGGTCAAGTATCATTTGGAGACGAAGAGAATTTATTAGTGAAACTGACATAATGATCATGGATATATATATTTTAACAAGTATAGTTTATTTATAAACATATTAATTGGGGTTTTAGGGGTTTCCCATATTTTTGGAAGGATTAAAACATGTTTCATGTGATTTTTCAGAATTTTTGATATAAGTTGTTACCAGAGCATTACCATTCCGTGTAAATGGGTTACACAGTGGGAAAATTAATTTAGTTTGATTATGTGATTGTTATACATGTCGTGAAATATGACCTGGAGTGTACTGGTTACATTCTAGGAATCCTCATTATACTATGTGTAATGACCGAGAAATCTTAAATGCATGTTGAGTTAATTGGTTTTTTGATGTAACTCATTAATATGGAATATATGATGTTAAATGGGGATATAAACCATTAATTAGTATTGATCAGAGGTTTTAATCTATTCATGCATATAATTTATTTAATTACACCAGTGAAGACTCTCCTTCTCATACACATGGTGAATTCTATGTGATTTTGGAACACCTTATTAATTATTGAACCCTAGATCACACATATGATTTCCAGTGAGTTTTTCTATTTTGGATTTCCCTCTTAATCATTTTTCCTCCAATATGGAAGTCTAAATATCTTTACCGTGTTAATTTTTTGTGTTAACATGAAACTTGTTCGATCTAGGTTTCTTCTTTAAATTATATGCACCTTCCTTCTTATAGGAATTTCCCATTAGATGCTCTCTGTTAATATCGAATTAAAGGCAGGTGGTCTAAAACATTTCCCTATTGTCCGTTTAATTTTGAATGTAAATAATTTTCTATTACTCTTACTATATAACATGTTATCTAATTAATATATTTCTTGAATAATGGTAAATCATGAATTGGAATATTATTTTAATCCATTTTTTTAATAGTTATTATGGTGTAGCATGTATCTACCAATTTGGTTAGAAAACCCTTAACTAAAAAAGAATTGGATAATGGCTTATAGCATGTTTAGAATTAAATTATAAATTAATTTTTTTTATGATTTAGAATAAATTTGGTAATAAATTATATTTATAAAAATGTATATTTATAATTTTAGAGATAAATTAAGGTGAAATTAAGGATTATTTTTATTTTTAACAATTATCTATTGAGTCTTATGAAGTGAAATTATTATATCCTTACATTTATATAATTTGTTTTGAAATCATATGAAATGATTATATTGTATGATATTCATTGTGATACATGATGAAATGATTATATAGGAGGTTATTCCCAATGATACACTCTAAAATGCTTATATAGTGGGATACACCTAATGATACCTATTGAAATGCATATATAGCAGGCTATTCCTAGTGGTGAAATATTACATTATTATATATATGTCTTTTCCAATAGGAAAATATTATTAGATAGTGGGAGGGTTATATTTTAATGATTTAATGTTTATAACAAAATTTAGATTTGTTGATGTTGAAATTCGTATATATAGGTATTTTATTGGTGGCTAATGTTCTTTATATAGGGCTATTCGTTATTTTTTTATTATTACATCTTCTACTATTTTGGTCGAAATTGTTTTGATATATTCTATGACACATTTTTCTATGGTGATGAGGCATGTTAATATATGTATTGTAATAACGTATTAATTTATAAACATGTTTATCACTTTATTGCATGAACACATTATCATGATGGTTTCATTTTGAAATGGTGATGAAAAACTACTATGTTTATCTCACACCCTATTAAGGTTGTGTTTAGTAGTAGAGAAGATAAAAATGTTTAATTTTTGTTCAAGGAAAATGGACCATATTTTTTATTTTAGGATTACACGATGAGTTAGAGTTTAAACATAGGACCAACATGAGGTTTGAGACCAGGGTCATTTAAGATTACTATGTATATTGGTTCTTTTATTTTTATATCACCAGTTTTACATTTAGTTAAATTTCATTATTTCATTACATGATTCCTTATTATTGGTTTATTATTTCATCATTCTCTTTATAGTTGTTTAATGAAATATTTCCACTCTTTATCATTAAAATTATATTTATAATTACTTTTTCATTCAACTATATTGTAACTATGTACTAAGGGTATAGTCTCTCCAATATACCCATCACAACCTTGCTAAATGTCATAAGTCTAAGGAATATGGGTAGGAAATCTTGAGTTCTTGTGACAAAAAATATTTGGCCACATGAGAGATGGATAGATCAAGGGATGTTAAAAGTGAAATCAAAACGAGTTTTTTTAATAATTTCTTTCTTTAATATTTCAGAAAATAATAACATATACTATGATGTGTCTAGACATTGAAACGATCTTGTGCATTGGATTATCATTCCCATGTAAGGGATAAAATGGAGTACCCAAGGCTGATATTTCTATTCCTGATAATTCCTTTCTAATGTTTATATTATTTCACCTAGAGTGAATCACATGTTGTATAAACTATTTTATCTTGAAATTTATTCTCATTGATTGGTATGATGTGAGATGAGTATATATATATAGGGATATAACTTTACATTCATTTTTAATAACATGTACACATTTATTTAATGTGATTTAAATTCATTTATGAACTGTGTAATGAGATAATTTTAGTATTTGTTTATAGAAATAAAAGAATTGGTATTTCATTCCAAAAAACTTTTAATCCTTGTTTAGATATAGTATGACCAATTAATGTCTATTTTTTCCAATATTAAGGTTGAAATTTTTGAAGAATTATAAGGAGTGTGTTTGTCTTATATAGAAATACCCACCATGCCACATTTGAGTTGATAATAAAGAGACTATGAATCAACAAGCTTAAAATGTACCTGAGCTATAGATTTCTATAGGTCGTGTTTATTAGATGGATGTTCAACATTTTAATAGCTTCTCGAGTGTCATTAAATCCATGAAAAGGGATACTATTAATAAAATAAATTAATATTAAAATCTAATGAGTTTGTTTTAGCAGAAAAATTCCCAACATTAACTTCGGATATAGGACCCCATGTATGCTTGTTCTGGATCAGGTCAGTCCAACATATTTTAAAGCATCATCATTGAATTGTGGATAAGAGGGCCAATCTTAGTGCATATAATCTTATTATTCTTATATAGAATTAGTGGAAAAATTTGTATTGGACGGGATGAATGATGAGTTATCTAGGATGGAATTGTAGGATATATTCTAGATAAATATATATCTAGAGACTTTGAGGGATGCAAAGGCTCACTAATTCATAAAAATTATGTAGGATGGCATGTTAGTACTGAACTGTTGTTGATACTCCACCAACTTGCAGTGCTTTGATCCATCATTAGCCTCCGTTTAGATTTTGAGAGTGAGATGATTTAGTGATGTTATTCACAATAATATCTAGTCTCATGTGAAAATATTTTTCTTTAGTATATTTTATGATGTCAGGAATTAAGACTCTTTATGGAAGAGATTCTGAGAGAGACCCTGAGCAGTGATCTTTCATTTTAAAAATAGAAAACTAGAACCCCTTCTTCTGCAAGAATGAATCATTTCATTGATATTTTTATCCAATGAAATTACAACTAGAGTAGTTGGGGAATTTGGAATCCTTCTCATGACTAGAGAAGGTTTCACACATGAAGTATAGGGAGAAACACAAGAAAGTATACAATATTCTATTTTTATTAGATAAGAAAGTAACTATTCATGTTTTATTTAGTAATTCTCTTGTTAAAGAGAATTGATGTTATAGGTGACCTTGAAGTGGGTGAATTTTGTTTGGATAGTTACTTTCAGGATATATTTTAAAATAGTGGAAGAGAATGACAACATCCTCCCCTATCATCAGATTATCAATTATAGGCAATGATTATAGAATGTACTATGATCAATCTACTGTTAGAATTTGTTTTTTCAGATGTAAACGATCGATTGTTTTCTTATATATCTAAATTTGTGAGTACACTTGATAGAAATTATCATAAACATGATATAGAGTTAAATTTGGTTTGACATGTCATGAGATGTTGGATGCATTGTCTTTTGGGTGAGAGGAATATGATGTATATGGGCCACATGATCTTCTGGTACATATTTTATCAGAGGGTATTGAATCCTTAATAGAGGAGGTGGGTCATGTAATGTTAGTCTTTAAATGCCGAGTTTAATTATAAATAGATAATGTGAAACGTAATTTTTAGTGATTTGAGAAAGAAATGTTGATAGAGGCAGTGCATAAGTCTTTTGATGAGTGGATGATGATTAAAATATTCGATTGACATGCATCTACATGTTCAAAAGTCATGGGGATGAGTAGTTTTAAAATTCTATATCTATTATACACAATCTTTTGGAACAAATCAATATATGAATGCTATCTAATCTAGATAGATTTGGTTTGATTGAATTCCAATATAGTGAGGAGATACCTCAGGATGGTCTCTTCATAGTAGAATTGCTATTCTTTTCTGTGGAGGATTAAGGGTATCTTTGGGACTATTTGAGGATCTAATGGGAGAGTTTCATGCTTCTAAATGGGTGGTACATGTTTTTTTTTTCAATTTTGTATCATGATCTCCATAGACAATAGTTTTTGTTAGGAATGATGAATTAATTAACTAGATTTGTGGAGAGATGTTTCAATTATGAGTATGTGAATATCAAGAATCATAGAACAATGGGGATGTTTCAGCCCTTACCCATTCATGAGTGCAAATGATATGAATTCCTGATGGATTTTGTGATAGTATTATCCTGGAAAACCTTTAATAATGATGCATTATGGGTGATCATGGATCAATTGAAGAAGGTAGACCACGACGTTCCTATAATGTAGATGTTCATTATTGATGATATGTGTAGAATTTATCTATATGAGATTGTTTGGTATTATGGTTTCCCAAAGAGTATCTTTTTAGATATAGATCATAATTTCAAATCATGTTTTTTAAAGTGTCATTAGAAGGATTTTGGATTATAGGTTATATTGATAACAACCTATCTACCTTAAGAAAAATTATCAATCTGAGTACAGTATTCAAATTTTTAATGATATGATAATATCTAGAGATTTGTATTTCATTTATTCTTAGGAGAAACAAATTAAAATTAGTGAGTTTCAATATAACATCAAAATCAAGGAACAAATACAATCAGAAAACATTTTAGGAATGGTTTGTACGTATGTTCCATTCACCTCTTTGATGGTTAGAGGCATGTCAGTTAGCTCTCATTGTACCGAGTCTCATATAGAAGATGTACGATCATTTTTAGTTTATCAGGAGGCATTTGGATATCCTTCAAAGAAATAAAATAAATTATGTTTAATTTCAGAGACAACATCTTCAGTTTTATTTTGGTTTCCAGGTTTTCCTTAGATTTTTAATTATATTGTTAGAACATCATATTAGTAAATAGGGTAAGATAGTTCCCAGATTTCATGGGAAATTTGTGATAGTGTATAACATTGGTCTATTAGAAAACGAACTATACATTCCAAAATGATACAGTTACAAATAAAAAAATTCATGTTTCATAGTTTCAGTGATTTTATCCTGACCCTTCTCATGTGATAGGAGTCGAGGAAATCGATTTTTTTGATGATGAAACCATTGAACACCCAATAAAGATTTTGCACCATATTGAGAGGTATCTATAGGGTTAGACTATTCCTCCCATATTAATACAGGGGAAACATGGTCATTTTTTTGAGGGGACCTTGGAAATGTATTCTGATAAAAAATCATAATGGCATGAATTATTTATGAAGACCCCGTATTATTATCGGGAGCATCTCATGTCTGGGGATGTTTGTTTTTTTAACTAATGGAGTCTAATTATAAATTTTATATATTTAATTATGAGGGATTTCCAATAGTTTGTAAGGATTTAGAGGTGGTTTCGATGATTTTGATGAAGATGGACTAGTAGCTATGTATAAGTACTTTACATGCCATGTAAATGGGTATTACTACTTGAAACTACTGCTATGTTGATGGAATGAAAGTGATATAGGTAGGGAATTGGTTCATGGTGTAAACTTATTAAACAATATGAATCTTCAATACCCAATGAGTAATTTTTGAGTAGGGATAAAATTAAGCTGAGGTGATAGGTTCTTTTGTAACTGTTGAATAAAAATACATCACGTGAATGAAGCATAAATGATTTTTGATTTTTATAGTTAGGGGTTTTAATCCTTACACAGATATGATTTATTACATTCATTTGGTTCATCATCTCTCTCTTATACCAAGGGAAATTTCCACACAATTTTGGAATTCCTTCCTCTATTTCATACATTCCAACCACACCTCTAATCTATAACGTGTGGTTCTGATTACGTTTTCCATCTTCATACATTATTATATGTCTTTGTTGTGAAAATCCCCCTACCGAATTGGTTTTTTTTAAACTAAAATTTATTTATCCAGGATTGTACTTTTGATCTTCTAAAGAATAGTTCATATTGCATTTACTTTTGGTTCATTTTTTGTTATTCTTCTTGATTATTGTAGGGTGTCTTAAACAAAACCCTATAGTCGATTTATTTTTTCAATTATATACTATTTTCATATTGTGTCAATGTGCCGTGGTCTATATATAATTTATTGATTGAATATTGGTATATCATTCATTGAATTATTTGTTTGATCACTTTTGATTTAATTGTTATTGTGACTTGGAATATGGATATTCATCAAGGGAGAAAATCGTTAATTAAAGCTGATTTGGAGAATGTATAATAGTGTGTTTACCATGGCATGGAAACTTATGAGAATTATTTATAGTGAATCACTATTCTAATTACCAAAATTTATCAAAATGGATTGTGATAATATTGGGTAAATAAATAAATGATAAATTAAATACTAAAGATAATTTTATGGTTTTAACCGTTAATGATTGTGATGTGATATTGTGATATCCTTAAAATTATTCCTTGTGTTTTGATATTTTCTAGAATTATTATATAGTGGGCTATGCCATGTGACACCTACAGAAATGATTATAATGAGTTATGTGCTAAGTGATACTTACTAAAATATTAATATATGGGGATATTCCAAGTGATACATTCTAAAATGAATATATAATGTAGAGACCCGAAGCCTGACTTACATGGACATTACATTACATTTGCGGAATACTTAATACATAACAAAACACACACACAAGGATCGTAATAGTTTAGTGTCTTTGGAAACTCGGAACGTAATCTTCTAATCGTGGTGAAAGATCTTCAATATCTTCCATAAAGATCTTCCATTTTTTTTACCTAAAACCTTTCTTTATTTCCTGGGGAAAATAAAACATAAAAGGGTGAGCTCAAATGCTCAGTAAGGGTATATAAAAAAATCAATCACATCATATTCATAAGAACATAACTTTTGAAAATCTTAACCTGCAAAAGAGAGAATAATTTCATAACATGGGATAAATCATGGCAGTGAAATGTAATCACAATAATCATAACTTAAAACATGAAACTTTGTGGCATTCACACATAATCATAGAGAATCATTTCTTGTTAGTCAAGACTCATTGCCAAGACTATCTTAGTGGACAAAGTCCCTTTCTGAATCGAGTAACACTCATTTCAGTCCTGTTTCACTGAACTGGTATAACCTACCATTTCAGCCATGTCTATCTCATGAGATATAAAATCTTTACCCAATGCATTGGAGGGAGATATAGGTCCCACCCATCTTATAATGAATCCTTTCTTATGTGTGCCACATAATCATAAAACATACATCATCCCATAACACATGTAACAAAAATGGGATTCTTGAAACATCATGACATCATAAATAAATTCATATAAGATAAAAGAATTCATAAAAATAATTCCATCACAACATGATCAAATCAATGTAATAATAGGGATAAAAACAGAACCCTTTATTATCTTAGATGGAAAATAATTTTGATAAAACACTTGAACTCCATTCTTGAGGAAAATATCCTTTCTTCTTCAAAAACACTTTTCTTTTCTTAACATGTCATACAATTATAATCTAAAAGAAGTTGATTAAAAATAAAATTGAAAACTTGTAAAGGAAGCTTCTTGGAAATAATTTTTTAAAAATCCATTCATGCCGTAAAAAAAACATTCTTCGTACTTTTGTCGGAAAAGTCAAAAAGTACCTCGTACGACAAAAGATTCCTTTCATACATATTACTAAAAATTCACCGAAGGGTAGAATTGGATTTAAACTATTTTAAGTGGATGGAAATAATATTACATATTGATGAAACATGGATGTGGATGATAAAATACACCCCAGTAAATACTTACGAATAAACAATCTCGAATAAAAATGAGATTGTGATATTTCCCCTTACCTTAGGTCCGACTTGCTTTGTACGTGTCCGAACCTCCTGTATCATGGTTTACATAATGTTATTGACTTATTACAGAATCATATACATTGTTATGATATCATATATGGTTCCTTTATGGCTTTATATTACCCGGTCTTTTGTAAATTTATGTTAAAGTAGCATTTTGGGTAAAATTGTCTTATTTGTTGTTCGTGTTTTTAACTTGTAATTATTAATATGATTACTTGGATCATGATTACTTATATCCAGAATGTAAAACGTGATTTATATATAATATATATTCAGAATATACATATATATATATATATAATATATTGATAATGGAATGAAATACACCGTTCATGGAGACGGTAGTCCGTACGTACGCATGAATGCTGTTTTCGTTTCCTTATTGAATTGAATGGAATTAAGTAGATGACATACATATAAATATACATAAATAAAGTATCATTATTATGTCATATATTTCATTATTACTTATTATATATGCTTTATAATCATTCATGAATGGTTAATGTGGAGAATGAATCTCATCGCGTCGTGGAGACGGTAGTCCGTACGTACGCACGAGCGATGATATCGTTCCCATGGTCGTGGAATTGTGTTAAAGTATATGCATATTATTTCAGTATCAATATAATTTTATAATAATCATATATAGTTACTCATTACATCATTATACCCATCCTATTAAGGTGGTCGTGGAAAATAGATTACACCACGGCGTGGAGACGGTATTCCGTACGTACGCACGCGCGGTGATTTACTTTTTCCGTAGGATGGATAGAAGGTGAATTAGGGTTGTTTCATATTTATAATAACATATCAGTATGTAAGTTATACTGATGTTATTACTTTTTCATGAAACAACTAAAGAAGAAGAAGTTGAAGAACAAAGAAATTGAAAAGATCGGTAATGGATATTACCTCTTCTTTGGAATGCCTCTTTGAATCCTCCACTTAGGGAACTAAGATTGGTCTTTGCAGAAGACCAGAACCTCTAGCATTATTCTAGGGAAGTGGAGAAGGAATTTTGGCAGGGGTTGGCCGAGCTTGAGTGCTCAATTTGGTGTGAGGAGGAGGGGGAGGAGGTGCCCTTTTATAAGGGAGGAGAGGGGCACCTTAGGAATTCTTAAAAATATTAATTTATAATAAATCTAACCCCACTTAAAAACTTCCAAAAATGACTCATATTCGAATATTAGAAATGATAAGGTTGTAATCTCATCAACCAATAGAATTTAGACATGTTAGGAATTTATTTTAAACATTATCAACATGATTTATCCTTATTTAACCAATTTAATTTTATTTGTGGTAATAACATTCTAAATTTTAAATTATAACAAATAATTATTTATTTGTTGTGAATTGTCCATAATTGGATACTTAATAACATTTTAGATCATATAAATTTAAATTTATAATTTTTAAATATTCTTGTGATTTTTAAACTATTTTATAATATGTTATTTTTATAAAATAACAATAGTGTCAATTTGGACACTATTCATTTATTTGAATTTAAATAAAATAAATACAGAAGATATGTTCGAAATAAAAGCTTTAATAGATTTATAAAATGTCACATGTGTCTATAAAATTAGTTGAGCACATTAAATTGTTCATATAATATTTATTTTATTATTTTTAAAACAATTTATTTGGTTTATCTCTTAATAAAATAATTACTACATCATTTTTGTATAATTATTTAATATACTTATTTGTTTTATAAAAATTTAAAATAAAATCCTATGATGAAGATAAATATATTAACTTTCACAATAATACTTTTACTCGAATTTATCATCTTAAAATCACAATATTTAAATTGTTATATTTATTAAATTATGAAGGTGACAACTTTGGCATCATTTAAAATAAAATAATATAAGTGTCATAATAGCTTGTATAAGACTCCAAATGGTCAAATATTCGACCATTGGATTATTACAGTTTCCATTTACATGACCAATAAGTTTTGGTTAGGGTTTTGTGCCTTTTATGGTCACTATTAGTTTAATAAAAACTATATTCTTGATTTTTCACTAGATAAATAATTTCTGCATCACTATTGTGTCACAATTAATGATAATTATTTAATCCCAAAAAATTCTAAATAAATTCTCATGATGTAGATAATTTTGTTAGATTTCTGGAGACTATTCATGTTGGAAATTTATGATGTTTATCACTAATTTAAAATTATTATACTTATAAGATTTAAGAGAGTGACATTTTGTCACTTTCTTTGGTTTTAATAATAATTAAATTATTTTCATGGCCAAAAGTCCATAAAATGAATCTAATCCGACCCTTAGTTTATATGGGTTTACTTTTAGTCATAAAATAGGATTTTGGCATGTTTTAGGGTAATTTTATAATATTATATTTACCCTTAATTACCCGATTTTCCTTTAACTATGGTAAATAAAATTTACCTTAGTTACTATTCATAATTCCCTAAAATAAAAAGTAGCCTATTAATATAATTTGGACCCACTGATTCCAAATATGGAATCCATTTTTTAAAATTAAATACACAGAAGTTGCAGAAATTAATTTAAAATTAATCCCGTTGTCGAATAAAAACGGGTTTTTGTTTAAAACATTTCAAAAGATTGAATTGATTTAACCTACGAATTCAAGGTAAAATCAATGCTAATGACATTCATTATATTAAATGGTAAAAATATATTCTATTTATACTTTAAAACCATTCAATATTATAATTTAACCACATAATATATTACGATGAAAAAAGTTGTTTTTAATTAAAATATAGCGTGTTTTTACTATTCATTAAAATATGAAAGTTATCGAAAAAATATCAAAACATTGTCTAATGTAAATTTTTACATCCTGATTAATGAGAAGAATTTTATTTTGTCAAATTGAACATATAAACATGTCAAAAACTAGATTTAAGGTGGGTGTGCCATCAAAAGGCGGAAAAACTGCATTTTTTGAAAAATATTTATTTTACCTGAAAAAATTATTTTGTTCTTATAACATGTTCTAGAAAATGTGTAAGATGAATAATAATGTTATAAAATTCAAAATTTAGTTAATACTATTCATAACGGCTAGTTCATGACAATATTATAATATATCATTGTTTATTAAAACCCGGTATTGCGTACAACACACGCTATCGAGGAAGGTCGCGATTGCGTGTAATGCAAGCCAAGTCAGGGTTGCGTGTTGTGAAAGAATCCTTCGTTGTTTCATATAACAGAATCCAACCATATTCCATTTATACATTTAATATATATATATATATATACTCAATGTTGCATAGAATAACTATTATCAAAATTGGGTGTAACACGGTCCAAGAATAGTGTTGCGTATACTGCAAGCTAATACGGTGTTGCGTATAGCACAAGGTAATCTTGGTGTAGAATACAACAAAAGACATTAATTAAATTAAAATAATATTTTTCATAAAATCTCGTGGTGTTACATATAATGGGCTATGAACAATGATACCTGATGAAATTATTATATATATAACTTTTTATTGGAGACTAAAATGTTTTTAAATTCTTCATGGAATTATTTGATGATGTAATTCTTATATAGTAGGTTTTTCCCAATTGATTCCAAAAATCATATATATAAGTTTTTTCCCAATTGTCGAAATTCTTATAAATAAGTCCTTTGAATGTATTTTGATTTTTATATGGTTTATGGTTTTTGTTTTAAAGTTCGTTCAATATGATCAAATACATTCTCATAATGTTCTGAAGATTGTTGATTTATATATTGTAGTAATTGATTTTTAAATACACCTATTCATCTCCTTATTTCATGAACTCTATATCAAACTAGTTTCATTTAGAAACTATGATTTCTAATAATTTGTTTTACTCACACCCTATCTGTGCCTTTTTTTGTACCTGAGAAGATTACATTGATGATTGCTTTGACAAGGGAATTTGACATTATTTTTTATTTTGTGCTTGTTGGATGGGATGGAGATTGGTGAAGTGACTGACATTAGGTTCGGAATCTGGGTATTTTTAGTTAATTATGTATGTTGGATATTTTTTTATATCATCATTTTTACATTTACATACATTTCAACCTATCATTACATGATTCATTATTATTGGTGTGTTGAATATAGTTTTTCATCTAATTTTTTTAATATAAAATTTCTACATTTTTTATGTTACTAGGACATATATTGTTAATGTTTATTTCCAGAATTGTTTATATATGTACTATGGGAATATTATCCCCACTATATTAATCTGGACCACGTTGTTAGTATCTATCATATAACATACAGGGAGGTTCTCTTGAGTTCCTGTTTCTATGATCATTAGGACATAAGAGAGTGTGTCATATTGAGGGATGTTGAATATCTACATGATTTTCAGTATGCGATAGGTGAGACCTATATCTCCCTAAATTAAATAATTTAAATTTTAATATCCCCTAATATAAATTGTACTGGAATGGGGAATGATCCTGGTTCAGTAAGGGACCTTTTCTTCTAGGATAGTTGTGAGATTGAATGTTAATAGTTATGATGGTTTAGGGAGTGAACCCATTCCACTTTGATAGACTCGGTAGTTATCCTTGAATACTATGGTAATTATATTACATGATTTGAGTATGTAAAAATTGTATGTATTTTACTAATGTTATGATCTCTAGGATAATCCTATTTCATTTCATTGTGATTCATTTCATATAAACTACCAATAATTATTTCATGATTAAAAATTATGATATT
Organism: Viscum album; assembly: GCA_963277665.1. Lineage (NCBI taxonomy): Eukaryota > Viridiplantae > Streptophyta > Magnoliopsida > Santalales > Viscaceae > Viscum > Viscum album. The sequence goes on from OY728165.1 coordinate 246,381,079, forward strand.
TGATATATAGGGTATGGTTTTGAAATATTCTTATATTGTCCTCCATTCTATAAATTTTATGCATGTATGTACCTTGATTTCCCTTACTAAAAACATAAGATTACTTTTTCAAATTTTTACTTTCACTAGATTGTGAATAAGTGTTTTTATGTGGTTTATGATTGTGAAGACTACTAAAAGGAAATATCATTACTGGAGATGTTAAAAATAGTTCTATAAATTAGATGATTTCATTCCTAGTATCCAAAGATATTAAACTATAATTTTTCATTAGTGTGAATTTGTATAAGGTATTTAATATTCTTCTAAAAATATATAATATCTATATATGAAATATTGGTTCACTATTATTGGTATTAGAGTAATGGTTTAGATAACATTTGGAAACTACGATGAGAATAATTTAGTGAGATACCTAGGGACTCTTCTAAGTATATATCTTGGGATATGACAAAGGATATGTCCAAGGATGGGTCAAACTATAAGAAAATGTACTCTAATTATGGTAAATGGTTGATCTATTAGTTTACATGCAATTCACTACATGTGCAATACTACTAGTGGATGTGGCCCTGACCCCAAGGTACCTAGGGATGATAACTCAAATAAAGTAAATTGATATGGACTCAATCATCACCTAGTGTATGAGAATAGGACCTTCTACACTACATGTTTTACAATGGTAGGGGACATACATATGAAATTCCACAAATGTTTTTGAACCATTATTAATAATTTAAATAATAACAATGAATGGACAATATTGAAAATAATATTTCATTAACATAAAAGTATGTGTAACTTTTATACATATTTTAAGATATTTTTCATGAATAAGTCATTTCCCAAAAGGATTATTGTTTCTTATATAATTATTTTTTGTTATTAATAATTAATATAAATAGTAAGAACTGGGTTGACATAAAATGAAATAGAAAATGTATACATGATAATGAATATAGGACGATGACTATAGTGAAGGATATTGTGATTGTTCTTAATTAATTATCACAATATATGATTAAAACCTTTCACCTTAAAAACATTCTTACTCAAGAAATAATATATGGATAGAGTTCAATGTGAGTTTTTGAGGTGTATCCCTAGATAAAAAAAGATATGGAATCCTGTATATCAGGAATGTGGGAAGAAGATCCCAAGTGAATGTCTTAAATAAATGATAATGATAATATAGTGTGGAAAATAAGGACAAAAGGAAATTATTTTCTGATGAAAAATAAAAGGTACAGTTAATAAGATAGATGATAATAATTTTTCCCTAAATAATATGGATGAATGTTATAAATATGAACAATATGGACATTATACAAATTGATGTCTTATGTGTATATATCATGATGAAAATGGGGATTTTGGTATTACTAATTGATATACCACTGATGATTAAAAGACTATAAATAAAATATGATATCCATCGGTTTTTAAAATTTTTTATTTTTGTAAACAAGATAAGAATGATTGAATTATGGTTAATTAATTTTATGAAAAGATTCATTATTCATATAATCGGAATTAGGTATTAAGGAATAATATTATCAAGCCTAGTTTATAGTTTAATAATTAAGTTGAATGCCTAAATTATTTAGATATTAAAATTAAAGAATTATGTTATATGAATCATGATTTATAAGGGTATTTCAGTATATGTTTTCCATTTATAATTTTCATGAATTTCTGTTTATTACTAATAACTTATAAATTTTATTTAATGTCAATGTTATATTTTATAGATGACACATAAATATGATAAGATAAGATAAGATTAAATATGTTCCTAATTTTTGGAAGTGGTGTTTATTTTGGGATGAATATTTAATTTATATTGATAATTTTAAAGAGATAATACTAATTAACTTTGAAATGAACAATTATTTTTTAATAAATTGGTTAATTATATCATTGATCGTGTTAATAGTATTTTTTTATTTATGGAAAATATTCAATAATATGTGGTTTTCATCAATATTTGAGGAAGTATGAATGTTTTCATTAAGGTTTTTATAGAAATTATAATTATTTCCATGTTTTAAGGGATTAAATGTTGATGGTATTAAAACGTTTATTATTTGAAAATAAAGATTTACTTTATATTGTTTGGGGTCTTAACAAAAATTTGATTTTGTAAATTTTGTGTGTTTATTTCTAAATTTATAAATTTTAACCTTTTGAAAGGATAAAAAGGTTAAAAATTTATGAAATGGTTTATGCTTAACTTTAAATGAGGTATTAAAGATGAATTTATTAATTCACCGTATATATATTTCATCATAATAGAATAATAGGGGTAACCATTTTTTTATCACTAAATATAGAAGGAATTATTTATCATTCTATTATTGATATTTTGATCCATTAATTCATTATGCATAAATAAATACATTTTTATTTCTATGAGTAATAGTTGAAGTTGAAATTTATTGAATCTTAATTGAAGGATGAAATTTTTCATAGTATACAAAGGTTTACTAATCCCTATGTATATCGGTCCAATTGAAATTATTGATATTATCAGTATGGTAGCTTATTGATTAATGCATGCACCAAACCACTCTCGGGTTCATGATTTATTATGGGTATCATTGCAGAGGAAATTGATTTATAATCTATAAAATTTACATAATTGTAGTTCATACCACTAAGGAATGGTTTTTCTTATTCAGAACCACTGGTATTGATTCTGAATCGAGTAAATAATGTTCTACAAAACTGGATGAATCACATGGTCAATGTATTGTTGAAACCTCACCATTTTGAGGATGTTACATGGATACAAAAAGATCTAATGAGGAATAATTATCCTCAGTTATTAGGACAAATGTGATGAATTTCAATGTAGAATTTCATTTTAATAATTTATAATGTAACAATGCAAGATGAATTAATTTTTTTCATATAAATTTAATCATGAAGGTATTTTTCATCATAAGAAACCCCATGTTAATCTTTTGATACACCAAAAAATTTGTTTTTCATATGTTACAAACAATAATGAGTTTATATTTCATTAAAAAGAACATTTAATGTAGTTTATGTTACACACAACTCTGATTAAAAGGTGATCTATATTAATTATATTTTATATTAAAAAACTAATATTTCTAAATAGTAGTTTGGTCACATTTCATGATGTTATATTAAAATTTATAACCGATTTCTTTGAAAATTTATTAGATAAAATATAATTAATTTCTCAACACATTATAAAGAATTTATGTTAGAGTAGAATTTTGAGAATTCGTTAAAAAGAAAAATTTTCTAAAATGGCAAATATTTCGATGAATAATGAAAAATACTTGTTTTTTCTAAGAATTATAAATTATTTTAAATCATCTAAAAACATATAAATTTTATTAATATGCGATTAAATGTAAACTGAGTTCCATTATAAATCTATTAATAATATTTTGTTCTTTAGAATATATTTTATATCGAATTTTGGTATATAAACTTTTTATATTTTTGATACTTATCTATTTTCAAAAAAAAAATGATTTCTCGTCCCATATACATGTTTAATTTTAAATTTAAATTTAAATATTTTGTGAATTAAATGTTGAATTTTTTATTGAATATTTAAAAATACAAAAAATTATTCTATAAAAGAATAAAACATATTGTTAAAAAAAATTATTGGTTAAACACAAATAATTAATTACTCTGGTTAACGTAATAATTAATTTACTATGAGTGTTAAAGATAAAATTTAAGTGATCAAAATAGCCAAGAAATTATATTACACAAATTTTTTGGCTGTATATATACCTAATATAATACAGGTTGTATAATTTCTCACATAGGAACCTTTCACTTGTAAATATCATTGGATCAGCTTTTTCATTTCAAATATTACCAGTGTATAAGTCACCTTACTTATAAAATTCCACCTCATCTCCTATACTCTTCACAAATTCAAAACCCATTTTTATGCCAAATAATTTCCAAATAACTTTTTTAATTCCCTAATATAATTATATAGTCTTTATTATGGTCATAATTCCTTCCATAGACATATTTGTGGGAAACTCTAGGGTGGTTACCCGAAGAAGAGGTAACATTTTTCAAAAAGAGTTTTTATTTTATTTCATACTCCACCTCCTTCTATTATTATTAAACTATTATGATATAATAAAAAAACATTTTAAATATAATGAGTTTTTTAATTTTACGGTAATTATCTAAAACCATATCCACATAAATAAAATGGTTTATGAAATCTTCAGTAGTGTGTATAGTGGACTACTGCTTCACAAACTGATGTCAATCATTTTTCCATTATTACCTCTCATGGATAAGTTTGATGATGGATATAAAGTATATATATAATATTTATAAAACAATTCTTACTCTTTATTCAATATTTAATATATTTATTTCTAACTATCCATTCTATAATGTATATGATAACAGCCTTTGTGTGTACAATAGACTACCTTCTTGTGAAGTAATGTGATTCATTTTTCACTAATGCATTACGTAGAATATAATAATGTTCAAATAAATAAATATATGATATATAAATTAAAAAATTATCATATTAATTAATTATTTAACATTTGAAAAGGTAATATTTCATTTTATTTCTTACCTTTTCAATCATTAAAAGATGATAATGTTGTTCTTATACCTGTCGACTATCACCTTCACGAAGTAATGTGACTCTCACTTTTCATCACTATACCCCAAGAATGATATTAATATGAATATTTAATGAAATATTTATTTATTTTTCAAATTATTATAATTAATTAAAGATAAATATTACTTAATTCCTTTACTAAATGATTATTGAATATTGAAACGTTACCCATTCATACATATGACCTACAACTCTATGATCATAATGTACATTATTTAGAAAAAATATATGTCAATATATGTCATAAAAGTATAACTAATTTTTAAATATTATAAATATTTCAATAATATCATTCTTTATATTACGTAATCAAGATAAAAGTAATAAGACCAAAAATAAAATATCAAAACATATATGAAGAAGAATGTTGTTAATACCTACAACATTATTTTGACAAGGAATTTTAAATAAAAGGGTAGTAAATGGTCATATGTCATTCATATATCATATCATATATTTAATTATAGTCTAATATTATTTTTATTATAAAAATACATTTATTAAAAAAGAGGATTTAATAGTTACGATGGAATTCAAGACTTAAGGTAAGAAATGTGTAGTCTTTCATTTATTTCTGGGAGATATATGATAATTCTACAGTTGTTAATTTTTTTTGGTGAATTTACTTGTGAATTAACAAGTAATATCATGAATATATATTTAAATTAAATTTAAATTTTCATTCATGTTATTATTTATTTTGTTTTACTAGAAAAATGAAAACTAATGTGTTGAGGGAATTTTGTCTCACGTTTTTTATTATATGGAATTTTTCCATATTCTCGACTTATTTGATTTATATTTTGTATATAATCCACATGATTATATCTTAAGATTATTATAATAAATAAAATTGGTATTAAAAAATCCATTTCAGTATCACTCTTTCTTGGAAATTATGATTCAATGATACCAAGGTGGTCAGAGTTTTATGTTATAATCTCATCATTTTTCAGGATATTATATGATTATGATTCTGATAATGAAATCATATGAATTTTATCTCAAGAAAAAAATCAATATTATTACCATATGATTATTTTATGAAAATAAACATCCTTTAATTTTCGTCTCTTTATGCAACATGGAGTTGAATGTAATTTCTTTATGGAAAATAATTTATATCTATCAATTCGGTCAAAAATACATTTCTCTTCTAAAACCAATTTTTTAAAAAAAATGATTTAATTGTTTTTTTGAGATTACATAAAATTATTTAATAATGGAATTTTTACCAATTTTATACTTTTTCTAATTATATTGAATGGAATATTCATGTAAATTTCCATAAAAACTCGGGTTTTGTTTCAATTAAAATGTGATAGATATATTTTTTTTAATATGTACTGCATGAATGAAATTTACCACAGTCTTGACCAATTGCAGATTTTTAATACTTCGTTACTATTATTTAATTATATATTCAATGAAAATAATTTCAAAATGAATTATGATTTTTTAGTTGTAAAAAGTTATTTTCAAAAAAAAAATTGGCTTCACCATGAAATGTATTAAAATATTTTTAGAGATTACTTTTTATTTTTTCCATATTATTTTCAATTAAAAAAATTATAGTATGTTTTTTTATATTTTGTTTCACATATAATAAATTACTTTTTATCAAAAAAATTATTGAATGGTTTTATTAATAGTTTTCTTTATATATTTTCATAGATACTTTTTAAAGAATATGTTTGAAAATATTTTATATTTTAAAAAGTATTTTTTAAATAAAAATTATATTTTCATCAATATTATTATAAAATGATTTCATAATATTTCATTATTTGTTATTATTTTTTTTTAAAATGAAAATGTTTTAAAAAAATTAGGAATGATTATTTCATATAAGTTATTTGAAATAAAAATATATCTTCTTTATGAAATGTTCAAAGTGATATATGTTTAAAAATCATTGTTCCAATAAGATGACATCCTTTGATGTATCTATTTCTTTTTGGAATATATGAACAAAGGATACCATTATCATTATTTCAAAAAATTATTTGTGATGAAAAGATATTTATGAATCCTGTTTCACTTCCACGGGTTATATAATGATAAAATTCTTAATGAACACTCTTCTATTTTCATGTGATATTTGATGATGAAATTATGAAATGATTATGAAAACTATCTATTTTCCATCACTTATTATTTGATGAAATGTTTTGGAAACCCATTTCATTTCATGGGTTATGAAATGATGAATTTATTATTAACTTATGGAACACATATATATGATTTCCCTTTAAGAAATGATTGACTTGTATATTCCTCTAATCCATTTGGTAAATATTTAATTCTCATAAGATCCACTATACTTAAATAAGGTGTGATCCCTATTCATTAAGATAATTCACACACAATGAAGGTATTGGGATTAAAAATTAATTACTATCATAGTTTTGGTATTTAATCTATTAAACTATGATAGCCTTTGTAGTGGGCCTTTAATCTAATCAAAATTATTTTCTATGCTTATTTATAAGACATAATTCTAGGTCTTATATCAATAATATTAGATGATATAACATGTACCTTTAAATCATTATGATTGATGTCTTTTGAACATATAATATTTATTTCTTGAATCTAGATAATGAGAGTTCGTGTTGTAATTCACATGGCCTCCCATATATTTATATTATGTAAATATATCACTATATTGACCTTACTAAGAAACTGAGCTCACCTTATTTATGATTCTTCTTCCTAGGTTATCAATAATGTTTTATGTATGTTATGTTTTTAAAGAGTGCTATATGGTAATATCCTTATGGGATATGTTGAAGATCATTCGCTAAATTAGAAGATTATGTACCTAGTCTCTAACAAAACTAAACCACTAGGGTCATGGGGTCCATTTTTGTATTTTATTTAATATTCATATAAAAATATGTAATATATGGGTGAGTAAATTAAATTTCAATAATGTTTCACATGAATATAACTAAATATATTATGAAAAATATATGTCTTACACAAGTATAAAAGAAATTCGTTGGTTATAAATTAAATATATTAGAAAAATCCCATTCTAATGTTTAATAATACTTTTCTAAATAAATGTTTTTATAAATGGAATTTAAATTCTTTTTAATAAATTAAATTAATCATTATTTTTGAATTATTTTATTAAAATATAAATTATATATTCATTTTTTTAAAATCAGTAATGTTTGGTGATGTTAGGAAATTATTATCCATGTCTCTAAAACATGGGAACATGGTGAATGTTTTATTTTATTATGATTTTTATATTATTTTAGGAAATGGATATATACAAAATGTCACACTATCAACATAAATTACTCAGAAATTTCACTAATAATATAAAATTGGATAATTTAATTTTTAATTGATTATTATTATATTGAATTTATTATTTATAATTGTAATTTTTTTCTAAATTAGTTATTAAATAAATAAATTAAATGATTAGGCATTGTCATTATAGTATTTATTCTGTTAAAGGAAAAATAAATAATTATTTTAAAATTATTAAAATTTATAATATCTAGGTTAAAAATTATATTTCATTAATTTTATAGATATATATTTCATAATATAAATGAATGAAAATTCATTATTATAATTCCCTAGCTGTTTTGTTGTCTTTGAAATAATATTATACTAATAGTCTCAACAAGAATTACATTAATGGCTTTTCATATTAAAAATATTTTATCATATTATTTAAAAATAATAAGAAACATTAAATAATACAATTATAATGAGAAAATATCAAATATTTCATCCCCTATGAATTTATGGGATAATTGTTACATTATAAAAAAATATATAACCCTTTAATATTTGAAAAGTAACTACAACAGTTAAGACTAAAATTGGTTAACCAAGGGGTTACACTAAAATATATTGTTTAAAATGGAACCAAAAAAATATAAATTTATATGGATTATTATATTTATACATTAACCAATTTTTTTATAATATGTAGATATCTTAAATGAATTTGTCGTTATAATGACTTAATTATATGTTAATCACTTAAAAAATATCATGTGTGTACTTTACCTCCCTTAAGAATTTGAACCCTTTCTCTCTTTTCATCAAAAAAATTGATACATCTAGCTCAAAAAAATATTTATATTTATCCTCTCAACATCAATTGTCATAATTTCGTGGTTTTTCTATTTTTATAAATTACTATTCCATGTGTCCTTGGGAGAGAATCAAAAAGTGTAATCAAGATGAAAAAGTAATCGATGTACAAAACATATTTCAATTTATTACATCTAATACTTATGAAATATATATTTTATTACCCATAAAATAATAGATTAAATATCATAAATTCACTAAAACATTATCATAATCCTGAAACAACAATTCTAAACCCTTTTTTCCGTTAAATGATTAGTGAATGTATCGCTTCTGCATGTCGTGTTAACTACCACATCAACATTGCGATAAAATTATTTTTTGATCACCATCATACATGGATAGGAATTATTTTCTTATTAATGTTTATAAATGGTATTTATGAAATTAGTATGATTATATAATTATAATATAATATATACCTTTTTAAATTTTTAATCTATTGGAAACTAATAACTCTACTCATGAAAATGTGTATATAACCACGTTTATATAGTTATTTGAATCATTTTTTATTTTAGTGTTACATTAATGGTAATAAGTGTGTTATTAATGAATATATATATATGATATATAGGATATATTAATGAATATGTAATGATAAATTATTATTTTTTATTTTTTATTCCATCATTCAAAAAATAGAAAAAAAATTTATATATATGTATGACCTACCATATATAAGATCAAAGAAAATAATTTTTTATATCTCTTCCATTCATGGATTATTACAAAAAAATGTATCCCAAAACCTGTGTTTTGATCAAAGTTATAATTCAAAGAGAATTTGAAATTTTTCCTTTAGTGGATACGTCATTCTTTAAAATGATATCATGTAACACCCCGAGCTTCCATGATACGCTTCTCATCCAATAATGCAATAGCTTGCATTGTACGCAACTTCGAGTTCTAAAACACCGCGACAAATCATAGTAGCCGTTATAAATAGTAATAAAGAATTTTTAAAATTATAGAAATTTTATATTTCAAAATGGACTTCATTTTTGTATTCCTAATATTGAAATTGGCCTATGTTGAATTTTCTGTAATTTTATGAGAACTTCCGAATTTTTATGAATAGTGAAAAATAATTAAAACAACTTTTTTAAGCAAAATAATTTGTAGTGATAAGTTATATTATTGAGTGGTTTTAAAGTATAATTAGAATATATTTTTACCATTTTATCCAATGGTGTTCATTAGAATTAATTTCACTTTGAAATTGGACATAAACAATTGCTAATCTTTTGATATAAATTGTTTCCTAAAACACGCTATTTGTTGTGACAACGGGAATTAATTATAAAATTAATTAATGCAACTTATATTTTTGGAATTTTGTAAAATAGACATCATTTTTGAATTCGGAATATCAATTATAGCTTAGGGTGAAATTTTGGCCTTGTTCTGAAAAACTTCAATTTTTGATGAATAGTCAAACCACTAAGTGGTAGTTAAATAACTGATTTTTCATTTAAATGAAATATTACCACATCTGTGTTTTGATTTTCAAAAATCCGACATACATGTTTTTCATTAAGAAGTAAAATGTGGTTCAATGAGGTTAAAATAAATTTTTGGTGAATAGTAACTTTTAAGTTCTTAATCGCGATTAGAGGTAATTAGTGTAGTTTAAGGTAAAAACAATGTTTTAATAATATGATATGAGCTTGACACTTGTCCTACTCCTATTGGATGAGTCATGTCCGACCAAGACAACCCATGGGTCAACTTGGGGACCCCATGGAGCCACTTTAGTTGGAAAATGACATTAATATATATTTATTTAATGTTAAAATTAAATTGACACAAACATGAGTTATTTTACTAATATAGTTTCTAAGTGGGGTTACACAAGTCCAAATTTTGACTATAAATATTCATTATAAAGCTAAAAAGATTTCATACATCATAGTATTTTTTTATAATTTTTAGACATTAATTAAATTAAATTATTTATGACATAATTATGATGCCGCGATGACCTCATTATTTAACTATTTAAATAAAATGGGAAGATAATGCAAAATCCAAGGCATACACTTGTCCAAAGCGAATTTGATGAGGAGATTGCGAACCCTTATCACCGTAGCCTCGAATTATATAAGTTTGGGACCTTTATAATCCGAAAAGCACTGTGAAATAATGTAACATTTCAATCATTCCAAAAGTGCCCATCCTCTCCACTTATAAAAGGCCCCCACCTCTCCCACCTCATTCACACCTTCAAGCCATTTGGCTCGGAAAACCTCTGCCCAAATACTCTACAAACATCCCTCTCTTACTCCTAGAAGCCTCACTTTGGGCAGAACGCTTCCCAAGGAAGCCTTTGGCTCAAATCAAAAAGAGTTCCCCGATTTTGAGGTAATGTCTTCTCTAATGTTGTTTTGTTTTATTTTTCTTCTCCAACCCCCTAAAGTCTTTTTATTAATTTCTTTTGTAACAACACCAGTATCCTCAATATACTAGGATGTTGTTATAAGAATGATTCGAGCTACACTTACACACACCTACATCTAAGGGTTAAAGAACATACGGTTTCTGTGGATGGCGAATTTCTGCCTCACGAAACGATGATTGTTCAACACTTATATAACACCTTCAAAGGTGGCCATTAAGATGTCACTATTTTTATATATGATATATATTATGTTTATGTTTTACTTATGCTTCTGTATTTCTCATTTATGGCATACTTTATGATATCCATTATGGGTAAAACGCGATAATTTCATTTTAGGAACTGCGGACTACCGCCCCCTCAAAGTGATTTGAATCGTTAATGCCATATGTGGGATGTATAAAGGATGGAGTAAATGGTTTTATACACTATATTATACTGGAATTATATTATACATTTATATCATTATGATTTCGTTCCATTAAATATGAAATTTAAATGAAAGTAGCGTTCATGCTTACGTACGGCTTACCGTCTCCATGAACGGTGCATTTCATTTCTTACCTCTAAATGTTACGTAATATTATAAATGAATGTATATACTGGATATATAAGATATATATGACATATAAATCATGAATATAATTCTGGATATAATGGATATTCTACCACATGAACAACTTGTAATTATAAGAGGTTTATTGTTGACTCAAGTACCAAAGATCGACAAAATGACCGTTATTAACTTAAATTATTACATAATGTTCATAACATTGTAATATGTGATATAAAAAGGATAATGATATTGAAAATGGTTCTTAATAAGGTAGATATTAACTCTAGTTTATTATTCAGGAGGTTAAATAACGGTTGAGTCAAGTCGGACACAAGGTAAGGGAACTTCTTAACCAAATTTCCATTCTTTGGGTTAATCTCCTACTTTCAAATTATGTCATGATATTATTATATCCTATCTTGTATTTTTACTTTATTCATGTGTACCTATAGTGAATAAACATAATAGATCTATTTTATTTTAATAATGATCTTTTAAGGACTTCGTCTCAATCTCCTCTCATTGAGGCATATTTGGTTTTATACACAACTTTCTTCTATACGGTGTATAAACCCCTTTGACTTTTACGTTTATTCAAAAGGAATATTTTTTATATGAAGCGTTTTACTAAACGAAAAAAAGGGAATGTTTTTCTTTCCGTACATATGCAGAGATAATGACTTCTCCGCCGCCGTGACCATTATTTGAGTTTCGGCTTCCTCTACAAGACATACATTTTTTTAAAAGAAAAATAAATACCATGTTTTAATTTTCTTTTATTTTGGTATTCAAAATGGGTTTGAAGGTGTTTTTATTATATCAATGTGTTGTATTGATATATTGTGACTGGAATGTGGAAATTTTATATTTCCTTTATGCATGTTTTATATGATACGATTATGTTATGGTTTATGATATGTTTAAACCTGTTCATATGAGGAATGCATTGGACTTAATAAGTGACAGGTGGAGCCCGATATAGCTCCTCGATGCATCGGCAGGTCTCATGAGACAAACCAGTGTCTTGGTATGAGGCCTTGACAAAATCTTATTTGTAGTCTTGGCACGAGGCCTTGGCTACGTGGTTATGATAGTCTGGCATTATGCATTCCGTCATTATGAAAGTGGTTATTGATATTACATGTGATTATTCGACCAGTAGAATATCCATGTGAAGAAGTAAATGGCATTATCTCATTTTAATTTTTCCATATTATGTTTATGTTCATGTTTAAAAGGCTTTTGTTCTAGTTATACATTGCCTTAAATGCTTATGTTTTCTTATGAAAGCTTCCGTAATATTGTTATCCTTACTGAGCATCTGATCTCACCCCTTTCAATGTTTTAATATTTTCCAGGATGTGAAGAAGTATTTTATGAATGACCTCCAGGGATAGTTAGAAGAGGATATGAGTGTGGACTATGAAGACCATGTTATTGTAGTTTTTTTACTTTTTGATGTAATGAAATACTTATGAATGTATCTTGTGTTTCCAAGGCTACTAAACTAATCGGTCTTTCGGGACTTGATCTTTTGTGATTAGGCCAATGTTACGAAGTAACGCACCGGCTCTGGGTAGCTGGGGTCGGGGCATTACAGTTGGTATCAGAGGCAGTTTAGTACTAACCTTGGAAGCTAGATTTAGATAAACTCTAATTAGAGCACATATCCCGAAGATAGACTTTGAGGATTAGTATAGAAGAACTTCCTAGAATTTTGGTATTGTAGAGATGTTGTGAGTTTTCCAAGCAATACATCCCTATCTGGATACGAGCAGATAGAGGCGGCTCTAGCACAGATGTACCTAGGGGTAAAACCCGAAAACACCGCTTTGAGCTAGACTCGAACGGGAACTGGTGCACGACAACGGGCCTTGCTGCAATCTTGGTTACGACACTCCTGGGGGATATGCTTAGGATAACTCTCATTTTCATTACAAATCATTATGAAGGGTTTATGAGTATATATTTTCTCAAAGAAAACATTTTTATGATTATGGATTATATCCATAAATAGCTCAATTTATGTAAAGTGTTTTAAAAGTATGGAATTATGTATTTTGATTCATAAACTAATCTAGTTTATGCCATTGTTTAGAAATGGCGCCTAGTGGAAGAAATGGAAACCGTATCAATGCACGCACTCCATGTAGGGATTGCCCTCCTGCTCAAGATAATTATAGTGGGGTTGGTGATGCAACTGGTGCCGATCAGCTAATCACTATACTGGGACAACTTACTCAGGTTATGAATAATAACCTTACTCGTATGGAGCACCCTGATCTGCAACGTGGAGGATCAATGTTAGACCACTTCATGAGGCAACAACCACCAACCTTCAATGGGAGTACAAATCCTATAGTAGCTGATCAATGCATAAACTCCTTAGAGAAAATATTCCACGCCTTGGGGAGTAGTGAAAGGGAAAAGGTTATCATGGCAGTTTACTGCCTCACTAGAGATGATGATCAATGGTTGTCATTGATTCAAAACACAAAGGAAGATGATGACGTATCAAATATGGAATGGAGGGAGTTCAAAGATCTTTTCTTATAAAAATACTTTCCTCATGACCATAGAGCAGATATGGAAATGCAATTTCTGAGTCTGAAACAAAAGGAGGATGAGAATGTCGCAAAGTATGAGGCCAACTTTACAAGGTTAGTGATGTATGCTGCCGATTATATACGTAACCCAAGGAGTAAGATTGATCATTTCTTTGATGGGTTAAAACCATTTCTCCGTCGAGCTTTAGTATCAAAATCCTTCTCATCATATGAAGATATTGTCTCGTGTGATATCAAGACAGAAAAGGAATTCTCTATGTCTTATGACAACAAAGTAAAGCAAGAGAAGAAGAGAACGGTGGAACTAGAGACAGATAAAGGGAAAAAGGGAAAGAATGATTTTCCATTATGTGATAATTGTGGGATGAATCACCCTGGTACTTGCCTAAAATGAATGGGAGTTTGTTACAAATGTGGAGAAAAAGGTCACCAGGCGAATGATTGCAAGGGAAAGAAAGAGGCTATCAAAGTTGAATGCTACAATTGTAGAGAAATGGGTCATTATGCAAATGAATGCCCTAAGCGTCAGGGAAACTTACCTCAGAAAAGGCCAAGGGATCAAGGAAAATATTATGCTGTTACTACAGTTGAAGTAGAATAACTAATGTATTCGTGCTTTTGGACTCATGGATTATATTCTGGTTATTAGAATAATGTGATATGTATATAAGGATTGTACCTCAGTACTTGCTGATTTTATTAAGGTTTTAATATGATTAAGGTAATTATATTTTTAGTATGTGACAATAAGAGAAACTTTACTTTGTTTGGGGAATCTGATAAATTGATTTTGGAATGAAGAGACCTTTTAGAGAAAGTCTGGACAGAGGTATTTTGGATAACTATAAAGGTTGGAGTGGATTAAGTTGATCTTTGGATAGTAATGTTTAAGGTTAAAAAATTTATGAAGATTATTTTTGGAATATTATGATACTATAGTTTTAGGAAAAGGACAACCTGCAGGGTGGGGCATAACCCATCGCGTCGGACAAAGCTGCAGGAATCGAACCCACAACCATAGTGCAACAGGCCTTTATTTACCACTAGCCTACATGAAGCCCCTGGTTATTACAAAATAATTTTACTAATCTAAATTGTATGTGTTAACATTTGGAACCTTATACAATTAGGAAAAGTATAATATTTTTGGGTTCTATTATCTTTTTGAGTGAAAGGTGAGTTGAAGGTTGAAACTCCAATTGTCAAGCATAAATATATATATACCTCTCTGTTATTCAATGAATAAATTAATTCTTAAACTTTAGTAAAGGGATATTAAAACAAAAAAAGTGTTATCCTAATAACTTATGTCTTGTTGAACAGATGATATATTAAATCAACATTGATTGAAGGCTTTGAGGCCCTCAATTTGACAGTTGATTGTGTTTGATGACCTCAATCACTCCCTACTAATATTTACGTTTTTCCTCCAATTATTTGTCTCAAATTTCCACCAATGTTCTCCTTTTCAAGATCATAATTTGGTGGTGACTTTCTTATTTCCATTTCCCTCTTATTAAGGCAAAATTTTATTAACCTTATTTCTGATGTGGGTTTTCCAAAAAGGTATTTTCTATTTTCAACCTCTTATTTTCAAAGAAAAAATTTCAAATTGCGAGGACGCAATTTATTGAAGGATGGGAGAATGTAACACTCTGAGCTTCCATGATAAGCTTCTCATTCAATAATGCAATAGCTTGCATTATACGCAACTTCGAGTTCTAAAACACCGCGACAAATCATAGTAGCCGTTATAAATAGTAATAATGAATTTTTAAAATTATAGAAATTTTATATTTCAAAATGGACTTCATTTTTGTATTCCTAATATTGAAATTGGCCTATGTTGAATTTTTTGTAATTTTCTGAGAACTTCCAAATTTTTATGAATAGTGAAAAATAATTAAAACAACTTTTTTAATCAAAATAATTTATAGTGATAAGTTATATTATTGAGTGGTTTTAAAGTATAATTATAATATATTTTTACCATTTTATCCAATGGTGTTCATTAGAATTAATTTCACTTTGAAATTGGACATAAACAATTGCTAATCTTTTGATATAAATTGTTTCCTAAAACACGCTATTTGTTGTGACAGCGGGAATTAATTATAAAATTAATTAATGCAACTTATATGTTTGGAATTTTGTAAAATAGAAATCATTTTTGAATTTGGAATATCAATTATAGCTTAGGGTGAAATTTTGGCCTTGTTCTAAAAAACTTCAATTTTTGATGAATAGTGAAACCACTAAGTGGTAGTTAAATAACTGATTTTTCATTTAAATGAAATATTACCACTTCTGTGTTTTGATTTTCAAAAATCCGACATACATGGTTGTCATTAAGAATCAAAATGTGGTTCAATGAGATTAAAATAAATTTTTTGTGAATAGTAACTTTTAAGTTCTTAATCGCGATTAGAGATAATTAGTGTAGTTTAAGGTAAAAACAATGTTTTAATAATATGATATGAGCTTGACACTTGTCCTAATCCTATTGGATGAGTCATGGCCGACCAAGAAAACCCATGGGTCAACATGGGGACCCCATGGAGCCACTTTAGTTGGAAAATGACATTAATATATATTTATTTAATGTTAAAATTAAATTGACACAAACATGAGTTATTTTACTAAAACAGTTTTTAAGTGGGGTTACACAAGTCCCAATTTTGACAATAAATATTCATTAGAAAGCTAAAAAGATTTCCTACATCATAGTATTTGTTTTATAATTTTTAGACTTTAAATAAATAGAATTATTTATGACAAAATTATGATGCAGTGATGACCTCATTATTTAACGATTTAAATAAAATGGGATGATAATGAAAAATCCAAGGCATACACTTGTCCAAAGCCAATTGGATGAGGAGATTTCGAACCCTTATCACCTTATCCTCGAATTATATAAGTGTGGGACCTTTAGAATCCGAAAATCATTGTGAAATAATGTAACATTTCAATCTTTCCAAAAGTGCCCCTCCTCTCCACTTATAAAAGGCCCCCACCTCTCCCACCTCATTCACACCTTCAAGCCATTTCGCTCGGCCAACCTCTGCCAAAATAATCTCCAAACATCCCACTATTACTCCTAGAAGTCTCACTTTGGGCAGAACTCTTCCCAAGGAAGCCTTTGGCTCAAATCAAAAAGAGTTACCCGATTTTGAGGTAATGTCTTCTCTAATGTTGTTTTTTTTATTTTTCTTCCCCAACCCCCTAAACTCTTTTTATTAATTTCTTTTGTAACAACACCAGTATCCTCAATATACTAGGATTTTGTTATAAGAAGGATTCGAGCTACACTTACACACACCTACATCTAATGGTTAAAGAACATACGGTTTCTGTGGATGGCGAATTTCTGCCTCACGAAATGATGATTGTTCAACACTCATATAACACCTTCAAAGGAGGCCATTAAGATGTCACAATTTTTATATAAGATATATATTATGTTTATGTTTTACTTATGCTTCTGTATTTCTCATTTATGGAATACTTTATGATTTCCATTATGGGTAAAACGCGATAATATCATTTTAGGAAGTGCGGACTACCGCCCCCTCAAAGTGATTTGAATCGTTAATGTCATATGTGGGATGTATAAAGGATGGAGTAAATGGTATTATACACTATATTATACTGGAATTATATTATACATTTATATCATTATGATTTCGTTCCATTAAATATGAAATTGAAATGAAAGTAGCGTTTATGCTTACGTACGGCTTACCGTCTCCATGAACGGTGCATTTCATTTCTCACTTCTAAATGTTACATAATATTATAAATGAATGTATATACTGGATATATAAGATATATATGACATCTAAATCATGAATATAATTCTGGATATAATGGATATTCTACCACATGAACAACTTGTAATTATAAGAAGTTTATTGTTGACTCAAGTACCAAAGATCGACAAAACGACCGTTATTAACTTAAATAATTACATAATGTTCATAACATTGTAATAAGTGATATAAAAAGGATAATGAAATTGAAAATGGTTCTTAATAAGGTAGATATTAACTCTAGTTTATTATTCAGGAGGTTAAAGAATGGTTGAGTCAAGTCGGACATAAGGTAAGGGAACTTCTTAACCCAATTTCCATTCTTTGGGTTAATCTCCTACTTTCAAATTATGTCATGATATTATTATGTCCTATCTTTTATTTTTACTTTCTTCATGTGTACCTATAGTGAATACACATAATAGATCTATTTTATTTTAAAAATGATCTTTTAAGGACTTCGTCTCAATATCCTTTCATTGAGGCATATTTGGTTTTATACACAACTCTCTTCTATACGGTGTATAAACCCCTTTGACTTTTACGTTTATTCAAAAGGAATATTTTTTATACGAAGAGTTTTACTAAACGACAAAAAGGGAATGTTTTTCTTTCCGTACATATGCAGCGACAATGACTTCTCCATCGTCGTGACCATTATTTGAGTTTCGGCTTCCTCTACAAGCCATACCATTTTTTAAAAGAAAAATAAATACCATGTTTTAATTTTCTTTTATTTTGGTATTCAAAATGGTTTTGAAGGTGTTTTTATTATATCAATGTGTTGTATTGATATATTGTGATTGGAATGTGGAAATGTTATGTTTCCTTTATGCATGTTTTATGTGATACGATTATGTTATGGTTTATGATATGTTTAAACCTGTTCATATGAGGAATGCATTGGACTTAATAAGTGACGGGTGGAGCCTGCTATAGCTCCTCGATGCATCAGCAGGTCTCATGAGACAAACTAGTGTCTTGGGACGAGGCCTTGGCAAAATCTTATTTGAAGTCTTGGGACGAGGCCTTGGCTACGTGATTATGATAGTCTGGAATTATGCATTCCATCATTATGAAAGTGGTTATTGATATTGCATGTGATTATTCGACCAGTAGAATATCCATGTGAAGAAGTAAATGGCATTATCTCATTTTACTTTTTCCATATTATGTTGATGTTCATGTTTAAAAGGCTTTTGTTCTAGTTATACATTGCCTTAAATGCTTATGTTTTCTTATGAAAGCTTCCGCAATATTGTTATCCTTACTGAGCATCTGAGCTCACCCTTTCAATGTTTTAATATTTTCCTGGATGTGAAGATGTATTTTATGAATGACCTGCAGGGATAGTCAGAAGAGGATATGAGTGTGGACTATGAAGACCATGTTATTGTAGTTTTTTTACTTTTTGATGTAATGAATGACTTATGAATTTATCTAGTGTTTCCAAGGCTACTAAACTAATCGGTTTTTCGGGACTTGATCTTTTGTGATCATGCCAATGTTACGAAGTAACGCACCGGCTCTGGGTAGATAGGGTCGGGGAGTTACATATCATAACCTAATAATGGGATTTGGAAAATATAATGTGTTGTTTTTTAGATTATGTATCACCATTTGTACAAGTGTGCATCTATTTTATATTTAAGTCGACCATCATTTATTATTTAGTTTATATTTATACTTCGTCTACTCTATTTTTTTATTACTACTTCCACAATTTTCTATAATTTTTAATTTTGTAAACCATTATGATACATTGATATGAGATTATAGTCTCTCCACTATCTCCTCCTTAGACCCTTACTTGTAGTTAGTAGCCTTTAAGAAACATATAGGCATGCTAGAGGCCATGTTACCCAATTGTTTGTCTCTATCATACTGGTCGGTTAAGCTGGGGCATTGCAATGTGGTATTTGGGCTGTTTTTCCTTTTCTTATTATGCTTCTATGGTAGATTGGGGAATTTTAAGTTATTAGTTCTTTATAAATAGTTTTTCCAAATAGATATCAACTGATGAACATGGAAAATACAAAGTGTTTGGGGTAGGGATTCTTGCTTATTCCATTCATTATTATTGTTAATTATTATTTAAACAGTACTGACTCTTGTTATTTTCAATTCTTGTTGATTTATAAAGATTATAATTATTACCCTAGGCCATATAATTTAAGGATGAATGATTTCATGCATCATATCAGATGCTTATAAATTCACATGTCATGCCTATTCCATGCCATAAAATTACATATATATCTTTCTGTTTATTTTGGATTGTGTACCACGAGTGTTATTCAATACTTAGTTCATACTTATTTAAGTAATTTTTAGCATTATTTATTATATAACATGATTTAGAGATTTATTTACCCTGATAAAATGTATTTATTCTTAGGAAAAAAATGTCTATGGATCCACTATATTTAATAGGTTGCTCCAAGTATTATTCATATGTTCTTATTAGCATGACTTTCAGAATTTGCTGCTTGTAATGATATGCAAGTTTTGTTGTTATTTAATTGGTTTTCTAGGAATAATTTATTGTTTTAACATAAATGGGAACCATTTTTTAGTCATAATGTGTATGGGAACCTTATAATAGGGAATAGTTAACCCATAAACTCAAAACTATCCTTGAGATTTATACATGGTTTGAAACATTTTTTCAAATTTAAAAAGTAATATTTTTCAAAATCTAAAGTGAAATTGGTTTTGATCAATTGTATCCAAATGCAAAACTGTAAATTCAATGGGTGATTTATGGATTGGTATATGGACAACTATATAATTGATCCGTTATATAATAGCATGTGAGATATTTTGAAATGTATAAAATTTAAAGGCTATTTAATTTCAATCTGGAATGTATTGGATTCCTTATTAAGGCTTCTACTTATATTATTTGGGATTAATGTATAGTATATAAAAATTTATAAATGAACGTATGGGCCCAATTATGTTTGTTGGGTCATGTTTCATATTATATAACCTATAAGGAGTGTTTTGAAACTTTCATAAATAATAAAATACTATAGGGTTTCAATTGGATGAATCGAGGTTGGATTATCGAGACCCTTGTACCTCCTCTAATATTTTACAACCTTAAGAAATTATTTCATATGATAAATTTTAAAATTATAATGGGATTTAAAAAAATGTTAAAAGTTTTAAAAGGGTGTTTTATATCAATTTACTGTTATGACTTGTTTTTTTATTTAAAAGCCATTCAATATTTAAATATTGATTTTTAATTATCATAATTAATTATACATGATTTTAATATGTTTTACTTCTTCAAATACCATTGTATAAGTGTAGTTTAAATATTTCTCTATGAGTATCATTGGAATAAAACTATTAACATTCTTTGCATGCCTTTATCTTTTAAGCAATGGCTATATGATAGGAGTAAGGCCCAGTGAAATGTAATTAGTGTGACCTAGTGAAAGGGTTATACTGACCCATACTTTACATACATGGTTAATACTTCAAAATTGAAGCATGCTTATTACAACATATAACACGACCATGAAAAGACCGTATAGGTATAGTGTCTTTAGAAACTGGGAAACATAAACAACTGGTTCATAAAGCATTAACATTGTCTCCCATTTATTTCATCATATCTATAGTCCCTTTTCGGAATATCATACTTAATAACCTTCTTCCTGACCTGGGAAATAAAACATACAAAAAGGTAAGCTCAAATGCTCTAGAAGGGTAAAAAAAAGAAATATCAATCATATCAAATTCATAAGAACATAACATTTTGGAAATCTTACCTTGAAAAAGAGATCATAATTTCATAACATGGAATAAATCATGGTAGTAAAATGTAATCCCAATAATCATAACTTAAAACATGAAACTTTGTTCCATACACACATAATCATAGATAATCATTTCTTATAATAAGGACTCATTTCCAATATTATATTAGTGGACAAGGTCCATTTCTGAACCGAGTTCACTCCTCGTTTCAGTCATGTTCCACTGAACCGGTTTAACCTGCCGTTCTAGCCGTGTCTATCACATGAGATATAAAATCTTTACCCAATTAATTGGAGGGATATATAGGTCCCACCCATCTCATAATGATACCATTCTTATGTGTGCCACAAAATCATAAACCATACATCGTAGCATAACCCATGTAATAAAAATGGGAATCTCAAACTTCGTGACATCATAATGCAATTCATATAAGATAAATGTATTCCTAAAAATATTTCCATCACAACATAATAAAATAAATGTAATAATAGGGATAAAAAAAGAACCCTATATAAAATTATATGGAAAATAATTTTGATAAAATAGTTGAACTCCATTTTTGAGGAAAATATCCTTTCTACTTCCAAAAACATTTTTCCTTTCTTAACATGTCATAAAATTATAAACTAAAAGAAGTTGATTGAAAATAAACATGAAAACTTGTAAATGAAGATTCTTGGAAATATTTTTTTAAAAATCCATTCATGTCGTATAAGTTAAAAAACATTCTTCTCGTACTTTTCTCGAAAAATTCAAAAAGTAACTCGTACGAAAAATGACAAAAGATTCATTTCCTATCTTTTACAGAAAACTCACTGAAGGGTAAAATTGGATTTAAACAATTGTAGGTGGATGGAAATAATATTACATATTGAGTAAACATGGATTTGGATGATAAAATACACACCAGTAAATACCAAAGTATAAACAATATCGGATAAAAATGATATTGTGATATTTTCCCTTACCTTAGGTCTGATTTTCTTTTTAAGTGTCCAAACCTCTTGTATATTGATTTAAATATTGAAATTGACTTTTTCTAGAAACATACATATTGATATGATATCTTATACGGTTATATTCTTATGTTCTTATTAGTAATATTTCATTACTACTTGTTATTCGGGTGTTTATTACTTTTTGTTCTTATACGTGTTTTGTCGAACAAATTCTTATTACTATTTATAAGATATAGATACTTCTTTTAAAGAATGGTATTAGTGTAATATATATCATATTAATTCATTCAATTCATTTATATAATCATTATTTAATGAAGATCATTTGAACGAGTCGCATCACATCGTGGAGACGGTAGGCCGTACGTACACACGAGCGATGACATTATTCCCATGATCATTGAATTGTATTTTAGTGTATGTATACTATTTCAGAATCAATAAAACTTTACAATAGTCATATATAGTTATTTATTTTCACCATTATACCCATCCAAGTAAGGTGTTGGTGGAAAACAGATTACACCACGGCGTGGAGATTGTAATTCGTATGAACGCACGTGCGGTGATTTCGTTTTCCGTAATATGGATAAGAAGTGAAATAGGGTTGTTTCATATTTATAATAACATATAAGTATATGTGGGATACTGATGTTATTACATCATAATGAATCAACTAATGAATAGGGAGTAGAAGAAGAATAGAACTTCAAGAAACGGTAGAAGGTATTACCTCTTTCTCAAAGTGCCTCCTTTCAACATTATCTAAAGGCACTAGAGTTGGTCTTTTGAGAAGACCATTACCTTTAGTAGGTTTTTAAAGAAGTGGGAAATTGAAATGGGCAGGGTTTGGTTGATCTTGAAGGCTCAAATTGGTGTGAGGAGGAGAGGGAGGAGATTCCCTTTTATAAGGGAGGAGAGGGGCACCTTTGGAAAGTGTGGAAATATTATATTATTATAAACTTATATTCATTTTAAAAAGGTCCCAAAATCATTAAATATGACTATAAGATGACTCATGATCGAAATAAAATCATCCCATCAGAATTGGAAATGTTTTGGAAAATATTGTAATCATTATAATCTTATTTATTTAAATCATTTATTAATGAGGTAAATACTTCATTATTATTGTGTCATAAATAATTTATTTTTTTGGTGTCTAAAAATTATAAAAAAAATATCATTATGTAGGAAATCATTTCTTATTTACAATTAATATTTATAGACGAAAATATAATTTATATAACACTTATAAAAATTAATTAATATAAGATTTTTGTTAATGTAATTTTGTCTTTACATTTAATTAAATAATCCGAATTGTCATTGTAACTACCATTTGGCTAAATGTGGTCCCAAAATCGACCAAAGGATGCCCATGGTCGGACAATACTCATCCAATAAGGTTAGGACAAGTTTCAAGGTAATTTTAAATTATTATAATATTTTTTTAACCTTGAATTACCCTATTTACCTTTAACCATTGTAAATAAAAAATTTACCGTAGTTACTATACATAATATCAAAAAAAAAGTAACATATTAACATAATTTTGACCCACTGATTCAAAATATGGAATCCATTTTTCAAAATTCAAAACCTGAAGTGTCAGTAATTAATTTAAAGTTAATCCCATTGTTACGCAAACAAGTTTAAAATGTTATAACATTGTCAAAGATTGAAATGTTTTTACCTATGAATTCATGGTAAAATTAATGATAATGACATAAATTATATTAAATCGTAATAACATATTCTATTTATAATTTTAAAACATTAGATATTATAATTTATCCATATAATTTATTGCGATAAAAAATGCTTTTTTTATTAAAATATAGCATGTTTTTACTATTCATTAAAATATGAAAGTTATCAGAATAATATGAAAATTTTATCCAAAGTAAATTTTTATATCCTGATTCTAAATAAGAATTTTATTTTCTAAAGTTGAACTTATAAACTTGTCAAAAAATAGATTTAATGTGGGTGCGCCATCAAAAGGCGGCAAATATACATTTTTTTAAAAATACCTCTTTTATCCAAAAAAATTATTTTGTTCTCTTACCTTGTTCTAGAAAATGTGTAATATGAATAATAATGTTATAAAATTCCAAATTTAGTTAATACTATTCATAACGGATAGTCCATAATAATATATTTTTGTTTAGTGAAACCCGTTATACCGTACTACACACGCTATCGAGGAAGGTCCTGATTGCGTGTAATGAAAGCCAAGTCTGTATTGTGTGCAGTGAAAGATTCCTTTGGTGTCGCGTATAACATAAGACATAAAAAAAATATTTCTAATAAAATCTTAGGGTGTTACATTCTACCCCCCTTAAAATGAATTTCGCCCTCTAAATTTTTCACGTCAATACAAATAGATGAGGATACCTCTCCCTCATCATATCTTCAAGTTCCCATGTAGCTTCATCTAATTGGTGGTTCCTCCATAAAACATTCACCAAGTGAGTGGTCTTGTTCCGTAGGACTTTTTCACTATGATCCAAAATCTCTGTCGGCTGTTCTTCATAAGAAAGATCTTGTTCCAGTGGTACAAATTCTGAGCTTAGTACATGTGAAAGATCGGGTATGTACTTCCTCAGGAGAGATTCATGGAACACATCATGAACTTGAGAGAGATTCGGTGGAAGCACCAATCGGTAATCTACCTTCCCAACATGATCCAGAATTGAAAATGGACTGATATATCTAGGGCTCAACTTTCCCTTCTTTCCAAATCTCATTACTCTATTCCAAAGAGATATTCGTAAGAAAACATTATCACCCACTTCAAACTCTACGTCTTTTCTTCAGTTGTTGGCATAACCATTTTGTCGACTCTGAGATTCTATTATGTGTTGTTGAATAGATCTGACCATTTCTACCATCTCATCAAAAAGATCAGGTCCTAATAGCTTTCTTTCCCCAACTTCATCCCATCAAGTTGGAGTCATGCATTTCATTCCATAAATAGATTCATAAGGAGCCTGCTGAATACTATACTGATATATATTATTATAATAAAATTCCACCAAAGGTAGGTGTTGATCCCAACCACCTTTGAAATCTATAGATCAAGCTCTCAACATATCTTCTAGAGTTTGAATTTTCCTCTCAGACTGACTATTTTCCTGAGGATGATAAGTAGTGCGGAATCTCAACTCTGTATCCAGAGTATGCTGAAGACTTCGCCAGACCCTTAAAGTAAACTTCGGATCCCGATCGTATATAATAGAAAGTGGTACTCCATGCAATATTACCTCTTCCTTTACATATATCACGGCAAGCTGATCTAGAGAAAAATCCCATCTAATAGAAATGAAGTGTGCAGACTTTGTAAGAAAATCAACTATGACCCAGATAACATTATTGCCTTTGGATGTTTTAGGAAGTCTAGTGACAAAGTCCATAGTGATGTTTTCCCATTTCCATTAAGGTATGGGTAATGGTTGTAACATCCCCTTAGACTTCTTTCTCTCAGCTTAAACTTGCTGACAAACCAAGAATCAAGAGACATATTCAGTAACATCTATTTTCATGCCATCCTACCAGAAGTACTGTTTTAGTTCCCTATACATCTTCATGCTTCCAGGATGAAAAGAGAATGAGGAACTATGAGCCTCATCCAGCAGCTCCTTCTTTAATTCTAGGATGGGAGGAACACAAACCCGATTCCTAAACATTATTATCCCATCACAATCAAGGTTGAATTCAGGAACATTTCTCACCTTCCTTTGTAACCCGACATCTTCTTTCTGTGCCTCTTTAATCTTCAAATGTATAGATGGTTGAACATTCATTTGAAAAAGATATGATTTTCTCCTTTCATTATAATTCCTAGATCCATCCTTTGTAAATCCATAAATATTGGATCTTTTGTGATCCTCATCATGGATAAGATAGCATGTTCATGTTGACTTAATGCATCTGCCACCTTGTTTTCTTTCTCAGGGTGGTAATGAATTGACTCCAACCATCTTCATTGGTGCATATTCAACTCATTTTTTGGGAAAATATACTTTAATCTTTTATGATCAGTATAAATATCACACCTTTCACCATAAAGGTAATGCCTCCAAATCTTTAATGCAAAGATTACCGCAGCTAACTCCAAATCATGATTTGGGTAATTTTTCTCATTTATTTTCAACTGTCATGTGGCATACGCTATCACCATATCATTTTGCATGAGAACACACCCCAGTACCTTCTTGGATTCATCACTATAGATGACAAACCATTCTCTACTACAAGGAAGTGTGAGCACATGTGCACTGGATAATCTTCTTTTTAGATCATTGAAATACTCTTCACATTCCTCTCTCCTAACAAACTTAACTCATTTTCGCGTCAACTTGGTGAGTGGATTGGATAATCGTGAAAAATAATTCACAAAACGTCAATAATATCCTGCCAAACCATGAAAACTTCGGATCACATTTACTGTTGTTGGTCTCGACCATCTTTCGATAACCTCTCTTTTTGTTGGATCCAAATATATCCTCTATTTTGAGATTATGTGACCCAAAAATGAAACTTTCTGAAGCCAAAATTCACACTTGGAAAATTTGGCATAAAACTTATCCTTTCTTAGGGTCTTCAATACAATTATCAGGTGATCTTCATGTTCTTCCTTGCTCTTTGAATATACAAGAATATCATCTATAAAGACTACCACAAACTGATCAAGATAGTCTCTAAAGACTCTATTCATCAGATACATGAAGATAGCAGGGGCATTAGTAAGACAAAATGGAATCACTATAAATTCATAGTGTCTATACCTTTTAAGGAAAGTCGTCTTTTCTATATCCTCTCTTTTGACCCTTAATTGATGATACCCTGAATGAAGCTCAATCTTGGAAAAGTATTGAGCTCCGTGTAGTTGGTCAAATAGGTCATCAATGCGCGGGAGAGGATATTTGTTCTTGGTAGTGATCTTGTAATGTTCTTGATAATCAATGCAGTGTCTCATTGATCCATATTTCTTCTTAAAAAATAGAACATCTGCTCCCCTAGGTGACACACTAGGGAATATGAATCCTTTATCAAGATTCTCTTGGAGTTTCTTCTTCAATTTCTTCAAATAAATTGGGGACATTCTATAAGGTGTCACTGAAATAAGCAAAGCACCCGGTGCGAGTTCTATTGAAAACTCAACTTCACGATTTGGTAGAAGGCCTGTCAATTCCTTTGGAAATACATCTTCAAATTCTCATACAATGGGAATATTATTATTCATGAGTTTCTCTCCAACCATTTTAGATACATAACCTTCATTTAGTGGAATCAAGACCCATAAGATATAATAAATTTCCACTAGAATGTTATGTTCATCCTTGCATCGATAGAAGATCATAGATTGATCTGGAATATGAAATGTGACTTCCCTTATTTGGAAATTGATATGAGCTCCATATAAAGAAAGTCAATCCATGCAAAGAATCACATCAAATTCCACTATAGGAAGGATCACAAGATTTTTAGGAAGCACTTTCCCACAAACTTCAATCGGAGAAGAATTGTAAACTTTTGATGCGACTGTTGTGACATTAGGAGTTTTCATGGCCAATTCAACATCTAATTGTTGAGGTAATATGGCGATACCCTTAGAAAATTATTCAGAAATAAAAGAGTGGGTGGATCCAGAATAAAATAAAAAAATTTCTAATTTATAGTGGATGGTAAGTGTACCTCTCACCACTTCATTATCATAATCCACTTCATCGATAGTAATTTCATGTGAATTTCCTTTTTCTTTGGCCTTAAGAGTTTGGTGATGTCGATCATCATCATCAAACCTTGGATTTTGGCATTTTTTGGCATAATGCCCCATCTCCTTGCACTTGAAACATTGAAGTGTAGTAGGTACATTCTATTTATCCCTTCCTTTGTTTGCATCATTAGACATCGTCTTTCCATTATTTAGACATTAAATTTCCCGATGGCCTTCTTTTCCAAACTTATAATATTTTCTTGTCACCTTAAAACAATTTACTCCATGTTTCTTTCCACACTTCGAGCATAAGGGAAAACTCATCTTCATTTTAGTGTGCTCTTTATATTTTCCTTTGAATTCCATTTTCTTCTTCTTATCAAGACCATATGACTGATATGTTACTCCAATCTCCATCTCAACCTTGAGAGAACATCGAATAATTTTCTCATAGCTATTGATGTCCCTTATGGATAACACCCTTCGAAGACATGGTTTTATGCCACTAAAGATTCAATCAGTATTACTCTCAGGTTGGATAATAATACCAGAAGTGTACCTTGCAAGTCTTGTAGAATTTGCTTCATAGGTACCAACAGATTCATCATCCTTTTTCTTCAGTTGAAGAAACTCCTTCTCCATCTTTGTTAGAAGAATACTAGGGAAGTACTTATTGAAAAATAAGTTTTTGAACTAGTCCAATTCCATGGACTCAATTTCATCCCTTTTCCTCGTATTCTTAATAAGATTCCACAATTGATCAGCATCACCTTCCAAATGATACACTACTACAATGACTTTATCCTGTTTCGAACATTGAAGAACTGAAAATATCTTATCAGTGGTACTGATCCATTGTTCTACCACTAATGGATCAAAAGACCCACTGAATGAAGTGGGAAGATGCCTCATGAAGGATTCAACAGAATGTTGCTCCTTTAATTGCTCATTTGGAAGTCCTCCATGATTCATAGCTTGAGAAAGTTGTGTGAGCATGGCTACAAGATTTTTCATTCCAGCTCCCATATTGTTTGGTTGCTCAGGGGGATAATCATTGTATTTCCTGTCACATTCTGCATTAACGTGGTTCCTTCAGGTTCCATCCATTGACTAAAACCAACAATAATAGTGTGAGCTACACTAATTATAATAGGAAAACCACATAATAATCAATTAAATTTTACACTTAACGTCTTATCATAGGTTGTTCATGGAATTTTCTAAAACAATTAGATTTTGTTCTATGCTTAAGCATATCCTTAGGTTTCTAACTAAGGCTTTCACATCCTAGTTTCCAAAGGTTGACTATACATTTCCTCTGATACCAACTATAGAGACCCATACTTTACATACATGTTTAATACTTCAAAATAGAAGCTTACTTATTAAAACATATAACACAACCATGAAAGGACTATATAGGTATAGTGTCTTTAGAAACTGGGAAACATAAACAACTGGTTCATAAAGCATCTATATTGTCTCCCATTTATTTCATCATATCTATAGTCCCATTTTGGAATATCTTACTTAATACCCTTATTTCGGACCTGGGAAAGAAAAAATACAAAAGGGTGTGCTCAAATGCTCAGTAAGGGTAAACAAAAGAAATATCAATCACATCAAATTAATAAGAACGTAACATTTTGGAAATCTTACTCTTCAAAAGAGATCATAATTTCATAACATGGGATAAATCATGGTAGTAAAATGTAATCCCAATAATCATAACATAAAATACGAAACTTTGTGTCATACACACAAAATCATGGAGAATCATTTCTTATTAGTCAAGACTCATTACCAAAACTATCTTAGTGGACAAAGTCCATTTCTGAACCGAGTTCACTCCTCGTTTCAGTCCTGTTTCTCTAAACCAGTTTAACCTGCCGTTCCAGTCATGTCTATATCATGAGATATAAAATCGTTACCCAATGCATTGGAGGGAGATATAGGTCCCACCCATCTCATAATGATACCATTCTTATGTGTGCCACAAAATCATAAACCATACATCATAGCATAACCCATGTAATAAAAATGGGAATCATAAACTTCGTGACATCATAAAACAATTCTTATAAGATAAAGGAATTCATAAAAATATTTCCATCACAACATAATCAAATCAATTTAATAATAGGTATATAAACAGAACCCTATATTATCTTAGATGGAAAATAAATTTGATAAAACACTTGAACTCTATTCTTTAGGAAAATATCCTTTCTACTTCCAAAAACATTTTTCCTTTATTAACATGTCATACAATTTTAAACTAAAATAAGTTGATTAAAAATAAACTTGAAAACTTGTAAAGGATTATTCTTGGAAAAAATGTTTTAAAAATCCATTCATGTTGTATAAGTTAAAAAAGACATTTTTCTTGTACTTTTTTCGGAAAAGTCAAAAAGTACCTCATACGAAAAATGAAAAAATATTTCATTCCTATCTTTTACTAAAAACTCACCGAAGTGTAAAACTGAATTTAAAAAATTGTAAGTGGATAGAAATAATATTACATATTGACGATACATAGATGTGGATGATAAAATAAACCATAGTAAATACCAAAGTATAAACAATCTCGGATAAAAATGAGATTGTAATATTTTCCCTTACCTTAGGTTTGATTTTTCTTCGTAAGTATACGAACCTCCTGTATAATGATTTAAATAATGTTTTTGACTTATTAAATAATCAAACTTATTCTTATTATATCTTATATGGTCATATTCTTAGCTTCTT
This sequence comes from Viscum album, assembly GCA_963277665.1. Taxonomy (NCBI): domain Eukaryota; kingdom Viridiplantae; phylum Streptophyta; class Magnoliopsida; order Santalales; family Viscaceae; genus Viscum; species Viscum album. The sequence continues at coordinate 246,412,409 of OY728165.1, forward strand.
ATTTGTAATATTTCATTACTACTTGTTATTGGGGTGTTTATTACTTTTTGTTCTTATGCGTGTTTTGTCGAATAAATTCATATTCCTCTTTATAGGATATAGATACATCATTTACAGAATGGTATTAGTTTAATATATATCATATTAATTCATTCAATCCATTTATATAATCATTATTCAATGAGGATCATATAGAATGAGTCGCATCACATCGTGGAGACGGAAGGTCGTACGTACGCACAAGCGATGAAATCGTTCCCATGATCATGGAATTGTATTGGAGTGTATGTATACTATTTCAGAATCAATGACACTTTACAATAATCATATATAGTTATTTATTTGCACCATTATACCCATCCGAGTAAGGTGGTGGTGGAAAACATATTACACCACGGCGTGGAGACAGTATTCCGTACGTACGCACACGCATGGATTTCGTATTCCGTAGGATGGATAAGAGGTTAAATAGGGTTGCATCATATTTATAATAACATATCTGTATATTAGGGATACTTATTTTATTACGTCATAATGAAACAACTAAAGAAGAGGGTGTATAATAAGAATTGAACTTGAAGAAAACGGTAGAAAGTATTACCTCTTTCTCAAAGTGCCTCATTTAAACTTTCTCTTAAGGCACTAGAGTTGGTCTTTTGAGAAGCCCAGTACCTCTAGTAAGTTTCAGAGGAAGTGGGTAAGTGAAATGTGCAGGGTTTGGACAAGCTTGAAGGCTCAAATTAGTGTGAGGAGGAGAGGGAGGAGGTGCCCTTTTATAAGGGAGGAGAGGGGCACCTTTGGAAAGTGTGGAGATATTATTTTATTATAACCTTATATTGCATTTCAAAAGGACCAAAAATAATTACAGATGATGATAAGAAGACTCTTGGTCGAAATAAATTCATCCATTAATAATTGGACATGTTTTGAAAAATATTTTAATCATTATAATCTTATTTATTTAAATCATTTATTAATGAGGTAAAAACATCATCATTATTGTGTCATAAATAATATAATTTATTTTGTGTCTAAAGATTATAAAAAATATATCATTATGTAGGAAATCTTTTTATCTTTCCAATGAATATTTTTAGTCTAAAATATAATTTATATAACCTCTTTTAAAAATTAATCAATAAAAGATTTTTGTTAATGTCAAATTTGTCTTTACATTAAATTAATTAATCCAAATTGTCATTGTCACTTCCAATTGGCTTAATGGGGTCCCAAAATCGACCCAAGGATTCACACGGACGGCCCATACTCATCCAATAAGGTTAGTACAAGTGTCAAGCTAATATAGAATTATTATAATATTCTTTTAACCTTGAATTACCCTATTTACCTTTAACCATAGTAAATAAAAAAATTACCGTAGTTACTTTTCATAATATAAAAAAATAAAGGTAAACTATTAACATAATTGGGACCCACTTATTCCAAATATGGAATCCATTTATCAAAATTAAAAACACAGAAGATGCAGTAATTAATTTAAAATTAATCTTGTTGTTAAGCAAACATGTTTTAAAAGTTAAAACATTGTCAATGTTTGAAATGTTTTTACCTATGAATTCAATGTAAAATTAATGATAATGACATAAATTATATTAAATGTTTAAAATATATTCTATTTATACTTTAAAAAAATTAAATATTATAATTTAACCATATAATGTATTGCGATGAAAAAAGTTGTTTTTAATTAAAATATAGTGTGTTTTTACTATTTATTAAAATTTGAAAGTTATCAGAATAATATGAAAATTTTATCCAAAGTAAATTTTTATATCCTGATTCTAATGAAGAATTTTATTTTGTCAAATTTAACTTCTAAACTTTTCAGAAACTAGATTTAAAGTGGGTGTGCCATTAAAAGGCGCCAAAACTGCATTTTTTTAAAAATACTTCTTTTATCCGAAAAATTTATTTTGTTCTCTTAACATGTTTTAGAAAATGTTTAAGATGAATAATAATGTTATAAAATTCAAAATTTAGTTAATAATATTCATAACAGCTAGTCCATAATAATATATCGTTTTTTAGTGAAACCCGGTATTGCGTACTACACACGGTATCGAAGAAGGTCGTGATTGCGTGTAATGCAAGACAAGTCCATATTGTGTGCTGTGAAAGAATCATTTGTTGTTGCGTATAACATAAGACATAAAAAAAATATTTCACATAAAATCTCAGGGTATTACAAGGGTTGATGCATATTCTATTTTAAGGGTCTATCATGAGGTAGATATCACCTTTATAGATTATCATCCAGGATGAATACTATAATTGTAATGTTATTTGATGTTGTTCGGTTCTTGTTGTCTCTATTATGAATCATAGATTCTAAATGAAACCATCATTTGGATGGTTGGTCATGTTTTTATTGGACATTATTATTTGATTGAGAATCATGTAATGATTTGGTTTTGAAGTTCTTACATTCCAAGGGAATGGTAAGACACTAAATTGGGATTAAGACCCAGTTTCTATTTCTTTGGCAACAATGGATGTCATTATTTTATTTTATAGATGTTTTGGATATTATAGTTTTTTATCTATAATTGTATATGGGCCATTAGATAATTGAATTCATAGAGATGATATGCCTATGCGTATTAAGCAGGATATTCCATTTTACAATGAAATATCAGGGTAGTGTTTGTTGATATAAGTCGTACCCTTTGAGTTGTTAAATAATGTATCAAAATGGTAGAGTTTGGTTAAATCCATAGCCTTGTGTTGTTATATACATTCTTGGTTCACCATCGTAGAGGTGTGGCATGATATTTAAATCAAATCAATTTATTCCCAATTCTTGGCATGAGTTCTAAGATAATCATGTTTACTAACATGCCGATCAGTTTAGTTTTGGTTTTTATTACATATTTTTAAATTAATTTGTTTATTGTGGTTCTGTATTAGCCTTCATGTGAGATGTCTATTTGTCTCTATAAATTGATGTCTAGAAAACTCATATGGTGTGGAGTGTATTTTTAATTATAGTGAATACATTTGCTTATAAATAGATGGAAAAAAGGAAAAACAGTTCACTTGTAAATGGTCAACACTGTTTTAATGTCATTAAATATTGAATTTTTTAAATCATGTCAATGCTTTCTATGTATCACATCATTGTTGTGGGTGGATTTGTATGAAACCCTTGGAAAACATTGTTTGTCTAGGTTAGACCTCGGAAGATAAATGTGAACAATCATGGAATTAATGAGGTTGTGAATTCTTCTGTAAATTTTCTAATGATGCATTGGCAGGGTGGAGCCATGATTTTTTCAAGAGGTTGACCAGTAGTGGTTCGGCCATTATTAATTTTTATTCTTGGTTTCATCTTACTATACTCTCCATTAAGTGATGTTGATGTCCACTATCATGACACCATCCTTGATTTACTAAGAGAGAACCAGTTTTATACCGTAGTAATGTTTTAAAATATTTTGTGACTGATAAGTGATCAATATCAGAGTGTTGTGTTGTATGTGTGATTGATTAAATAAGCATGTATAGTTTAGTGTGATACATGGGTTCTTATGTAGGAATGCAATGGATATAATATTTGACACTAGATATTTCCATTGACGTGACCCCTAGGTAGATTCCATTCTGGGATCAAGCAATGATCTGATGTTGATGTATTTGTTTCATGATGACATCTCACATGTAATCATAGAGTTAAACTACATTGGGTTAGTTCCATGGTCTCTTGTATTATGAATCTAAATTTATCAGGGTCTTTTTATAAGTCGCGGAGGTGACACTCAAAGTGTGACATTTATATTGAGCTTTATCAAGGTTACACCCTTGTTTGTACAAAGAGAGGATAGTTTAATGTACCTTTTGGTGGTTAGATTATAAATATTCACTAGATGATAGGTATATACATCAGTGAATGTGTTGATGTAAAATGAAAGACACCTTCGAATAAGGTGTTGTGTTTCTGTTTGTAATATTTTGGTCGACTAAGTCAAGCATTATGGGAATGGTTAGCCGAAGGTAGCTCAACTAGTTTTTGAATTTTTTTTATGAAAATTGATGTTCAATAACTACTTTATGAGCACCATTAGGTTGAAGAAGTAGTGGTTTTAGGGTTGGTGGTTCCTTTCAGGGAAAATATCTGATACCATTTTCTTTTTTTTCAATTGGGATTTGACTATTTCATTATAGTGATACTTCTATTATAGCCTCATATGTAATCGTGTTTCCCTTATAATGAAACCATTATAGGAACTATATTATAATTCTTAGGGTGTTATTCATAGGTATTCCAAATAGTGGAGATGTTATGGTTAAAAATTGGTCACTTATGATGTTAAACCCAAGGATGGGGATTACCTTTGGCCAGAGGATTATGAGACAATAGGGTGATCATTCTCTTGGTATATGGTATTGGGTAAGATTCATTTAGGTGTTTCGTTATAGAAAAGGGATTTGTCTTGAATTTCGATGTATTTATTATATTATGTCCAAATGATGTTGGATACGACATTGGGAAATCTTAAACAGAATGTGATCGCTTGAATAGGACTTCACGACCCTCTTTGTTCAGGTGATGTAATCATTGTTCATGATGTCCAATCCAGGATTGGATGTTCTAATATGGGGAGGTTGTAATGACCTGTGTTTTTATCCATGGTATAATTGTAGAGGAATTTCAATTTTGGAAGTTAGTGGATAATATATTCTTTATGATGGATGTCAGAATGTAATTATGAGAGATGGAACACTTCAATTTGTATTTTATGGACATTCATGAGGGCCCAAGACGTTTCTTGGGAATCTTGTAGAGATTTGGGAGCACTATTCTACAGAATATCAGCTTTGGTGATCTAAATATAGAAGTTGGTTTGTTCGAAACCATGTGGAACATACCATCAAACTATGTAGCCAATATCATAGGAGCATATGCCCCCCACCAGCTATGCAGGGTTATTTCTAACAATGCACCTAGCCTGAAGAATTAGTGAATCATATGCAATTTCCACACAAGTTTCATTTCATGGTTGGAATACTATTTGGGAAACAATTAGACACAACAGTGTGAGCTAGGATTCCTTGGAAGTGGGTGCCATATGGTTGGCACACTATTTTACCAAACTGTGTGGACCGTATTGTAGGTGGAAAAATAAATTTTTGAAATAATGAGTTCTAATACTCATTTATTATTTTTTATTCTCATTGAAGTTGGGTGAAGCTCCCCCCTATTGCATGTGAGCTCATAGGCTCCCCTCATAGTGATTGATTGATCTCCATCATCTAATAATCAACTTGAGTGATGTCAATCTCCATGGACCACAACTGTAACCACATTGTTACTATAAAACATATTTCAAGTTATTCATTCCACCTTCTATTCAATTTTTCTCAAGATAATTTGATTACGCCATGATATATGTTGTGGAATAATGGTAAGGGTTCTATTGATAATGGTAGTATAAATCTCCCCTACATTATGTTTTGATTCAAGATGTCTCAAACCAGTGATACAATTAGATAGTGATAATGTCACACCACACCCTTTGTGGAGTTTTGACATGACAACGCACTGACAAATATATTTAGTGTTTACATTACAACACACAACCCATATCTAGTGAAAGTAATGAATTTTCCCACTCATTATAATATGTAGGGGATATACCCTTTCTCTTAAGATTGTAGGACACTTTAGACTGGTTATGGATGACTGAGTTATGCCCTAGCCTTTCTAGGAAATATTATTCCAGTTATATGGATTCTTACGTACATACATACATAGGTGACATATGTTGATGAAATATATAATGATAATATATATATATTATTACTATATACAAATTCTTACTATTTAGACTCTTATTTTAACTATGAGATGAAGTTGGTAGAGTTGCCTAAGAGTCATATGGGAAACTGATCCAAACATTGTTTTTTTGTCAATTCAGTTTTTTTCATTTTTCATATTACATGAAATTTTATTTACATTATATTCATGGACATGATTCATTCATAGACAATGTTTTTTTGTAAACTATAGAGATTTATAAATCACACACTATTTATGCCACAGTTACACTGGGGTACCCATGTACACCTCATGTTCAAAAGACCATGGTTGATTTCTTGGGCTTTTTTGATTGTATGTGAGAGTTAGGAGCACAAGACTGAGCTGAAGCATGGGATGCTCATGGAGATTTCCCTTTGGGACTTTCTGTCATTTATTTTTTTAATATACAATAACAATCCAAACTATATTTATTTTTTTAGATTTGGTAACGTCTTCTGTAAATGCATGAACCTTTTCCATATTGGCATTGACAGTGTTTTGTTATTCAATATAAATTTACAATTATGTTTCTATGTGTTAGATTTATTACTTATTCCACTATTTTCTATTATTTATTAGCCAACAAATCGATGTTATACATAGAGATGATAGTATAGTCTCCCCACAACCACCTAGGAGGGGTTTCCTCTCCTATTATTTTTTGTATTGTGTCTACTCTTTGAATAAAAATCTTTATGTGGGATGGACTAGTCATTAGCATCTTGTATATGGAGAGGAATACATGAGGCCATGTGACCCATCGGTCAATTTTCTATCTCAGTGGTTAGCCAGTTTATAATGTTACAATGTATATAATTAATATATATGAAATTTTCATTATATGAAATAAATAGATGATGGATCCATGATCATATTATAATGAACTAAAATACCACACATAAATTCTGATGATAAAAGGAAACATGTGACACACAAAGGCAATGATTTTAATGAAAATTTATTAGTACATTGCTGTTAAAAATTTATAAACAACTAATATATATGAAATTATAAGTATGTATATGAATCTAGTAAATAAGTATAATAAATTTTGATTTATTAAAATTATGGTTAGCGTACATTCTAATCAATTCAAACTTGAGTTAATCGATTAATGTTCTAATGTCTTGTTAATCAAGATTCGTTACATTAAATTAAATTATATGATACTGAACTAATCAATCCCATTCATTTACTTATCTTATGATTTATTATTAATAATACACACATATTCATTCATTTTTATCACATTAAATACTTATGATACTGAAATAATTATTTTAGGGAAAACCAATTGCATTTTATTCTTTAGGTGAAAATAAATTTTCATCGATGTCTTTTTTTCTAAAAATGATTCAATGAAATTATTTACTCGAATACTATTATTTTTTAAATTTATTTTTACCCATTTTTATATTTTATAATTTTTTTCAATGGAATTATCTTTCTATTTTTAAAGGAGTTACTATTTAGATTTTACAGAAAATTTGATTTAAATTATTATTTTAATGTATATGGTATGAATGAAATTTCATACCATGATGATCACTCAATTAACTAAATATTCAATTTAGATACTGTAATTTTATTTTCTATGAAATTTTTTTAATTATTATTTTATTATATTTTTATATATTAATATGTGATTAAAAAATTAAAAGGGTAATTTCCCTAAAAAATATTCTAGTGATCATTTAATAAGATATATCATCTATGATACAATCCATTAATTTTACATATTATTTACTAATTATATGAACCAATGATAATATCATTATTCATTCATATATTTATTTATAGTAATGATAATGAAATATCAACGAAAAATGTTTTTTTTCCTTAGGTTATATTATGAAAAATATTTTTATGATCTTATGAAAAACATATGAATGGGCTTATATTTATATCTCTTCCCAATTCATTATGTAAAGTATAATTTTCATTGGGAACAAAGGGTTCAAAATAAGTTATACTAAGTCCGAAAGAGGGTACGTGAGACGTTATCACAATCACAAATCTGGTTTTCATGTGTTTTTTTCAAATCTAACATGTTATAAATAACTTTTTCTGTTTCATTGACATAATATTTATATGAAAATAACTATGAAAAAATAATTTCACATAATTATGACATGATTTTTTGATAATATCATGTTCTATTTACTCAAGTTCTTTGATCCCTTCATAATTCATGTCTTATGAACTGACAAGCATTATTCCATGACTTCTGTTTTTGAATTAAGAATCATGGGGTATGATTAAAAAAGGGTAAAATCAGGACATAATGTCATTATTATCTTGTTATGATTAAATGATCATTTAAATATCAATTTTTTTCTAAAGTGCATTTGAGTTGAAAATTTATTATTTTTTACTTTTCATATGATATGAAGAATTTCATTATGAATGATGTGACAAAGGATATTTCATGTTATAAAGATCTAAGTTACAGATTATTAAGATATTGTACGAGATTTTTTTATATCTCCTACATTCCCAATAAAATAAAAATTTATGGTTATGTGATGAATTTTAATTTTTTGTAACGAATTTATATATACAAAAATGTAATATTTTTGTTTTAAATGTATGTTTTAATATAGTTCATATCATTTAAATGGTTAGTTACATCATGAAACAAACATGAATTTATGTGGAACACTATATATAATCATTTTTCTGGGGTTAATTTAATATTTTATCTTAAAAACACATTTTCTTATCATAGAATACATCTATTTAAAGATACAAAAAGTGATAATTTTTTTTGAATAAAATAATCAGGGTATAAATACCCCAAAATGAGTTGATCAAGTATATCTCGACATTATTGTTTTTTCATGGTGAGTGTTCTCTTACTATTCAAATATTTGGACACTATTAGAGGATATAGATATGTTAATTTGAACGTTATTCATAGAAACATGATGGAAATGAATATATGATGATCACGATGGATTATGTTAACCCTTATTTTACATAGATTGAAAATAAGGTGTCATGATTCTGATATACAATAAATTATTCTTCATGATTATGTGGTTTCTGAATATGATTTCAATTTCCCGCACAATGACTTATATTCATTTTTAGATCCTAAGAGAACCATTTTAATGTTGAATATTAAGTACAATGAAATTATATTACTTTAGATCAGCCAAATTTTCTGGGTTCTGGAATAAAAAATCACAATGTTGTTATTACACATCATTCTCATTTAATGAATCATGTTATACATAAAAAAAGATAAAAAATGGTTAAGAATGATATATTGAGTCCTTGATGAGAAAATATCCACATTAATTTAGTGGATATATTGATCCACTAGTTTCCAAGAATTGGTTAAGTAAAAATGAAAATATATATTACATTCTACAGTTTTCAGAGCATTAAAAATTATGTTTGGGTGTCTATCATTGAGAATAAGAAGTAGATAAATAATATAATCCTTTTAATGAGACATGGAAATGAAAATAAAATTAATCCATGAATGCGGATGGGTTTAGTAGTTTATTTTTTAACAAGAACAATTTTAGTATCCTTCATTCAAAATGGATATGCAATTTTTTAAGCTAGGGTGGAAGGATGATGAATTCATTAGTGAATATTTAGTAAATTTTACAAGACATTTTTGGGTCACTTATATTATTAGAATTAATTTAAAATCTAAAAACGATTAATTATTTAGTGTCTTAAATCCTAGTCTATAATGTGAGTTAACCATAAGGGACATTATTAATTATGAATAAGTATTTCAATGTGATTTAGAGTTATTAATTAATATTTTAAATACCCATAATTATTTGGAATTTTTGGTATTAAATGAAATGTTTAATTGGAATGAAATTTAAATAATACAATCCCTGGAGGAAAGAATTTAAGCATCCCATTATTCTATAATTATGGGAAGATACATATATGAATTTATCTTATGGAAAAAAGAAAATTCCTTCTTAGTGGAATTTATGGACACCCAAAAAATTAAAATTTAAATTAATGGAAATAATTTTTTTATTAATGGTGGAAAATAACTGAATAGCCCACCCAAAATCAGTTTTTTAAATAAATTGAGTATCATTATTATGTTAAAATGTTCTCCAACTCAATGGCTAAAAATTATGATCGACATAATAAACTATTTAAATCTAGATAAAAGTGGAATATCAAAATATCACTTCTTTTTTTAGGAGTATGACAATTACATGGTGAAAGGTATATATAACATCCACCATTAAACTATTAATTCCTTATTATTTTGGTTATACACATATTTTTTTATTTCAATAATTTTATATGGGTATCAGAATACCACCTCATTGTTTAGATGCTTAATTATCCATTAAATATAAGAATGGTATGAAGATTTAATCTCATGTCTATTATTGTTCCCTCATTTTTTTGAATTTTCATCTAGTAATTATCATCATTATTTATACAGTTTATTTTTATGTAATCATAATCTTATATTAGAATTACATAAATTAAGACTACTTAGATTTTAGAGGAAGGGAATTATGTTGCGATATTTGAAAACAACCCCTGATAATCAATCAGGATAATGAATTTACAAATATTCTATGAACAAAGCAACAATTATTTTGGTCTAAATTCATATTCAAAAGTTGTTTTTATATTATACGATGTGAGAGAGGCTCAACATTAATGGAAATGAAATTTTTTGGTGTATATTTATGTCCTTGAAAAATACATTCATTTACTTCCATCAAATCAGGATGTTGATCTTTCAATATAACTCAACACTGTACTAATCCTATTTTAAAAACTATATGGAGTGACCCTAAATGGTTTGAAGTAATTAAGAGAAAAAAATTTATTAATTATAACTATCCTCTAACACATATTTATTTCTCTTTTGATAAAATTAAATGTGGTAAAAACTTTTATATGATTTTGTTTCACTCTACTTATTATAAATTAAAGGTTAAAAAGGAGGATATGACCAATTAATTATTTTATAAATGGTATATAAAATCTAAATTTATTATGATTCTATTTGGTCTTACTAATTCCCTCAATAAATTCAAAGAATTAATTAAAATAATCTATATAGATTCCCTTTATCAATTTGTGGTAGTCATTATAGATTATATTAATATATATTCAATGCAGAAGGAACTGGATGAAAATCGATATATCATTTTATGGAATACCCTATTGATGAAGATGTAGTTTGAAAATTAAAAAATTTCAAATTTTAACAGAAAAATGTATAATTTTTTAGTTATATAATCCCATGATATATTACATTGGGGGATCTATCAAAGATCAATATTATTGAATGTTATCCTAGAACAATAAATATGATGTATATGTATATTTTCATTTTTTTTATAATAATATTATCAATTATTTGTATTGAAGTTCTCTCAGATCTCAAATATAGTCACAAAGTTAACTCAGAAGTGTGAAATAATTATCCAGATAGATTAATATAAATGAAATTTAAAATAACTAAATATAAGTTCAGTTAGTGCATCAGTTCTAATATTTTCCTATATTTGAGTATGGTGGTTTATATATTGGGATGATTTAAATAGTGTAACATGATAGATCCTCGTGTTTTATGATATACTGATAACTCATAAATCCCACTGAATAAAAGTTTATGAGAACAACAATAAACTCATTATTTGAGTATATATTTACTTTTTTTCATTAATGATTATGAAAAATTACTTTTGAGGAGAACTATTTGGTATATATACAAGTCAAAAAATTATAAAAATATTATTTACTCAAAAATATTTTAAATTCATTCTAAAGGAGATGGTTGGATTTGATTAATGAATTTAACTTCTTGATACGTTACCTTCATGGGAAATTGAACAAGGTGGATAGTGATTTGAGTCAAAGTTATCATTCTTGATTATATATGAAAATGATTATAAAAGATATAATATTTCATTATCTTTCAAGAAATGTTTGTTAAATGAAAAAAATTAGATAAATATTATCATACATAAGTAAGAGTTCAATCATCTATCCATGCGAGGATTAATGAGGAAGTAAATTAATTTGTGGAACTATAGAAGAAGTTCATAACTATTACCATGTTCAAACATGATTAAGATGGAATGTTAATGGTTGGGAACTATGTATGTGTTTATTATATGTAATACATAAAGAATGAGATGTTAGATGAGGCTCATAGTTTATCATTCTATATTCCTCATGGATGTATGATGATGTGTAGAGAACTGAAAGTGTATTTTTAAAGGGAAAAAGAATAGAGATATTGATGACCATATTTCCTAGTTATTTATATATCAAAATGATAATGATATATGATAGATGTATAATTGGATATTATAACTATTAACCATATCTAAATAGAAATAGGAAAATCATTAATGGATTTTGTCATTAAACTCCGAAAATTATTTAAAGGCAATAATACTATTTTGCATGTAGTATATCACCTTATGAAGTCATAAAAATTAGATGATATTATAGAATTTTTCTATTAGGAACAAAATTAATTAATATAAATTATTTAATTTTAAATATTTCTAGGGTAACAAAATTATATTTAATTTCATTAGGATCATAGTATTGTATTATTGTTCTGGAGAAGTATCTAAAAGGTTCCTGATACATATTAATGTTCAGCATTCCTTATTATCCATATAAAGATGTTCAATATCATAAGAACATTAAATATCTGGAGGATATTCTATGATCATGTTCTGCGATTTTTAATGGTGGATGGGTCAGCACCTTCCTCAAGTAATGTTTTCATACAATAATATATTTAACTCGAGCATTCACATAGATTTTTTTGAATACCTATATGAAAAAACGTTTATAACTCTAACATGATTGTATGAAATTTGATAAATAAATACATGGGCTCTTGATATAGATAATTAAATGATATAAAAAGTTTGATCAATTTAACCATATATCATGAAAGATCAAATTTGATTGAAATTTTTCTCCAAAAATCATCCGAGAAATATGGATTTTAGAGACGGTGAGAATATATTTCAATGAATTAATACATGGAATAAGTTTATATGATTTATTAATAAAGAAATGATGAGCCTAAGTTATGATGGATCATTTGAGATTAATTGTTGATTTGTGATGGTAGATTATCGCTTGGCTCCTCCTCCACACCTCAATCACTAAAATGATGTTTTTAGTGTATCTATCATGAATAAGTACATGCTTGATCCTTCAAATGTTCTAGAATTAGACTTTATAACATTGAACAATGATATTTCCTAGGACGAAAATGCTTTAATGATATTTTATCACATTTATTAATTACTGAATAATAAAATAACTCACCTAGTTAATGTTTCCCATTGGAGTTAGTGTTGTATAGATGTTACTTGGGAACTCGAGGATGTGATGAAACAAATATAACATCATTTTTTTTATTCAAGATATATAAATTTTAAGGTGTGGTTAATTTTATTTTATGGGTTATAATGTTACATTAAGGGAGTTTATGATATTGTTTTATTTACATAAATTTTATTTCGTTGATATTTTTGTTTACATTAAACATTGATTTTAAAAAACAACGATATACTATTGAAATATTAAAATCAAATATGAATTTATTAAACTATACATTGTACAAGAGTGTTTAAATAAAAATAGATAAATTAGGAAAAAATTATAGTTAAACCATCTATAAAATTAATTCATTGGTTATCAATTTATTATAAATGAAAATGAAAAAATTAATTTGAAATTTAAATTCACTTTTTTATGAAAAAAATAGTTTCAAACAGACAATGTATTTTTATATTAATAAATTAAATTAATCAATATAGGTGAATTATTGTAATTATATATATATATATTATTAAATAATTTATTTACAATCATATAATGGTTTTTCTAGGTATGGGATAGGAATAAATTTTGTTTCGTACTTAGAATTTATTTTTCTAAATAATTGTTTATGTCTCCAATTTCAATCATATTTTAAAATAAATCTTCAAAGAAGTATTTAAATTTAATATTTAAAAATAGACCTCATATTTTGAATAATAATATTAAAATTAGTTATATATTTCTCATTTATTTTTCATCATTATGAATAGTATCCTAGGTAATTTTTTATCATCTTAAATATTTGTAAAACATCAAAAATAGGGTTAACACATTGGGTTAAGGATTAAGAGTTTATCCAGAAATTATAAATATACTAATGTATGAGTAGTATTCGATCTTTTTTATCCAATTCATAGAAATATGAAATCTTGTTTCAATTTTCCATTTTTTACAACATTTATATTATTTTAGGAAAAGGATAAATACAAGACATCCCTCTCATCACATAAATGACACAAAAGTATTATTATAAGTATAAAAATAGAAATATTTCTGTAAAAAATGTTATTGGAAAGGATAAATATTATTAAATTATGGTATTTATTTTATAATTTTAGTGGTTGAATAATTACTTTAAATTGTTAAATAAGGATGACAAAGTATTTATTTCACTAACAAAAAAATAAATATTTAATTTACAAAAATCAATATTAATAATTATTTAGTGAATTATTTACAAAATTTAATTTTATAGAGAAATATTAGATACTAATAATGTTTCAAAGAAGAATATTATAATTCATTTGATGACATATTGTCTTTAACGTCAAATAAAATGAATTGTGTAAAACATGATGTTAGTGATATTTTATTTTAAATAATATAACATTTATTTTGAAAAAACCATTAAATAATTTACTATTTCTGGTAGTATAAGTCATTTTTAAAGATTCATCATATGTTAATTTATTAGATAATATTAAACTTATATATAAGACAATAACATTTTAATATTTGAAATGGCCTTACTATAGATAAGATTGATGGTTGTTAACCAAGAGGATAATCAAAATTATAATATTTATAAAAATAAATATATCTAAATTAATTTGAATTATTTTATTTCATAGTTAGAATATTTTTCATTGAATTTATTTCCATTTGGATTCATTTTTATGGAGGAAGCTGTAATTATGCTATGTTTTTTTAAAAACTCCAAGTGTGTCATTTCTATCCCTTAAAAAAGGTCACCCCGTATGCCATTTAATTACACAAATTTCATTTATATAGGTTGGTTAATGCATGTAATTTTATTTTATTAAATTCTTTATTCAGAATTTTTTGGTGGTGGTACTCATAACAACCCATTTTAAGGTTCATTAAGAAATGGTCAAAAGGAGGTCTCCTAAAGAAGTGGTAATAGTTTAACTTGTCCACTTTCAACTTATTTATTCCTATAAATCCTATAAATATGTGTCATTTAATCATAAAATAATACGCTTAGTATTAAGAAAATATAAAGTAATTGTATCCAGGAAACAAACATCATACACCATTATTCAATCAAATGGGATGTGAAAGTATAAATCCTGCATATGTGCAGACAGCCTCCGCTCTATAGTGTTATAATTAATGTTTCATCACCAAATTTCATCTATGTTTATTAGGATGGGTTTAATTTCTATATATTATATTTAATAACATATTATTATTAAATAATATTAATATCATATCTTCCTTCTTACCTTCCCATATGTTGGATGAAAATAACACCTCTCATGTGTCTGTGAGGACTACCACCTCCTTAAGAAGATGGGAGTTACTTTCAATTTATTATTTACATTGATGATGTTAAGGATAAATTTTTTTAATGTACATGATATATATTATATAAAAATGATTATTTAATGTTTAGTTATTATTTAGCTTTCTTTTAATCAATCATTTAAAAAATGAAACATTGTTCACTCGTTTGTTCGACATACTATCTTCAAGGGTGGTGTATCTCATTTTTATATCGATAAAATTTGTGGATTATTAGAAATATTTATATAATGAATATATATTATATTTATATCATTAATAATATAATAAGTATTTTTAAACAATGATAAAAGTAATAGTATGATAATGACCAAGTCGAACTTTTTATGAAAATGAAATAATTAACACCCATAAATGGAACATTAAATAAGAAATTATTTATAAATGTTTTTTTGAAATATAATAAGTTGATAAAATATGTTTTTATATGTATTTATAAGAATATTTTTTTAAGTAAAATAAATTTAAATTGTTTATACAAGAGGATATAGTTCATTTTAATTAATATTTACATTAGTTATGTGATTTTTGTTTTATTTTCATTTAATAGGGATTTTTTTGATTGATTATTAATGGAAGTAAATTATATAATAATTTAATTTTAAATCAATTTAATTTGATTATCCTTTAGTTATTTATTTTTATAATTTTTTTCCTTTCATCTTTCCCAATTATTTACTCAATAAATCTAAAGTGTTTTTCTAAGGAAAACATACATAATTTCTTTCATCAGGAGAAAAGTCTTTTTTATACATATCTATGTTTTATATAAATGATTATAATAATGTTTCTACTTTTAGAATAGAATATTTTATGTTTATTTTTTCCCATGTTTTAATTTTAAATAAATGGTTTATAATTAATAATATGTTCATTTTCAAAATGTGGTACTTTTATATTTTCCATAAAATGATGAAAAGATTTATATGTATAACATATATGTGATAAAATAAATTTTCCAAGGTTATGAATACTTAACTATTTAATGATTCTATTAATTATTACAAAGTTTATTTTGAATAAAAATTAGATTTATTATTTTTAGGGTTTTTTATTTTAATTTTTCATTTAAATATTAAAATGGTATTTTTCCCATGAAATATTCTACTAATATTTTATTATAATTATTTATCTATGATTATTAACTTGAATTTTACTCTGGATTTACTGGTGATATGATCTAATGATACCATATTTATTATTTTTATATATGTGTTATGGTTATTCTGATGAAATATCAATGAAACTCATGTTATTTTGCATTGGTTATGTTACAATGAATATATTTATGGTTTTATTTGAAAAAAATGAATGCATTTAGGATAATCTTATGGGTGGGAATAGAATTATATATCCATAAAATAGATTAAGAAAATATTATTCTTCATTCAGTTTAAATATTACTAAATAGGTTATCTAAATTATAAAAAATAAAAATGAGTGGTTATCCTTGGATTTTAATAGTATCTATGAGAGTATCTCCCAAGCCCTAAGAATATACATGGGGCTGTAAAAATAATAACATGTTGTTCATGTCTTAGTGGGTATCCTTGATAGAATTTTTATATGATTATGAGTCTTCCTCACATTATTCCACTATTTTATGTAATTATCTTATGCCAATGTAATGTTCTCATTATTCAAGTTATTTTCTCGCTTTGTGATTCATTTCTTTGGAACTACAAAGAATTATTGCAAGATTCATGTTTATGATTTAAGAATTGTGGAGTATGATTTTTAATGGGTAATATCATGTTATCATATCCATATGCTCATGTTCTTTTAAATGATCATTGATACCTCTCTTGTTTAACCTTACTGACCATCTAAGATCACCCTTTATTATGTTTTCTTTCTACTAGGACTTGATTGAATCATTTATGTATCCAATGTTACAAATGCACTAAACCATTATGCTTCCATTAAAGATAATAATGTTATGTAACCAATATTATTTTAATAATATTAAATACATTTTATGAAAATAATGGATCACTATATGAACTATGTAATGTAAATATATGTTATCTTATTATTTTTTTTGACCAATTTGGTTTTTATTGTTATTTTATTTTATATAAATATTTTTATTCTTGGGAGAACATTTTCAAACTATTGGATTACTCTCAAAGATGTAATAAAATATAAAAAATTACTTATTTTAATTGTTTGGATTATTCAATACCCAATACCCTAGTTTGATGCTCAAATTTTTTATAAAATCTACCCTATTTTCTATTTCTTGAGTTTTTTCTTAATTATTTCTATGATTATAACATATTCTTGAATTGTATTATTGGATATATATCTCAAAGAAAAATCTGTTCTTTATTTTGGATTGTGAATCCCAAATTCAAAATGTAAGTATTTTTTTACTACCGTTAAAAATTTATATTTTACTTATTTCATTGGGGTAAAATTCATTTTGTTATTTGGTTGATAATTCCAATTTAATATAGGTATGTTTTTTTAAGACTCTAACATAAATTTTATTTTGTAAAATTGTTTTAACTAACCATTAAAATGAAGGCAATTTATTTCATACAATATATTTTTGTAAAAATTGGTGAGGAGACTATAATTATGACCCCTTTTAAAAGAATTAATATACAAATCACATATTCTCTCTCCTTGAAATTTTTCAATTTATTTTCTTATTATCTAATAAAATTATTATATTAAATTTATTTAAATATTTTAAACTGACCTATTCAACCCCCTTGAGACTATCAGACACTTATAGGGTATACATATTACCTTTCCCTTAATCCCAATGTAAGTGATTTTATGAGTTTAATAGATACAAATACCTGAATATATTTCCTTGGGAATTTTTATTGGTCCCAAAATTTATGTGAGTGCATCTATATAAACCTGTGGATGCTTATAAATAAATTAGAGATTTATTTACATGATGGAATTATTCCTCCTTATATGGATAGATATAATGCCCCCTCCCTGATTCTGAGAAAGGAATAATGTATGAATGATTGGTTTTAACCCTCCTGGTATATGATTTTTTTATTATATCTTGTATGATTTTTCAATATATTCACTTATCAAATCTTCTTTTTTTTATATATGAACTCTTATTTTTTGAAAGGTTAGTAGGGGTTATTAGAGACTACCTATTGTGAATAATTTAATCACATGCTGCAAGATCCCCTAAGAGAATTTGTAGATTCTAATGATTAGGATATAATTAAGGGAAATGGATATATGAATGTTGGATTATTGAATATGGATAAGGGAAAACAAGTGGTTACATTTGGTAATTTAAGGATATTGGAAAGGAGGAAAAATTAGTTTTCATTCGATACAACAAGGGAGTTCTTTCACAAAACTCACTATATTTGGGTTATAGGGTATGTCCATCATAAAATTCTGAATATAAATTATCTACTAGTATATAATGATTTATTTTATATATAAATCGTTTTTGGTTCTCTTATTTATGTGATGTACATTCATTTAAATACCTCACATAGTTTGGATGTATTACTCACATAGCTACATTGATACAATATTTTCATACATGGTATAATCATTGAATAAATTGGTTCATGATAATAATGGGAATGAAAATGATCTAGTTATCTTATCATAATTTGAGGAAAAAATATCTCACAATTATATGTTATTCAAAAAATAAAACATTATTAATACTATTAGTGATTGAGATGTGTTGGCAGTGTCTAGAAGTTTCCATTTGATAATTTGGAACACATTTATTAAATTTTTTATTATAATATAGATTTTTTTATCATCGGTATGAGGATTATGTGTATTTAGTTGATTTTACCATTAGAACCCTTTAATGTACCTGTAAATATTACAATCTAATAAAATTAATGTAAATACCAGTGTTTTTAGTATCAGTATTAGATTTCAACATATTTTCAATAAGTTATTGTAAAATAATCATATATTATGTATATAGAGAGGTATCAGTTCATATGCTGGTCTTCGAAGACGTGACATGTTTTTTCTTACCGAAATTTGTTATCGAATAATTTTAACTAATTGTAGTTATTATTATCTTAAAAATGAAAACATTTATTATTATATATTTATTCTTACAAACTGGGTTAATATTACACATAAATGGATTGATTGGGTTTATAATTATTTTATATAATTATTATATATTATTTCATTTAATTTAATCTAGAAACATTTTTCAAATTTATTCTAATTGATGATTTAAATGAGTGGGTGTTTTTAAATGATTTTTAATTGTGTATAATAATGGATATTTTATTGATTTATGAATATAATTTATTTTCATTATTTTTGGTGACTAATTTTAAGGGAAATAGTTTTATTTTTATACATTACATTGTTGTAGAATAATCCAATATGATGACCATACCATGTTATATATGTAGGGTCAGGAAAACATGTACTTCCAAATATACCAACTATTGAACCTCGGGTTTTGGAGGCGTTTTAGTAAATATTTTAAACTTATGGTATGAAAACTCACTAAAGAGACCTTTTGGAATATAATATCTAAAGGATTTATGTGGTTAGAATACCTAATCCTTTTGGTGTGAAATCTCTCCATGAGAATTTGGGTGGTGGGGTTCCCACATGAATCATATTTTAATGAGTATGAAAACACAAGATCAAAACCATGCTATTATAGACCCCTTTATGTTTTACAGGGAAGCATTTAATCATTCTACTATTATGCTCAACTCGAGGAAAGTATTTAGGCATACCTAGAGGAGAATCAAGTATATAAAATTTGATTAGTTCTACCCCAACACGATTCATCATGTGAAGGCATAGGAATTTATAGAACAATTTACAGTTTATAATAACATCATCATATATACATTCACATTACATCAGTTTTACATAATATGTAAAACATTACACAAAATGACAACCAAAATCATATTAGTTTAGTTTATTTGGTAACATGGAAACATAAATACAGGTAAATAAGTGAGCTACATTATCTATTAATATGTTTTTCATGACTAAAACCAATCATAGACACACCATACTTAATGCATATCTTTATATCATAGGGAAGAAAACATAAAAAGAGGTGGGATAAGATGCTATAAAAGAGAAAATGAGAAATATGTATGAATAACAATGAGGTAAAAGGTAAAAGGATGTGATTATAACATTAATATATCATACCTATCATATAAAATATCATATAATATGGATCATGGAACAATGGATCGAAATTCATAAGACATGTATCATAAGTTTTTTTAAAGGTTGGGGCTGAAGCCTCATTTTTATTATGAAAGAAAGGCAAATACCTCTTTTACTGGGTAAAGGGAGACCCATTAAATAGCTCGTAGGCCCAGTGGACATTTATCCCATTACATAGCCCATAGGCCCAAATTGTAGGCCCAATACCCATTCTGTGAATAGTACTACTACAGTACCTGCGCTACTACATTGCCACACAGTACCTGCCGCCGCTACATTTCCCCTGCCGCTGCTATAGTGCCGCCATTACAACAGTATCTCAACATCTACAGTGGCGCTACAGTCTACTCCAGTAACCTGCACCTCATGAGTTTTGATAAAACATGTATCAAAAATAAATAAACAGCATAATCAATGAATGCATGACATAGTAGTAATACATAGAATAATGGAATACACATAAATATTTAATATTATTACCTATAATTTAGTATAAATTTCAAGAACATATTAGGGGACATCAAGGAGACTACACCTATTGGGTGGGACACACCACCATTCATAGTCGCATTGTTTCCCTTTATGGGATCTTGTTTCCACATCTTCTTAAAGTGAACTAGGCTTCCCCATCTTCCCATGGTGGATCATGTTTTCCCATTTCCTATTTCCATGTGACACACTACTTGATAGGGTATACCATCATCCACAGTTGCAGCCCTCTACTTTTAAGGGATCTGGTTTCCCCTCATTCTATAGTGGATCAATCATGTCAGCATGATTATGATAATTATCACATGAGATTTAAATCTTTACCCAATTCATTATAGAGAGATATTTGGTTCCACATATCACATAATATAACAATTAATTCATACGATAAAAGATAATAAAACGTCTATCATATCATTACCGATAAACTGAGATTGGACTCATAAAAATCATATCATAACCCATTTAATGAAATAGTTATCGAAATATTTTCATCACATCTAAACATTGGGAAATTTTTTTGGTTTCATAACAATTAAATCAAATCATCACCCATTAAAATAAGCATGATTCAAAATCATAAAACCCATGGATGAGAAATCGGTGTCAAATACCTCATGATATTAAAAAATATAACATTTTGGAATGAATTTGAATGGGGTTATTGTGTTAGGTACCAAATAAATCATAAAATATAACAAGTTATGATAGCATATATAGAGAAGGATTTTAAAATATCACGTAAAATTTTTCTAAAGGAATATATTATTTCACTGAAGAATTCTTTTAATAAAACCATTTTGGAAAAAATTTTATTATAATGATTGATTTAAATTACCATTTGACTCATTTTCTTTGAATAATATCATTGAATCGTTGAGAAACTATCAATAAAACATTATGAATTTTGAAAATATTTTTTTCTCTTAAAAAATATTTGAAACATATATATAATACTGAATGTATTTTGAAAATATTTTACGTTGATATGTTTTAAAAGAATCTTCTAAAAATTTAAAAACTCATCTATGAAATAGAATCATCATTTTTATCTAAATTAATTTTACTATATATACTTTTCAAAAATATAAAGGAATCTTTTAAATCATTAATAAATTTTATAATTATTTTTCCTTGAAAATGATCATAAAAGATCATTTTGGAAACCATGTGTTTTGATGTTGATGACTTGTGTCTAAAAGAAAGCAAATTGAGGGAAAACTACTTTACTAATTTGGTTTCTTTAAAAAAATATTCCACATGAAATATATATCCTAAAATTTATTTGTTAATGCCTATAAATTTAAGAATTAAAATAATAGAATATATTCATAAGAATTATATAAATAAAACATTTTGTTATTATAGACTTTTTTGATAAAGTAAATTTTATTGATGACTCTTCTTTAACTATGTCAAAAATTCCTTCCAAGTGACACCAATATGCATTACACTACATGCAACACTGTCTTGGCGTGTTTTTTATGAAACATTGTATTCTAAAAAAACATCATTTTCTTATTATAATTAATCAAAAAAGATAGTTATAAACATTTTGTTACACATAGTAATATTTATAGTAATAACTAATTTTCAATTATTATATTTATATAAATAGAACATATATATAATGAAAATTTTAAATTTTTATAAAGTCATTATATGTTTAAAAATACCATTTTCTCAAATGGACTACTTTTCATATTCTTCTATGAAAAAAAGAAGACATATTTTACAAGAATTTATAAATTAAATTTGATTAAATATAATTCAATTTTGAATTTATAATTTATAAATTAACTTCAGATGAATTTTTGGGATTTTTCTGAGAAAATTCATTTTTCGATAAATAATGAAAAAAATAATTTTAATGAAAAAAAAACATTTTGATATAATATATTTATATTGATAAATTATATTCTTATACAGTTTTAAAGTATAATAAGTTCAAAAAAATTAATTCATTTTATATAGTTTTAAAAAATCATTGAAATTGGACATAAAACATAGAAAAGTTTTCAGTCATTTTTACTTTAAAACCCCTGAGTTGCATTCCACATATGGGATTAATGTTAAATTATCATATACCACATATATTATTCGATTTTTGAAAATTATATTCCTTATTTCTAATAATAATAATTAATATTTTATAATATGGTCAACTTAGTTTATTATGGAAATTATTTGAAAAAATGAAAAATAAAATAAAATTGATTAATGGAAAAATTATCTTATCAAAGAAATAATCCATAAACATAAGGTCCAAAATGACCTATAATGTTTTAAAAAATTAATTATATGTCTATATTTAGATCCTATTATACATATTATATAATTTTTTGTATTATTGTATTAATATTCATCAGAAAAAATGTGCAAGAAATTCCCTTTATGAAAATTTACAAGACTCCCACTCCTCATCTATTATAAAAAAGACACATATCGTCCCACTACCTCACACCTCTCAATAAACATTGGATCTAACATAATATAATACAATATCTCCTCATCATATATCCCCTTACCCTAGAATCTGATCATTGGGAACAAATATATCCAATGGAACCCTTTGTTGGAAAACTAATGGAGTTATCCAAAGAAGAGGTAACATCCGTCATCAATCTCCATTCATTTATCTTCTCTCTCCAAAAAATAAATTTTTATTATTCCACTTGAACATTATATAATAATATCCCTAATAAAATTATATGTAGTTATGTTCTCTTTCTAAACTAAACTAACACACACTACCATCCATTAGGTAATGATCTTACCCTTCTTCTGTATGGTGAGATACAGCCACACAAAAAAATGTTATTAGTTTTAGTATTAAATAATATTATTATTGGGAATTATGATATAAAATCTATTTATATATGATATATATTATTATATTTAGTTTTACATACTATATCCATCTCGAAGTTATGTGATTCATTTACACATTACGTGGAATGTATTGAAAATTGGTTTATTAATATTATATGATATATGTAAAAAAATAATTTTACTATAGTGATATTATATACATATAAAAATATTTTTCATTTACATAATTTCTTTCAATACTCCAAGAAAATGGAAACAACATTCGTGTGTATGTACGACCTACCATGTCCATGAATGGTGTATTGCATTTCATATATCTATATTTTATAAATTATTATAAATGTTTATATAATTAATGTATATGATATGTAATCCATGGTTTACATTTTTTAAATACATACATAAATATTTAAGTAAGACGTTCAAAAATGAAAATTCAAAACACATATGATAAACAAGGGTGTTATTTCCTGAAACACTACATTGACAAGGAATTATTAATAAATTGGTAATATAAGGTTATATAAAATTATTATACAATATTTTTAATATTAATATTTTTTTTAAAAAAAAATCTAATAAAACT
This sequence comes from Viscum album, assembly GCA_963277665.1. NCBI lineage: Eukaryota > Viridiplantae > Streptophyta > Magnoliopsida > Santalales > Viscaceae > Viscum > Viscum album. The sequence continues at coordinate 246,436,948 of OY728165.1, forward strand.
ATAATGATCATATATGAATCATTTACGCGAATGATGAATGTCAAGACACATAGTAAGGGAAATTCCTCTCACTTTTTATATATGTGAGGTACAAGACTTGTTCACCAATTTTTTCTTTTGAGTGGTATATATATATTCCATGAATTAATTCAATGTGCATAAATAAACTATGTATATTTATTTACACATCCATTCTATGATCCTTCTTTCATGGGGATTATGTTCCAAAATATACCAAAACCATAAAATAGTTTTGTTTCTATTTTACTTCTTTAAAACGCATGTTTTGTTATGAACCTACATTAATTTTCATGGTGTATATGAAATTTTATATCATGAATCATATTATTTTTATTATATATTATGTTCCTTTCAATTTCATTTACATAGATGGATTGTATAAACCCATGTTACCATGTGGTAAGAGTTTATTGAAACTATCTCATTGTCTATTAAGACTGATTATGATTATGCATCCATTGATGAAATATTATGATCTATATCGCAATAAAGCTCATGTGTTTTATTCTCTCTTGTTAATTTGAGATATCTCCATGTATTATTACTATATTTACAATCCTTGATATTTAATATAATTATGAATTTTTTTAAGAAAAATATGAACGTATTTCTCTATTCTGTCAAAAATTTATTTCATTTGAAAAAACACATTTTCAAAAATGTTTTCAAATGATATTTGAAGATAATTTTCTGTGATATAAAATTTTAATTATTGTTATGTTTTTAATATCACACTTTATAAGATTTAATAAATACATTCAATGAAAAATATTTTCAGAAATATCTTATGTTTCAAAAAAGTCTTTTTCAATGTGGAAAAAATATTTTCAAAAAAGAATTATTTACCATCACTGATGAAATCTGTTGGTGTTTCTCATGCCTTTATAGGTAAATGATTCACTGTTACCATTCATGTTATTTCAATAAATGGATTATGTTTTGATAAAATGTTCTATTGGAAACCCATTTCTCGTTCACGATTTAAATGCATTTGAAACCCTATGCTTTTCATGAGTTTTGATTTTGATGAAAATATTATAAAAACTATATCATTTTTTCATAGGCTATGATATAATAACTTGTTTTGAATACTAAAATATTTTCATTGGTTTTGATATGATTTTTAATGAAATTTTTTAACATGTATGTATGATATCATTATTATATGGCGTGGACATATATCTCCCTCTATTGCAATGAGAAATATTAATGTTTCATGAGATAGACTATGATGATATTGAGAGTAAACTATGACTACTATGCATTACTTGGGTGTGAACCATGATTAAAAAGATAGTATAGGGAGAGAAATAATACTAATAAGATGTATGTGGGAGTGAACCATCAATATGGTATAGAGAGTGATCCCATAAAACTAATATGTCATTTTAATAAATGCATTGATTAATATGGAAATCATTTGATATGCTTATGTGTTTTCCATAATTTGATGTATTATTCCTAAATTAGGATTTCATTACTTATATTACTTATTTCTTTCTAATTCACATCTAAGGAAAATTCAAGATTTATTCCATGGTTAATGTTTTTGATATTATGATATGGAGACTATAATATTTTTATGTTATGATCATGTTCACATACAGATATCTGCTTGTTTCTGCAAACATGTCTCCATGTTTTATTAATAATGAGAATCTGATCTAACCAATTTTTATGATTCCTTTCCTAGTCTTTATTGATATATAATAAGTAATATGTGTCTAAGATGGGTTATAGTCTTGAAAATACCTAGTAGGAGATAATTTCATTCAATTATATACCCGTTTTTTTTTTCTATGTTTCTAAAGACACTATAGTAATAAAATCTTTTGGAGTATGTTTTTATAATATTTTATGTATTATGAAAATTTTATAAAATTTAAATATATAATAACAGAGGGTCTCTGCAGTTGGTATCAGAGAAAAAGTTTGGTTAAACATGGGAAACTATGATTAGAAAACCTTATTAATACCCTTAAAGATATGTATAAGGATAAGTCTATGTATTATGGAATGTATAATAAAGTGTCCGGTAATTTGGGCAATGAATATAGTGAGTGGTTCTATGAAATACATCTCCATCTGGATATTACAAGTTGTTTTGGATCTATCACAAATATAACTAGGGGAAACTACTCTAACGAGGTGTTTCTGGGAGTACTTTTTGTAACCTTTTACACACCAATAGTTCTTCACGCACAACTAGTTTGAAACTCTTGAAGGATTTGCTTTTCGAATTCAAAAACTCATTATAAACAATTATAAAGAATATAAATATATTCTATTAAGAATAACACTGAATAACCATAAGGTATCATTAATTACGTAAGGTTTCATAATTTAGACCTACTATAAGTGAATTTTCAGGATTACTTATTTTTTTCAAAATGAAATCCATTTTTTACTCTATGATTTTTGTTTTGTCCTTATATTATACTATAAGGAACCAATATAATGGTGATGTAATGTAAAATGAAAAGATTTTAATCCTAATACACTGAAATATCTAGGAGTTAGATTTCAACATATTCATTCTTTTCTAAAAAAATTTATCAAGGTGTGAATCATATTGACTATCATAATGGGAAAAGGGGAAAAATTATGTTATGCCCTTCATGATTCAATGTTCGCATTATTTCATAGAGTCTTATGACCCTCGTATGATAGAATAATCGATTTGTAATACTGAAATGATATTATTCATTCTACATTGTTTGAATAATGAGAAATTCATTATAGATGTTTATCTGTTATATGGAGAAGTAATCTAGTGATGGTTTCTAATAATGAATATAACCCATCAATATGAAATTGAATTAATAGATTGGGATATCATTATGAAATTATTTTCCAATAAATACATTCCTCTGAATCATAAAAATATTTGGAACCACATTTCCTTGGGGTAAAGAAAATGGATGATGAATCTGTTGCTACCTATGAGGAGAATTTTAGATGACTTGTTGGGTAAGGATTCAAGAATTATTATCCAACTCAAAGGTAATGATGATATGTTCTTTAGTGTCATAAATCAATGTAGTTGAAGGGAATTTCCCATATGAGACATTAGTTTCAATGAAGGGATTATTTATTTTTCTATCAAGGTATAAATGAAGGTTGGATTCATGTATAAATATCATTGTTTTTAAGAGAAAATTATGATTAAGTTTAACAGAAACTATAAAAACCATGAATAGAAGAAGATGAGCTTTCCATTATGCTCTATGTGTTTATAAAAGCATGATGGAAATTTCTTTAAGGGGTCTAATAAATTTTTTATATTTGGACATTATAGAAATTAAGCATTATATTACCGATTTGAAGAGAATAATTTAGATAAGACTAGTAATGTAGAAATATTTCATAGAATTCACCTACCACACTTCAGTCTGATAAGTGTATGGAGAATGTGAATTATACTAACCAACAACCAAACCTTAGGGATGGTGACATTGATCAACATCAACAGCCACATAATCCAATGGGAAAGGGTAAATATCATGTAATCTCTTTTTTTAATGAGGGGTGCAATAAAAATGTGATGAATTGTATACATATTATCTATTATACAACAACCAATGTCTTATTTTATTCAAGATCTATCCACTCTTTCATATATACATTGTTGTCTATGTGTTTCAGGATTCCACCAAAATTATTATATGTATAATTAGTATTCAAACCCCCAATTTATATATTTATTGCTTCCAAAGTCTATGATTCCTCTCTAGTTGATGTTTTTGGTAATGTTCTTCCTAAAAATAATTTCATTCATATTTTTTTTGATTTTGAGGTCTTCATATGAATGGATTGTAATTTTCTACATTAATAACACAACAATTGTTGAGTAAAGGAAGTATAATCTGATTTTTCAAAACCACGTATGATTTAACATTAATGTCATGAAATTTAATAAATTATTAGGAGGATTACATATAGTGTATGGGTTTTAATTCTCATTTAGAATGGTTATTTATCTCAAAAGTCTATGGAGAAAATCCACATAGATGATAAGACTATTGTCCAAGAATTTTTAGATGTCTACCAAGAAGGGTTGTGTAGCCTTCCACCAAAATCTAAAGTTTAGTTAACAATATCAATAACAAATTCTCCAAAATCAATTAAAAATAATTATTATACAATGAACCTATATGAGTTGCTGTAATTGAATAATCAACTCCAATAAATCCTTTATAAGTGGATTATTCATCCAAGGATTCCACCTTGAGGTGAACCTACTGTTTCTGTGAAAATTAATGATGGATTAATGAGTCTATAAATTTATTTTCAATAGTTTAAAAATAAAACAATACCAGACAATTATCCTCTTCCCTATATGAATGACTTGTTTGGTCACTTCACAGACAATAACAATTTTACCTGATTTGCCTCCTCTCTAGATATCATCAATTGATAGTCACAAAAGAGGGTATACATAATAGATCATTTCGTACAGGCTATTTACACTATGAATAAATTTTTTATTCCTTTTGGAATTTTTAATTTTCATATTATCATCATGGATTTGATGAATAGAGTCATTAGGGATCACCAAAACCAATATGTTATAGTCATTATAGATGAATTATCTACTAAAAGCATAAACAAGATCATGATGATCACTTTATAATTTTACTAAAGACCCTATGGAAGGAGAAACTCTATGAAAATATTTAAAAGTAACTATTTTTGCAGAAAAATATTTCTTTTACTGGTGACATAATCTCAAGAGATTGTATTGTAGTATATCCATAAAATACAGTGGCTATTGATGGATGGAATAGACCGACCATAATGTATGATATTAGTATGTTTATTAATTTCTCATGGTACTATCAGTGGTTTATGTAGAATTTATCATGACTATATTATCCCATAATGATGTTAACTCCGAAGGGGTCCATGTTCCTCTAGACCAATGAATGTGACGAAATGTTCAATTAACTAAATATGAGGGTAGTCTATTCACCAATAAGAACATTACCTTGTAGTATAGAAGGGTTTTTGATCTGTAGTGATGCATCTTTGAATGTATTTAGATGTTTTCTTATGAATAATAACATTGTTATAGCAAATACCTCAAGGAAGTTGAAGATTAATGAGAAAAAATACTCAACCCATGATTTTGAGTTCGTAGATGTAATTTTTGAATTAAGTATTTGGATACATTATCTCTATGGACAAAAGTATTATATATTCAATGATAATAAAAATATGTAATATATATTCACACAATAGGTGTTGAACATGGTCCAGAAATGATGGTTATATTTTATAATGTTTTGTTATTGATCAATACATTATGATGATGGGAAATCTAACAAGGACGTTGATAGTTTGAGTTTAAATGATAATACTACCTTATCCATGATCAGAATAACAAAGGATCCTATATTTTTATATTTTAAATGGTTAAATCTAAAAACCCAGAATGACAGGAGAAAATCCTATCATTTTCAAATGAATTTTCAACTATATATCCATGTGATGATTAAGGATGTCCAAAAGCAACATGTGTAGCTACAAAAGAAAGATAAAAATTATCCTGATATTAAATATGAATATGATTGAATGATACTGTTCAAGAACCGTGTTTGTGTTCCTTCCATGCCAGATTTGAGGAAGGAGATAATGGATGAATCTCATATTTCATTAATCTATATTCATCAAACAAGTATAATGATGTTTAGGGAAAATAATGAATACTTCTGGTTTGGTGGATATAAGAGAGATAACATAGCATTTGTATCATGATTCTTGGTATGCCAGCATGATTTGGATGAATGAAAAAAGTATGAAGGGATGTTGCATCAAATACCCATACCATAATGGAAATCGTATAAAATCACTATCGAAGTTTTCCTTAGACTCCTCAAAACCTCTAAATGGTTTTATGAGATATTTTTGGTATACGATATCATTATGTGGTCTAAAAATTTAATTTTTATAAGAATATACTTCATTGTGGATCAGCTTTCTTGGATACACATCAAAAAGGGGGTAAGGTTTCATGGAGTACCACATTCTATTTAATCGGATTAAGATTCATGTTGTAACTATATTTTCATAAGAATTATACTGCAAGGACATGGTAAATAATTGGGATTCATCATAACACTTCATCAATAGATAGATGGAATTTCTAAATAAAGAATTAAAGCCCTAGAGGATATGTTGAAATCCTAATCATTATATTTCAAAGGTGGTTCGAATTGACACCTTTCTCTAGTTAAATTTTCTTACAATAATAACTTTAAATCAAGCATTCAGATGGAACCTTATTATGCCTTCTGTATGTTGAAATGTAGAGCTCCAACATGTCGGGACGATGTTGGAGAAAGTATGCTATTAGGACCTGAGATCACTAATGAAATAGAATATATTTTTATTCCATTATGTATCATATAATGGGTTCTCAAATTCAGTAGAGAAATTTATGATGATGACATTGTAAGATCTATAATTTGATGATGTCAAAAATGGGTTTCTATGAATCTATCACTGGAAGAAGGTTACGATTTGGGATGAAAGGGAAAAAATACTTAGGCATATCATTCTCTTTGAGATTCCTGATCAAATCAGCATGGAAGCATATCACTTGTAACTTCATTCTTATGATGAACAACTAGTTGAAATTCTAGACCGTTTGGTGAATGTTCGATGAAGCAATACCACTCACAAGATTAATATTTTATATGGAAATCACTAGGTAGGGGAAGCTACATGGGAACATTAGGATATGATGGAGAATAAGTATCCTCATTTTTTACCTAAATGAATAATTTATAGTTACTAATTCATTTTTAGGTTGGTATAATGTTTCTCCCATATTTTTAAGGACCTTTTATTGGAATTAATTAATTTTCATTGTAGTATTTAATTTCACTTAGTCTTACATATCATTCACATGGTACTAACATGGCATGCATTACATTCAATAGTAACATGGAACATGTTCTAGATAATATTGTGTTTTTACAAGACATCATTTTATTTTTTTAAATATATAAACTACATTATTATAATATATATATTTAAAATAGTAATATGAAATGAAATAAATACTTTTCAAATATAGGTTTACATAAATATAACATATTTATAATGAAAAATATTATTTTCTCAAATTATCTTCTTTTCATGACCATTTGTAATAAAAATATAAATAGAATTTTATACAAATTAAGAAATTTAATGTGATAGATTAAAATAAATTTGATAATTTTTAATTTTGAAATTATCTTCTAGTTAATTTTTTGTATTTTTCTATGAAACTTAATATTTGTATTAAAAAAGAAAAATATGGTATTTTAATTCAAATCTTCATTTTCATGTTACTCATAACATTATGGAAAAATTACTCAATGATTCCATTCCCATTCTTTCTAAAAATTGTTAATGTTTATGAAATTATGTCTATAAAACCCATTTCTCTTTAACGTGTTACATGCATTTGAAACACACTTCTTATCATGTGTTTTGATTTTGATGGAATGATTATAAAACCTATAAATTATTCTACATGTTATGATATGATTACATGTTTATGATACCCATTTAATTTTATGGGTTATGATATTATATTTTATGAAATTATGGTACATGTATGTGTTATTTCAATATGATGTGGGTGGGACCTATATTTCCATCCAATGCATTGGGTAAAAATTTATATAATATGAGATGGACTGTGATTTTCTTGGGAGGGAACCCTGAATAAAATAATGGCTATGGATGTGAAACAAGACTACCATGATTTTATGAGGACTAAACTCATTCTAATAAGATCCCCATTAGAGTGAACAATGACAACCAAGATTGTATGGGGAGTTAACACATATACTAAGATTTCCATTTCCATAATTACATGACTATAATGGAAATCATTCTATATAATTATCTTTCTTGAAAAAAAAAAAATTTTAATCCAATGTTATGATTTCAGGTATTATGTTATTTATTACATTATTATCAATGTCTTATTAAATTCCATACATTATTCAATGATTCATGTTTATGATATAATGATATTCATGGTATGGTCATCTAATTTTTTGATCACATTCTCATAACCCTACACTATTATTTATGTGTACATGCCTCACTTGTTAACCCATATTGGGAATATGAGATCACCCATTTATGTTTGAATTCCTAGGATATGAATATATGTATTAAATAAGACGTTTCTATGGTAGTTTATAGTCATGAAGAACCTATTGAGAGATAATGTAATTCACTCATGTACCAATTTTTTTGTTTCCACTATTCTAAAGGAACTACCCTAATTCGGTATTTTGGTGTATTTCTTATAATTTTTTATGTATTACAAAAAATTTATGCAATGTTAATATATTAAAAGTGTGGTTCTCTTTAATATACACTACAAAAAATAAATGAGTGGTGAATAAGCTGTTAATCACACATAAATAAAAGTGATAACAGAAATCCCCATACCTTATGTCTTAACTCTATGTGTACTCTTACAGACCTCTTATATAATTAATATAATTTTATTATAATTAATTTTTTTAATTAGATTTTTATATCTAATTCTATATATGGTTTGATTATGAAATTATTTTACCTTATTATCGACAATTCCATGTTATGGTTTCACTTTAGGTATTATCCTATTTGTTTTTCATGTGTATCATAATTTTATAATTTTTTCATCCTAATTTTTATATCTTGATTTATAGTATAAAAAACATGATATAAATATTTTATGTTTTAAATTTATATATTTATTTACAATAATATATATAATATAGAAATATGAAATAGAATAGTGTGTTCATGCAAATGGTAGGCAAAATGTATACATGAGTGTCGTGTATGTTTTTGTCATATTGAAAGAAATAATGTCAATGAAATATATCTATATATAAAGTATGACATTAATTTATAATTATAATTCTATATATATCATTTTTGTTTAGTAAAACCATCCTTAATACATTCCATGTAATATATGAATGAATAACATCTTTTTTAGGAGGCAGTAGTCCACACTTCCCCATATGAAATTCTTGTGTTTAAATTAATAACAAGAATTATTGTATGTGTTATATAATAATAAAAAAATTATAAATATGTTATATATATCATATATATCATATAAAAATATATTTTCCATCATAGTTTCCAACCATTATATGTGGTAATGAAAAAAACAAACAACATCTTTTTTTAAGGTGGTAGTTTTCCATACAAAAAAATATTAAGTTCATTACCGATTATATATAAGTGTGTGTAAGTTTTAGTTAAATCCTTATCATTAAATTATATAAGTATATATAGGATACTAATGCTATTATTTATTCATGGTATAATAGTAATTTATGTATTGGATTTATAAAATAATGGAATGGATCATGAGAAAGGATGTTACCTCTTTTTCAGATAACACTTTCTAATTTGCACCAAAGGGATTCCTTGGATGGATTTCATTTCAATAGGATGATTCAAGATAAATTTCATTGGTGTTTTTATTTTAATTTAAATGATATTTACTGAAAACATTTAGTTTGAGTGGTGTGAATAAGGGTTAGAGTAAATTCAATTTTATAATGGAGAGGGGTTGTAGTTTTTTGTAAATACAAAAATTAATGAAATAATGGGAGTTATCACTTAACTAATGTTCTTCAAAAATGGAATCATAATATATTATATTGTATATGTGATCTAAACAAATCACCACCATCCAAAAAAATTGAATTTTTAAATTTTTCTTCTTTAGTATATTATTTTTATTATGTTTTTCATTTCTGTTTTTAATTTAGGTATCTACATTTCCAACATATATAATTTAACCATTTAAAAGTAATTAAAGTGATATTTATAAAAAATTAATGACCAATTTAATTATAAAAATTATTTAATTCATAAATAAAAATGTATTATGTGTTGAACACTATTTTTAGATCAAGCGCATATAACACGCAAAGACACTCCATGAACCTAAATTGTGCTAACAAAATTATTAATATTTTGGGGTTTGTGTGTTCACTATAAAAGTATAATATTTCCATTAATAAACTATATTTTATATTTAGTAACACATATAATTTACTTTGTTTATTGTCTGATTTTTATTAATTTACATATATTTTAGTAAAAAATAATTTATTTTTATATGACATTAATTTCAATTTTGACATTAGTTATTTAATTTTAATTTAATAATATTAAAATAATTTTTGGATTCAAAATATAATAATTTTAAATATGATTATAATTATAATTAACCTAAAATATTTCATAACTCAATAGTCCATTAAAGATACATCACTATTATTGTTTTTATCATCTTTTATTTTATTAAGTTTTTAATTAAATAATCAATATGATCATGTTCGTTAAGAATTTAATGTGAGTAATTCATCTCAAAAAATATATATAATTTTTATAAAAAATATATATATATTTTTACATGAGACTTATAATTTAAATTATGTTTTTTTAATATCACAATGATTTATAAATGTTAAAGGTAGGGAAAGTTCATTTTTTTTATATTCCTCACAAAACATATGGAATATAGAAATTTTATTGCATAATATCCAACTAATAAATAAATTTATAACCCAGAATGTGTATAATATATATATGGGAAGATAATGGCTTTTTTACATTTTTCTAGGTCATTTTTTCCCTTCTGTATAAGGTTAAGTCCATTGATATCTTTAATTTTACCTTAATCACAATAATTAATTTTAATGTATTTCACAAATAATTTGGGTAAAAATAATTTTGAACTTATTATTCTATAAATATTACGATTTTTAAAATGGTTAGTGTCAATTTTTCAAAATTGAAATCATAAAATCATAAAATTATTATTAATAATAATCTCATAGATTTGTTGAGTAGATGGGTTTTGAAAGTGACATTTTTCATATCTTCATTAATGATTTATAACTAAATTAAGTATAAAAATTATTTGAATTACCTAAATTTCATTTATATATTTATAATTGATCTATTTTTATATTAAAATCCACTTTAAATATAAATTAAATATATAAATAAAATATACAAAAAAGTTGTTTGGAATTGAATTTTAGTATTTTTTATTTTTCATCCAAAAATTTTATTTCTTAAAAAATCCCAAAAATACACCCTAAGATAATTATGGAATTAGTAATTTGAAAATTAATTTTAGTTTATCATATTAATATTAACAAAAATAAAAAAAAAGATATTATTGGTCAAATAATCAAATAAAAAGCATTCGTTTTGGACAATAATTTTTTGAAACATATAAAAACATTATGAAACCATTCCGTGTCATATTATAAATATGATTTATTTATAAAAATCCAATACAAAAAAATAATTAAAATTTAGTTGTCGCTATTAATATTACTAGGATTAATGGAAATGTTATTAGTATCCCATTTAAATAATTATAATTATTAAATGTATTTTCGTAGAAATTCTCTCTAAAGTGGAACAAAAACAAAGTTGGTGTTGCATGTAGCGAAGGTATAACATGGTATAGAGTACAAGTAAAGATTGAATAAGTTTATATTCCGACTCATAAAATCAATGAAATTAATTTATTCCAAAAAATGTTTAATAAAACTCATGGTGATATATTCTACAACCCATAAAATAAAATGAACCCTTCAAATTAATCTTGGTTATCAATGGATTAATACCTATGTGTTCAGAAACACAAAATTTACCACTAAAAATTCCATAAAAAGCAATGTTGTAAACATAACAGTCACTCAATGTATATCATAAATAGTTTTCCACACAGGATAACATAGGTGGTCAGTGAAAACATGGACTTGGAAGAGAAATATAACTATCAGGTTATGGAGGGGGTGATAGAGATAATGTATAGGAAAATGTTAACCATTAAAAACCATAAATTGGTGATAATATAAGGGGCCATTTGATACATCCCTTAATAAGGTACAAGGGGAACATTTTCGATTTCATGTTAGTTTCCAAAGAGTAAAATATTTTTCCTAAGAAGAAATGGGAACATGATTCCATTATATTTTAAAACCATAATATCATAATTTCATTATACCTTGATCAATTTAAACATAGTCTATTATTCCAAGTAATGAAGGTGAATTTTTTATCCCATAATAACCAACAAATTAAGAGGTCCATAATAGTCATTTCATCCAACTCTAGTTAAGAGTTACCACTTTTTATGCAATATGTAAAAATCACCATATAGCGAGATAATACATTATACTCTAAAAACTCATAAGAGGATTAACAAAAATCATTACAATAACGGTTATCCTTTCAACACTTATTGAAGATGAAAATTTATAAATTTTAAAACAAGGTCACTAAATCATATTAAAATTAATCCCACTAATATCTTAATATTCTCTTTGTTGTCACATTCCATATATGTGAATGCCCCCATTATTTATTCTCTTAGAACATTGAAATAACAAGAATAAACATAAATCAATTTTTGAACAAATTCCTACTTCCTTATTTAAATTATTAATAGATATATTCTTTGAATCCATGAATTTTTAAACAACGTACATGTTCAAATAAACTACTTTTTAAATGCTTTATCAGTTCCAAGGCAATCTATACCGTACAACTCAGTTATTGATATCTATCTTGTATTTTATATAAACATCAATATCTTAAGATTAGGAACATATTATGGGTTCTCATTCCCTTAATCATCTGTTTCCCAGGAATATAAGATTTTCATTAAATCTCTTTTTTACTCCATCAAAACCATTCAACATATCATTTCTAATCCTTATTGAAAATATTATCTTGTAAATAATTATAATATTTCCTCATATGCATGAAATAATATTTTAATTCCAAAACATAACTAATTCATTCATCAAACTTATTCTCAAAATATTAACTAATCTTCATCATATCATTGCATAATACCCCTTTTTGAAAATATGAAATATGAATCAGGTCTTTACATTTTTCAAACTCAATTTAATCATTCTTATCAGTAATACTATTAGAAAAAAACATTCTTTTCATACATTATTTATGGTCTCCTCATGATCTATTGAAAAACCATTACATGTACCACCTTGCGGATTCTATTTATGAGCCTTCAATATAGAAAAAATATTTCTATAATTCCCATAATGTCCACTTTTAAAGCATTCATCCCTTGACGATACCATACAGAGCACAATATTACAATAACTTATATTAAAAGAATTGTTCATATTATCATGGTAATTAAATTACTATTTATATTATATTTCACATTAAAAACATATTATTGTTTCTCTAATACATATAATTCATCTATTATTTCTACATTATCAAAAAAATGATACAGAATATTCCATCCTTGATGGTATCCATTACTAGAAATCTCAATAGACATCTTCCTCCTCTTTCATGGTGAGTTTGAGAGTTGGTTGAGGTACCCAATGTTAATCATGTTCAATTAAATAAGAATATGAATTATCACAACGTCAATTACTCAAGTAACAATCCCAATTGACTAATAATCAGAAAAATTTCTATCACATTATATGTTAACCCAGTTCATTCTGGTTACAAGCATTGATGAAAACTAGGAATCATTGACTAAGAAACAATTATCATATTGAGGAACCACAAAATAATTAAAAGAATATGTATAAATTATGACCCCCTCATTAATATATGAAAGATTGGGATTATTCTAGGTTATTCATAGTGAACTTATTCTTAAATCTTTCAAGATTGTTTGTGATGATATTTTGAATTCCCAAAGAATATCCCCTAGGATTTTCAAACCTGATGGACATTAAGGCCTATTGTCATGTACCAGGATACACTCTAGTCTAGCCCGATGCACCTTTTCATAGTTGTAAATTTTATTTATGTCTATTCTATAATCACATCCATTATTAATATTCATACATTGTTTTATTTCTACAAAACCACTTACTTTATCCTTTATCAAATTTCAAGAAAATTTTCATATACTTATCTTTATCCTTATACCTATTCGTAGACATGTCCTTATGGTTCTCACTAAGGGTTTATCATCCTAATTTCAAATGGTTATCTAAAACATCACTTTGATACAAACAATAATCACCCATTATTAATGTACGAGTATATAAAATCAGTTTTGCAGTACACAGCAAACATTACACCATAATACGCACGAAGACCGTATTAGCTTAGTGCCTTTATAAATATAGAGAAAAAAACATATTTTCATAATTGAGCTACATTATCTTCCACTAGGTTATTCCTGAAATCCTCTTTTCATAGACAAACCATAATTAAAATGCATATTTTTTTAAAGGGGAAGGAATAATAAAAAGTGTAGATCTCATATGCTCATTAAGGGTACAGAGTGGAGAAAAAAGCATAATCAAGAGTGTAATGGTATAATAATGATATCATAACATTAGAATATCATACCATTCATATCAAATATCATAAAAATGGATCATGGAATAATGGTAAGATGTTATAATGAATGTATAATAATGCAACCATGTTCTAAATCCATGAATTCATAACATAGGTGTATGATGTGGAAATATGGAAGACATGCAAATATTTAATTTCTATAGCTATTATCCAATAGGTGTTTTTAGATCTTATTAGGGAACATCACGGGGTATACACTTATTGGATGAGACACACCACCATACCCATTTTATCCCTCAAATTATAATGTAACTAGTTTACCCATCTACCTTTATTTCAGTTTCCCCATCATCCAATAGTTGACCGGGTTTCCCCATATTCCATCTTCCGGGCGACTACACCTACTCGACGAGACACACCACTATCTCTAGTCATAGTAGATTCCTTATAAGGGATTAGGTTTCCCATTATTACCATAGTGTATCAATCTAGTTGACCTGATTCTTATTATTATCACATGAGATATAAATATTTACCCAAAGTATTTGTATGTGATATTGGTCTCACTAGTCACATAATAAAATAAATTATAAATGTTCAAAAAGATAACAAAATATTCCCCAAATCATGAGCCAAAAAATGAAATAGTTTACATAAAAATTATTTTAAACCCCATGAAATTAAATGGGTGTTATAAAATTACATCGTATCACAATCTATGTAAAAGATATAGCTTTGAAAACATAAATACGATGCTTGAAAATATTTTGAAAACTAATTTCCATGAAAACTAATAAAATATGATTGAAAATATTTTGAAAATCATTTCATTGAAATGGAAGCTTGTAATTTTTTTCAAAACTATTTACTTAGAAATACAATGATAATATATAATGAAATAATGAAAACCATAAAAGATAATTAAAATATTTTTTCATTGAAAATGATATTATGAGATATTTCTTGAGAACATTTATTAAAAATGTTTTTGGATTTTCATGGAATGTGTCTCATAGAAGGTTAATTAAAACAAACCCAGCTTACAAATTTTGTATCTTTTGAAACATAAAATCCATAATGGAGATATCATTAAATGGATATATATGTACCAATAAATTTATGGTTAATAATAACAAAATATATTCTTGACTATTATATAGAATATAAAATAAATACAATACCATGATATGAACCCTATCATATCCCATAAAAGGAAACGACAAGCCTTGGATATTTTGTAGAGAGATGTTTTTAAAAAATTCATATATTTTTGGTAAATATATAATATGATATGATACCTGTCAGATTTGATGAAAGTGATGAACTATAATTCAAAAAAAGGTATTGTATAGCCTTTAAGATATAAGTTTGTATCCTTAAATTTGAAATGTCACTTAATATTATCCTTTTATGATGTAATCCTAGGATATGATATGGACATCATTTCTATTATATGAGTGACAGAGATAAAATGATTTTATACCTTTATTCTAATTTTTCATAGTTTATATTATTTCACCAATTGTAATAAATTACATTAATGATATTATAAAACCCTCTATTAATAATTATGAGTGAGGAGTAAAACATATTTCTTTATTAAATTCGGTAATAAATTGAATGTAATTATTTCATTTTTTTATAAATAATGATAAAAGTTTTACTATGATATATGTCAAATTATAAGGTGTTTATAAATTAATTAATAATAACATGTCTATAATTATTTATCTAATCGATTTTCATGAAATATTTTCTGAAAAATATTCCTCCATCATAAATTGTAATATTAAAAATAGATTTAATCTAATTATTTGTCAATACATAGGATTTAGAAATAAATATTTCATTAATAAATCATAATTTTAACTTATAGTGTTTAAAAATTACTATAATAAATCACGAATGTAAAGTTATATAATTTTAAAATTATGAAATGTTCATAATACAAAATTTTTTTTATTCAAATAGTGGAAATTATTTGTATTAAAATTTAATCAAAATGATATTATTTTTGATGAATGATATGATCATCATTTAAATAATTTTTGGTAAATAAAATTTATACTATATTAAATATTTACATTATTGAAATTAAAATATCAAATTATTAATTTTTTGTTAATGTAATATTTTTAAAGGATATACTATATATTCAATATGAATTATGTAATTTTAAATGAATATTTATATAATCTGTTTATATATATCTTTACAAATGGTTTATTCTAAATAGTTAAATTATTTAATGTTAATAAATTATAATTTACATAACTAATCATTAATAAATATTTATCTTATGTTTAGATATATAAAATCAATCATTTTTTAAAATGTATATTCTATATTATTTTGTGATAGAAACTAATTTTTCCCATGAATATGTGTTTTTTATAGTTTAAAACTAATAATTATTTTACAGATAGACATAGTTGAATCCAACCAGGTGCATTTTACATATGATATCAGTTTTACATTCTGTTTACAATGAATTTAGTTTATAATAACTTCTATTCGCTTCAATGTAGACACTTAGTATATTTTTTACATATCTGTTATAATAATTTATATATTTTGTATTCTCTAATGTGTAATTTATCTTTAGTTGATGGGATATTTGATCTAAATTCCCAATTAACTAGAGGATTATCTCTTTTCACGAAAAATGGGGTTACCTATATATTGTTTTTGCAAAAATCATGTGGTGATATAAAATTTATAATAATTCTAAAATTTTATATCAAATATATTTGTACCTTAAACATGATATTCATTTGGATATTTTTAAATATATTTGGCTTCTATTTTTATCAGTGTAACACGAAATAAGAGTTCTGTAATTATTTACAAATCAATATGATTTAGTGGAATGAATAAGAATATAAACTAAATTATTTAATGAATACATAAGTAAAAGGTATAACATGTGATTATGTGGGGGGAAACCCCCTTATGAAATAATGATTTTGGAGCTTCTCTACATTACTTCATTTCTCAATATATCATGATTCCATCCAGGTTGTATCATCCTAATGTGATATGCGATTGGAATTACTTGTATAAGGAAATGATGAAATGATTTTACCAAAATCAGGATTATTCTCTATCAAGTAACATTGTTGGGTTTCAGATAACTCATAATAATTATGGTTTTGGATACATTTGGAATAAAGATGGGTTTATCAATATGATTAATTGGACAAAAAGTAGTCCACTCCATTATCAAAGTGTCATAAATTATATAGTTGGGATGATTCCTTTAATAAATAATAATATGGATTTGTGAACACTAACATGGAATCATTCCTTGGTGAAAAGTGGATCTCATATCACAGTTGGGTATAATGAACTCAAAGGGGATAAAAAATTTAGTGGGATCCTATTTAATAAAATAATTTCTTTAATTATAAAAAAAAACTGATAATCATTTGAAAAAATATTGTGATATTTATAAGAAAATAATCATTTTCCAACCTGTACTTAAAATTAATACATTATAAATTGTTATTACTAAAATAAACTCATAATACATTCACCCTATAAAAATTAATTAATGTAGAAAATTTCAACTTGTTAAAAAAATTCATTCTAAAGAAAAAAGGGTTGAAATTATTGAAATGTTGAATCTGGATACATTTGTGAAAAAAATAATGATTCACTTATGGTTTTAAGGACAATAGTATTAAAATAAATAAAAATACTTCAATACTCATCAAAATTATGTATATTAGTGATACTATATAGGATTTGTATTTTAAATTAATAATTATATCTGATGATTTTATATATGGCCTCCTTTAGTTAATGAAGTTATAATATTTACACAAACAAAAGTGTTATAAAAATGGGAATGAGTTCAGGTAATTTTTAGTATGTTATTCCAAATTTTTAGAGAAGTGAAGAGTTCTTAATATCATGTATAGCTTCAATTATTTTATTGATATTAAATTTTTGTAATAGTAAAAATTGTATAAAAATATCATTTGGAGAGTACAAAAATTATTCTTTATATATAACATCAAGATCATGAAAACTAGATGGAATAATCAATATGGGGGAATAGTGATTCAATATAATATAGTTATTGGGGATACCAAAAGGTGATTATGAAAAAAATGTAATATACATTCCTCATATGAATGTTATATAATTGGAATTTTTTATTTTCAAATCTATATGTTACCAAATGTATACATAAAAAATGTTGTATATAGAAAAGAGTTTGAAAATAAATATATAAATTGATATATATTTTCATTTTTATCCAACAAATGATGTAAAGAGTTGTTAAATCATGTATTTTATTATAATGGATTTTATCAATCATAGATCGATAAAAATAATGATATGTAAATATATCATATTTCTCATATATGATAAGATACATGGTTTAGTATAAAACAATTCTTATGAATAATATCAGATAATGAATTTACTACATCTGGTTTATGATATCTTATATTTTATAACATTATTTTAAAAGTATATGAGGGAACACATGTTTTACCTTTGGAAATTTTGTTTCATAAATATATTTAAAAAAATACAAGGGTGGGTGTTACATGAACCCAATTGTGTTATATTTTAATAATGTATTCTGTATAAAAGGAAATTATCTAAATATATATAATACAATATATGATATTTAAATAATATCCTAATTGTTAAAAGTTATAACTAAATGGAAATAATAATTTTTACCTAACACAGGGGAGTTCACGTCTTTTAATGTCAGATTTTAAAGATTATATAATTAATAAGATTCAAGTGTGCAGATTTTTTGACATACTAATATCAAATTTAAAAAATAAAGGTTTATAGTTTGTTAATATAAATTAAACATTAACATAATATCAATGATTTATTTGATATTTTGTAGTAAATATGATGGTTAATGGGAACATTTTATTATCCTGAGAAGGTGAATATCAATTTTTTCCTATTAGATTATTCCCATAAAAATGTGAATTAAAGAAGATAATTTAAAAAAGTTATATTGAATTTCAGTAAAGAAAATATTAATGTGTTAAAACTTGATATCTCATTAATGTGACTTTTATCTTATCCTAATATGTTTATAATGTACTATTATGTAATAGTTTATATAGTTACATTATTTAGGATAAATTTCAAGGAATATTTTGATGGTAAGTATTATAAGGATGATGATGTTAAACATGGAAATAATTCAATGTTGAAAAAACATGTTAATAGCATAAGATTTGAAGATGTGGGGATACATTGTTATAATATGTTCTAAAATATAAACATTTAAATATCATTCAAAAATCACTAAATAATTCATAAATGATTTCATTATATATTTTATTAAATAAAGAGTACAATGGGAGGGTTATACTAAATGCTCAAATATAATTTTTTTAGGAACTGCATTTAGTTGTAATGAGTTTGCAGAGTCTTATAATGTATAGAAAACAGATGGACAATTTGGAAACCTATTAAATATTATATGATTAAAGTCTTCTTATGTATAGTTTTTATGTATTATTAAAAGAGTTACAAATATATAATATTTATCCAATAAAATATAATTTATACTTTAAGATTTTTTCATATTAGTTATATATATATATTGATATACATATCGTTGAAAATTATTTCTAATTGACCACTCAAATTATGAAATTTATTTTTCACAAAATGACGTTTGATAAGGAGTATAATAGTTTATAATGAAATTTGAAGTTTATAGTGGTTATTTTTTATTGTATCTAGGTAATTAATATTCTCGTGAGGCACAAAAAGTGTTTTTGTGCACTAGATAATCATAAATGTATACCATATTGAGTTTCATATATTATTTATATGTAATTATAGGGGTGTATGGATCATATTTGTCACAGAATACATATATATTATCATTATTTTACAATTTTTAGCATAATAATTTGATACCATTATTATGTAAGCCTTATGGATTATCTAATTAGTGGTGGTTACAGATGTTGTAAATAGTATCATTGGTTAATGTTCAATAAATATAGGCTTTATCCTCTTGTATAATTCATATAAAATCACGAAACAAGATTGAGGTATATTGTGGTGTGTCTTTCTAAAAAATGATTTTACATAAGAAGTTGTTATCTATATATATGATTGAAATTTGATTTGGTCATCCATAAAGGTGAGTTATGTAACGCCCCGACCCCAGCTACCCAGAGCCGGTGCGTTACTTCGTAACATTGGCATGATCACAAAAGATCAAGTCCCGAAAGACCGATTAGTTTAGTAGCCTTGGAAACACTAGATACATTCATAAGTCTTTCATTACATCAAAAAGTAAAAAAACTACAATAACATGGTCTTCATAATCCACACTCATATCCTCTTCTGACTATCCCTGCAGGTCATTCATAAAATACTTCTTCACATCATGGAAAATATTAAAACATTGAAAGGGGTGAGCTCAGATGCTAAGTAAGGATAACAATATTGCGGAAGCTTTCATAAGAAAACATTAGCATTTAAGGCAATGTATAACTAGAACAAAAGCCTTTTAAACATGAACATCAACATAATATGGCAAAAGTAAAATGAGATAATGCCATTTACTTCTTCACATGGATATTCTACTGGTCGAATAATCACATGCAATATCAATAACCACTTTCATAATGATAGAATGCATAATGCCGGACATTCTGAAACATTTTGTCTAGGCCTCGGCCAAGACGTCTAAAATGATTAAGGCCTCGGCCAAAATCACAAATAAAATGGGGAAAGGGCCTCGGCCAATTCCACGTCTAGTTGTCTCATGAGACCTACCGATGCATCAAGGAGCTATAGCGGGCTCCACCCGTCACTTACCAAGTCCAATGCATTCCTTATATGAAAAATGGTATATAAACATTTAGGAATACCATTTTTTTAAAATACCATTTGAAATTAATTGCGGTATCAAAATACCAGTTTAATTTTTTAGAAGATACTTACATTTAAAATTGCTCAAATATACACCAGTATTTTTCTGAAAACATTATGCAAGCTTCTGAAAACAAAATAACTAATTCTGAGACTGCTCGACTAATTGCAGGCCATGATGGGTCCACGCCCAATCCATTCCTGTATACCACACTCGAGAGTCAGGTTTTCTAACAATATTTTTAATCTTGCGTTAAATACGTATACATTTTCACTGGATTTTCATACATTTGAGAGAAATATATCTCTTTTTTTAAATCATTTAAAAACAGTTATGACTTGTAGAGGAAGCCGGAACTCAAATAATGGTCACAGCGGCGGAGAAGTCATTGTCGCCACATATGTACGGAAAGAAAAACATTCACTTTTTGTCGTTTAGTAAAATGCTTCATATAAAAAAGATTCCTTTTGAATAAATGTAAAAGTCAAAGGGGTTTATACACCGTATAAAAGAAAATTGTGCACAAAACAAAATATGCCTCAATGAAATGAGATTGAGACGAAGACCCTTACAAAGATCATTTATTTAAATAAAGTAGGTCTATTATGTGTATTCACTATAAGTACACATAAATAAAGTCAAAATACAAAATAGTAAATAATAATATCATGACATAATTTGAAAGTAGGAGATTAACCCAAAGAATGGAAGTTGGGTTAAGAAATTCTCTTACCTTATGTCCGACTTGACTCAACCGTTCTTTAACCTCCTGAATAATAAAATAGAGTTAATATCTACCTTATTAAGAACCATTTTCAATTTCATTATCCTTTTTATATCACTTATTACAATGTTATGAACATTATGTAATTATTTAAGTTAATAACGGTCGTTTTGTCGATCTTTGGTACTTGAGTCAACAATAAACTTCTTATAATTACAAGTTGTTCATGTGGTAGAATATCCATTATATACAGAATTATATTCATGATTTAGATGTCATATATATCTTATATATCCAGTATATACATTCATTTATAATATTACGTAACATTTAGAGGTAAGAAATGAAATGCACCGTTCATGGAGACGGTAAGCCGTACGTAAGCATGAACGCTACTTTCATTTCAATTTCATATTTAATGGAATGAAATAATAATGATATAAATGTATAATTCCAGTATAATATAGTGTATAATACCATTTACTCCATCCTTTATACATCCCACATATGGCATTAACGATTCAAATCACTTTGAGGGGGCGGTAGTCCGCACTTCCTAAAATGAAATTATCGCGTTTTACCCATAATGGAAATCATAAAGTATGCCATAAATGAGAAATACAGAAGCATAATTAAAACATAAACATAATATATATCATATATAAAAATAGTGACATCTTAATGGCCACCTTTGAAGGTGTTATATGAGTGTTGAACAATCATCGTTTCGTGAGGCAGAAATTCGCCATCCACAGAAACCGTATGTTCTTTAACCATTAGATGTAGGTGTGTGTAAGTGTAGCTAGAATACTTCTTATAACAACATCCTAGTATATTGAGGATTCTGGTGTTGTTACAAAAGAAATGAATAAAAAGAGTTTAGGGGGTTGGAGAAGAAAAATAAAACAAAACAACATTAGAGAAGACATTACCTCAAAATCGGGTAACTCTTTTTGATTTGAGCCAAAGGCTTCCTTGGGAAGAGTTCTGCCCAAAGTGAGGCATCTAGGAGTAAGCAAGGGATGTTTTGAGAGTATTTGGGCAGAGGTTGGCCGAGCCAAATGGCTTGAAGGTGTGAATGAGGTGGGAGAGGTGGGGGCCTTTTATAAGTGGAGAGGAGGGGCACTTTTTGAAAGATTGAAATATTACATTATTTCACATTGCTTTTCGGATTATAAAGGTCCCACACTTATATAATTCGAGGATAAGGTGATAAGGGTTCTAAATCGCCTCATCCAATTGGCTTTGGACAAGTGTAAGCCTTGGATTTTTCATTATCTTCCCATTTTATTTAAATCGTTAAATAATGAGGTCATCGCAGCATCATAATTATGTCATAAATAATTTAATTTATTTAATGTCTAAAAATTATAAAAAAAATACTATGATTTTGGAAATCTTTTTATATTTCTAATGAATATTTATAGTCAAATGTTGGACTTGTGTAACCCCACTTAAAAATTGTTTTAGTAAAATAACTCATGTTTGTGTCAATTTAATTTTACCATTAAATAAATATATATTAATGTCTTTTTCCAACTAATGTGGCTACATGGGGTCCCCAAGTTGACCCATGGGTTGTCTTGGTCGGCCATGACTCATAAAATAGGAGTAGGACAAGTTTCAAGCTCATATCATATTATTAAAACATTGTTTTTACCTTAAACTACACTAATTACCTCTAATCGCGATTAAGAACTTAAAAGTTACTACTCACCAAAAATTTATTTTAATCTCATTGAACCACATTTTACTTCTTAATGACAACCATGTATGTCGGATTTTTGAAAATCAAAACACAGAAGTGGTAATATTTCATTTAAATGAAAAATCCGTTATTTAACTACCACTTAGTGGTTTCACTATTCATCAAAAATTGATGTTTTTCAGAACAAGGCCAAAATTTCACCCTAAGCTATAATTGATGTTCTGAATTAAAAAATGATGTCTATTTTACAAAATTCCAAACATATAAGTTGCATTAATTAATTTTATAATTAATTCCCGCTATCACAACAAATAGCGTGTTTTAGGAAACAATTTATATCAAAAGATTAGCAATTGTTTATGTCCAATTTCAAAGTGAAATTAATTCTAATGAACACCATTGGATAAAATGGTAAAAATATATTCTAATTATACTTTAAAACCACTCAATAATATAACATATCAATATAAATTATTTTTATTAAAAAAAGTTGTTTTAATTATTTATCACTATTCATAAAAATTCGGATGTTCTGAGAAAATTACTAAAAATTCAACATAGGCCAATTTCAATATTAGGAATAAAAAAATGAAGTCCATTTTGAAATATAAAATTTCTATAATTTTAAAAATTTGTTATTACTATTTATAATGGCTACTATGATTTTTCGCGGTGTTTTAGAATTCGATGTTGCGTACAATGCAAGCTATTGCATTATTGAATGAGAAGTGTATCATGGATGCTCGGGGTGTTACAAGTTACATGTGAGTTATTTAGTGAGATAATTAGTCTATATCTATGGAATTAAGAACATATGAGTTATATATAAATATATTTAAAAGGAATTCATTTTTCCCCATGATCCCTCATTATATTATACAATTGGAATGTTTGGGAGTTCACAATATCATGTGATATGAATTGTTGATAGATGAATAAAGATACATGTTTTTTATGGATATCACACCATGTCGATTTATAGATTTCATTGAATAGATGTATTTATAGAGGCCACTTTTCATTATTTATATATGTATATATATATATATATTTGTTGTTTATGATATAAATGCTTTTGGGTTCACACATTTTGTTTGATTGTATATAGATTTGGTTGGACATATAGAGATGATTTAAAATTGTTTCAATGATATTCCAAAAGTGTATGGGATGGGTATTACCAAGGTATTTAATGTTTTGTGTCGTAATTTGTACTTAGGATATATTTATTAAATTATATTAAAATATATTAAAAAAATTCTAGATATGATTTCAAATTCTATCATTATGATGCCCCATACCGGGTTGACAACTCAAAGGGGGGAAGGGGATGGTGAATAGGTTTACTTTTATTAAATATTATTCTTTATAATTGATTTTATTAATCTTATTATTGTTTATATTCACTCAATATATTCGGTAAACATCAAAAAATATTTAGTAGATACATGTAGAACTTACTAAAAAATTATTAATAAGGATCATCTTTAAATTATTTCTCATTTATTTGATTATCTAGACACCCCTATAAAAAATTAGAAACTACAAAAAATAGAGGATAAACAACATAACTTCCTAGTATCATCAAAAAATAGTACACTGTGTTATTCCTTATAAACATGACATGTTATACACCCCAAAATAATCTTATTCTTCTTAATAAAAATATATTAAAAAAATATTGGTTTTACTTTAGTATGCTTTTTTCACATATTAATATGATTTTCCAATATGAAAACACATGATCTGGTTTTCTCAAGTACACTATAAAGAACATAATCATCCAATATTTGTTATTATAACTTGTATTCATGGAAGTCACTCTTGGTCATTAATGATCTCGTCATTCCCATTTCTTTTGAATACTATGTCCTAGCATGTTTTTCTCATAAACATGAAATATTTTTTATTAGCATCATCATCTCTCTTTTATATATGAAAATTATTGGGGTCCCAGTTCAAAAGAATACTCACACTCATAATTTCACAATTTCTCTAAATTATCTATTAAAACATCTTTTTAAAAATATAATGTATTTATATTCCTTAAACAATTACTAATAGTTATTTTAACAATATTTTAGATTCACCAAAATAATATTCACTCAATGGTTAAAATAGTGACTATTACGAGACATTTCAAGTGAACCACAACATTAATGTTTTAGAAAACATAATATGTGGGTGTCTAACTTTTAGTTTCAAACATATTATATAATCTATATACTGACATATGTGTTACTTTAGATTAATATAAACCTTTATATTTTTACAGGGTTTTAGTTTTAATTCATATCCTTATCTCATGTATTCCCCACATGTATGGGTGTGTATATTGTTTAATTAATTTATCTCCTTCCATTATCCAAATTATAATTTTCCGAATATATTTATTTATAAATCCTTATATGATTAATGATTTTTGTTACTCAACTTAAATAATAGTTAATCACATTAACAAATATCCCTATGCATCTCATGTATTAAATATATGTATCCCTATAATGTAAATGGTTAATATCATATAATAAAATATTACCAAAGATAAGGTATAGTGTGATAAGTATCTAACAAATCAACTTAAATAAAAAACCAATGTCCTCATTAATTTATTATTATTATTAAACTCCATTAAAAATTAGGAAATAATAATCTCATTATCATGTATTGTTTAAAAATATGAATAAACATTTTAGTAATCATAGAAGTGTCTGAAGAATTATTTACGATATCATTCTATCTATAAAGAAAAATGTGGTAAAAAAATATGATATTTCAAAAACCATTACATAGAATATCCAAATATAAAATGGTATATAATAAACTTCAAACATCTAAAAATATGTAAATTATTCTTATGTATCCAAATATTTAATAAATACTTCAAAAACTTGTGCTGAGTCCTAATACCATAAGAAATAATTTTCATATAAACTCAAAAACAATTTAGGGAAATTTGTTTTGAAAATATTTATTATCCTTTTATGAACTACTGTGTGACACAATAGGCCTTTGTAGAAAATAAAAATATGGGATTTTCACAATCTATAATTTTATTAATAAATTTGGCATCTAAAAAATCATATTACTACTCAATATTTAAAGGAGCCTGGATAGATCTTAATCTAACACATGGATATATATATAAGAAAATTTATACTAATATATGTATCACTATATATAATTATTAAATAAAGATTTTCTATAAACATATAGTAAACCCATATATATAAATATTTACAATATAGTATAGGTTAACTCACTTATTTATCCTCTACTAATTATATTTGTATTTATATTTCAAGATAAAAAACCAATTAAATCATGTGTGGGAGAAGAAAATTACATGGAAACAACCTACCTATATTTTTTATCATGTTTCTTCATGTCAATATCCTTTACTATTGTAGGGGTCACACGACTAGGATTGTGGTTTCAACTACACATCTATGTGTACCTGTAATGGCCACTATGTTTCTTGATAACATAATTTATCGATGACTCATATATGGGATACACCGATATGTAAATTGATGAACAAATAATATTCCGTCTAGTATACAATGGTGGTTTATCTGTATTATATTAATATAATATTATTATAAAAATATTTATAATTTACATGATTTTACTCAGATTTGTATTTAGGTGTTAATACTCCCCATAATTCTATACAATGATCATCTCTTAGGGTAATATTAACATCACATTTTAGGGGGTTTAATCATTAATCTATTTATATAAAACATGAAACAATTAAGAATTATTTATTAATTGTTATTATATTTATAATAAAATAATATACATTTCCATTAATTGTATCTAATACAATTATTCAAACATTTTTTGTTAAAACCTATATACATTAAATGAGTCTTATTCTTTCGAGGCAATAATATCTTTATCGATAGATCGAAAACATCTTCATTTTTTACTACTAATATTACTAATTAGAAAACTATTAATTATTTCATTAAAGATGATATTTTTGAAAATGATATATTTGGTACATTTATGAAACATTTGTTCTAGTCTATGAGATATATTTTTATTGTTTTTAAAAATAAATATCAATATCCAATAAAATTTTAGTAAATAATCATTGTACAGTAAATCACATACTTGTAGAAATATCATTCCTTGTATATTATTATGTAATTTTATAATATATCTTATTATCAAGTCCTCTATGACGGGTTATTAAAATCACTTCAAACAAATCACTCTAATACTAAAGAAATAAAAAATAAGCTTGCGATATCATATCTTATTTATTGTTTTATATTCTATAAATAAAATAACCCCTTAAAGTGATATCTTATTAACCTATAAAGTAAATAATAATTAGTTATTTATTTTCAATTTAATAAGGATGTTGTTAATAGTAATATAGTAATTATCACCATGATTAAACCTCTATATGATAGTTATGGTAAAAAAATAAGGGGTATTAGTCCCAATACACAACATGGGATTCCATACTGATAATATTAAAGAAATTTAAACAATATTATAAATGTTTCTCCTTTATTTCTCATCGTAAAGGCATTCATAGTTTATAAAAAAACATTCATGGAATAGTTTAAATACCCCTTTTCAGTGTTCGAATTGATAAATAATGTTAGCATGTTTATAATATAATTGTTCTAATTCACTGCATGAATAATTTTAGATCTATATCTATGTATATTTATATATATTATACTAGATTCTCTACCCTTTCATTTTATTTTGAATAAATTGTTAAACAATACCTTTATAGAATATAATGCTGCCATATTTTTTTTGATGTGTAGTATTTTATTAACATAAAAAACTATAATACCACAAAACTACATCAAACCCATATATATATATATATAAATTACCATGTTATTGATGAAATAACACACTTTCGCTATATAATAAGACAATTAGTAAAACATAATTAATATTATATCACTATCTACATGTAATGTTATAATTTTATAACATAATATCATTATTTAGAACATAAAAATAAATAGGTTTTATCATAAACATTAAAACTATAAAATTTACATTAAGAGGATATATTTTTTTACATGAAATTAATAAAAAAATGTAATAATAATAATAATAATCTATTGAATGAAATATGTGACTAGTATTCATAATTTCAATTAATGAAATGGGTAAAATTATAATACATATCAAGAATCTTTTTATACACTTATTCTAGCTACTTATCTATTGAGGTACTGATTGTACAATCTATCTTAGTTTCCATATGGAAAACACACTTTCACCCTATCGGTGTTACCAGATTATGTGTATCCTCTGACTTTCAAACATAGTTAGAATACATATGGACAAACATATTTTTATATTTTGAGACATTATGGTTTTAATGGATATTTATAAAATAGATTTTTTTGAAATGGAATTTTCAGTTTTCTATTAGATTGGGGTATGGAGTTCACCCTTGGGAGTTTTTTTTGGAAATTTTCAATATAAATGAGATTTTATAGTGAAATACTAGGAAAAATTATATCATTATTATTTACTAAATTTATTACATTATATATTTTTATTAAATATTAAAAATAAATAATATATCTTAGTAGATTTTTTTTGCTATAGGGATATAAATAATATAGCGCATCGGTATATTTGTGTAGATCTAAATCTAGAGATATTATAACAAAAGTATAATGGAATGTTTTAAAAGAAATTTAATATAAGAATAAATGTTTGCAAAAGTATTGATATATTATGGAGTTTGAGGAAATGATTTTAATGAATTGCATTATCTCAATAAATTAAATATTCATATTTATTCCATTATCTAAATAAGTATTTGACGAGGATGATGTTTTGGTAAATTGGAATTACGTGAGGAAAGAAATATTTCATTGTTTATTAGTGGTGGTTATTGGAGGACTATAGGATTTAATTCATCAGGAAATCATGGTTAATGACCTAAATTATATTGTCATTAATAATAATAATGATATTCTTCATTGAGATGATTTATAATTATTCAAATGAAATAATAAATGATTAAATTAAATTAATTATGATTTTTATAAATAAAATATGTTTAATAATTGTTTATTTTAAATAATTTAATGTTATTAGAATAAAAAATTTATTTATTATTATTAAAATTTATTATTAGATGAAATGGTGTTCAGAAAACTTCTGTAATTACAAGTCAATAATTATAGAATATCTATTAGTATAAATGTAAATTTATGAATGAAGTAGTTAATTATAAATTAGTGAATTTTTTCCATTGTATATTATATATAATTTTTCAATAATTTGGAATGTATTTTAAATGAGATTTTCATGGAATTGATTTTTTATGATTATTTATAATATATTTTTTAATCACCCAAATATATATTTAAATCCTGAAAAAAATTATTCGAAAAAACATGGATATAAGAGGGTATAACTTAAAAACATTAGAATTGTCCATGATATTTCATTATCGGGGTTTTTAAAACAATACCAACCTCTATAATGACTAATTATTTTAGTATATATATATATATATATTACATCTTATATAACAAATTCTGAATATATAATAGTAACATCCTAGATAAATGAAGAATAAGAGATTTTCATATTTTTTAATAATTGTGAATAAAATAGTAATTTTTCTTTAATAGGGTTCCTAGGTTCTATAGCATACCCAATACGCAACAACGGGTTTTGTTGAAATCTTACATTGCACACTAATAATATAATGTTATTATTTTCAATAAAAGTTAACTCCTAGCTGTTGAATTAGTGGTAATGAACACAACTAACTAAAATATGATTATACATGTTTGTTAAATGTATTTACACTTTTCCAATAAAATTTAGAGGCTTAAAATGTGAATGAAACTAATTTTAAGCATAATTTACATTTAAAGGTTGATTAAACACCATTTAATGGTGATCCCTTTTTTAAATGTAGTTTTTTTTCACTTTAATAGATTCTATTTTACAAAATAAATTCCTTTTTTAGAATTGTGACATTAGAATTTACTTTGTGTAAATTTTTGGAATTTTTCCGATAAAGTTTATTTTTTCATGAATATTGAAAAATGTGGTATTTTTATTCAAAATCATTTTTTAATATAATTTATTTATATGGTCGGATTATCTATTTAATAGGTTTTAATGTCTAATTAGAATATATTTTTACCATTTAATCCAATTTTGGTCATTGGAATTAATTTCACTTTGAATTTGGACATAAACAAGCATCAATCTTTTGATAGTTATTGCTTCCTAAAAACAACGCTATTTATTTTAACTACGGGAATTATTTATAAAATTAGTTAATAAAACAAATATGTTTTCAATTTGGTAAAATAGGCATCATTTTAGAATTTGAAATATCAATTATAGCTTAGGCTGAATTTTTGGTACTTTTCTGAAAAATATCAATTTTTGGTAAATAGTGAAAGCACTTAGTAGTATTAAAAAACATGAATTTTTCATTTAAATGAAATTTTACCACTTCTGGGGATTTAATTTCTAAAATATTACATAAATTTCTTCTATTATTAAGTACAATTTGGATCAATAAGATGAAAATAATTTTTGGTGAATAGTATCTTTTGACTTTTATTTACAACGATTAAAGGTAAATAGGGTAATTAAATGTAAAAAAAATATTATAACAATTTAAAATTAGCTAAAAACATTTCCTAACATTATTGGATGAGTAATGACCAACCATGGGCTTCCTTGGGTCAATTTTCGGACCCATGTAACCTCTTATGGATGATAATGACACTTTGGATTAATTAATTTATAGTAAAGGAAAATTTGACATAACAAATATATTTTAGTATTTTAGTTTTTATATGGTGTTATATAAGTAATATTATAGAATAAAGATATTCATGTGAAAGAAAAAATTATTTCCTACATCATGGTATTTTTTATAATTTTAGACATTGTATAAATTAAATTATTTACGACAAAATAATGATGTAGTATTTACCACATTAATAAATGATTTAAATGAATAAGATTATAATGATTAAAATGTTATCCATAACCTTTACAATTACTATTGTATGATAGTAGTTCGACTATTAGTCATCTGATCTTGGACTTTAATGATTTTTGGTTCTTTTGAAACTAATGATATGTATATAATAAAATAATTTTTTCACACTTTCCTAAAGAGCCTCTCCTCCCCCTTATTAGAGGAGACCATTTCAAACCAATTACTCAAACCTCTCAAGCCTTTTGTCTCATCCAAAATCTATCCAATTAAGATCCCAACACCCTTATATTCAACTTAGAAGCCTTACCTTAGGCAGAAGGCACATTAACACGCCATTTTTTTCCAAACCAAAGGGAGTTACCAAAATTTAAGGTAACTGTTTCTCTTAACTTTTTATCTTTTATTTTACTTCTCTAACCCCTAAACTCATTTTATTCACATATATTATAAAAAATACAGAATCAAAAATATAATAGGATATTGTTATGAGAAGGATTCAAACTACACTTATACACACCTCCATCTAATGGATGAATAACATACTTTTTCTGTGGATGGAAAACTAATGTCTCACGAAATGATGATTGTTCGATTATCTCCTTCTGCCTATCATAGTGGCCATTAAGATGA
Organism: Viscum album; assembly: GCA_963277665.1. Lineage (NCBI taxonomy): Eukaryota > Viridiplantae > Streptophyta > Magnoliopsida > Santalales > Viscaceae > Viscum > Viscum album. Next base: position 246,469,250 of record OY728165.1, read on the forward strand.
CACTATATTTATATATAATATATATTATTTTTATGTTATCTTTATGCTACTGTATTTTTCATTTATATCCAACCATTATCGTTTCCATTATGGGTAAACGTAATAATTTCATTTGAGGAAGTGTGGACTACCTCCCCCTCAAAGTGATATGACTCGTTAATTCCATCTATGGGATGTATACAGGATGGAGTTAAGGATATTATATATGATATAATACAGTAATTATAATATTACAATGTATAATTATGATTTAATTCCATTAAAATAAGAAATAGAAATGAAAGTAGTGTTCATGCATACGTACAGCTTACCGTCTCCATGAATGGGGCATTTCATTCCTTACCTCCAATTGATATATACTATTATAAATATATATATATATATACTAGATATATATGATATATATTACATCTGAATAATTAATATCATTATGGATATAGTAAACTATTGACAACATGGGGAACTTGTAAATAAATGGTGTTCTTTTTTGACTCAAGTACAAAATATTGAAAAATTGAACGTTATGAACATAAATGATTACATAATGTTTATAACATGATAATAAGTGATATAAAAGGAATAATAAACTTGAAAAGGTTCTTAAGAAAGTATAAATTATCTTTACTTTATTATTCATGAGATTAAAGAATGATCTAGTCAAGTTGGACATGGGGTAAGGGACTTTGTCTCAATCTCCTTTCATTGAGGCATATTTTGTTTTAATAAATGACATTTATTTATTATCTATATAAACACCCTTGAAATTTTAAACGGAATGTTTTTCTATGAAGAGTTTTACTAAATGACAAAAATGATTGTTTCTTTTAACATAATAGGTGACAATGATCTTTACGTCGCCGAGAGTAGTATTTGTTCTTTGGTTTCCATAAAAATCCATATTGTTTTTTAAAGAAAAATAAACACTATATACTATTTTTTGTATTTTGGTTTTGAAATTTGTTTTGATAATGGTTTTTTATGTCAATATGTTTAAGTGATAAATTGTGATTGAAATGTGGAAATGTTTTCTTCCTTTATAATTTTTTTATGTGTTATGATTTTATTATGGTACTTGGACATTTTATGGGTGGTTATTTGATAAATCAAATGATGGGTGGTGTCGTGATAATACAGTATGGGTGGTTATGTTATAACCTCTAATGCATTGGGTATAGAATTCGGTCGTATGTCTATTCCATTTAGTGATAAATGTGGATGTCGACCGTATGGTTTTTCCATTCAAGTATGTTTATGTCCCATGTCACCTTTATATGTTATGTGTTATTTGTATGAGTTTTATGATAATATTTTGGTTAAAAAAGGGGAATTAGTGGTATTTTATTCAATGAAGAGTATTTATTACTTCATAAAGGTGAAAAGTATAACTTATGTTAATGTATTCATGGTTTACATGTTGTTTTGAATAACTAACAGTTTTCCTTCTTTGTGTATCCCATACTGAGATTTTTATGCTCATCCCATGTTTTCATATTTTTTTCATAGGTCATAAAGATGATTAGGGTCAAGGATGGGAACATGGAAAAGTCATGCTATCTTAAACATGGAACTGGACATGACTCTTTTTTTTATGAGTTTTTTGTGTGAAAAAATGGAAAGTAAGTTGAAGATTCTACATTGTAATTTTTGAAATGAAATGTAATAGTTATGACCTAATTATCTAAAACTCTAAACCTGAAAAGATCCTCAATGTGAATTATTAACATAATTCATGATTATGAATGTTTTAAGGCCGGGGACATATAGTGGGTATCAATGGTTGGTTTATACAACTTCAGGAGTTATGGTATTGTTAAATAAATGTCTATAACTTAATTTTTGGAAATATTGAAATGATATAGAATTTACAGATTACCATATTTCTTAGCCAAAGATATTTATGTGTTTAGAATGGTTTTATACAGAGGAAACAAGGCATCAATGTTGGGACATCATCAGGAAGAAGAAAAAAGACCAAACAACAGCCTGAGATGGTCAAAATTAGAACTGAATAGATTGTTGTAGTGATGGAACATTTGACTCAGTCTATAAATGTTTGTGGTATCCATCCATGAGATCAGCTAGATAAACATTTGAGGAACATGTCTGTAGTAAAGAATTTCATGAGGCAATATCCCCAATATTTTAGAGTATCTGTTGAACTTGTTCTAGATTAATGGTGGATTAAAGAACTGGATAAGATTTTTGATGTCATGGGGTGTTTAAAACATCAAAAGGTTAGTCTCGTTGTTTACAATGTTGAAGGTGGGGCTAATCAGTGGTGGTCTATGGTGAAAAATATCAAGGATATTGAGGAGATTGATGATCTTGATTGGGATGAATTCCAAGGTATGTTTTATGAGAAATATTTTCCAAAGGGGGTTCTTCATAGGATGGAAAAACAATTCCTAGAATTGAGGCAAGATGATGACTCAACGGCTACTTATGAAGCAAAGATCACTCGACTGGAAAGTAATGTACCAAATTTCATTTGAGATCTTGATATTAAGAAAAGTAAATTTTACTGGGGACAGAAGATTCAATATTGAATATAATTAGCCTCTCGTGAGTTTTAATGTTATGAAAAACTTGTTGGATGTGCATAGAAGATGGAAATGGAGTTTGTCGATGATCAGGTGTTCGTTGAAAAACTACAGAATAAGAGGTCCAAGTGGCAGGAAAAGGGAAATAATTCATCAATAAAGACTTGAGGTAAAAAAATTAAATATCCAACTTGTGAGAAGTGTGGTAAAAAGCATCCTGGAGAATGTTTATCAATGTCTAGAAAGTGCTTCTATTGTGGTAAGTCTTGTCATATTGTTCATAACTATAAGGAAGTTGATCGTGCAGGAAATGAAAAGCTATCAGTAAGATGTTTTATGTGTAATGAAATGGGTCATTATTAAAATGAGTGTCCAAAAAAGAACTCAAATGAAAGAAACTTGCCAGACTAAAAGAATAAAGAGGTGGTGAAATCCTTTGCAACTACTTCAGCAGATGTTGGTCCATCAAAAGAAGGATTATCAGGTACACTGTTGGTTTCTTCAGATTATTCTAATGATTTGATTGATTCAGGGTCTACACACTCTTTAATTTCTAAGAAGTTTTCTAACAAATTGGGAATTATATTTCATGATATGAATATGTAAATTATGGTAAAAACACATGGAGAAAATGCTGAGACGAAAAAATATAATAGCCTTCATGTCCTTGTGCGCGGGAAGAATCAACCTGCAAAACTTTTTGTTTTTCCTCTATTAGAGTTTGATGTTATATTGGGCATGGATTTGTTGTCTATTTATCATGCAAAGATTGACTGTAGAGATAAAGAGGTTTCTTTTCAGAAAGATTTAATGTTTGGGTACAAGAATGAACCCTTGCATTTGATAACATTTCAGGAAGTAGAAAAACTAGTAAAAGATGGAAATGAATGTTACCTTTATCATATTGTTGAAAATAAGTGAATTTTTAAGATTAATTATGTGCTTGTGGTAAATGAGTACCTTGATGTTTTTCTTGATGAGTTGCCTGGTATTATACTTGATCGGGAAGATTAATTTATTGTTGACTTAGTTCCAGGTGCTAATCAAGTTTCAGAACCCCCTTATCGAATGTCTCAAATTGAACATTTTGTGTTAAAGACGAAATTGTTGGAGTAATTAGATAATGGTTTCATTCAACCAAGCACATCACCATGTGGTTCCCCTGTCTTGTTTGTTAAAAAGAAAGTCGGTTCAATGATACTTTTCATTGATTATAGAGCATTGAATAATATCACTATTAAGAACAAGTATCATCTGCCTCATATCAATGATTTGATTGATTAGCTCTAGGAAGCATAGTATTTTTCAAATATTGACATGAGATCGGGCTACTATCAGTTGAGAGTAAAGGATGCATACATTCTGAAGACCATGTTTCATTTTAGATATGGCCATTATGAATTTTTAGTTATGCATTTTGGGTTAACCAATGCACCTTCTATATTCATGGATCTTATGAATAGAATTGTTTGTGAGTTCATGGATGAGTTTGTGGTTGTGTTCATTGATGATATTTTCGTTTATTAAAAATGTAAATAAGAGCATGAAAGTCATTAACATGTTTTCTTTCAATCCTTATAAGTGAAGAAACTATTTTTTTTAATTCAGAAAGTGTGAGTTTTGGTTACAACAAATTTTATTTCATGGTCACATTATTTCAAAAAATGGCATAACTCTTGATCCTGCTAATTCCAAAGTTCTTGAAGAATGGCCAAGACCCACAAATATAATTGAGATCCTTACTTTTCATGGTTTATTAGGTTATTACAGGAGGTTTTTTAAGAATATATCAGTGTTATCTAGTCCAATTAATAAGTTAACTCGAAATGGTGTTATGTTCATTTGGACAGAAGAATGTGGTGATTGGTTCAGGAATTGAAAATATGATTGGTGAATGCTCTAGTATTGGCACATCCTTCTAAGAATGATGAGTTATTTATTTACAATGACGATTTATTTAAAAGAATTTGATGTGTCCTTATGAAGAATGATCAGGTAATTTATTATGCTTCATGCCAGTTGAAAACTAATGAGTTAAAATACCCTACATATGATTTGGAATTAGCTATTGTTGTTTTTTCATTAAAAATTTGTAGTCATAATTTCTATTGAGTAAAATGTTAAATATATATTGCACACAAAATTTTGAAGTATATATTCAATCAGAGAGAATTGAACATGAGACAGATCAGATGGTTTCAATTAATGAAGGATTATGATTCCACGATCCATTAGATTCTGGGAAGGCAAATAAAGTGGCAGATTCTTCGAGTAGAAAAAGTAAGGTCTCATTAACCATGCTAAATTTCGAACGAGATCCTTTGGTTGTTGATTTGATGAAATTTGGCATAGATGTTGTTGGTGCAAGAAAATATTCTCTTTTTGTTTCAGGTGTTAGTGAAATCATCTCCATCAAATAGAATTAAGCAGTGCAGAAGGAAGACAGTGAGTTACAAAAAAAGGTAGAGTTGGTTGAGAAGGGTATGTTGACTTAATTTATCATTGATAACGATTTGGTTTTTAGATTTATAAAGATATTGTGTGTGCCTTGTGATTCATAGTATAAGAATTATTTGTTATGTGAAGCTCATAGTTCTCTGTTTTCAGTTCATCCTGGTACTACTAAGATGTACAAGGATCATTAGGAGTTTTACTAGTGGGATGGAATGAAAAGAGCTATTGCTGATTTTAATGTGAGTTGTTTGACTTGTCAGGAGGTTAAAGAAGAGAAACAGTTATTGAAAGGGATTCTTCAGCCTTTAACAGTGCCATAGTATAATTGGGAAAATCTATCCATGTACTTCATTGTGGTATTACCAAAGACATCTCAATGTAATAATCCAGTTGGGGTTATAGTTGATCGATTGACTAAATCTGCTCATTTCCTTTCTATTCGATATACTTTTTCTCTAGATAAACTTTTTTCGTTGTATGTTAAAAATATATTCTGGTTTCTTGGAATTACCCTTTCTATTGTATCTGATTGTGGTACCAGGTTTACTTATATCTTTTGGAATGACCTTTAGAAGTCGGTGGGTACTAAATTAAATTTTAGTACAGCTTTTTATCCACAATCAGATGGGAAATCAGAACAAACAATTAAGACATTGGAGGATATTTTACATGGTTGCTCGATGGATTATCAGGGAATTTGGGACCAACATCTTCATTTGGTTGAATTTTCTTATAATAACAGTTTTCATTCAAGTATACTGATGGATCCATTGGTGAAATTATATAGAAAGCATTATTGAACTCTAGCTTTTTGGGATGAATTAGTTGAAAGGAAGTTGATGGGCTAGAATTGGTAGAAGAGTGGGCAGAAAAAGATCAGTTCATTTAGAAGCACTTGATAACAACTCAGAGCAGTCAAAAAAGTTATGCATATAACTAAAGGAAGGATATTTTTTTGTTGTAGTTGACAATGTATTTCTCAATGTTTTTCAATGGAAAAGTGTGATGTGTTTTGCTATGAAGGGAAAGTTGAGTTCGTGGTTCATTTAAACTTATGAAATCACAGAAAAGTTGGTCTAGTTGCATACAGAGTTGATTTACCACCATGTTTATCCATGGTACACAATGTTTTTCATGTTTCGATGTTCATAAATTATATTCCAGATCCATCACAGGTTTTGAGTCTAGAGGTAGTTCAGTTGAAATAGAATCTCTCTTATGAAGAACAATCTATAAAAATTCTTGACTATAGAGAGAATAGTTTTCATAATAAAGTAATTCACTAGGTAAAGGTTTTTTTGTAATAACCATGTGATTGAAGTGGCGACATGGCAATCTAAAAATTTTATGAGGGATAAATACCCCCACTTATTTTGATAAGTGAAAAACAAATTGAAAGGATGTTATTTTGAAAATGGGAAGGATGTATCATCCAAGGAAACTGAATAATAAGAGAATTTCATATTTATTAATATATTAGAATTAAATTTTAATTTTACTTTAAAATGGTTTCTATGTTCGATTTCATACCCAATACGCAATAACGGGTTTCTTTGAAATCTTACGTTGCACACTAATAATATAATATTATTATTTCAAATGAAAGTTAACTCTTATCCATTGTTTTGGAGAGAATGAAACAAAATAACTACAATATTATTATACATGTTCGTTAAGTGTATTTTCTTTTATCTAATAAATGATAGAGGCTTAAAATGTGAATTAATCCAATTTTATGCATAATTTATATTAAAAGGCGGATTTACCACCTTTTAATAGAGAAACCTCATTAAATCAAGGTTTGGTCACATTAATACATTTTATTTGACAAAATAAAATCATTCTTTATAATGGGAACATCAAAATTTAGTTTTTATAAATTGTTTTAATTTTTCCGATAAAGCTTATTTTTTAATGAATAGTGAAAAATATTATATTTTAATTCAAAGCTGCATTTTAAGGTAATTTATTTATATGTGAAGATTATATTTTTAATTGGATTTAATGTTTAGTTAGAATATATTTTTACCATTTAATCCAATGTTGGTAATTGGAATTAATTTCACATTGAATTTGGATATAAAAAAGTTTCAATCTTTTGATAATTATTATTTCTTAAAAACAATGATATTTGTTTTAACAATAGGAATTAATTATAAAATTAATTAATACAGATTCTATGTTTTGAATTTGGTAAAATAGACATCATTTTTGAATTTGGAATATCAAATATAGCTTAGGCTGATTTATTGGTAGTTTTCTAGAAAACATCAATTTTTGATTAATTGTGGAACCACTTAGTAATAGTTAATAAAACTGACTTTTTCATTTAAATAATATTTTACTACTTATGATATTTGAATTTAAAAAATATTTCATTCATGGTTATTATTATAAACTAAAATTTTTTTCAATAAGATGAAAATATTATTTGGTGAATACTAACTTTTGACTTTTATTTAACGCGGTTAAAGGTAAATATGGTAATTTAAGGTAAAAAGAATGTTATAATAATTCAAAATTTACTGACACTTATTATAACCATATTAGATGAGTAATTTATGACCATGGGAATCCTAGGGTCGATTTTGGGACCCATGGAACCACTTATGAATGATAATGACACTTTAGATTAATTAATTTAATGTAAATGCAAAAATGACATAAACAAATATGTTTTAGTAAAAAAATTTAATATATGTTGTTATATAAGTAATATATTTAACTAAAAATATTCATTGTAAAGATAAAATGACTAACTAAATAATTGTATTTTTTTATAATTTTTAGACATCGAATAAATTAAATTATTTATTGCACAATAATGATGCAGTATTTACCTCATTAATAAATGATTTAAATAAATAAGATTATAATGATTAAACTATTATCTAAAACCAATCCAATTCCTATTGGATGACACTATTTATACTATGAGTCTTTTTATTTTCGAATTTAATGATTTTTTTGACCTTTTGAAAAAGGATATATAAATTTATAATAAAATAATGTTTTCACACTTTCATAAAGAGCCCCTCCTCCCCCTTATAAAAGGAGACCATTTATATCCAATTCCTCACACCGTTCAATTATTTTTGATCGTCCAAACACTGCCCAATTAAAAAAACTACATCCCTATCTTCAACCCAGATGCCTTACCTTAGACAGAAGGCACTTCAACAAACCATTTTGGTTCAAACCAAAGGGAGTTACCCAAATTAAAGGTAACAATTTCTCTTAACTTCTTTTCATTTATTTTATTTCTCCAACACATAAACTCTTTCTATTCCATTATTTTATAACAAAACCAATATACTCAATATAATATGATGTTTTTATGAGATATATTTGAACTAAACTTACACACACCTCCATCTAATGGTTATAGAATATACTATTTCTGTGGATGGCAAACTAACGTCTCACAAAACGAGGATTGTTTGATTATCTCCTACCGCCTATCATGGTGGCATTTAAGTTGAAACTATTTTAAATATGATATATATTATTTTTATGTTTTCTTTATGCTTATATATTTTTCATTTATAGAATATCTTTATGGTTTCCTTTATGGGTAAACGTGATAATTTCATTTGAGGAAGTGCGGACTACCACCCCCTCAAAGTTATATGACATGTTAATGCCATATGAGGGATGTATAAAGGATAGAGTTAATGTTATTAAATATTTTATTATACTGGATTTATAATATATCAATGTATCATTATGTTTTTATTCCATTAAAATAAGAAATATAAATGAAAGTAGCGTTCATGCGTACGTATGGCTTACCGTCTCCATGAAGGGTGCATTCCATTTCATATCTCCAAATGATATGTAATGTTATATATATATATATATAATAGATATATATGATATCTAAATAATTATATATCATTCAGGATATAATTGACTATTGACAACGTGGAAAACTTGAAAATATAAGGTGTTCATTTTCTACTCAAGTACCAAATATCGACAATACGAAAGTTATTAAATTAAATTATTACATAATGTCTATAACATGGTAATAAGTGAAATAAAAGGAATTTGAAAAAGGTTCTTAAGAATTTAGAAATTATCTTTATTTTATTAATCTTGATATTAAAGAATGATGGAGTCAAGTCGGGCAAGAGGTAAGGGACTTCGTCTCAATCTCCTTTCGTTGAGGCATATTTTGATTTAATACACAACTTTTTATTATATGTTTTATAAACACCATTGACTTTTAAAAGGGAATAATTTTCTAGGAATAATTTTACTAATTGACAAAAAAGAATGTTTCTTTTAACGTAAGTGGTGAAAATGAACTTCTTACCGCTGTAAGTATTATTTTTTCTTTGGCTTCCTTAACATGGCGTAATGTTTTTTTTCAAGGAAAATAAATTCAATATACTCTTTTTTGTAATTTTTAATTGAATATGGTTTTGATAGTGGATTTTTTATGTCAATATATTAAAGTGATATATTGTGATTGAAATGTGGAAATATTTTCTTTTATTTATATTTGTATTATGTGTTTGGATTTTATAATTGTACTTGGACATTGGACTAGTGGTTATGTGATGAACCAAATGACGGGTGGTTTTGTGATAAACCATGATGGGTGGTTACATTATAGCATCCAATTCATTGGGTATGGAAGTCATCTGGGAGGATATTTCATTTAGTGATATGTGTGGAAGTCGATTATATGGTTATTCCATTTAAGTATGTTTATGTCCCAAATTACCATTTTATGTTATGTGTTATTTATATGGGTTTTAAGGTAATCATTTGGTTACCAAAGGTTATGTAGTGATCTTTTATTCAGTGAATATTATTTACTACTTCATAAAGGTGAAAAGTATTAATTATGTTAAAGTTTCATGGTTTACTTATTGTTTTTAAAATCTAACATTTTTCCTTCATTGTGTATCCCTTACTAATATTTTTATGCTCATCCCAAGTTTTGAAATGTTTTTCACTGGGCATAAAGAAGAATAGGGTCAAGGATGGGATCATGGAAAATTCATGCAATCTAAAACATAGAACTAGACATGGCTCTTTTTTTAAGACTTTTTGTTTTGTAAAAAAAATAAAAACTGATTAGATGTTTCTACATTGTAATTTTTGAAAAAAAATTTAATAGTTATGACCTAATTCTCTAAAACCCTAAACAAGAAATGATCCTTAATGTTAATAATTAACTTAATTCATTATTATGTATGTTTTAAGGTTGGGTCCTTATAGTTGGTATTATAGGTCAGTTTAGAAAACTTTAGGAGTTAGGGTATTGTTAAATAAATATCCATAAATTAATTTATGGTAAAATTGAAATGATATACCATTTATGGATTACCATGTTACTTCACCTAAGTTATTACTGTGTTCATAATGGTTTTCCATAGAGGAAACAAGGCAGCTATATTGGGACAATATCATGAGGAAGAAAACCATCCAAACCAGAATCATAAGATGGTCAGAATCATAATTGAACAATTTGTTGCAGTGATGCCATAGTTGAATCAGGCTATATATGGTGGTGGTATCCATGCCCACGATCAGCCTGATCAACCACTGAGGAACATGTCAGTAGTAAATCATTTCATGAGGAAACATCCCCCATATTTCAGAGGATCATCTGACCCTATTCTAATATAAGGGTGGATTAAATAACTGGAGATGATTATTGACGCCATGGGGTGTTCATAACATCAAATGTTTAGTCTTTATATTTATTGTTTTGAAGTTGAGGCTGATCAGGGTTGGTCGATGGTGAAAAATATTAGGGATAGTAAAGATATTGATTCTCTTTATTGGCATGACTTCAAATGTATGTATCTCGAGAAATATTTTCCTAAGGTGGTTCATCATAGGATGGAAACACAATTCCTAGAATAGAGGTAGGGGGATGACTCAGTGGCTGCTTATGAAGCATATTTTACTCGACTCGCATGCTATACACCAAATTTCATCTGAGATCTTGATAGTAAGATAAATAGATTTTACTCAGGACTAAAGCTACGATATCGAAGAGAATTATCCTCTCCTAAGTTCAAAAGTTATGAAAAATGTGTTCGATCTGCGAAGGAGGAGGAAATAATGTTTTCCGATGATCAGGTGTTCATTGGGAAAAAATAGAATAAGAGGTCCAGTTGGCATGGAATGGGAATGAATTTATCAAAGAAGCCTGGAGGTAAGAAAACTAAATATACAACTTTTGAGAAGTGTGGTAAAGAGTATCCTAGAGAATGTGCATCAATATATGTTAAGTGCTTTTGTTGGGGTATGTCTAGTAGTATTTCTCATAATTATAAGGAAGATGATCAAGCAGGCATGGAAAATCCATCAGTACGATGTTTTAAGTGAAATAAAATTGGTCATTAGGCAAATGAGTGTCCAAAAATGAACTTAACTGAGAGAAAGCATCCAGACTGCAAGAATAAATGGGTGGTGAAATCCTTTTCGCCTACTTTAGCAAATGTTGGCCCATCAAACGATGTATTATCAGGTACAATATTTTTATGTTCAGATTATGCCAATGTGTTTTTTGATTCAGGGTCTACAAACTATTTCATTTTTGAGATGTTTTCTAATAAATTGAGAATTCCATCTCAAGATATGAATATAGAAATTATGGTAAAAACACCTGGAAGAAATTTTGAGACAAAAAGAGAACATAATAAACATCATATCCTTGTGTGCAGGAAGATTCTACCTGTAAACCTTATTGTTCTGCCCCTAGTAGAGTATGATGTTTTTTTATGAATTGATTGGAAGTCTGTTTATCATGCTAAGATTAACTACAAAGCTAAATAGGTTTCATTTTAGAAATATATATAGTTTGTGTAGATGAATAAAACATTGATTTTGATAAAATATCAGGAAGCTGAGAAACTAGTAAAATATGGAAATGAATGTTACATTGCACATATTGCCGAAAATAAAGGAACTGTTTAGATTAATTATGTGCTAGTGGTAAATGAGTACCTTGATGTTTTTTTGGATGAATTTAATCATATTATATGTGATCAAGAAGATGAATTTAATGTTGACTATGTTTCTAATTAAAATCAAATTTCAAAACACCCTTATCGAATGACTCAAATTGAAATTTTAGTGTTAAATACGAAATTGCATGAGTTATTAGATAAATGTTTCATTCAACATAGCACATCACTATGGGGTCCTATTATCACGAACCATCCCGGTTCGACCTTGAACTTGTCACCTAAGCCTGTCAGCGGCAAGTCCCGAGGGGCGTTCTCGATCCCCCGGAATGGCAACTAGTGCCGGGCATCACGTTTTAATCGTTGAGAACGATTTGGCCCATAAACGATACATTGAAAAACAAGAATAAACAGAACTCCAGTAGTGCAACAAGAAAAGGAACAAAACTCCTCAACATACCTCCATGTGACCATCCATGTAACCTCCCAACCAAAAGCTGAACTTGCTCTAACAATGAGCAACTCAACTGAGAGAAACCTGATCAATGGAAACCTGTAACTGAAATGATAAAGATAGGAGTGAGTACAAAAATAATCAGTAGGTGATCCCAACAAGAAATCCAAAAGCACTGCCAGTAAATGAAGAATTTATAAATTCCAGGTTTGAACTACAAATTATAAAAGTAAGCTTTCATACTGTTTCACTTGAAGATCAAAACTCGAGACATTACCCTTATTCTTTTTCAAAAGATAAATTCCTTTCATTGGTGCCAAATTCATTCAAAAAGAGAAATAAGTGTTACATTTTCAAATTTTACAAAAATAGAATAACACATCTTCATTTGAAAACCATTTTCATAAAGTATAATAGTATAAGATGTAATGAACCACTGAAAGTAAACAAGAAAGGAACATCAAGTAACCATGGGTGATCCTAAACATCCCTAGAAAACCCCTGGACATACTTGGGTTCAGGCTACCTTCCGTCATGGTACTCCATAGTCAATAAACAACTGGCCGCCCTAACAGCCAACCAGTGGCATGCCCCACAAGGCCTTCCTACCAAGGGGGGACTAACCCGTCTAATCGGGGTTATCCAGCAACCGTCACTCGATTCTCCAAAACACGCCCAGGAACCCATAGTTGTTCTAATAATACTATGTAAGTGAGAGTCCCTCTCACGTGTGACACACCTCAACACACATGACATCCCCTTACACGGACACCGCTACAGGACAATCCTCGAAGGGAATTCCCCCTGTAGTGATGCCCCATAAGTACGTATATATTTATGTAGTCTGTTCACAATCAATAAAGTGCCAACCGGGCTGCTACAACATTTAAATTTAAACCATTTAATATCAATGTGTTTCCAAAAGATATGACACATGCCATCATGTTGAAAACCAAAAAAACATACTTAGAAACCTATTTTAGGAGAACCAACCCACCACTAAAAATTCCAAAATCCTTTTTAAAGGCCAAACACCATTTCCTCTATCCATGTTTTCAATAAAACATCATTTTCCATAAACAATACACCAGTCATTTTATACACACCAAAAACCATCTCAAAACACAGTTTGGTATGACTTGCACATTTCATAAAGTACTGTATGACAATATAACAGGAAAACCAGACAAATTTATCCAAGAAATATATTTTCAATGCGATGCAAGAAGTAAATAGTTTTCAAATTCATCAAGTCGCCATTCTAGTAATAATTTTCTAATACTACTTTAAATTTACTAATCAATAATGAAATGACAAGGAATAAATAAATTTCTAAATTTAAGGGCGAGTGTAGTGGGAGACCTACCTCAGCTTGCTATCCAAACACAACGGTGTGTCACGCCTCTCACAAACGCACAAACAGGTACATGTTGACAAACATAGTATCGCAAGGTTATCTCGCAAACGCACTGCAACAAACACACAATAACTGAAATTAAACCAACAATGCCTTAAAACAATCTAAATGAGCAAACAATGCGAAAGAACCACCTCAACACATTTTCAAAACATCACTCGAACCATAGACATTATTTACAAAACAAATTTTTAAGACCAAACACGCTTCTAACACCACCAAAATGTCAACAGCACCACAACACTTTCAAAAACACAACTGCACAAATTATCAGCACAAATAAACAGCCCAAAGTGAGTTTTCAAAAAGAATACGTACACTAACACCACCTAAACATAACACTAACAAATCAAACGCCCAATGATCCAAATCAAAACAAATTCACGTCCTAAAAAACAATACACAATTGTTCCAATTTAATTTAATTAGCAGGATTGGCACTTAAACAAGAATATCGGTGAAGACACAAGAAGATGTATTCCAGAAACTAACACAAACATATTTTTAACAACTTCAAAAAAATTTAAGAACACTATACAGGACTAATTAAGAGTTCAAAAAAGCTGCGAATCAAGATTAAAAATTAAATGAAAAAACACAAGTATTAATAGAGTTCTTAGGAAATGAATTAATTGAATTCACCTACCTCAAAAAAAGCACTGATGTGATGCCGCTTCAGCAGAAGGGAGGACAATGCCCGCAAATCAACCGCACACCTAAGGCAACATGAAAAACACATCAAGATCAACCCGGACACTAGGGTTTAATGAATCTAGAAAAAAAGGCACAAACCAATGAAACAACACACTAAAAGGGGGGGGGGGTCAGTATAAGTCCACAGCCTTAAACCTTACTTAATCTTGAGTTATTACAAGATTACACAATGAGTATCTTTCCAGGTTTAGTGTTTTAGAGAATTATATCATCAAACGTGCATTACATTCCACATTTAAACAAAGTGGTTACATAAAAGATTGTATTCATTTTTCCCCTCAACCGAAACATATTTAAAATAAAACATGGATTCTTTCTTGACACTTCCTTGACACAATCATTATTTCATGTACCATTCCCTTGACCTGTGAAAAACATTTCAAAAAAACACATGGGATGAGCATAAAAATCTCATTAAGGGTTATAAAAAAATTATGCAATGGAATCATGAGTTCATATATACATAAGAATGAAATCTTACTTTACCCATAAAATATAGGCACATTAACATACCTCACCAAATCATGAATAAATCATAGAAATCATAAGACATAAAAGGTAACTTGAGGCATTCATTGCATTCTTTCATATGGAGTAACCCTCTTGGTTACATTTGGAATACCATCCATAGTATATTCCCTAAATCTCTTCGGAGAAACCTTAATGTTTCACTCCTTTGTATTACCCAATGCATTGGAGAGCTATATCGGGCTCACCCACCCTTAGTTTATCACGTAACCACCCATTTTCGTAACAAAGCCCAAGACCAGTAACATAAACATATCACAAAAAAAATTCATAAAAGAAACATAACATTTCCAAATTTCAATCACAAGATAACATTTTAGTATATTGAAATAACGAATCCATTCAAAAAGAAACCATTTCCAAAACCATTTAAAACATTTAATAAATAGATTTTTGAATCAAAGTGTCCCATACCACCATGAAGATTTTAAAATTTTAAACAATTAATATCCATATAAATAAATCCTTAAAACCATTTGGAAAACATGGATATTAATAAGAACAAATATTTAAAACATTTAAAGCGATATTTTTGTTAAAGGGGTTTTACCAAAATTAGAGACACTTGAATACAATAATTGAGTAATAACATTTAGTCAGAAATTTATAATATCATTAGAATAAATGGATTCATGATATAATATTCCAAAGGAAAGTATATACACCATATAAGAGTGAATTGGAGCATAACAACAATGAAGTCTCAATAGAAATGTCAAATTTGATGAAATCCCTTATAAAGAAGGGATCCTTAAATTAAGGGTAAATCAATCTCAAAATTATGTGTGAAAAATGTAAATACACACAATATAAGTGGATATTAAGTGTAAAACAATAAAATTTCATTCACAAATATTCAAAGGATGACATATTCAATAACTACATGTTGAACCCAAAGAAATCGAAATTGGGTTAAAATGTTCCCTTGGTAAAATTCGACAGCCTAACGGCATCACATAAAAATTTGGAAAATGATTTGATGAGAGATAAAAACGGAATCTCTTCACTTGGACATAAAATTTACATCCATAAGGATATAAAATAACATATCCCAATATAATAGTTTGTGAATTAAAATACATAACAAAAGATGTCTTTTAAAAAGAGGAGGGAGAAAGGTCCCCTTACTAAGTTGGGTAACTTTCGAAACGTACACCCCATGGAAGAAGGGTCATAAAATGAATTTGATAATACCAATTAATGAAATTATACTACAAAAAGTGTATAATAATGGGCAGTACATAAACCACTCAAAGGAAATTGTGGCCAATGTAGCATAAATCTCATAGGAATAAAAGTGAGAAGAAAACCCCTTATGAAAACTCGACAGCCTAACAGGGCCACATAAAACATCCAAAATGGATTGATGAGAGGAAATATGGTCTCTCATCATATTAACATAAAAATTATAGTAAGAGTAATATAAAATAAGATCCCAATCACAAGAAATATGAGCTTAAAAGGAATGACATAAAACGGTGTACTTAAAAAGAAAGAGAGGAGTAGGATCCCATACCTCGGGTCCGACTTTACTCGATCGTTCATTAATCTCCTGAATAATAAAATTGAGTTAATTTATAACTCATTAAGAGCCTTTTTCAAGTTCATTATTCCTTTTATACCACTTATTACCTTGTCATGAACATTATGTAATTATTTTAGTTAATAACGGTCGTTTAAACGATCATTGGTACTTGAGTCAAAATATGTTCTTTATAATTACAATTTGTTCATGTATCCATTATATCCATAGTTATAGTCATGATTAATATATCATATATATCATATATATCCAGTACATATTCATTTTATAATGTTACATATCATTTGGAGACAAAAAAAGAAAAGCACCGTTCATGGAGACGGTAGGCCGTACGTACGCATGAATGCTACTTTCATTTTTTCCTTTTTCATATTAATTGAATTAAAAATAAATGAAATATATATTATAATTACAATATAATATATATGTTATATAGGACACATATGTTCATTAATTTCATTCTTTATACATTCCATGTATTGCATGTACGAGTCACATCACTTTAGGGGGCAGTAGTCTGCACTTCCTCATATGAAATTATCGCATTTACACAACATGAAAAGAATAAAGGTATGGTTTAAATATAAAATACAGAAGTATATATTAAACATAATACCATATATAACATATATAAAATATATTTACATCATAATTGCCACCTTTAGAAGTTGTAAAGGAATATTGAGCAATCATCGTTTCATGAGGCAGAAAATCGCCAACCACAGAAATAGTATGTTCATTAACCATTAGATGAAGGTTTGTGTAAGTGTATCTCTAATACATCTTATAAAAACATCCTATTATATTTATTATACTTGATTTGTTATAAAATAAGTGAATAAAAAGGGTTTAGGGGGTTGCAGAAGCAAAATAAAACCAATGGACTCAAGTGAAGACATTACCCTAAAATCGGGTAACTCCCTTTTTTTGAGCTAAAAGACTTCCTTGGGAAGACTTATGCTAAATGTGAGGCTTCATAGAGTTAGATAGGGATTTGGAGAGACAAAATTGTCAGCGTTTGGACTAGCCAAAGGCTTTCGAAGTGTAGGTAAGGAGGTAGGGGTGCAGGCCTTTTATAAGAGGAGAGAAGAGGCACTCTTGGAAAGGTATAAAATGTAACTTTATTTTCAATTGAGTTTTGGATTTTAATGGTCCCAAATTGATGTGTTTCTAGGTTAAGGTGATAAGAGTTCTAAATCCACCCATCCAATAGGTTTTTTACATGTGTAGGTCTTATATTTTACATTATCTTTCCATTTTATATAAATCATTAAATAATGAGGTCATCATTGCATCATCATGATGTCATAAATAATTTAATTTATTTAATGTCTAAAAATTATAAACAAAATACTATTATTTAGGAAATATTTTTATATTTCCAATGAATATTTATAGTCTAAATTTTCATTTATGTAGAGAAAATTAATAATATTTTACTTCGGTGATACATTCTTTGTTACATTTAACATTCTTTAAAAAGAAAAAGATAAAATGTCACTTTCTCACCAAAGTGATTCCATGGGGGCCCCAAGATTGGAACAAGGCATACCATGGTAAGCGAGGAGACAAACAGTATCCTTAGGACACATTTTTTGGTCATTTTTATTATTAGGATATTATCTTATTATCTTTAACTGACCGATTACTCATTAATCAAGATAATTAAAGATAATTACCGTCGTTATGATTCATAATGTCCAAAAATAAAAGAGTCTTAATTACATAATTTTGACCTTCTGATTCCAAATATGTAATCCATTTTTCCAAATTTTAAACACATAAATTGCTATAATTAATTTTAAAAAAACTTCCCGTTGTCAAAACAAATAGCGGGTTTTTTTGAAACAATATTTATGAAAAGTTTGGCACTTGTTTATGCCCAATTACAAAGTGAAATTAATACCAATGACCATCATTGAATTTCATGATAAAAATATATTCAAATTACACATTAAAACAATTTAAAAATAAAATATAACCATATAATTAAATTATATGAAAAAGCAGTTTTGATGTAAAATGCAATATTTTTCACTATTCATTGAAAAATGAACACAGTCAGAAAAATACCAAATATTACCCCAAGGTAAATTTCAATGTCCCAATAATAAATAATATTTCTATTTTGAATTATAAATCTTATAATATTTCCAAATAGTGGATTTAAAAGGGGGTTCGCCATCAAAAGGCGATTAATCGACCTTTTAAGGAATATTAGAATGTTTACGCTTAAAAACTGGATTCATTTTCATTTTTAATCCTCTAAAATTAATGAAAGAAATATTTGACAAACATATATAATAATTTTGTGGTTAGTTATGTTCAATCCTGCCATTACAACAGCTAGGCGTTAACTACCATTTAAAATAATATTATTTTATTATTAGAGTGCAACGTAAGATTTCAAAGAAACTTGTTGTTGCATATTGGGTACTCCATCGAGCATAACATTCCCTTTAAAGTAATATTAATATTTTATTCACAAATATGGATAAATGTGAAAATTTCATACTCTTTATTTACCTGGGGTGTTACAACCTTCCCCCCTTTTGGGAATTGCGTCCTCGCAATTTTTAAATTGAGCTTAGAATCATCCTTGAACGTCCCACATCGGAACAAGAGTCGGTAAAACAATCACTTTAATATAAAGAAAGATAAGTACAAATGTCACCTTAGTTAACCCATACTAGGATTCCAAGTATGAAAGTATGGACATGGAGGAAAAAACAAAGGGTCATTTTTTGATAGAGAGTGACAGTAAACATGTCTAGGAGAAAGTTAACCACATGAAAATCACAAACATGTGATGGGTTAAACGGTATACGATTCCTCCGTAGGAAAAGTTAATAGACAAAATTTTTTTTTTAAGTTAATTTTTATTGAGGAATTTGTTCATAAGGAAACATAATCACTTATCATGTTGACTTTCAACTTTTATTATATTCCTTACACAAACTCATATTTTCTCCAAAAGACGGGTATTTAGGAAGACTTGTTCACATTAAGAGTACAATAATCATCTTCTGGAGAATCACCTAATCCACAAAATAGAACTATATACTTCCCATGTCTTTTGACTTTAACCAAAACCAAAACCAAATAGGTTAGTACAAGATCAGATAATCGAGAAAAGGATAACCCTTTATAAAAAGAAAATCTATTCTTAATCTCTAAAATTTGTCCAACAAAACCCGAAGTTCAACGAGGACCACTCGATAAACAATTGGTACATAAAATTACTCAAAGTAAACCAAAATAAGATTTATGCCCAAATATTTGAAGTATTTATCCACATAGTCATCCAAGTTAAATCATAACATTTATCTCTAAACAACATCAGTTGCTCTTAAAGTCTCGTATTGAAAAGTAATTAACCTAATCACATATCCTCCATGATAGGTTAATATATCTCCATAGAAAACCCAAAATAAAATTACTCTTAATTCATATAATCATCTAACTAAAAGGAATCAGTCAAACTAACCAGGGACTTCACATAGTCCAGTGGTAGGCGGTAAATACCAGTTGCAATTTGGTTGTGGATTCAACTCCCGTAGCTTTGTCCTACGCGACGGGTTGTCACACGGTCTGCGTGTTGTCCTTTTTACAAAACTATATAATTCTCAAATCATTCCCCAAAAGAGATAAAATCATCAAAAATAACCATAACAAAATTTAACCTCAATTTTCTCTCATGCCTTTCACTTCCATCATAACATATAGTAACCCATAATTACCTCAAAAGTAAGGATCATATAAACCCAGATGGTTCTTTATAACTATGTCCACAAAAGAACAGATAACTATTCCTTGAATAAAATTTTCATATATTAAACATCAGGGTTACACATAATATAATAAGTATTCTAATGTAACACCATCATCAAAAGAGACTTAATACTCTTAAGAATTTCACCAAAACTCTTGAAGCCCTTATATGTTGACATATTACTCATTCAACATTCGTCATGATCCATTAACCATTCCTTTCCAACGTTTTCTGAAATACTACATTCCTACAAACAAAATCATGAATCATATCCTAAGATTCCAAAATTGGAAAACAATAGTCATGAAATAATCCATACCTTTTATTGGTCATTTTCAGTTTCTCCATCCTCAATCGGAATTGCATTAGGTATTGGTAAACGAACATTTGTACGATCTTGGTGATCCCATTCAGAAAACTTCTTCATAGGACATGTGTTTGCATAATGACCATGCACACCACATTTAAAACATTCAATTGATCCCTCAGAAATAGCTTCCTTCCCTTTCCTCAAGTCAACTGGATGCTTCCTTTTTTTATGGCAGGTTCTTGCTTTATGACCTTCATTTCTACATCTATAAAATATTTCGGTCCCTTTGAAACATTTTCTTAGGTGTTTATTTCCACATTTTTGACACATAAGTTTTTTAACACACTTACCTTTATGATTATTACCTGTAGTTCCGTAGAGATTTGTTTCTCGCATATATGATTCATTAGAGAAATCACCAAGGTTTAGGTGGTCAGTCATGACTCCAGATAGTTGTTTGAGGATAATCAAAAGAGTTCTCATTGCAGCTCCCATATCATTCAGTTGCTTGCTCAAAAAACTATCACAGTTTTCTTTCACATCCACTGTAACATTGGTGCCTGCTAGATCCATCCATTTACGAAAACCAAAAAGGCCAGTGTGAGTTTATCAACAAAACCATCATGTACTAGTGAGGAAGATAAACTCTAAGATATACTTACTCATTCACTTTTTCTAAAACTAGGACTCTTTCTGAAATCCTAACCATTATGGTAATTTCACTTATGCTTAAAGAATACCCTAACCTCAAAAGTTATCTAAACCGACCTTTGATACCAACTATAAGTCCCCAGCCTTAAACCTTACTTAATCTTGAGTTATTACATGATTACACAATGAGGATATTTTCAGGTTTATAGTTTTAGAGAATTATATCATAAAACTTCCATAATATTCCACATTTAAACAATGTGGTTATATAAAAGATAGTATTCATTTTTTCCCTCAAAGGAAACATATTTAAAATAAACCATGGATTCTTTTTTGACACTTCCTTGACACTATCATCATTTCATGTTCCTTTCCCTTGTCCTGTGAAAAACATTTCAAAAAAAAATGGGATGATCATAAAAAGCTCAGTAAGGGTTATAAAAAAAATTATGGAACGGAAACATGAGTTCATATATACATAAGAATGAAATCATACTTTACCCAAAAAACATAGGCACCTTAACATACCTCACCAAATCATGAATAAATCATAGAAATCATAAGACAAAAAAAGGTAACTCGAGGCATTAATAATATTCTTACGTTGGTAGTAACCCTCTTGGTTACGTTTGGAATACCCACCACAGTATATTCCCTAAATCTCTTTGGAGAAACATTAATGTTTCACTCCTTTGCATTACCCAATGCATTGGAGAGCTATATTGGGCTCACCCGCCCATAGTTTATCACGGAACCACCCATTTTCATAACAATTCCCACGAACCATAACATAAACTTATCACATAAAACATGCATAAAAGAAATATATCATTTCCACATTTCAATCACAATATAATATTTTAGTATATTGAAATAATGAATCCATTCAAAAAGAAACCATTTCCAAAACCATTTAAAACATTTAATAAAGAGATTTTTGAATAAAAGTGTCACATACCACCTTGAAGCTTTTAAAATATTAAACCATTAATATCCATATAAATAAATCCTTAAAACCATTTTGAAAACATGGATATTAATAAGAAAAAATATTTAAAACATTTAAAGAGATATTTTGGTTAAAGGGGTTTTACCAAAATTAGAGACAGTTGAATACAATAATTGTGGAATAAAATTTAATCAGAACATTATAATATCATGAGAATAAATGGATTCATGATATAATATTCCAAAGGACAGTATATACACCATATAAGAGTGAATTGGTTCATAACAACAATGAAGTCTCAATAGAAATGTCAAATGTGATGAAATCCCTTATAAAGAAGGTATCCTTAAATTATGGATCAATCAATCTAAAAATTATGTGTGACAAATATAAATACACCCAATATAAGAGGATATTAAGTGTAAAACAATAAAATTTCCATCACACATATTCATAGGATACATATTCAATAACTACATGTTGAACCCAACGAAATCGAAATTGGGTTAAAAAGTTCCCTTGGAAAAATTCGACAGCCTGACGGCATCACTTCAAAATTCAGAAAATGAGTTGATGAGAGATAAAAAGGGCATCTAATCACTTGGACATAAAATATACTTCCATATGGATATAAAATAACATAACCCAACATAATATTATATGAATTAAAAGACATAACAAAAGAAGTCTTTTAAAAAGAGGAGGGTGAAAGGTCCCCTTGCCGAGTTGGGTAACTTTCGAAACGTACACCCCATGCAAGAAGGGTCATACAATGAAGATTTTAATACCCATAAATGAAATTATACTACACAAAGTGTATAATAATGGGCAGTACATACCCCACTCAAAGGAAATTGTGGCCAATGTAGCATAAATCTCACGGGAATAACAGTGAGATGAAAACCCCCTTACAAAAACTCGGCAGCCTAACGGCGCTACTTAAAACTTCTAAAATGGATTGATGAAAGTAAATAGGGTCTCTCATCATATGAACATAAAACTTACAGTAAGAGTAATATAAAATAACATCCCATTCCCATGAAATATGAGCTTAAAAGGAATGGCATAAAAGGGTGTACTTAAAAAGAAAGAGAGGAGTAGGATACCTTACCTCGGGTCCAACTTGACTCGATCGTTATTTAATATCCTGAATAATAATATTGAGTAAATTTATACTTCCTTAACAACCTTTTTTAAGTTAATTATTCCTTTTATATCACTTATTACCATATCATGAACTCTATGTGGTTATTTTAGTTAATAGCGGCCGTTTAAATTATCATTGGTACTTGAGTCAAAATATGCTCTTTATAATTACAAGTTTTTCATGTATCCATTATATCCAGAGTTATAATAATGATTTATATATCATATATATCATATAAATCCAGTACATATTCATTTTATACTATTCCATATCATTTGGAGATAAAAAATGAAAAACACCGTTCATGGAGACGGTAGGTCGTACGTACGCATGAACGCTACTTTCAATTTTTCTTTTTCATATTAATGGAATTAAAAATAAATGATATATATATATATTATAATTAAATTATAATATATATGTTAAATATTTCACATATGTTCATTAATTTCATTCTTTATACATTCCATGTATTGCATGTACGAGTCACATCACTTGAGGGGGCGGTAGTCAGCACTTCCTCATTTGAAATTATCGAATTTACACAACATGAAAAGAATAAAGGTATGGTTTAAATATAAAATACAGAAGTATATAGTAAAAATAAATACCATATATATCATATATAAAATACAGTGACATCATAATGGCCACTTTTAAATGTGTTAAAAGAATATTGAACAATCATCATTTCATGAGGCAGAAAATCGCCAACCACAGAAACAATATGTTCTTTAACCATTAGATGAAGGTGTGTGTATGTGTAGCTAGAATACTTCTTATAAAAACATACTAATATATTTAATATACTGGAGTTGTTAGAAAAGAAATGAATAAAAAGAGTTTATGGGGTTGGAGAAGCAAAATAAAACAAAAGGACTCAAGTGAAGACATTACCTTAAAATCGGGTAACTCCATTTGGTTTGAGCTAAAAGGATTCCTTGGGAAGACTTCTGTCCAATGTGAGGCTTCAAGGAGTTATATAGGGATGTGGAAAGACAAAATGGGCAGGGTTTGGCCGAGCCAAAGCCTTTATAAGTGTGGGTATGGAGGTAGGGGTGGTGCCCTTTTATAAGAGGAGAGGAGGGGAACTCTTGGAAAGGTATAAAATGTAACATTATTTTCAAATGCGTTTCAGATTTTAATGGTCCCATAATGATGTGTTTCGAGGTTAAGGTGATAAGGGTTCGAAATCCACCCATAAAATAGGTTTTGGACATGTGTAGGTTTTAGATGATACATTATATTTCCATTTTATTTAAATCGTTAAATAATGAGATCATCATTGCGTCATCATGATGTCATAAATAATTTAATTTATTTAATGTCTAAATATTATCAAAAAAAATACGATGATGTAGAAAATCTTTTTATCTTTCCAATTAATATTTATAGTCGAAAATATCATTTATTTAGACAAAATTAAAAATATTTTACTTAGGTGAGACATTCTTTGTTACATTTAACATTCTTTAAAAATAAAAGGATAAAAAGTCACTTTCTCACAGAGTTGATTACATGGGGCCCCCAAGATTGGCACAAGGCATCCCATGGTCGGCCATGAGACAACCAGTAGCTTCGGGACACAATTTTGGTCATTTTTTATTATTATGATATTATCTTATTATCTTTAACTATTCGATTACTCATTAATCAAGATAATTAAAGATAATTACCGTCGTTACTATTCATAATGTCCAAAAACAAAAGAGTCTTAATTACATAATTTGGACCTTCTGATTCCAAATATTTAATCCATTTTACCAAATTTCAAATAGATAAATTGCAATAATTAATTTAAAAAAACATCTCGTTGTCAAAACAAATAGCGGGTTTTTTAGAAACAATATTTATGAAAAGTTTGGCACTTGTTTATGCCTAATTCCAAAGTGAAATTAATCAAAATGGCCATAATTGAATTTAATGGTAAAAATATATTTGAATTACACTTTAAAACAAATTAAAAAGATAATATAACCATATAATTATATTATATGAAAAAGTAGTTTTGATGTAAAATGCAGTATTTTTCATTATTCATTGAAAAATGAACATTGTCAGAAAAATACCAAAAATTAACCCAAGGTATATTTCAATGTCCCAATCATAAATAATATGTTTATTTTGATAAATAGAGCTTATAAAATTTCCAAAAAGTGGATTTAGAAAGGGGTTCGCCATCAAAAGGCGGTTAATCGACCTTTTAAGGAATATTAGAATGTTTACGCTTAAAAACTGGATTCATTTGCATTTTTAATCCTCTAACATTTATTGAAAAAAAATATTTGACAAAAATATATAATAATTTTGTAGTTAGTCTTGTTCATTCCCACCATTACAATGGCTATGCGTTAACTACCATTTAAAATAATATTATTTTATTATTAGAGTGCAATGTAAGATTTCAAAGAAACTTGTTGTTTCTTATTGGGTACGCCATTGAGCATATCATTCCTTTTAAAGTAATATTAAAATTTTATTCACAAATATGGATAAATGTGAAAATTTCATTCTCTTTATTTATCTGGGGTGTTACAGTCGGGCTGGAGGAGACCCACCGGAGGAGGTCGCAGACGGCTGGAGGCGGCAGACGGTGGCCGGAGCGGAGAGGTGATGGGAATGCTGGGTGCGAGGCGGTGAGGGTGCGGGTTATCGAGGCGACTGAGGTGCAATGGAGCGTTCTCGATGGCAGAGGACAGAGTGGCCTAGATAGCGCATGGGAGCACGGAGGATCCGGAGGTGAGGGAGGCAACAAGGGGGTGTGGACGGGGCGTCGCGAAGGGTGAACCAGGGAAGGGGGCAGCTAGCCTCACGCGGGTAGAAGAGAGGAGCAGGGGGGTTCGCTAGTGGGATTAGGGTTAGGATTAGTTTTTTTTCGTTCAATTACTTTAATAAAAATAGAATTAGTAATAACAATAATAATAATTATAAAACTAGAATAATAATAATAATAATAATAATAATTAATAAAAATGACCATTTAATAATAACGCTAGAAAACCAAAATTAAAATAATAAAAAATTATATGTAAAAAAGGAGAGCACTTGTCCGACACTCAGTCCAACTGCGCGGCGACCGCCAACCGTGCGGCGGCCGCGCACGGGTCTGAATCCTAGAAACAACATCAAACGCCAAATATTTTAATCCAGGGCGCAGCCTGGACTGCGGCGCGGACACTCAGAACCAAGAAATAATAAAAATAAATAAATATAAACGGAGATTATGACAATTCTCCCCACCATAGACACTTTCTGCCACCAGAAAGTCACCCAACCAAACACTACACAAAGAAATAAACCATGCCCGGTTGAAACCGAAAGAAACCACAATACAAGAGAA
The DNA here is from genome assembly GCA_963277665.1 of Viscum album. Classification (NCBI taxonomy): domain Eukaryota; kingdom Viridiplantae; phylum Streptophyta; class Magnoliopsida; order Santalales; family Viscaceae; genus Viscum; species Viscum album. The sequence goes on from OY728165.1 coordinate 246,496,001, forward strand.
TGGGAGAAAAGAAAGGGTTATCTCCAACACAAGAACTCAGCTAGTGCAGAATTTTAACACCCAACCATAGCTCCCTGGGAAGGAAGGCGATGTGGGAACTCCCAACCGATGCAAACTATCCTCTAATGCAAAAGGGAACTCCCCCACTGAACCATGAAACTATCGACCCATACCAATATCCCCAAAAACTAGAGAGAAACCTTCGAGAAAAACTTAACCCACGAAGTAAACTCGAGCATTACCAAAAACACCGATCCTTACATAGGAAATTACATCTCCAAACAAACACAGTCAAACTGAGATTAACCCACACAATGCTGAAACAAACATTTATGAAAAATGCACATTCCAGAACACCATAATCAGAAAAATGAGACTGCTTGGATTACAAATTAACAAACTCATCCCAACCTCACGACGAAACAATGAACTTAAAACAATGCCAAAACATTAACAGTGGAAGGAAGAGAACTGAAGGACTTTAAATGTTCTGTTTCTAGCATGGAACACTATACCCGAACTGAGGCATCACACCCCCGACAACTCCTGACTGCGCGCTGGATTCACCCCAAGACCTGGGGATGGAGCTCGGATGGTTGATGCATCTTTTGCCTCACAGTCAGGTAATGGAATTCTCCAATTACATCATCCTCTTCAAGTGAAGATTCCTACAAAATTTCTCCAGATGACCCACACACCTGCAGCGATGACATGTCTTCGAAGGGTTGCGACAAGAGGGCTTTAAATGCCCGAAATGACCGCACTGATAGCATACCCTAGAATGATCTGACGAACTGGAAGCTGGGGCCAAAGGGGACAACTCCGTGGGAATAGTTTCCTCTGACATATTTTACTTTCCAGATGGGGAACTCTTACGTCCAATCGGGGATGCTCGAGTACTAACCAACTGTGTTCCAGAAACCAACTCAGCTAAAAATTATTCCTCCACCAGCTTCTCGAAACGATGGTCATTAGAAGGGAGGACCCACTCCTTGATTTCTAGAAGGATACCTCCGGTGAAAAGTGAGCTCTTCATGACTTCATGTGATGCTACCTCTAGAGAAAAGGCAATCAGTTCCCAGAAATTGTCAACATATGCCTTCACCATATGTTGGACTTGTTGAATATTCACGATCTCTCCCTTTTTCATCATCATCACTTCTTCAAGTACAAACCATTGGACAAAAAATGGTTTTAAATACATCCCACATCATTTCAACTTGCGTTGACAGTGGGGTAATCATCTTCCACTGGTCCAGAGCTAGACCCTCAATCAATTCCATAATAGCATGAACCTGAACAATGTCAGGAGTTCCCAATGTTCTAAATATACTCTCCACTTTTTCAAGCCACTCTACTGCTTCTAATGGGCCTCGATCACCACAAATAATAAGCAACAGCCAAGAAGGACCAGAAACTAGGCATGACTAATTAGAAACATTAAGGACCATTCTGTTTGACATTCTCTGAACAACAAAAAAAGACAAAGCCAAAAATCATCATCCAATCAAATCATAATTAAAAGGACAATCGCATACCAACAACTGGCTCGTCGGCCAAAAATCCACTTTCCAAAAATCACAATTTCTTTTCAAGAATACTTACAAACACAAAACCCACTTTCCAAAGCAAAATCCAATTTCCAAAATCATTTTCCCCCTTCAAAAATCATTTTAGAAAGACAAAGTCAAACCATTGATTTCAAATAAACACCCATAGCATCTTGAGAATCGTCGCATTCATGTCCATCCATTCCAGTCACGTCATCCACGAAAAAGTGCCTCTCATGCACTTTTCACATAAAACTGCACACATGCGATAATTCATAAGGAAAACCAAGGGTCGCACTCAAATCATTTCCCTACCAATTCCAAGAATACACCCAGTTTTTGAAACCAGAACACATTAATTTTCAATAATAACTTTACCAATTTAAACCCATTTTAAAGAAAACACTTCCATAACAAAATTCAACATTAATTTTCAAAAACATGATCACACCTACCAGAGCCAGACATATTACAACTTATGAAGAATCACCAGAATGAGGAACTAGTAGTTACGCTTTACCCGAGGACATGGTAGTGAGCCACGCCCCAAGTAAGAACCAATAGCTAGGAGGAACTAAAAACCTGTACTAAGACTCCACATGGGTCACTACTCCATTTGAAATCACGGCGTGACACTGGCTCATCTCCTTCTTCATTCCCCAAACCAAAACGTGGTCAAATGAAACCATTTCCAAACTACCCCTGGTAACTCGAGGATCAGTGTGAGAAAGACTTCACGAGGCTCTTCCTGCACCTACCTCTTGAGTTGCAACAGACCTAATCTACTTCTACTGAACAACCCAAATAACAAGAACAACCTCATCTGATACCATTTTGTCACGAACCTTCCTGGGTCGACCCTGAACTGGTCACCCGAGCAAGTCCATGACAAGTCCCGAGGGGCATTCCTGATCCCCTCGGGAAGGCAACTAGTACCAGGCATCAAGTTTTAATCATTAGGAATGTTTTGGAACATAACAGATACATAGAAAAACCAGAATAAACAGTACTTGAGCATCATAACAAGAAAAGGAACAGAACTCCTCAGCATACCTCCATGTGACCATCCATGTCACCTCCCAACCAAAAGCTAAACTTTCTATATCAATGATCAACTCAACCGAGAGAAACCTGATCAACGAAAACCTGCAACTGAAATGATAAAGATAGGTGTGAGTACAAAAATACTCAGTAGGTGAGCCCAACAACCAATCCCAAAGCACGGCCAGTAAATTAAGAATCTATAAATTCCAGGTTTCAACTACAAAGTATTAAAGTTAGCTATCATAATGTTTCACTTGAAGATCAAAAAATGAGACATTACCCTTATCCTTTTTCAAATGTTTAATTCCTTACATTGGTGTAAAATTCATTCTAAAAGAGAATGACGTGTTACATTTCCCAATTTTACACAAAGAGAATAATGAATTTTCATTTAAAAACCATTTTCACAAAATATATCAGTATAAACTATAAACAAAAACTGAAAGTAAATAAGCAAAGAACATCAAGTAATCATTGGTGATCATAAACATCCCTAGAAAACCCCTGGATGTACTCGGGTTTAGACTATCTACCGAAATGGTACTCCACAGTCAATAACCAATTGGCCACCCTAACAGCCAACAAGTGGCATGCCCCACAAGACCTACCTACCAAGGGGGGACTAACCCGTCCAATCGGGGATATCCAACCACCGTCACTCGATTCTCCAAAAGACGCCCAGGAACCCATAGTTTTTTTAATAATACTGTGTAAGTGGAAGGCCCTTGCACCCATGACTCATCTCACCGCACTTGCCAACCCCTTACATGGACACCACTACATGGAAATCCTCGAAGGGAAGCCCCCTATAGTGATTCCCCATAAGTACTTATATATTTATGTAGTCAGTTCACAATCATTAAAGTTCCAACCAAGCCGCCACATCATTTACATTTAAACCATTTAATATCAAAGCGTTTCCAAATGATATGACACACGCCATCATGTTGAAAACCAGAAAAACATTCTTAGAAAACCATTTAAGGAGAACCAAACAACCACTGAAAAATTCCAAAATCCAATTTAAAGGCCAAACAATATTTCCTCTATCCATGTTTTCAAGAAAACACCATTTTCAATAATGTACACACCCATCATTTTATACACACCAAAAACCATCTCAAAACACAGTTTGGTATGACTTGAACATTTCATAAAGTACATGTGTGACAATATCACAAGAAAACCACACAAATTTATCCAAGAATGATATTTTTAATGTGATAAAAGAAGTAAATAGTTTTCAAATTCAACAAGTCACCGTTCTAGTAAAAATTTTCTAATACTACTTTAAATTTACTGGAAAATAATGAAATGACAAGGAATAAATAAATTTAAAAATTTAAGGGGGAGTGCAGTGGGAGACCTACCTCAGCTTGCAATCCAAATGCAATGGTGTGTTGCGCCTTGCACAAACGCACAAACACGCACACGATGATGACCACAGTATCACAACGTAATCTCACAAACGCACTGCAACAAACGCACAATAACTGAAATTACACCAACAATGCCTTAAAACAACCCAAAAGAGAAAACAACGAGAAAGAACCACCTTGACACATTTTCAAAATATCACTCGCAACATCGACACTATTTACAAAACCACTTTTTAAGACTAAACATTCTTCTTACAACACCAAAATTTCAACTACACCACAACACATTCAAAAACACAACCGCACAAATTATCAGCACTGATAAACAGCCCAAAGTGAGTTTTCAAAAAGAATACGTACACTAACACCACCAAAACATAACACTAACAAATCAAATGCCCAATGAACCAAATCAAAACAACTTCGCATCATGAAAAAAATATATAATTGTCACAAATTAATTTAATAAGAAAGACTGGAACTTAAACAAAAATATCGGTGCAGACGCAAGAAGACGTAAACCAGGAACTAACTCAAACATATTTTTAACAACTTCCAAAAAATTTAAGAACACTATATAGGAATAATTAAGAGTTCAATGACGTTGCGAATCATGATTAAAAATTAAAAGAAAAAACACAAGTATTAATAGAGTTCTTAAAAAAGGAATTAATCGAACTCACCCACCTAAAACAAAGCGTAGATGCGATGCCGCTTCAGCGAATGGGAGGACAACGCCCGCGAATCAACCGCACACCTAAAGTAATGTGAAATATGCATGAAGCCCAACCGGGACACTAGGGTTTAATGAATCTGAAAAAAGGAACAAACCAACTCAACAACACATCGAATGGGGGGGTCGGGCCGGAGGATACCCGCCGGAGGAGGCCGCGGCCAGCCAGAGGAGGTGACTGGTGGTTGGAGTGGTGAGGCGATGGGAATGTGGGGCGCAAGGCGGTGAGGGTGCGGGTCGGCGAGGTGACGGAGGTGCGCCGGAGCATCCTGGACGGTGGGGTCCAGAGTGGCCTGGACGACACATGGGATCTCAGAGGAGGCCGGATGTGAGGGAGGTGATGGGGGGGGGGGTGCGAACGGGGCGCAATGAAGGGAGAACTAGGGAAGGGGGCAACTGGCCTCGTGTGGGAAGAAGATAGGAGCAGGGGGTTCACCCGCGGGATTAGGGTTAGGCTTAGTTTTTTGTCATTCAATTACACAAATAAAAAGAGAATTAGTAATAATAATAATAATAATAATAATAAAACTAGAATAATAATAATAATAATAATGAAAAATTAATGAAAATGACCATTTAATAATAATGTGAGCCAAACCAAATTAAAATAATGAAAAATTATATGAAAAAAAAGAGAGCCCTTTTCCGACACCCGAGCCAACTATGCGGCGACCACCAAATGCACGGTGGCCGCGCATGGGTCCAAAACCCAGAAAAAACATCCAACGAAAAATATTTTAATCCAGGGTGTAGCTCAGACCATGGCGCGGACTCTCAGAACTAAGAAATAATACAAATAAATAAATAGAAATGGCAGTTGTGACACCTCTTGTCTTGTTTGTTAAAATTAAAGATGGTTCAATTAGACATTGCATTGATTATAGAGCAATGAATTATATCACTATTAAGAACACGTATCCTTTGCTTCATATTGATGATTTGTATGATCAGCTCCATGGAGCTCTGTAATTTTCAAAGATTGACATGAGATCGAGGTACCATCAGTTTAATATAATGGAAGTACACATTCTGAAGACCACATTTCATTTTAGATATGGCCATTATGAATTTTTAGTTATCCATTTTGGGTTAACCAATGCACCTGCTATATTTATGGATCTTATGAACAGAATTTTCTGTGAGTTCTGAGATAAGTTTGTGGTTGTATACATTGATGATATTTTGGTTTATTCAAAATGTAATTATGATCATGAATGTCATTTAAGGGTTGTCTTACAATCCTTAAAAGAAAAGAAACAATTTTTTGAAATTCCAAAATTGTGAGTTTTTGTTACCACAAATTTCATTTCTAGGCCACATTGTTTCCAAAAATGGCGTAACTGTTGATCCTACTAAAAGAAGGTTGTCGAAGAATGGACAAGACCCACAAATATTTCTGAGATCCATAGTTTTCTTGGATGGATAGGTTCTTACCTGAGGTTTGTCGAGAATATTTCATGGTTATGTAGTGTAATGACTATATTATCTTAAAAAGGGGTTATGTTCATTTGGAAAAAATAATGTGATGATTTTTTTTAAGAATTGAAAATAAGATTATTTAATGCTCCAGTTTTGGAACTACCTTCCAAAAATGGTGAGTTTGTTATTTTTACTGATGCTTCATTGAAAGGACTTGGATGTGTCCTCAAGAAAAATGATCAGGTAATTTCTTATGATTCACGTCAGTTGAAAACATGTGAGTTAAATTACCCTACACCTGATTTGGATCTAACTAATGTATTTTTTTCTTTAAAAATTTTGAGGCATCATTTTTATGGAGTAAAATGTGAAATATATACTGACCAAAAAATTTGATGTATATATTCACTCAGAACGAATTGAATATGATATAGATGTGATGGTTATAATTAATCAAGGATTATGATTTCCCAATCCATTAGCTTCCGTGAATATCAAATAAAGTGGATGATGCATTGAATTGAAGAAGAAATGTCTCATTAACCATGCTACATTTGGAATGAGATCCTTTGGTTGTTGATTTGATGAACATTGGCATAAAAGTTGTTGTTTTTGGGAAATCTTATATTTTGTTTCAGGTGTTAGTGAAATCATCTCTATCAAAAAGAATTAAGAAAGTGCAGAAGGAAGACAGTGAGTTATAGAATAAGGTAGAGTTGGTTCAGAAGGGTAAGTTGCCTGAATATTACATTGATAATGATTGTGTTTTGAGATTTGGAAAAATATTACGTGTGCCTTGTGATTCACAGTTTAAGAATTAGTTTTTATGTAAAGCTCATAGTTCTCTGTTTTCATTTCATCCTAGTTGTACTATGATGTACAATGATCTTTGGGAGTATTACTGGTGGGATGGAATGGAAAAAGATATTGCTGATTTTACTGTGAGGTGTTTGACTTCTCAGCATGTTAATGCAGTGAAAAATTTACCGAAAGGGATTCTTTAGCCTTTATTGAGGCCATAGTGGAAATGGGAAAATATATCCATCGACTTGATTGTGGTGTTACCAAAGGCATCTTAGTGTAATAATTCAGTCGGGGTTATAGTTGATCGATTGACTAAATCTACTCATTTTCTCCTATTCGAGAAACACTGAATCTAGATCAACATTCTCAGTTGTATGTTAAAGGTATAGTCAGGTTGCATGGAGTTACCCTCTCCATTGTATCGGATCATGATCCCCGGTTCACATCTAACTTTTTAAAGGCCTTCAGAAGTAGTTGGGTACTGAATTAAATTTTAGTTCAGCTTTTCATCCTCAATCAGATGGGCAATCAGAATGAAAAATTCAATCTTTGAAGGATATGTTACATTCTTCCTTGATGGATTATCAGGGAAGATGGGATACACATATTTATTTGGTTTAATTTTCTTATAATAATAGTTTTCATTCCAGTATACAGATTACTCCATTTGAGGTATTCTATGGAAAGCATTGTCGAACTCTATCTGTTTGGGATGAAGTAGGTGAAAGGAAGATGATGAGACCAGAATTTGTAGAAGAGATGGTAGGGAATGTTTAGTTGATTCATAAGAACATGAGAACATCTCAGTGAAGACAAAAATGTAATGAGGATAAATGGAGAAGGATATTTCTTTTGAGGTATGTGATCATGTCTTCTCAAAGTTTCTCCATGGAAAAGTGTGATGCATTTTGGTATGAAGTGAAAGTCAAGTCCGAGGTTTATTGGACATTATGAATTCATGGAAAATGATGGATCAATGGAATACATAGTGGCTTTACCTCCATTTTTTAACCTGGTAAACAATGTTTTTCTTGTTTTGATGTTGTGAAAGTATATGCCACATCCATCTCATGATTTTAGTACAGAGGTAGTTTAGTTGGAAGAGAATCTCTCTTAGGAAGAACATCTAGTCCAGATTCTTTACAATAGAGAGAATGTTTTGTGGAATAACGTAATTCACTATATAATGGTTTTGTGGAAAACCCATATGATTCAAGAGGCAACGTGGGAATCTGAAAATGCTATGAGGGAAAAATACCCCCACTTATTTTGATAAGTGAATAAAAATTGTGAGGATGAAATTTCCAAAAGGGGGGAAGGATGTAACATCCCAGTTCAATGAAGAATTTGAGATTTTAATATTTATTAATATTTTTGAATTAAATATTAATTTTACTTTAAAAGGGTTTCTATTTTCGATAGTATACTCAATATGCAACAACGAGTTTCTTTGAAATCTAACGTTGCACACTAATAATATAATATTGTTATTTTAAATGAATGTTTACTCTTAGATTTTTTATTTGTAGGAATGACGAAAACTAACTATAATATGAATATAAATTTTTTTTTAAATGTATTAACTCTTATCCAAAAAAATTTATAGGTTTAAAATTTGAATGAATCTAATTTTGTGCAATATTTACATTAAATGCTCGATTTAACACCTTTTAATGGTGAAACCTCATTAAATACAGTATTGGTCAAGTTAAATATATTGAATTTTACCAAATATAAATCTTCTTTATTATAGGGACATAAAAAATTTACTTTTTGTAAATTTTTGGAATTTTTCTATAAAGTTCAATTTTTAATGAATAGTGAAAAATATTGTATTTTAATTCAAAACTGCATTTTAATCTAATTTATTTATATAGTTAAATTATATTTTAATTTCATTTTAAAGTGGAATTAGAATATATTTTTACCATTTAATCTAATTTTCTTATTGGATATAATTTCACTTTGAATTTGGACATAAGCAAGTGTCAATATTTTGATAGTTATTGTTTCATAAAAACACTCTATTTGTTTTAACAATTGAAATTAATTATAAAATTAATTAATACAACTTCCATGGTATGAATTTGGAAAAATTGACATCATTTGTAATTTGGAATATCAAACATAGCTTATGCTGAGTTTTTGTAAATTTTCTGAAAAACATCAATTTTTGAAGAATAGTAAAACCACAGAGTTGTTGTTAAAAAAACTGACTTTTTCATTTAAATGAAATTTTACCACTTCTATGAATTTAATTTCGAAAATCCAACATACATGGTTGTTATTAGTAATTAAAATGTGTTTCTATAAGTTGAAAATATTTTTTGGTGAATAGTAACTTTTGAATTTTATTTACCCCTTTTAATGATAAATAAAGACATTCAAGGAAAAATGAATATTATAATAATTAAAAATTAATTTAACACTAATACTAACCTTATTAGATGAGTAATGGACTACAATGGGAATCCTTGGGTCTATTTTGGGACCCATGGATCCACTTAGTAGTAATAATGACACTTAAGATTAATTAATTTAACGTAAATGTAAAAATGACATAAACAAATATATTTTAGTAAATGTATTTTTATATGGTGTTATATAAGTAATAATTTTGACTATAAGTATTCATTGGAAATATAAAAATCTTTCCTACATCATGGTATTTTTTTATAATTTTTAAACATCGAATAAATTTAATTATTTATGACACAATAATGATGTTGTATTTACCTCATTAATAAATAATTTAAATAAATAAGATTATAATGATTAATATATTATAAAAAACCTGTCCAATTCATATTTGATGATATTATTTCGACTATTAGTCATCTTATCTTTGTCTTTAATAATTTTTGGTCATTTTGAAACTGATGATAAGTTTATTACAAAATAATGTTTTCACACATTCTTAAAGAGCCCCTCCTCCCCCTTATAAAAGGAGACTATTTCAAACCAATTACTCACACCTCTAAAATCTTATGGCTCATCCAATAACTGAACAATTAAGACTCTTATATCTCTATATTCCACCTAGAATCCTTACATTAGGCCGAAGGCACTTCAAAAAACCATTTTGGTTCAAACCAAAGGGAGTTTCCCAAATTAAAGGAAACAGTTTCTCTTAACTTCGTTTCATTTATTTTACTTCTCCAACCCCTAAAATCATTTTATTCTCTTATTTTATAACAAAACTAGTATCATAAATATACTCTGATTTTTTATGTGATGTATTCAAACTACAAATACACACACCTCAATCTAATGGTTGAATAACATACTGTTTTTCGAGATGGAAAACTAACACCTCACGAAACAATGATGGGGCGATTATCTCCTACCACCTATCATAATGGCCATTAAGATGACACTATATTTATATATGATATATATTTTGTTTATTTTTTCTTCATGCTTCTGTATTTTTCTTTTGTAGCATACCGTTATGGGTAAACACGATAATTTCATTTGAGGAAGTGCGGACTACCGCCACCTCAAAGTTATATGACTCATTAATTATATATGAGGGACATATAAAGGATAGTTTTAATGACATTATATGTGAAATTATATAGGAATTATATTATACCAATGTATAATTCTATTTTAATTCAATTAAAATAAGAAATATAAATGAAAGTAGCATTCATGCGTACATACGACTTACCGTCTCAATGAAAGATGCATTTCATTTCTTACCTCCAAATGATATATACTGTTATAAATATAAATATATATATATATATATATCAGATATATATGATATATATTATATCTAAATAATGAATATTATTCTTGTATTTAATGGACGACTGAAAATAAAGAGAACTTGTAAATATAAGGTGTTAATTTTTGACTCAAGTACCAAATATTGACAAAACGAATGTAATTAACATAAATTATTACATAATTTTTTTATCATGGAAATAAGTGAAATAAAAGGAATATTAAACTTGAAAATGGTTCTTATGCAAGTATAAATTAACATTAGTTTATTATTCTAGATATTAAAGAATGATCGAGTCTAGTCAGACATGAGGTAAGGGACTTCGTCTCAATCACCATTCATTTAGGAATAATTTGTTTTAATACAAGAAATTCTATTATAGTTGTATAAACACCCTTGACATTTCAAAGAGAATATTTTTCTATGAAGAATGTTACTAAACTTAAAAAAGGAATGTATGTTTAATATTAGTATTGACAACGACCTTTCTGCTGCCACGAGTATTGTTTGTTCGTTGCCTTCCTTAACAAGTCGTAATGTATTTTTTTCCAGGAAAATAAATTCCATGTACTCTTTTATGTATTTTGGTATTGAAAATGGTTTTTATAATTTATTTTTATGTTAATATATTGAAGTGAAATATTATGATTGAAATGTGGAAATGTTTTCTTTCCTTTATATTTGTTTTATGTATTAGGATTTTATAATGGCACTTGGAAATTTGATGGCTGGTTAGGTGATAAACCAAATGACGTGTTGTACCACGATAAACCAAGATGGGTTATTACCTTATAATCTCCAAATTATTGGGTATAGAAGATGGTCGTGTGGCTATTCCATTTAGTTATATGTGTGGAAGTCGACTGTGTGGTTATTCTATTTAATTATGTTTATGTCCAATGTAACCTTAATATGTTATGTGTTCTTTATATGGGTTTTATGGTAATATTTTGGTTACAAAAGAAAATTTAGTGAACTTTTATTCATTTAATAGTATATAATACATCATAAAGGTTAAAATTATTACTTATTTTAATGTATTCATGGTTTACTTGTTGTTTTGAAAAAATAACATTTTTCCTTCCTTGTGTATCCCTCACCGAGATTTTTATGCCCAACCCATGTTTTTAAATGTTTTTTGTAGTAATTAAAGAAGATTATGGTCACTTGTGGGATCATGGAAAGTCATGCTATCTTAAACATGGAACTAGAAATGAATCTTATTTTCAAAAGTTTTTTCTTTCTACAAAAATGGAAACTAATTAGAAGTTTCTACTTTGTAATATTTGAAAATGAATGTAATAGTTATGACCTAATTCTATAAAAATATAATCCTGAAAAGTTCCTCAAGGGGAATTATATACTTAATTCAAGATAATTCATGTTTTAAGGCCAGGTCCATATAAGAAACATACGATCCACACAAAAAATATAAAGGTTTAGTGTCATTAAAATAAGGGATGCATACAAACATTTTCATAAATGATCAATATCATCTCCCACTTGTTCGTAATAAATCACCCCCTTAGACATATCATAAATAAATCCATTCGTTATATCTCAAGAAAGAATAAAAATTAAAAAAGATGAATTAAAATGATATGTAAGGGAAGAAGGTGGAAATCAATTATATTATATGAATAACATGACTATAAGGTATAATAACTTGATCCAAACAATTCACAAATCATAATCCACATAAAATTTATCAAAAACATGATTACAATAATAAAACATGGATGATCATAAGACATAAATAATAAAAGTATTAATGACCACAATCAAGGAGAGAATGACATTAGCATAAGACATATACTTTTGGGATACACATTAAAAAAGAAAATCATTTATTTTTTCTAGGTTCACATACAATAATATATTATTTTATAGGCTTCTCTCCCAATTCCATGAGATCCTTTGTCAATGATCACTCTCTAGAATTTCATAGTGGACAGATTCACTTATGAAACATGATTCATTCCATATATTGGTTTCTATTATCTCTTGTCATATCCATAATTAACTATTATAATATAGGGATATATAATTATTAGTCGAGTTACCATATAATAATAATAATATCATATGTGTTTCACAATATTATAAAAAAATCACCATATATCATAACATATGGAATGGAAACAAGTTTCATAAACATTTTTAATATTTCATCACTATATAACCCATGAAAGATAAAGGGGTATAAAAAATTCATCATCATAATTATAAACCATACACATAAATAATTAGGATATTACCATTATATCATATCCCCAATAATAAAAAAGTAATATAATTTTTTATCAATGATAAAAAAATAATCTAATATATTATGGAATTTTTTCACGAAGGAAATAAACTTTTCTCATTGAAATCGCTTATTCTAAATAAAATTACATCAAAAGTATTGGGAAAAACTTGTTTTTGTAAAAACTATGGAAACATGAAATTGAAATATTCAAATTATTGAGTAGTTATGAAATTGGAAAATTAAATTCAAATTTAGTACTTTTAAATTATCATCCATTTAGAAATTTTTAGTAAGTAGTAAACATCACATCATTTTAAAAATGAAAATAATCTTCTTTTATTAATTGTAGAATTAATATCCTTGATTTATAATTACTTGTAACAATCATTGTAAAATAATAAAAACAATACTTTTGAATAACATAAAAAATAATGTATAAATTAAAAATAGATTTCTAACCAAAGTGAAAATAAAATATGTTTTTACTAATAATAATTTCCCAATAATTTTAATTTCAAATGAGTGGAAAATGATTCTATTAATTGAATGTTTAATGAGGAATCAAATGATATTAAAATTAATTTTTTTTCATAAAATTATCACATAATTTCCCTTAATGGGAATTCATGGAAAATTACTTCTCATTAAAATGAGATGGAAACACAAATCTCATACCCCATGGGTCTGTTTTGAATCGTAACCCATAAAAGAATGACATAAAAAATGTACTTTTTAATATTATGAACATAATGAAAATAAAAATATAACAAGTCAATGTGGATTTTTATATAAATCCAAAATAATTATTTATTAATAACATTACATTTTCCAAAAAGAATATATTTTAACATGATGAAACCTTACCTAATGTTTGAATTTTATCGAAAGTAAGATGACATCATTTACCATAAATAAATTTACCATTCCATAATAGAATAATTTACATACATATAATTTATATTTTATTCAATTTTATCAATTCAGTAAAAAATGTTGTAATTAATTTTTTTTAAAATCATTTTTGTGAGTTAACTATTTTTATTTTCATGGACGTTTCTGTTCCGATGTTATTTAACTTTTATATTTATCATGGTTACATAATATGTAGAATTTTAATCCTGATAAAAATATTATTCAATAAATTATATAAATTTAGTGAATAATCCATAAATTTTAGATATACTAAAATGATTCACACCATTCATGGATTGAGTATGCCCTACATATTCGGGAATTTTTCTTTAATTTTCTTAAAAATGATGGAAAGAATGAAAAATATTATTTAATCATTAGAAACACGTAAAAATATCATAAATAACACATATAAAATTTAAATATATTTTATTTAACAAAGATGTATGAAAGATATGAACAATGATCACATCGATCTGTGGATGTGGAAGTCTAAGCATGCGCATGAGCTACATTATCCTTTTCCAATGGATAGGAAGGTTTGATGAGAGATATTATAATATAATTATTTCTAAATAATTATTTAATATATATACTATATAATCATAAAACCGATCATAATTACCCGCCATCAAATATGTGGTGGAATATTAATTACAATGGTACATGGAGGTGGTTGTTTACACATAAACTGAAGAAAAATTTTCACTAAACATTTTAAGGAAATAATGGTGGATAATGGCTGCTATAGAACGTAAATTAAATTTAACTACATTTTAGATAATTCTTTTTTATTTTATGAAGAATAAATATCATATAAATTAATTATTATTTGAGATAAAATGAAATAGGTTGAGTAAGTTGATTTTCACTTCTTTAGTTTACCTTCTTTAGATCCCTTCTCATGGACTATGGTATGTGTACATTGAGAAGGAAAAAAATTACATAATTTCCATGTAATTAGAGAATATAATTGGATAGGTTATAGTTAAAATATATTTTTAATTTTGAATAATGAAAAACGAGGTGGGGTTCATTTTATATGGGAGGGAAGGAATATATTGGAATTTGTTAATGTATTAATTTAATTTGAATTATTTAATTTGAGAAATTTGTAATAAGAATTTCACATTATCAGTTTTTTTATGCATATTGATGATTTCATGTGTTTAAAATACAATGCTTTTTTTGACTTTTTGTCCTAATCTCCCCATATTAACGTGGTTTTAACCCTTGTACCCTTATCAAGGGGAAAAATATTTACAAAAGATACTATTAATTGTCACAAAAAATAAAAAATACACATATAAAAAATATAATGAAATGATTATAATTATGATATAAATTTTTTAATATTTAGTTTTTAGAAATGAAATAAATTAATATTAATATAAATTTTTAAAATGAAAATTAATATATTTTTAGAAAAACCCATTTTTATGTATTAAAATTAACACATATAAACATAATAATAATTTATCACTAAAATGGAATTATAATGATTATTATTAATAAAATTAATCACATGAATCATCATTACGAAGTCCTGAATATAATGGTACTTTTAAATTACATGATTAAATGAAATTAAACGAAATTATTTTTAAAATATGTATTTTCAATCATCCCGGGAAAAATGAATATCATTAGAAAAATACAAAAATTTTACCACATGTTTATTTTAATATTCTACTTTTATAAAATACTTTCATTTTATGAATGAATTTCTTAAAACGTGGAATAATCTATTAATAATTTTCAGGCACAAAATGGAATAAAAATACATTTTGATGAAAAGTCATATTCATAGAATAAAATGCCTTTAATAAGAATCAAGTTATAATTTAATAAGAATGAACCAAAAATTTTGTATTGAGCAGGTCAATTATAAGATTATTTAATAATATTTATACTCATATTCACACTCTATAATTCAATGACATGGTTATAACTATCACATATAAATAATTAAATGTTTATAATTTGTTTCATTTATCATATAGTTTGGTGTTGTGTTTCAGGAATATATCAATTCTATTATTGAAAAAAACCATTTTTTGGTGTAAAATTCTCCCCCCTAATAATATATTTTTCTGTAAATTATTATCTCGGTTGTCAGTGATCTAATATTTGAGATAATAAATTTGAAAACTCACATCATAAACAGGGATATAAAACATCATTCGAAAAGGGGAAGTAGAAAACATAATAGTTAATATAAATAACAAAGAATTTTGATCCTTGAAAAAGAAAACATTGGTGGTAAATTATTATATATACAAGTAGTAAAGAAATAAAATCCATTCACTTATGTAGATTGATAGATAACATGGCTATTGGACTGATAATTCCACCTAAACCATAAATTAGATGGGGGAGAAAAGAGGATTATTTATTGTAAAGATAAGGTAAAAATATAATATTATTTTTATAATATTTTCCATAAATATAATTTATTATATTAATATCAATATAGAAAAGATGTTAAAATATAAATGTTCAAATTATTTTTATTTTATAAGGATAATTTAATCCCTCAGTTGTGGTTTGATCAATTTTGATGCCATATCATACAATATCATAGGAATATTAACGATTAATTATTCAAGTCTCGAGAACTATTATAATCACTTAACTGATAAAATGATCCATAAAATTAAGATAATTTATTATAACTATATTTTATGATTTCTAGAAACAAAAATGGATAACACAAATTATCCAAAATGAAAAATTTCAAAACTTAAATCTCTAAATCCCAAATCCTGAAACCCATTGTACATAATAATCTATTAAATAATTACATAAGAAAATAATATGTTCAAAAATTTAAAAAAATGAAAACCCCAATAATATTAATGATTTGATAAAATTTCATTTCCCATTGTAAAAATTATCATTTATTTATAGACAAAATGAAGTTTGTATTTATTTCACATATCAAAAATATGTTTTCATTTATCATATACTCTCTTAAATCATGATAATAATTTTAATAAATATCATGAAAAACCAAAAAACCTCAATGGGAATAAATAATTATCCACAAAAATTAACTCTAGTTTATATATATATAAACCAAAAATAAAAAGATTCCACAAAAATACCCAGAGGTAATATAAATCAATTGTTCATTAAATCACCAATCAAAACAAATTTCCTAACTTCTTTACAATTTACCATTTCAATATAAAACATATATCACCTATATAAATATTATTATCAAAATATCAAGCTCATATTAAGTGTTATCTATATGTTAATACATGTTTTTCAACAAATATCACTTTAACATTAAATAACTTTTCTATATTGTAACTTTTTTTCAATATATACTTAAAAATATTTAATAAAAACAGCTATAGAACAATCCTATGTTGTTACATGATTTTTTATAACCAAAATTACTTTGATAAAATAGTTCTACCACATAATTATATAATCCCAATATACAAACAACTCAAATATTCAACATAATGAAAAGAATAACATATCCCATTTCTTTGTATAGAATTTAGCTCTTAGATTTTTTTCATTGACTTAAATAACTACCAAGTTACTAATATATTCAACATAATATTCTTTTGTTGATAATTTTGACATTCCCATCATTTCATCATTAATAAAAGTTCCAAACAATTAGAAATTATTAGGGATGTTTCTTTCCACATCAATGAATTGAATAAAAACATAATATACTTCATCAATGGTAATTACCACATTATTATCTGTAAGTATATATCTTCCACAGATTTTAATTTTTAGTAATATAAATAATGTTTATTTTTTTGATCATATATCAAAAAAGTAGAATAATAATAATAATAATAATTTCAATTTCATCCCACAATTCATTTTGTTGCTCAAGATAACAATCACTAAACCATATATCATATTCATAATTGACATATTTCATTCTTCTTATATCCGTCAACAACACCAATAGTGCATAGTGTGGGAGAAATAATGATAATTTGTAAATATGGTTTCATGAAAAAGTATTCATTGGATGTCTAAATCAGAACACCTTATATTCATTTTATAAATCCTTAGAATTAACGTATTCCATCCTTGGTCATTATCTATTCTAACACTTCATAATGGTTTATCAATAAACTTTTAATTGATCTAATCTTATCCACTAAGAGTATTTATCAATATTTACTATCATTGGCCCACACATCTTGCACTGGTATATATCAAGTTAATATCAAATCTTCCCATCTCAAAATTTATATACCTTGATACATCTAACCCATTGCCATAAATAAATTATACTATCACTATATATATGTATTTTCTATGAATATGCACAATATCTAGATTAATGAAATCTTATGACATATTCTTATTACTGGACTTATCCCTAGTGTTCTCCACAAGTTTTTCACACCCAAATACCAAAATATTAACTAAACCATTCTCGGATGCCAATAAAAAAATATAGTTTTCACACATAGGTATTAAATATTATTATATGAATATTCCTTATATTACATTATGATACACACTAGAACTATAATGGTTTAGTTTCTTTAGAATCAAGGATAAATAAATAACGGTATCATTAATGATCAAAAACATATTCTATTCATTTATTAAAAATCAACACCCACTATAGACATAACATACCTACACTACATTTTCACATCTAGGGGAAAGGGAACCTATTGAAGGGTGAGATCAAATGATCTGAAAAGGAAAAGAAATGAAGGTAACAATGATATTAAATGTATAACAGATTCATGAGGGAATGAGAGCATGAAATTATAATTTAAAAATTGCACCCATTGATTCATTGTTCATAAAAATGATTCAGGTCATATAACATTGAATATCAAAAGTCATGAATCATAAAGATATCAAAGAACATTGGACAATGATAGAATATTAGTTGAATAATACATAAGTCTATAGAATAAGCATATTAATTGAATATAATTTCTTTATTCAACAAAATTAACATGAATATTATAGTTTATTGGGTTTATTACACATTCAATCATATCCTTAGTAAGGGTACCCTCCTAATAATATCATAGTGGACATACATTCTTACTCATCCAGTTTAAATCCCTTTTATAGTTATTTTTTCTCATGGGATATCAATCATTACTAAATACATTATAAGTATGTATAATCCAAGACCATCCTATAAAATAATAATAATTAATTTATATCTTATGAATAAGATCATGAAAATTCATTATATATCATAATCTATTGAAATAAAATAGGATCCATTGACATTACAACGTTTCTGAATCATAGAAACATTGAAAAATAAATTTTGTTTCATGAACGTCTCATCATCATAATCATAAAATCATCTATAGAGGGAATAGAATTGGTATCATTGGAAAATATGCTCTATAAATAATAATTTATATGAAATCAAGTTATCATAAATATTATATGAAATTAAAATTTTATAGGAATATTTCTTGAGACAAATAATCATTTATATTTAAAATCACTTATTGAAAATATAGATATTTAGAATAATATAAGACTTTTTAAATGAACTTGGAAACATGTTATTGGAGCTTCAGAGCATTGAGTGTTCTTGATGTTAGAACATTTCATCAATTTCATGTACATTTAAATATTGATTCCTTTTATATTTTTTGTAAAAAATAAAATGTACTACATTATAAAAATAACAAAAACTATCCATTGAAATAATTTCGTATAAAGTAAAACATGTATAATAATTAGTTTAAAACCAATATGATAATTATAAAAAAATCATTCATGAATACATTTTTATGAAAACATTGACATCAAATCAAAATACTCCCAGCGAAAGAGAAAATGAATTATAATTTCTTTAGAAACAATTTCTAAATGATTTTTGGTAAAAATCTGTTTAAAATTGAATAATTATTTTAATATAACCTTCATAACAAAATTAGTATATAGTTAATTATTATTATTAAATAGGGTAATATTATATCCTTCAATAAAAATAAATTCATAAATACTACTTATTGAATTGTGGCTTTTCATAAATCTCCTACAGCTTTGGTAACCATTGAAATGTACACCCCGTTAAAAAGTAACATCAAATTAAAATAATAATAGTCAATAAAATATTTATAATAATTATATAACATGTCGAATGTATTTTTAACACCCCGACCCCAGCTACACAGAGTCGGTGCATTACTTCCTAGCATTGGCATGATCACAAAAGATCATGTCTCGAAAGACCGATTAGTTTAGTAGCCTTCGAAACACTATATACATTCATAAATGTTACATTACATCATAAAGTGAAAAACTAATAAAAAAGTCTTCATAGTCCACACTCATATCCTCTTCTGACTATCCCAGTAGGTCATTCCTAAAATACTTCTTCACATCCTGGAAAATATTAAAACATTGAAAGGGGTGAGCTTAGATGCTTAGTAAGGATAACAATATTTTTGAAGCTTTCATAAATAATCATTAACATTTAAGGCAATGTATAACAAAAACAAAATCCTTTTTAAACTTTAACTTTAGCATAATATGGCAAAAATAAAATTAAATAATGCCATTTACTTACTCACATGGATATTCTACTAATCGAATAATCCCATGTAATATCAATAACCACTTTCCAAATGATGGAATGCATAATGCCATACTATCATAACCACGTAGCCAAGGCCTCATGCCAAGACCACAAATAATATTTTGTCAAGGCCTCGTGCCAAGACACTAGTTTGTCTCATGAGACCTGCCGATGCATCGAGGAGCTATAGCGGGCTCCACCCATCACTTATTAAGTCCAATGCATTCTTCATATGAATAGTTTTAAACATATCATAAACCATAAAATAATCGTATCACATAAAACATGCTTAAAGGAAACATAAAATTTCCACATTTCAATCACAAGATATCAATACAACACATTGATATAATAAAAACTCTCTAAAAACCATTTTCAATACCAAAATAAAAGAAAGTTAAAACTTGGTATTTATTTTTCAATAAAAAAATGATGGCTTGTAGAGGAAGCCGAAACTCAAATAATGGTCACGGCGGCGGAGAAGTCATTGTTGCCGCATATGTACGGAAAGAAAAACATTCCCTTTTTGTCATTTAGTAAAACTCTTCGTATAAAAAGATTCCTTTTGAATAAACATAAAAGTACAAGGGGTTTATACACCGTATAAAAGAATGTTGTGTATAAAACCAAACATGCCTCAATGAAAGGAGATTGAGACGTAGTCCATAAAAAGATCATTTTTAAAATAAAATAGATCTATTATGTGTATTCACTATAGTTACACATAAAGAAAGTAAAAATACAAAATAATACATAATAATATCATGAAATAATTTGAATGTAGGAGATTAACCCAAAGAATGGAAGTTGGGTTAAGAAGTTCCCTTACCTTGCGTCTTGTCCTGACTCGACCATTCTTTAACCTCCTGAATAATAAACTAGAGTTAATTTATATTTACTTAAGAACCTTTTTCATGTTTATTATTCCTTTTATATCACTTATTACCATGTTATGAACATTATGTAATTATTTAAGTTAATAACGGTTGTTTTGTCGATCTTTGGTACTTGAGTCAAAAATATACTTCTTA
Organism: Viscum album; assembly: GCA_963277665.1. Classification (NCBI taxonomy): domain Eukaryota; kingdom Viridiplantae; phylum Streptophyta; class Magnoliopsida; order Santalales; family Viscaceae; genus Viscum; species Viscum album. Next base: position 246,517,416 of record OY728165.1, read on the forward strand.
TAATTACTAGTTGTTTATGTGGTGAAATATCCATTATATCCATAATTATATTCATGATATAGATATCATATATCTCATATATATCTAGTATATACATGCATTTATAATATTCCATAACTTTTAGAGGTAAGAAATGAAATGCACCATTCATGGAGACGGTAAGCCGTACGTACGCCTGAACGCTACATTCCTTTATATTTAGTATTTAATGAAATCATAATGATATAAAGGTATATTATAATTCCAGTATAACATCATATATAATATCTTTTACTCCATCCTTTATACATCCCACATATGGTATTAACGATTAAAATCACTTTGAGGGGGCGGTAGTCTGCACTTTCTAAAATAAAAATATCTCGTTTACCCATAATGGAAACCATAAAGGAATGCCGTAAATGAAAAATAAAAAATCATAAGGGAAACGAAAACATAATATATATCATATATAAAAATAGTTTCATCATAATGGCCACCATTAGAGGTGTTATATGAGTGTTGAACAATCATCGTTTCATGAGGCAAAAATTCGTCATCCACAGAAACAGTATGTTCTTTAAGCATTAGATGTAGGTGTGTGTAAGTGTAGCTCAAATACATATTATAAAAACATCCTAGTATATTGAGGATACTGGTGTTTTTATAAAAGAAATGAATAAAAAGAGTTTAAGGGGTTGGAGAAGCTAAATAAAACAAAACAACATTAGAGAAGACATTACCTAAAAATCGGGTAACTCTTTTTGATTTGAGCCAAAGGATTCCATGGGAAGAATTCTGCCCGAATTGAGGCTTCTAACCGTAAGGGAGGGAAGTTGGGAAGGTATTTGGGCAGAGTTTGGCTGAGCCAAATGGATTGAAAGTGTGAATGAGGTGGGGGCCTTTTATAAGAGGAGAGGAGGGGCACTCTTGGAAAGTAAGGGAATTTTACATTATTATACAATGCTTTTCGGATTATAATGGTCCCACACTTATATAATTCGTGGATATGGTGATAAAGGTTCTAAATATACCCATCCAATAGACTTTGGACAAGTTTAATCCTTGGATTGTACATTATCTTTTCATTTTATTAAAATCGTTAAATAATGAGGTCATCGCTGCATCATAATGATGTCATAAATAATTTAATTTATTTAATGTCTAAAAATTATAAAAAAATTCTTTGATTTATGAAATATTTTTAGCTTTCAAATTAATATTTATAGTCAAAAATATGACTTGTATAACCCCATGAAAAAATTGTTTTAGTAAAACATTTAATGTTTGTGTCATTTTTTACTTTAACATTATATAAAAGGTATTTATGTCATTTTCCAACTAAAGTGGCTCCATGGGGTCCCCAAGTTGACCCATGGATTTTCTTGGTCGGACATGGAACATCCAATGAGGGTAGGACATGTGTCAAGCTCATCTCATATTATTAAAACATTATTTTTACCATAAACTACACTAATTACCTCTAATTGTGATTAAGAACTTAAAAGTTACTATTCACAAAAATTTATTTTAATCTCATTGAACCACATTTTACTTCTTAATGACAACCATATATGTCGTATTTTTGAAAAAAAACACAGATGTGATAATATTTCATTTAAACAAAAAATCAGTTATTTAACTACCACTTAGTGGTTTCACTATTCATCAAAAATGGAAGTTTTTCAGAACAATGCCAAAATTTCACCCTAAGATATAATTGATATTCCGAATTCAAAAATGATGCCTATTTTACAATTTTCCAAACATATATGTTTCATTAATTAATTTTATAATTAATTCCCGTCGTCACAACAAATAGCGTGTTTTTAAGAAACAATATATATCAAAAGATTAACAATTATTTATGTCCAATTTCAAAGTGAAATTAATTCTAATGAACACCATTGGATAAAATGGTAAAAATATATTCTAATTATACTTTAAAACCACTAAATAGTATAATTTATCACTATAAATTATTTTGATTAAAAAAGTTGTTTTTAAGTATTTTTCACTATTCATAAAAAATTAGAAGTTCTCAGAAAAATACCAAAAATTTAACATAGGCTAATTTAGATATTCCAAATCCAAAAATGAAGTCCATTTTGAAATATAAAATTTCTATAATTTTAAAAAGTGGTTATTACTATTCATAATGTCTACTTTGATTAGTCGCGGTGTTTTAGAACTCGAAGTTGCGTACAATGCAAGCTATTGCATTATTGAATGAGAAGCGTATCGTGGAAGCTCGGGGTGTTACATTCTCCCCTCCTTCAATAAATTGTGTCCTCACAATTTGAAACTTTTAATTGAAAATAAAAGGTTGAAAAGAGAAAATACCTTTGTGGAAAACACACATCAGAAATAAGATTAATAAAATTTATCCTTAATAAAAGGGAAAGGGAAATGAAAAAGTCACCACCCAATTATGATCTCGATTAAGAGAACATTGGTGGAAATTAGAGAAATATAATTGGAGAAAAAACGTAAATATTTGTAGGGAGTGATTGAGGTCATCAATTACAATCAACTGTCAAATTGAGGGCCTCAAAGCCTTCAATCTATGTTGATTTAAAATATCATCAGTTCAACAAGACATAAGCTATTAGGATAACACATTTTATTTTTTTAATATCCCTTTACTAAAGTTTAAGAATTAATTTATTTGTTGAATAAGAGATAGGTATATATATACTTATGCTTGAAAATTATAGTTTCAACCTTCAACTCATCTTTCACTCAAAATGATAATAGAACTCAGAAATATTATACTTATCCTAATTGTATAAGGTTCCAAATGTTAAAACATACCATTTAGATTAGTAAAATTATTTTGTAATAACCAGGGACTTCCTGTAGGCTAGTGGTAGGAAATAAAGGCCTATCACACTATGATTGTGGGTTTGATTCCTGCAGCTTTGTCCGACACGACGGGTTATGCCCCACCCTACAGGTTGTCCTTTTCCTAAAACTATAGTATTTTAATATTCCAAAAATAATTTTCATAATTTTTTTAACCTTAAACAATACTATCCAAAGATCAACTTAATCCATTCCAACCTTTATAGTTATCCAAAATACCTCTGTCCAGACTTTCTCTAAATGGTCTCTTAATTCCAAAATCAATTTATCAGATTCCCCAAACAAATTAAAGTTTCTCTTTTTGTCACATACTAAAAATATGATTACCTTCATCATTTTAAAACCTTACTGAAATCAACAAGTACTGTAGTACAATCCTTATATATATATATCACATTATTCTAATAACCAGAATATAATCCATGAGTCCAAAATCACCAATACATTAATTATTCTGCATCAACTGTAGTAACAGCATAAGATTTTCCTTGATCCCTTGGCCTTTTCTGAGGTAACTTTCCCTGACGCTTAGGACATTCATTTGCATAATGCCCCATTTCCCTACAATTTTAACATTCAACATTGATATCCTCTTTCTTTCCCTTGCAATCACGTGCCTGGTGACCTTTTTCTCCACATTTATAACAAACTCCCATTCCTTTTAGGCAAGTACCAGGGTTATTCTTCCAACAATTATCACATAATGGAAAATCCTTCTTTCCCTTTTTACCTTTATCTATCTCTTTTTCCACCGGTCTCTTCTTCTCTTACTTTACTTTGTTGTCATAAGACTTAGAGAATTATTTTTCTGTCTTGATAGCACATGAGAAAATATCTTCGTATGTTGAGAAAGATTGTGATACTAATGCTCGATGGAGAAATGGTTTTAACCCATCAAAGAAACGATCAATATTACCTTTTGGGTTACGTATATAATCTGCAGCATACCTCGCTAACCTTGTAATGTTGGCCTCATACTTAGCGACATTCTCATCCTCCTTTTAGTTCAGACTCAGAAATTGCCTTTCCATATATGCTCTATAGTCACGAGGAAAGTATTTTTCTAAGAAAATATCTTTTAATTCCCTCCATTGCATATTCGATATGTCATCATCTTCCGTTGTGTTTTGAATCAATGACCACCATTGATCAGCATCTCCAGTGAGGCGGTAAACTGCCATGATAACCTTTTCCCTTTTACTACTCCCTAAGGCGTGGAATATTTTCTCTAAGGAGTTTATCCATTGCTCAGCTACTAATGGATTTGTACCCCCATTAAATGTTGGTGGTTGTTTCCTCATGAAGCGGTCTAACATTAATCCTCCACGTTGCGGATCAGGGTGCTCCATACGAGTAAGGTTATTATTCATAACCTGAGTGAGTTGTCCCAATATGGTAATAAGTTGATCAGCACCAGTTGTATTTCCAGATAAACAATAATTATTTTGAGCAGGAGGGCAATCCCTACACGGAGTGCGTGCATTTATAATGTTTCCATTCCTTCCACTAGGCGCAATTTTTAAACAATGTCATAAACTAGATTAGTTTTTTAATCAAAATACATAATTCCATACCTATAAAATACTTAACATAAATTGAACTATTTATGGATATAATCCATAATTATAAAAATGTTTTCTTTGAGGAAGTATGTACTCATAACCCTTCATAGTGGTTTGTAAAGAAAATGAGAATTATCCTAAGCATATCCCCCGGGAGTGTCATAACCATGAGTGCAGCAAGGCCTGTTGTCGTGCACCAGTTTCCGTTTGAGTCTAGCTCAAAGCAGTGTTTTTGGGTTTTACCCCTAGGTACATTTGTGCTAGATCCGCCTCTACCTGCTCATATCCAGACAGGGATGTATTGCTCGGAAAACTCACAACATCTCTATAATACCAAAATTCTAGGAAGCTCTTCTATACTAATCCTCAAATTCTATCTTTGGTCTATGTGCTCTAATCAGATTTTATCTAAATCTAGCTTCCAATGTTTGTACTAAACTACCTCTGATACCAACTGTAACACCCCGACCCCAACTACCCAGAGTCGGTGCATTACTTCGTAACATTGGCATGATCACAAAAGATCAAGTCTCGAAAGACCGATTAGTTTAGTAGCCTTGGAAACACTAGATACATTCATAAATGTTACATTACATCATAAAGTGAAAAACTAATAACAAAGTCTTCATAGTCCACACTCATATCCTCTTATGACTATCCCTGTTAGTCATTCATAAAATACTTCTTCACATTCGGGAAAATATTAAAACATTGAAAGGGGTAAGCTCAAATGCTCAGTAAGGATAACAATATTGCGGAAGCGTTCATAAATAATCATTAACATTTAAAGAAATGTATAACTAAAACAAAAGCCTTTTTAAACTTTAACTTTAGCATAATATGGAAAAAATAAAATTAAATAATGCCATTTACTTACTCACATGGATACTCTACTAATCGAATAATCCCATGCAATATCAATAACCACTTTCATAATGATGGAATGCATAATGCCAGACTATCATAACCACGCAGCCAAGGCCTCGTTCCAAGACCACAAATAATATTTTGTCAAGGCCTCATGCCAAGACAGTAGTTTGTCTCATTAGACCTGACGATGCATCTAGGAGCTATAGCGGGCTCCACCAGTCACTTATCAAGTCCAATGCATTCCTCATATGAATAGTTTTAAAGATATCATAAACCATAACATAATCGTATCACATAAAACATGCATAAAGGAAACATAAAATTTCCACATTTCAATCACAAGATATCAATACAACAAATTGATATAAGAAAAACTCTTTAAAAACCATTTTCAATACCAAAATAAAAGAAAGTTAAAACTTTGTATTTATTTTTCATTAAAAAAATGATGGCTTGTAGAGGAAGCCGAAACACAAATAATGGTCACGGCGGCGGAGAAGTCGTTGTCTCTGCATATGTACGGAAAGAAAAACATTCCCTTTTTTTCATTAAGTAAAACGCTTCATATAAAAATATTCATTTTTAATAAACATAAAAGTCAAAGGGGTTTATACACCGTATAAAATAATGTTGTGTATAAAACCAAATATGCCTCAATGAAATGAGATTGAGACGAAGTCCTTAAAAAGACCATTTTTAAAATAAAATAGATCTATTATGTGTATTCACTATAGGTACACATAAATAATGTAAAAATAAAAAATAATACATAATAATATCATTAAATAATTTGAATGTAGGAGATTAACCCAAAGAATGGAAGTCGGGTTAAGAAGTTCTCTTACCTAGCGTCTTGTCCTGACTCGACCGTTCTTTAGCCTCCTGAATAATAAACTAGAGTTAATTTCTATTTACTTAAGAACCTTTTTAATGTTCATTATTCCTTTTATATCGCTTATTACCATGTTATGAACATTATGTAATTATTTAAGTTAATAACGGTCATTTTGTCGATCTTTTGTACTTGAGTCAAAAATAAACTTCTTATAATTACAAGTTGTTCATGTGGTGAAATATCCATTATATCCAGAATTATATTCATGATATAGATATCATATATCTCATATATATCTAGTATATACATGCATTTATAATATTCCATAATGATTAGAGGTAAGAAATGAAATGCACCATTCATGGAGACGGTAAGCCGTACGTACGAATGAACGCTACTTTCATTTCTATTTAGTATTTAATGAAATCATAATGATATAAAGGTATATTATAATTCTAGTATAAAATCATATATAATATCGTTTACTCCATCCTTTATACATCCCACATGTGGTATTAATGATTAAAATCACTTTGAGGAGGCGGTAGTCCGCACTTCCTGAAATGAAAATATCACGTTTACCCATAATGGAAACCATAAAGGTATGCCATAAATCAAAAATAAAAAATCATAAGGGAAACTAAAAAATAATATATATAATATATAAAATCAGTGTCATCATAATGTCCACCATTCTAGGTGTTATATGAGTGTTGAACAATCATCATTTCGTGAGGCAAAAATTCTCCATCCACAGAAACACTATGTTCTTTAACCATTAGGTGTATGTGTGTGTAAGTGTAGCTCGAATCCTTCTTATAAAAACATCCTAGTGTATTTAGGATGCTGGTGGTTTTACAAAAGAAATGAATAAAAAGTGTTTAAGGGGTTGGAGAAGCTAAATAAAACAAAGCAACATTAGAGAAGACATTACCTAAAAATCGGGTAACTCTTTTTGATTTGAGCCAAAGGCTTCCTTGGGAAGAATTATGCCCAACGTGAGGCTTCTAGGAGTAAGGGAGGGAAGTTGGTGGGGTATTTGGGCAGAGTTTGGCTGAGCCAAATGGCCTGAATGTGTGAATGAGGAGGTATAGGTGGGGGCCTTTTATAAGAGGAGAGGAGGGGCACTCTTGGAAAGTAAGGGAATGTTACAGTATTATACAATGATTTTAGGATTCTAAAGGTCCCAAACTTATATAATTCGTGGCTAAGGTGATAAGGGTTCGAAATCTACCCATACAATAGTCTTTGGACAAGTGTAAGCCTTGGATTGTACATTATCTTTTCATTTTATTAAAATCGTTAAATAATGAGGTCATCGCTGCATCATAATGATGTCATAAATAATTTAATTTATTTAATGTCTAAAAAATATAAAAAAAATTCTATTACGTAGGAAATCTTTTTATATTTCAAATGACTATTTATAGTCAAACATATTACTTGTATAAACCCATGTAAAATTGTTTTAGTAAAACATTTCCGGTTTGTGTAATTTTTTACTTTAACATTAAATAAAAGGTATTTATGACATTTTCCAACAAAGGTGGCTCCAAGGGGTCCCAAAGTTGACCCATGGATTTTCTTGGTCGTACATGGCACATCCAATGAGGTTAGGACATGTGTCAAGCTCATCTCATATTATTAAAACATTATTTTTACCTTAAACTACACTAATTGCCTCTAATCGCGATTAAGAACTTAAAAGTTACTATTCACCAAAAATAATTTTAATCACATTGAAGCACATTTTACTTCTTAATGAAAACCATGTATGTTGGATTTTTGAAAATCAAAACACATAAGTGGTAATATTTCATTTAAACGAAAAATCAGTTATTTAACTACCACTTAGTGGTTTCACTATTCATCAAAAATTGAAGTTTTTCAGAACAATGCCAAACATTCACCCTAAGCTATAATTGATATTCCGAATTCAAAAATGATGTCTATTTTACAAAATTCCAAAGTTATAAGTTTAATTAATTAATTTTATAAATAATTCCCGCTGTCACAACAAATAGCGTGTTTTTAAGAAACAATATATATCAAAAGATTAACAATTGATATTGTCCAATTTCAAAGTGTAATTAATTCTAATGAACACCATTGGATAAAATGGTAAAAATATATTCTAATTATTCTATAAAACCACTAAATAGTATAATTTATCACTATAAATTATTTTGATTAAAAAATTTGTTTTTAGGTATTTTTCACTATTCATAAAAAATTAGTTCTCAGAAAAATACCAAAAATTCAACATAGGCTAATTTCGATATTCTGAATCCAAAAATGAAGTCCATTTTGAAATATAAAATTTCAATAATTTTAAAAAATGGTTATTACTATTCATAACGGCTACTTTGATTAGTCGCGGTGTTTTAGAACTCGAAGTTGCATACAATGCAAGCTATTGCATTATTGAATGAGAACCGTATCGTGGAAGCTCAGGGTGTTACAGTATTTATGTGGACATCATTAATTGATAAAGGCCCATAACAAAACATATATCATAAAGTGGATAATTTTAGTTGATAAAACTTTAAATCAAGTATAACTTGATTCTAAATCCCTATAAACTCATGTAGATGAAATTAATATTTATATTATTCTCTATGAAAATCATGTCCATTCTTATATTATCATATATGATCAACTTATATAATTTCAACACCCATATATTTCTAATGCATTTTATAATTTCATTATTTGTAAATCATAATATATCTAGTTTTTAATAGATGTTATAGTTTATTAGTTCTAGTCCTTGTACTTGAATATATATATAGATGTCTAATGGTAGAGGGTATGGAGACTCCTCCTTCTGGTTCACCTGATGATCAAATAGGTGGGATGCAGCATGCTGATCAGGTTAGTCTGCCACAAGATTTGCTTGGAGAAAGGATACATGATCATGCTGGATGTATTGAAGTTGATCTGGGGGAGTGAGTCCTTAGGTGTTGAAAAAGCAGTTCCTACTACTACATCAGGTCCGTCTATTTCAGAAGTGTTTGGGATACTGAAGCAGGACCTTGGAATTATGGCTTTACCTGGTGATTCACAATCATTTGAGCAGACATTCAAGGGTGTTGAATACAAGAAGACTCACCCTGCTAAGGATGACACACACACACTTAAGGTATGGACTCGGAGACTCCAAACATGAATTTTCAATATATGGGTTGTGGTCTAGTGCAGATTGGGAATACAAAAGCAATGGGGATGAATATATATACATGTGCCAATTTAGATGTACCAGATGGTCCAACTATCTGTTTGAAGTACATCTTTGCTGCTCTGGATGTTTCAGAACAGATGCTAGTGGAAATGGTTGTGGACACATGTCAGTCTGGTAACGACTGCCTTGCACTTGTGGTCTATGATGGCTCAACAAGGACCAATACAGTAGAGTAAACTATTAAAATACAGAATTGTGTCATGAATATGGGTGCTAAGCTATATCCGATCCCATGTGGCATAAACAGTAAGCTGTAAGAGACTAGTCAACCACTGGGTATGAAGGATGACTGTCAAGTTGACTATGCATGGTACCTTCGAAAGAAATGGGGGGATATCTTGGGAAGTGACAAGGAGAATGTGACTCCCAGTTATAGTGACATTGTTCAGGGCATGGGCAATAGGATATCAGAAAAAGATATGAGTGGGTCTATCCAAATTAGAAGAAGACCAATAAAATATTATTCTGATTTTCGAAAACCAATGACAACTAGGTATGCATCTGGGATGTGTCGGGAGATGTTTACTAAAATGTGCGATGAAAAACATCCACCTAAGGTGATGTTATATAAGGTTATGTTGTTGAGTAAAAAAATATAATTGGAAATATTCAAGAAAGATGAGTCATCTAAATGGGAGTCAGTTGAACCAGATGATGAGCTGTTAGATTATGTTGTTGGGAATGACTTTGCCTTTGAGATGATGTAAGCATTTATGTTCTGTTTGTTTTTATTTACTGCTTTTTTCTATTAATAATTTTGGGGATTAGGTTCTTCTTGATCCAAACCATTCCAGGATTAATTCTAGTCCTTTTACTTTGATATTTTTTTCATAATATCCAAGATTTAACTATTGTTATAAATATCATACATAATAATTATTTACATTGTTTTATTTTTACATGAAATTTATCGATAGAAAAATGATTTCCACCATTTATGAAGTAGGTAGGTCATACTTATGCATGAACACCATCTTCATTTTCAAATAATAAGAATGAAAGGATGATAAATAATATATCACCATTGAATAATTAAAATTATATAAAAAACATATATATACGTTAATCATATCTTTATTACCATATATGTAATTTAAAAATGAAAAATGAATCGCATCACTTCCTGGAGAAGATAGTATACTTCTGAGCACAATAAACATTATTGTCTTCCAATAGATAGAAATGTAAGAAGGTAGATAGTTTATTATTATTATAGTAACATAATTATGTAATTTTTATAATATATATTCATCAGAACCATCATAACTTCCATCCATGGTTGATTGTATTAAAAAAAATTATATAACTACATTAAGGTGGTAGTAATCATGTACTTACTATCAATAATTTTATTTATAATTGGATGCAATAAAGGGTTGATAATGGTGGTCACACATTGGAAATATCGTTTTAGTATATTTAGGATAGTGAAGATATTATTTTACGATCAATAAAATATATTTAACGGTGTTTCAATATGAAATAAATTAAAATATGCCTCATTAGATCATTACATCTTCTTCTATTGGACTCTTTTTGATCCCATTTAAGGGACACTTCACATGGATTTTTAAGTGGTCAATAACCTCAAAATCCTTGTTAAGGATGTTGAAAAGTGAATTGTTCTTGGATTAGTTAATATAAATGACTCAATGTTGTTTATATAAATTAAGTGATGGGTTTCATTTTATATACGAAGTAAGGGGAACACTTTGAATTTATCAAAGTATTAAATTAATATAAATAAATTTTCTTCCAAAACAAGAACAAACATTTCATATATTCAAAGTAAATACGTATATGTTCTAACTTTTACTATTTTTTGAGATGAATTAATATTTTGGGTTGATTTTGAGAACATTTAATGTGGCCTTAACCATGTTTTTCACGTTTTAACCTTACCTATGTCAGAAATATTCACCACAATTACTATTCCTTATGAGAAGATATTAAAGGGACATATTTAAAAAAATTAAACATAATTATTAAAAAAATGGTACCATTTTTTATGGATTCAATATATATAAGTGGCATAATAAAATTTCGATATTAGTTTTTAAAATTAAATGAAAATTTGTTTTTTAGAGGTTCTTTTCTAATCATAAAAATTTACTTATATCTACTTTATGAATAATTTCACTCAAATGTAATTAATTATATTTTCTAAAAAAATAAGATGTTAAAATTTTAATATTAGTATTATATACAAAATATATATATTGGGAATTTTAAATTATGTTATTTAATGAAAATAAATTATTGTATTTGGAACATCAGTATCTTTCACTATTCTCTGAATACCAATAAATTTGGAAAAAAAATTTCACTTTAGGATAATTTTAATATGTTGATTTCATAAATCATATTAAATTTATATATAAAATTTCCAAAATTCACAAAAATTAATTTTTATTTCTATGAAAAAATTCAATAAAAATAACATGGTACGATAATACTTTTTTGAAGCATAAAATATGTTCACTAAAAAATGTTGGCTTATTTCCATTGAATTAATCAATAATTTTTTATTTATTAAGGCCATTGTAAATTTTTCTCATAATGATTTCAGTGATATTCATACCCAATAATTTAATCAGTAGCTTATAACAATCATATTTAAATAATAAATTTTTGTTATATTTTATATCATTTTTTCCTAGGAATTAATATAGAATGTTTTGTATTATTTTTTAGAAAATTCATATAATAAACGAAATTTTCAATGTGTTACAAACTCACTCCATATTACAATGATTTGAGTGTCATATGAAATTGAACAAAAAATATAGAATATAAAGGGCTTATGAATGGAATTATGGGTCTATTAGTGAAAGATAAAAAATTATATTGTCTAAAGATAAATAAAAAGAATAAAAAAAGGTAATGTATTTTATATAAAAAATAATAGAAAAATATACACATAATGAATGAAAAATAAATACATACCACGGAATTCCAATTATAAAACAATAAATATGATATTCTATGGGTTAATCACATATGTATACATATATAATAACATGAATGAACTTCCAACTCAAAACAAAGGAATGAGAATTTCCACATACAAAACTACACTATCTGGACCACACGTTATCTAAAAATATAATTAATCTAAGAACCTACTGATTATCCATTTCACATAATCTTACGTAATAAATAATGATTACACGAATAATACAGGGACCACACGTGATGCGAGTATGAAATCCATAGAAAACAACATTTGTTCCCATTAATATATATTTTTATGTATATCAATATGTGTAAAGCATAGTAAAGAATAGTAAAGACACATTATACAACCTATCCCACTCATTCTCAAACATCCTTGGGTGAGCCTTTAGCTTCTTCACCTGTTTACAAATAGTAATAATTTATACACACTTTGTAATACCATAAAAGATTTGTTCCATCAGTTCAAGGCCATGTTATTTAAGTTATACATCATCCATGATAGTTTTAGAAACATGAAAATCTCTATTTGGTTCATAATGGACACATATTTTTATCATAGTCCATGAATAATATGTTATATAATTGATGAAGAACCATAATAACTAATAAAATTATGGCACATTAAAGGTGTCACGTAATCTTGGATATGTAACAATCCCCCCCCCCTCACTGCTTCTATAAAATAAATGCGACTAGCATAAAATTTAGTAGATGGAAAAAGTTTTGGAATATCTATAATGTGAATATATTTTGGGAGCTTTCTCATTAGAAGAAAATACTGGATAAAATGATATAGAAACATGATGGCTAGGAATATGAACAACCTAGATTCAAATAGTTTGGAAAAGGAGGTCAAAATTTATCATTATTTCATGTATAGACTTGTAAAATAAGGTTTATTAATGTACACATCATTCTATTGGAAAATAAAACATACATGGAAGGTCATTATCTAGTGGGAGATATTGATGATGATAACTTGATGAAAACACATGTCATTTCCAAACCCCACATTTCAGATTGCTTTATAAGAGGCCGTGTAAAGGACTTTGATTCCATTACTCATTCTGTATTGGATCAAGATAATGATTGCTTCGAATATATACATGTAGATCTGGAGATCCAATATGGTATTTGGAATCACAATCTTTAAGGCATGATAGGTCTTGATGGCTTCCAATTTAATTTTTATAGGGAATACTGGTATTTGGTAAAAAAATGATCTAGTTCACTTAGGTAATGTCATTTTTGATGGTGGATGTATTCAACATATGTCTTATTCCACTAACCTGGTTAAAATCCTTATAATTTGAAACCTGAATTCTCTTCGTCACAATTGAAAAAAAAGATTATGAAATTTATTATATACAGTTTGGGCTAGCTTTATCGACAAAATGATATATTTTTACCTTCCCTGTTTGATTTTAGGAGAGTATATTGGTTTTTTATAAGGGTTTAATTGAAGGTGTTATCCTAATGGAAAAAATTAGTAGTTATAGATATCAACCAAGAGGATCTATGTTTGAATATATATATAAATTTTCATTTGAATAGGGATTGTGATAGGCTTGAATATAACTTCACACTCTAGGTGGTATCATGGAAGGGCTTCTATCTGTGGGTTTATGATTTCATGTATAGATATTTTAGTTTATAAGGGATATATATATTGTTCTTGGAGAATAACTGCATTTTATTCATATATATCCATGCAATAAGGTATAGAGATACACTATTCCAAATCCTGATCATCCTTACCCATGACTTCCTTTCTCATGTATGGAATAATATAATCTTGATTATAAGAATCCTTCTATGTAGATCTAGGTCATAATTCAGTTGAACCTCACATATTATTTTTGTAGAATATAGAATCAATTTTTCAAATGCATGAAATATATCCATTCATGGTATAAAATCCCTAGATAATTATATAAATTGTACATGTATGATTTTGAATCCTGGTAAGATCATCATTTTTTATTGAACTGATGATTGAACAAGTAGGCATTGTCCATGTAGATCATTAAGAATATGCACATAAGAAAAACTTGTTTATACACATTGGGTGACCTGATCTCTATAGGTTGGGTCATAATTTAAAATTTTATATAATTTATTCAAATGATCATTGGAAGAATATTAAATTTCATAATTCATTTAATTTCATTTGTAGGGATAATTACATTGTTGAGTGGCATATATTCCTCCAAATCCATGTACGTTCATTCAGTAATAAAAGATCTAATAAGTGTTCTATGTTGTACTAAATAAATACTTGATTAATTCTTATGGGATTAAATTTTGGATGACAAACTCCATTGTGAATATTCAAGAAGGATAGACATGCCATTGAAAGAGGAAAAAATTATTTATTAGATCATTTGAGGATCAATGTAGTTCCTAAATTCAAAGGTAGTAGGGGAGAATCTCGAGGGTCAGATGTTTTGGGTAAGATCAATGATGGGAAAATATGGGAACAATATAATGATAATGAGAGTAATAAAATTTTCAGGTTGGTTAATTATTCATCCTCTCCACTTCAATATCCAATGCAACACATAATGGATAGTGGATATAAGTGATTTTAGTGTTTGTAAGTATATCATGGTTCATAATAAATAGGGATTTACTCTATTCTATGTTCAACATTTCAAGTCAGACTAGTAGTCACCCAAAAATCAGACGTGTTATTCTGTAAGATATTTATAATGACATAATCTATATCATTGTAAAAATATCCATGTTGGAAAAATGTGTTTTCACTAAATCCTCATCAAGTAACATCTCTGTGAAATATATCCAGTGATCATTAACAAACCACAATGATCTAGAAAACAAAGAAGTGCTGATATGGTTAATTGAAATCCAAAAAAAAATTATCTTCTTGACATGATGATTTAGGAACCCTGATCTATCTACTGATGAAAACATTAAGTGTTAGGATTCAATCAAATTTCCATATCCCCTTATATAACGATCATCAAAAAGTAACCATGTAAAATGTTTCCATTGAAGGTGGATGAACCTATTTCGTGTGGATCACCTTTTTATACATAAATATCATCCATTATAAAGAACCACTGGTTTCGAAATTCTTCAAAATCAGTTCTAGGTATTGTAATGATTTGGTCATGGTAAAGTGTTAAGATCCATGAACCTCTCTATTGATGTTTGGAGTATGTAGTAGTTTAAAAACAATCCATTCTATAATGGTTCCCCATTATTCTATAAAATATTTTTCATTGATGACTATGAACCATCAAGTTGATTTAAATCATCTTATTATGAATAAAGAGTTGGATACTTCCTTTAAACACTAATGGCAGCCTGTTCTCCCCCACATAGTACCCAATGTCAATCAGGGCTAGTGGATTTTTAATTCATCACTTTTCTAGTAAAAAACATATCATTGATGTTCAAATTTTCATGGGGGTAATGTGGGTATGAATCATTGTTTTGGACCCTAGGGATTCATTTATTCAATCATTCTATGTTGTTTAAAAAAACTCTTTTCAGACTATTATATATTTATTAAACTATGTTTGTGAATAATATATATCCAATACAATAAATTCAAATGGAATATAACTAAGACATTGAATAAACATAGTCTATGACCTTATAGAACCATTTATTAGTTAAATTAGGAAAAAACTCTTCAAATTCATGTTTATATATAAAAATAAATAAAATATTGAAAAATGTATTTTGTTAATTTTATCATAAAAAATAACATCCAATGAATGAACATAATGTAATATAATTCTATTGTTTAAATATCTATATTTGGGTA
The DNA here is from genome assembly GCA_963277665.1 of Viscum album. Taxonomy (NCBI): domain Eukaryota; kingdom Viridiplantae; phylum Streptophyta; class Magnoliopsida; order Santalales; family Viscaceae; genus Viscum; species Viscum album. Next base: position 246,533,522 of record OY728165.1, read on the forward strand.
GGTTTCATGACTGTGTCATCAAAATATGTTCTTGAAGTCTATTTATTTGTCTTTCTAAAAATGATCTTCATAATAACACATCCATGTCATTAGAAATAATTAGTAATATCAATACCCATAAATGGTCTTCTAATATCTTATTCTGTTGATCAAATGAATGTGTAAATGTAATATCTCATTATACATTAGTAAAACATCAATTTTGATTCACCCAATATATCATTAATAATCTGAATAATATGGAATTAAAATGACAATGATTTCATTAAAATATCTGATTAATCATATTTATTATTAATATTATTAATTTTAATGGTTCAATACATTTTAATAGAGATATTAAAATAGATGAACACAAATAAATGATGATTTTAAATTTGTGGGTAATGTTCCCATAATATTATTTATTATCGATTTCCTTGCACGTACACTATAATAATGTGTCACAATGATCTATGAGTCTCCATACCTAAAATAATGTACCATATTTTCTCATCAAAAGATTCTATGTAGTTATATGACAAATATTAATGTATATTACTTTTATTGTTACATGTTTTTATCATAGTTCGGATGTTTTTTATCATTCTTTATTATAGGTACACATAGTATATAAAAACATAATATGTCACATAGTAGAGTGGTCGTGATGTAACGCCCCGACCCCAGTTACCCAAAGTCGGTGCATTAATTACATAACATTGGCATGATCACAAGAAAGATCAAATCTCGAAAGACCGATTGGTTTAGTAGCCTTGTAAACACTAGATATATTCATAAGTTTTACATTACATCATCAAAATAAAATAGAACTACTACAACAACATATTGTCTCCATAGTCCACACTATTAACCCCTCATAATATCCCTGCAAGTAATTCATAATTTACTTCTTCACATCCTGGGAAAATAAAACATAGAAAAGGGGTGAGCTCAAATGCCCAGTAAGGATAACAATATAGCGGAAACTTTCATAAATAATAATAAACATTTAAGGAAATGTATAACTAAAACAAAAGCCTTTTAAACATTAACTTCAACATAGTATGGAATAAATAAAATGAAATAATTTCATTTACTTATTCACATGGATATTCTACTAATCGAATAATCGCATGCAATATCAATAACCACTTTCATAATGATGGAATGCATAATGCCAGAATATCATAACCACATAGCCAAGGCCTCGTGCCAAGACTACAAATACGATTTTGCCAAGGCCTTGTGCCAAGACACTACTTTGTCTCATGAGACCTACCGATTCATCGAGGAGCTATAGCGGGCTCCACCCGTCACATATTAAGTCCAATGCATTCCCATATGAAAAGGTTTTAACATAACATAAACATTTGTATTAAAACTAGCATACGAAATGTCAATACTTTCACCATAAACCATCAATGGTATATAAAAAATAGCACATCCACAATCAAACATATCACAAAACCATCAATACAATATAAATGTTTTGTATCATAATATGTCATCCTCAAATAAGCGTAAAATCTATTAAAGGATGTTGACATAGATGAAATCAAAACTCTTTTTAAAGAAATATCTCTTTCTATTTTGAAACCATTTAAGAGACATATATTTATAAAATAAAACATTTTCTTTGAATATATTCTTATAAGCTTGTAAGGGAAGCTTTGACGATTTTATAACGGTGGAAAATAACCGCACCCGCCGTATAAGTTAAAAAAACATTATTATCTTAATTCTGTCGAAAAGGTTAAAAAGCACCTTGTTTGGAAAATGACGGAAAGATTCCCTTATAAACCTCTTATAAAAAGTCAAACAAGGGTATAAATGACTTTAACCCATATTCTTTTAAATATTAAAAATGTTTTGAAATACATTTTGAAGAAACATGGACGTGGATGATAACAAGATCCCAGTAGATTATTACGTATAAACAACCTCGGATAATGAAGAGATTGTGAAATAACCCTTACCTTGAACTTTCCCTTAGACGATTGTATGTTAACCTCCTGTTTAATAATTAAAACATTGTTATTAAATTATAAAATAATCATATACATCAATATGATATCATATATGATCTTTTAACATTGCTTTATTAATAATATCTTAGTATTATCGTCGTTTCGGGTGATAATCGATTCGTTCTTCTTAAATGTTTGGTTACGTAAGACATGTTTGTAATGGATAGATTATATCTTATTCATATCCTGAATGATATCAAGTCCTTAAACATCATTTTTAAATCATCAAATGATAATTATACTTGAATGGATACGATGGAGAATGAATCTTATCGCGTTTGTGGAGACGGTAGTCCGTACGTATGCACGAGCGACAATATCATTCTTTTGATATTAAAATAATATATAAATGGATGTTATATCATATATACAGAATAATTAACATGTTATATTTATAATTTACATGAGTTGAACATCATTATTATACCCATCCAAATAATAATATATTGAATAACAATTACACCACGACGTGGAGACGGTAAGCCGTACGTACGCACGTATGGTGACATGTTATTCAAATGGTGGATAGAATACTGAATATGGTTGTACCATATTTATAATAACATCACAGTATATGTGATATACTGGTGTTATTATTTTAGAATGGTAAGAACAAAGAAAGAAGAAGTGGAAGAAGAAAGGAACTTGAAAAGGGGTGGAGAAAATATTACCTCTTCTTCGGGTTCATCCTTTTGATTTGATCAAAAGGGATCCTTAGGTTGGCTTTCTGATCAAACTAAGGCCTCTAGGTTGTAGAAGTGGTCTCCTTTTATAAGGGAGAGGAGGGGCTCTTTAGGAAAGAGTGAAAGTATTACTTTATAATATAATTATATTCAGTTTATAATGGTCCAAAAATCATTTAGGTCGAAGATAAGATTACTCATTTTCTAAATAACATCAACCAATAAGAATTGGATAGGTTTTAGATAAAATTTTAATAATTATAATCTTATTTATTTAAATGATTTATTAATGAGGTAAACATTGCATCATTATTGTGTCATTAATAATTTAAATTATATGATGTCAAAAAATTATAAATAAAATATAATTATGTAGGAAATCTTTTTAGCTTTCTAATGAATATTTATAATCGAAAATCCAACATGTATAACCCTATGTAACAATTGTTCTTCTAAAAGATGTAAGCTTATGCCATTTTTATTTTTATGTTAACTTTATTAATATAATGTGTCCCTACCACAAACAAGTGGCTCTAAGGGGTCCCCAAATCGACCCAAGGATGCCCATGGTCGGGTATGTGTCCACGAATAAGGTTAGGACACGTTTTAGGGTAATTTTGTATTATTATAATATTATTTGTTAACCCTTATTTACCAAATTTACCCTATAACCATGGTAAATAAAATATTTTCCGCAGTAATTATTCAAAATGTGTAAAAATTAAAGTTACCTATTTACATAATTTGGACATCTTGATTCCAAATATGTAATCCATTTTTCCAAATTCAAAACACAGAAGTGACAGAAATTAATAAAAAATTAATTCCCGTTGTTAAAATAAAAAGCGTGTTTTTAAGAGATAATAACTATTAAAAGATTGACACTTGTTTATGTCTGGTTTAATTGTGAAATTATGTCCAAAGACAAACATTAAATTAAATGGTAAAAATATATTATAAATATACTTTAAAACCACTCAAATTCATAATTTATCAATATTAATTATTTTTATTAAAAAAGTGGATTTTAATTAAAATTTAGTAATTTTCACTATTCATCAAAATATAAAAGTTATCCGAAAAGTACCAAAATTTCACCCTAGGCTAATTTCAATATTCCGAATCCAAAAATGAAGTCCATTTTGAAATAAAAAATATATATGATTTCAAAAAGTAGGTATTACTATTCACAACGGCTAGTTTAATTAGTTCTGGTGTGTGTTAGAACTCCAGGTTGCGTACAACAGACGCTATCGCATTATTCGAAGGGAAACGTACCGTGGAAGCTTGGGGTGTTACATTCTCCCCTACTTCAAATAATTGCGTCCTCTCAATTTCTAGAGTATTACTGCATAAAAATACTCGGGTGGTTCTTCATCATAAGTTCCTCGGGTTCCCACGTTGCCTCTTCCATCTTATGATTTCTCCACAAAACTTTTACCAGACGCATCGTCCGGTTTCTCAGTACTTGTTCTCTTGTATCAAGAATCCTGACAGGCTCTTCACAATAAGACAGATCGGGTTCTATTTTTAATTCCTCATAGGTGAGTACATGCGTTGGGTCAGGCAGGTATTTTCTCAACAGAGATACGTGGAACACATCGTGAACTTTGAAGAGACTTGGCGGCATTGCCAATCGGTAAGCTACTGCCCCAATTCATTCTAGAATTTCGAAAGGTCCGATGTACCTGGGACTCAATTTACCTTTCTTACCAAAACATATGACTCCCTTCCATGGAGATACCTTCAGGAAAACATCATCACCAACTTGAAATTCCAAATCCTTCCTTCGATTATCGGCATAGCGATTATGCCTACTTTGAGCTGCTTTGATGTGATTTTGGATTACCTTCACCTTTTCCACCGTTTCCTCCAACAGTTCTGGGCCTACAAGTTTTCTTTCACCAAACTCATCCCAACAGGTTGGTGTACGACATCTCTTTCTGTATAACGCTTCATATGGTGCCATCTGAATACTCGAATGGAAGCTATTGTTATAGGAAAATTCTACCAGTGGTAAATATTGATCCCACAAACCCTGAAAGTCAAGTGAGAAAAATCTAAACATGTTTTCTAGGGTTTGAATAGTCCGTTCTGATTGTCCATCTGTCTGAGGGTGGTAAGCAGTGCTCAAATGAAGTTCAGTATCTAGAGATTTCTGAAGGCTTTTCCAAAATCTTGAAGTAAAACGGGGATCACGATCAGAAACAATAGATATGGGTACTCCATGAAGTCTCACAACTTCATTAATGTATAGTCTTGCTAGACGTTCCAAGGGTAGATCTTCGCTTATAGCAAGAAAATTTGCTGACTTAGTAAGACGATCAAAAATAACCCATATTGCATCATTCCTTCTAGGAGTCCTTGGTAGCCCCATGACAAAGTCCATCGTAATATTGTCCCATTTCCACTCCGGTATGGGAAGAGGTTTCATGACTCCTCCAGGCTGTTGCCTTCCAGCTTTCACTTGTTGACAAACCATACATCTTGACACAAAATCAGCAATCTCCCTCTTCATGTTGTCCCACCAAAAATGTTCCTTCAAATCTCTATACATTTTGGTGCTCCCAGGGTGTATAGAGAAATTTGAACTATGAGCATCATCCAGCAATTCCCTTTTCAAATCAGGTAAATCGGGAACACAAAGACTCTTCCCGAATTTCAAAATTCCATCTTCATACACAAAGTCTCTCAATCTCCCATCATTCACAGCTTTAATCTTCTTTTGAAATTCTTCATCATCGGTCTGAGAACTCTTAATCCTTTCTAGTAAAGATGGTTTGACAACCATTTGAAAAACCATTGATGTTTCACCTTCCCCGGTTATTCCCATGTCCATCTTCACTTGATCCATGAAAATTGGATCCCTTTCAATTCCAATCATGTTCAAAACTCCATGGTCTTTTCTGCTCAAAGCATCTGCCACCTTGTTTGCTTTCCCCGGGTGGTAGTGTATCGTGCAATCAAAATCCTTGAGTAATTCAAGCCATCTCCTTTGCCTCATGTTGAGTTGTTTTTGTGAGAAAATATACTTCAAACTCTTGTGATCAGTATAAATCTCACATTTTTCACCATAGAGGTAGTGTCTCCATATCTTCAAATCAAATATCACAGCTTCTAACTCAAGATCATGAGTAGGATAGTTTTGTTCATGAATTTTCAACTATCGTGATGCATAGGCAATAACTCTATCATTCTGCATAAGGACACAACCAAGTCCTTTCTTTGATGCATCACTATAAATAACGAACCCATCATTCCCCAATTGTAGAGTCAATATAGGAGCATTGAATAATCTTATCTTCAGTTCTTCAAAACATTCTTCACATTCTTTTGTCCAAACAAATTTAACCCCTTTACGTGTGAGCTTCGTTAATGGGTTAGCCAATCGGGCAAAATTCTTCACAAAACGTCGATAATAACCTGCCAAACCAATAAAACTATGTACCTCAGTTATAATCGTATGTGCTGGCCATTCTTTGATTTCCTTGGTCATAGAAGGATCAACAGAGATTCCATCTTTAGAGACAATATGGCCAAGAAAAGAAATATCATGAAGCTAGAATTCACACTTGCTAAACTTCCCATATAATTCATGCCTCCTCAAAGCCTTCAAGATAATGCGCAAGTGATTTTCATGATCTTCGTAGGTTTTGGAGTATACCAAGATATCATCAATAAATACCACCACAAATTCATCGAGATACTCCTTGAAAACACTCTTCATCAGATCCATGAATACAGAGGGTGCATTAGTCAATCCAAACGGCATTACGGTAAACTCGTAATGCCCGTACCTGGTTCGAAATGCTGTCTTCGGAATGTCTTCCTTCTTCACACACAACTGATGGTATCCAGATCGAAGGTCAATCGTTGAAAAGTATTGAGCTCCATGCAGTTGGTCAAATAAATCATCAATACGAGGTAGGGGATACTTGTTCTTTATCGTTATAGTATTGATCTCCCTGTAGTCGATATATAACCTCATAGATCCATATTTCTTTTTAACAAAAAGAACAGGGGCTCCCCATGGAGAAACACTAGGGAGAATAAATCCCATATTACTCAATTCCTCTAGTTTTTTCTTTAGTTCGACTAATTCTACAGTGGCCATTCTATAAGGGGTCTTCGATATAGGCCTTGATCCCGGAATCAAATCAATGGAAAACTCAACTTCTCGTTCTGGAGGATGTCCAGGTAAATCTTCTGGAAATACATCTACAAATTCTTTCACAACAGGTACATCCTCTATCTGAACATTCCTTTCCTCACCGACAGTTATTTCATTCTCTTTCTCCCCAATAATTGAATTAAGTTGAGCTACTGGGGGTGGATCTAAATAAGAATTAGGTGGTGACGATTCTGCTCTAAAAATAAGGTGTTCCTTATCATTATCATCAAGATTCGTAACATATTTCTTCTTACAATAAATATTCACATCATAGTCCGAAAGCCAGTCCATACTGAGGATTATATCAAACTCAATCATAGGTATGGCGATGAGATCAGCAGATAAAGAAAATTTATGTGCTCTAATGGGGACCGATTCACAAAACTTTGTTGCAATGATACTTCCCTTAGGAGTTTTAACTGACAACTCCCTTATTAAATCAAATTGGAAATATCTAATTTCCTTAGCAAACTGGGAAGATATGAAACAATGTGATGATCCAGAATCAAATAATGCATTTTCTAAACTTGAGGAAACCATTAAATTACCTGCCACCACATCTTTCAGGGCGTCTACCTCAGCAGTAGTGATAGCATAAGCCTGGCCTTGAAACCTTGGCCTTTTCTGAGATAAGTTCTCCTGACCCATAGGACATTCATTTGCATAATTCCTCATATCCCTACAATTGTAGCACTGAACGTTGGTAGCTTCCTTCTTCCCCTTGCAATCACGATCTTGGTGGCCTTTTTCACCACACATGTAACAGACTCCCATTCCCTTCAATCAAGTACCAGGGTGTTTCTTCCCGCATTTACCACAGGATGGATATTCAACCTTTCCCTTCTTCCACTTATTTCCATTCCCAGATTGATCAGCAGGTCTCTTCTTCTCTTGCTTTGCTTTAAAGTCATAAGACATAGAGAATTTCTTTTCGGTCTTGATAGCACATGAGACAATGTCTTCGTACGATGAAAAGGATTGTGAGACTAATGCTTGACGGAGAAATGGTTTTAACCCATCAAAGAAACGATCAATCTTACTTCTTTGGTTATGTATATAATCACCAGCGTACCTTGCTAACCTTGTAAAGTTAGCCTCATACTTTGCGACATTCTCATCCTCCTTCTGTCTCAGACTTAGAAATTGCCTTTCCATATTTGCTCGATGGTCGCGAGGGAAGTATTTTTCTAAAAATAGATCTTTGACCTCCCTCCACTCCATATTTGATACTTCATCATCTTCCTTCATTTTTTGAATCAATGACCACCATTGATCAGCATCTCCAGAGAGGTGGTAAACTGCCATGATAACTTTTTCCCTTTCACTGCTCCCCAAAGCCTGAAATATTTTCTCTAGGAAATTTATCCATTGTTCAGCTACTAAGGGATTTTACTCACATTGAACATTGGTGGTTGTTGCCTCATGAATCGATCTAACATTGATCCTCCACGCTGCGGATCAGGGCGCTCCATACGGGTAAGGTTATTATTCATAACCTGAGTAAGTTGTCCCAGTATGGTGATTAGCTGATCGGCACCAGTTGCATCACCAGCCCCACTATAATTATCTTGAGCAGGAGGGCAATCCCTACATGGAGTGCGTGCATTGATACGGTTTCCATTTCTTCCACTGGGCACCATTTCTAAATAATGGCATAAACTAGATCAGTTTATGAATCAAAATACATAATCTCAAACTTATAAAACACTTAACATAAATTGAACTATTTATGGATATAATCCATAATCATAAACATGTTTTCTTTGAGGAATTATATACTCATAAACCCTTCATAATTATTTGTAATGAAAATGAGAGTTATCCTAAGCATATCCCCCGGGAGTGTCGTAACCAAGAGTGCAGTAAGGACCGTTGTCGTGCACCAGTTCCCGTTCGAGTCTAGCTCAAAGCGGTGTTTTCGGGTTTTACCCCTAGGTACATCTGTGCCAGAGCCGCCTCTACCTGCTCGTATCCAGACAGGGATGTATTGCTCGGAAAACACAAAAAATCTCTACAATACCAAAATTCTAGGAAGTTCTTCTTTACTAATCCTCAAAGTTCATCTTAGGTCTACGTGCTCTAATCAGAGTTTATCTAAATCTAGCTTCCAAGGTTTGTACTAAACTTCCTCTGATACCAACTGTAACGCCCCGACCCCAGTTACCCAGAGTCAGTGCATTAATTACATAACATTTTCATGATCACAAGAAAGATCAAATCTCGAATGACCGATTGGTTTAGTAGCCTTGGAAACACTAGATATATTCATAAGTTTTACATTACATCATCAAAATAAAAAAGAACTACTACAACAACATATTGTCTCCATAGTCCACACTATTAACCCCTCATAATATCCCTGCAAGTCATTCATAATTTACTTCTTCACATCCTGGGAAAATAAAACATAGAAAAGGGGTGAGCTCAAATGCCCAGTAAGGATAACAATATAGAGGAAACTTTCATAAATAATAATAAAAATTTAAGGAAATGTATAACTAAAACAAAAGCCTTTTAAACTTTAACTTCAACATAGTATGGCATAAATAAAATGAAATAATGCCATTTATTTATTCACATGGATATTCTACTAATCGAATAATCACATGCAATATCAATAACCACTTTCATAATGATGGAATGCATAATGCCGGACTATCATAACCACATAGCCAAGGCCTCGTGCCAAGACTACAAATAAGATTTTGCCAAGGCCTTGTGCCAAGACACTAGTTTGTTTCCTGAGACCTACCGATGCATCGAGGAGCTATAGCGGGCTCCACCCATCACATATTAAGTCCAACGCATTCCCATATGAAAAGGTTTAAACATAACATAAACATTCTTATTAAAACTAGCATAAGAAATGTCAATACTTTCACCATAAACCATGAATGGTATATAAAAAATAGCACATCCACAGTCAAACATATCACAAAACCTTCAATACAATATAAAAGTTTTGGATCATAATATGTCATCCTCAAATAAGCGTAAAATCCATTAAAGGATGTTGACATAGATTAAATCAAAACTCTTTTTAAAGAAATATCTCTTTCTATTTTGATATCATTTAAGACACATATATTTATAAAATAAAACATTTTCTTTGAATATATTCTTATAAGCTTGTAGGGGAATCTTTGATGATTTTATAACGGCGGAAAATAACCGCACCCGCCGTATATGTTAAAAAACATTCTTATCTTAATTCTGTCGAAAAGGTTAAAAAGCACCTTGTTTGGAAAACGACGGAAAGATTCCCCTATAAACCTCTTATAAAAAGTCAAACAAGGGTATAAATGACTTTAACCCATATTATTTTAAATATTAAAAATGTTTTGAAATACATTTTGAAGAAACATGGACGTGGATGATAACGAGATCCCAGTAGATTATTACGTATAAACAACCTCGGATAATGAAGAGATTGTGAAATAACCCTTACCTTGAACTTTCCCTTAGTCGATGGTATGTTAACCACCTGTATAATAATTAAAACATTGTTATTAAATTATACAATAATCATATACATCAATATGATATCATATATGATCTTTTAACATTGCTTTATTAATAATATCTTAGTATTATCGTCGTTTCGAGTGATAATCGATTCATTCTTCTTAAATGTTTGGTTACGTAAGACATGTTTGTAATGGATAGATTATATATTATTCATATCCAGAAGGATATCAAGTCCTTAAACATCATTTTTAAATCATCAAATGATAATTATACTTTAATGGATACGATGCAGAATGAATCTTATCGCGTTTGTGGAGACGGTAGTCCGTACGTACGCACGAGCGACAATATCATTCTTTTGATATTAAAATAATATATAAATGGATGTTATATCATATATACAGAATAATTAACATGTTATATTTATTATTTACATGAATTTTACATCATTATTATACCCATCCAAATAATAATATATTGAATAACAATTACACCACAACGTGGAGACGGTAAGTCGTACGTACGCACGTATGGTGACATGTTATTCAAAGGGTGGATAGAATACTGAATATGGTTGTACCATATTTATAATAACATCACAGTATATGAGAGATACTGGAGTTATTATTTTAGAATGGTAAGAACAAAGAAAGAAGAAGTGGAAGAAGAAAGGAACTTGAAAAGGGGTGGTGAAAATATTACTTCTTCTTCAGGTTCATCCTTTTGATTTGATCAAAAGGGCTCCTTAGGTTGGCTTTCTGATCAGACTAAGGCCTCTAGGTTGTAGTGAGAGAAGTTGGGAGAGTATTTGGGCCGAGTTTGGCCGATCCAAGTGGCTTGAGAGGTGTGAAGAATGAGTAGAAGTGGTCTCCTTTTATAAGGGAGAGGAGGGGCTCTTTAGGAAAGAGTGAAAGTGTTACTTTATAATATAATTATATTCGGTTTATAATGGTCCAAAAATCATTGAGGTAAAAGATAATATGACTCATTTTCTAAAAAACATCAACCAATAAGAATTGGATAGGTTTTAGATAATATTTTAATCATTATAATCGTATTTCTTTAAATGATTTATTAATGAGGTAAACATTGCATCATTATTGTGTCATTAATAATTTAAATTATTTCATGTCTAAAAATTATAAATAAAATATCATTATGTAGGAAATCTTTTTATCTTTCTAATGAATATTTATAATCGAAAATCCAACATGTATAACCCTATGTAAAATTTGTTCTTCTAAAAGATGAAAGCTTATGCCATTTTTATTTTTATTTTAACTTTATTAATATAATGTGTCCCTACCACATACAAGTGGCTCTAAGGGGTCCCCAAATCGACCCAAGGATGACCATGGTCGGGTATGTGTCCACAAATAAGGTTAGGACACGTTTTAGGGTAATTTTGTATTATTATAATATTATTTTTTAACCCTTATTTACCGGATTTACCCTTTAACCAAGGTAAATAAAATATTTACCGCAGTAATTATTCAAAATGTGTAAAAATAAAAGTTACCTATTTACATAATTTGGACATCCAGATTCCAAATATGTAATCCATTTTTCCAAATTCAAAACACAGAAGTGGCAGAAATTAATTAAAAATTAATTCCCGTTGTTAAAATAAAAAGCGGGTTTTTAAGAGATAATAACTATCAAAAGATTGACAATTGTTTATGTCTGGTTTAATTGTGAAATTATGTCCAATGGCAAACATTAAATTAAATGGTAAAAATATATTCTAAATATACTTTAAAACCACTCAAATTCATAATTTATCAATATTAATTATTTTGATTAAAAAAGTTGATTTTAATTAAAAATTAGTAATTTTCACTATTCATCAAAATATAAAAGTTATCCGAAAAGTACCAAAATTTCACCGTAGGCTAATTTCAATATTCCGAATCGAAAAATTAAGTCCATTTTGAAATATAAAATATATATGATTTCAAAAAGAAGGTATTACGATTCACAACGGCTAGTTTAATTAGTTGTGGTGTGTGTTAGAACTCGAGGATGTGTACAACACACGCTATCGCATTATTCGAAGGGAAACATACCGTGGAAGCTTGGGGTGTTACACGTGATGTGATATTTTTTTATTAATATTAAAATACATGAATACAAGAACATAAAAACTATAATGAAGTTTTTTTGTATGGATCTAACTAAAACATACTCCAATATTTACAAGAGATAAATTCTAGAAACCTATAGTCTGTTAACTCTCATATGATATTCATGATTATAATGAAGTAATTATTTGTAAATTTGGTACTCCATATTTTCATGTAGGAAAATTTTTAAAAATTAGTTTTAACCCCGTTTAGAAAAATCCCTCATAAAGTAAAATTTTCAGAGTATATTATGATCATATTGAAGTGTTATTGTCTCCATTGTTAGAGTGACCAGTGCAATATTATCTCAATAATCTTTGATAATATATCTTCATCTATGAACCACATAAATTTCTAAGATAATATTCTATATGAAGATAGATTCGTTAGCAACATCACAATCCATTATATATCCAAAATCCTTAGTAGAATCAATAACTTTATCCCACTTTGAACTCCTCCACCTGATATCTCTTCTGTTAAGATGTAGTAAATATCCATAATAAAATATTAGATCAGTCTAATACATTAATAAATTCACATAATTAAATAATCTCTTTTCTTGTTCCATATCTATTCTTTTTTGATGGAGAATATCTTTGTTATGCCTCAAATTCTTATAGATAACTTTAGCATTACAATGATGTTATTCTCCGAGATCATGTTGAAATCTACGTACCATATATAAATCATAGTCTTAATAGAAACTTGTACATAATATGTAATACATGATATATCTTATCATATATTTCTATGGGGTGCTTCCCATTCTATATTCTCTCTTTATTTGATTGTGTTTGAGGGAGAATATTCATGGAGAGATGAATAATACATGAAATTAGATCCAATATCCTATTAGATTGTTCCATACTAAATCTATTTAGATTATATATGGTTAATGTAATTCCACATAGTTCAAGAGGACATTTATACCTACCACTAATGATCTTGATTCTATGGATATATGATTCTTCATCAATATTCTTCATAGAGAAGCATTTTTTTATGTTTTAACTAGCTGACTAAAAGACAGTTATTTCATTTCCACTTAGTAATATGTCATCAATAAACAAAACTACGAGTATAACCTTATTCCCAATAAACTTATTATAAACACATGGATAAAATTATTTTTTTATGAATCTAGATTCTCTATTGGATGAATCAAACAAAAAGGATTATGACCAAGACTCTTTATTTAACAAAAATATATAAGACTCAAAAAAACTTATGGTGGTTTCATTGGAGATATTTATATAGGTTTTCATTTACTAAATATATATATACAACCCTGTAAAAAATATTATTTTCATAAAAATATGCTTCTGAATGAATAATTTGAATGTATTTAAGCTTGGATACTAGTGAAAATGATTCATTATAGTCATTTCTATATCTTAGTTTAAGCCCATATATAATCTAGTGTTGCATCATGGATACCAACATTACATTAAATGTCTAGTTTCTCCTGAATACCCATTTAAACCTAATAGGATTTATATCAACATGTGGATAAAAACGAACCCAAAATGCTTATGATACAAAGAACTTATCTTAGAATTCATGGCATCTTTACATCTTACTCTTTTGATCTATATATTGTCTACTATTATGATTATGGAAAATTATTTTAAACTAATTATGAGTCTCCATCTTGGGATACTATAAAATTTATTATTTATACATCTCTATTGTCTCTCATTCGGAAACATAATAGTTGTGTTTTATAAAAAACATAACCGACAATAAGCTATGTATCCCATTATTATACCAAATCTTGGGTATCTTGAGAATCAACTTCATTGATGTCAATATATATCTAACTATCATTCTTGATGTTGTACTCCATATTAAGAAAAATTAGATTCCCCACATAATTATCCTTCTTTTATGAGTGGTTATATATGTCACGACCCATCCCCCAGGGCCCGTGCCATGACTACCCCAAGCCTGCCTTCCATAGGCCAGGGGCTGGAGACTAGCACCCAAGGCGTAATTACCTATAACTGGGAGGAGATTACCTTTATAACCTGTAACATACACAATCATGCACCAAGATGGTAGAAACACCAAGTAAACTATATAAAAAATAGTACTAAAAGAAAATGGGTCCAGAATACAAGCCCAACTGGAAAGTACAAGTGAAACTGAAATGCAATACAACTGAGGAGTAAGAAAATATAGCTACTTGATCATCCTCCGAGGTTCCTACTTGAAGGGTAGGTACAGATCGCCTCCTCAGCACTCCACGTCTGTCTGTCTCCTTTGTGTACCAAAATTCCATAAGGTCCTCCTCTGGGTACCGTCCAGTCCTAGTAATCTCTGACTCAGTTAGTGATGTTTGTTGTCTGCATCCAACAAAATGAGCTGTGGGCACAACCCGTGCAGGGGTGAGTACAACCATACTCATTAAGGACCCCTGAGACCCTCATGGTCTTAAAAAACATAACAAGGATAAACCACACAGTATTAAATCAACAGATAACCCCACTTAGGTATATGCACATATATGAACCAATGTTATCATGTAATCCATCTCAATCATGATGTAAACACAAATGTTACTGACTCAGCTCAACCCGGATTTTTATTCACATTATCGAAACCACAACTGCTAGAGAACACCTCCTCTTTTGAGTACAGTGGGTCTTCTGTGACACCAAGGCACTTACAACTAACCTTGGACTTCTGAGGTACTCCTCCTGTCGAGTATCATGGGTATGCTGTGTCACCAAATGCTCTACACTGTGGGTCTTCCACCACAACCAGGCACTCCCCCTAATAACCTGCATAGGTAATCCTCCTGTCGAGTACTGCGAGTCTACCACCACAACCAGGATCTCATCTGTTGTGGGTGTACCGTGACACCAACACGCTCCCCACTAGGCTAGTCGATTCACTTTGAGACATTCAGTCAATAGTTGTCAAGTCTCAGCCATCTACTAGGTCTCCGCACTCTATCTAATAGTCTCTAGAAGGATACGCACCATGAGCTACTGGTTGATACTCCAACTGACACGAAGTCCCATGAAGAAGTATATCAAAGGTCCTCCATATCATAGGGGTCTCAACGTAATAGACGACGCGTTAATCGGACGCCCGGTCTATGAGTTTTCAGCTTTTTAGTCCCAGGGGCCCAGTTGGATTCCTGCGCGATCCATCTTGAATGTAACTCAACTATACCCCAAACTCTAGTGGTGTATACTCAAATTTACCATCATGATCCAAGATTACCAGGGCCACTGATAGTTCATCAAACGGATGCCCGGTGCCAATTATATGGCCAAAAGAATATAAAGGGTTGATGTGGGCCCGAGTAAGTTCTGACCCAGTCGGGCCGACCCATTCCGACCTCATCTAGTCTGACCGGGTTAGGTTCGACCCGTCCTCAGCCATTGTGTCTGGCTCGAACCGTTGGGTGGGACGGGCAGTTGGGTTTGGTCGGGCCCGCTGGGCCCATCCCAGCAGGTCGTGAGGGCATGGACCGATCGTGAGGGAGAGAACCGGTCGGAGGTCGGTGCAAGGAAAGTTTATCCAGGAGGGCACTCTGAGGCTGTGTCTCAGCCAAGAGGGCAATGTGAGGAGGCTGGCTCGGGCAGCTTGGCCCAGAACCAGGGTGGTGCAGCCGGGACGCCACCTCGGCTGGTTTGGCCGCAAGCGGTGCAGGGCGCGCATGGTGCACGAACGGCAGATCCATGAGGCACGCGGGGCACGTAGAGCTCGATAGGTGTGTGAATCTAGGTGTGCACCTCATTTCATCCTAGGGAGGCATAGCCAGTTCAGCTGGCGAACGGAGGGACTGGGGCCGGTGCAATTTGGTGGAGGGTGCGGCCAGGGCGGCATGGACGGAGCACCATAAGATCATAGCCGGTTTGGCCGGGGCATGACACCGCTCTGGCCGGTTCGGCCTGTGGATGGCGTGCCCAACGAGAGAAGCGGGTCGTGGAAGCTACAGGGAGCACAGACATTTCCTTCATCACATTCGTCATCTCTTCGCCTCGTCTCCATTCTGAAGAACATCAAAATCAAAAATGGCATAGCGGTCGGTCCATGTTAGTTTGGTCCACACCCGTCACATTTAGGGTGGTAGAAATAGGTTCAATATTTCTTGAATTTCACAGAATTACCATGAAGATATTAGAAGAATAAAAGTGTATCAACACCCTGAATCTTCCCATTAAAACAATTCCCAATGTGCAGGGAAAATCATCCACATTGATTCTTTGTTTAAGATGGGAATAATTAAATGAATAATATCATAATCAAATAAAACACCAACCTTTGTTCGTTGATCATCGACATTGGTGCGAGAAGGTGTACGTTGATTATATATAGACAAACACATCCCATGTCAAAGGAGGATCGCAGGAAGGAAGTCGAAACCCAGGTCATGGTTGACGTTCTTCATTGGGAGGAAGTTCTTCGTTGGAGAGCTTTCTCCCTATGTCCTCCTCTCCCAAGTTCCACCAAGATGATAATGTGAAGCCCAAAAAAATAGATTCCGATATCATATTAAATCATTGGAAAAAAAATAAAAAGGGGAAAAACAATTAATTGAAAGCGTTGGATCAATTAATTAATTACCAGGATTAGGAATAATTAATTTAGGGGGGTTGGATCTCTTAAGAAGGGAGGTAGTGGCACCATTAAATGGTTAGATGAGGTCAAGAGCCACTTCCTCATTTATTAAGGAGATGAGTGGATTCCTCATTTAATTTGGTGTTTAGTCCCGGGTGGTCCCAACTTCGTAACCTCTCGTGGGAGGTTAGGTTTGGGTGGGCCCCACTACCGCAACTCATCATGAGATGTTATGGTCGGGTGGTCCCCGCACTTTAACTCCCAAAAGGAGGTTTAGTTCTACTGTTCCCCACCTCTAACATCCTCATTGAGGTTTTTACCAACAAATAAAATTAAACCTACACAAACATATTATTATTTTATTCATTCACTAAACACCCAAAAACTAACTTTTAATCTCAACCCACTGTAACCGAGATAAAAGTCTCCTTAAGAGAATACCAGCACTATGAGTTCAACAGTGCCCTTTGAATTCAATTCCAAGCTCCAGTTCGAGATTTATAAAAACTTGGGCGTATGTTTACAAAACATACCCAAAAAAATATTTAGAAATTTATTTTGGAAAACTATGCCCAACAGAATCATGCACCCTCAATTTTCATAGACTCTTAAAATTTCCATTTAAAAAAAAGGAAATTCGGGGTCTTTACATTCTCCCCACCTTAGGCTTTACGTCCCCATAAACCACAACTCAAACTAAGGGAACAAGATGTGGGACTGAGCATGCATATGAGCCTCCCCCTCCCATGTGCTCTCCTGGAGGTTCCTATGCAGCCAGTAAACGCGCACCAGAGGAATCGACCATCTATGAAGGGCCCACTCCTATCGATCCTCAATCTCTACTGGAACCTCCATTAGAGTCGCCCCATCGTCAACTCCGAGCTTGCCATGGTTGATGATGTGGCAAGGGTCCTGCACACATCTCCTCAGCAGGGATATGTGGAAGAGGTCATGCACCAGATGCAACTGGGGTGGAAGAGCTAAGAGATAAGCCACCTCACCAACTCTACTGAGGACCTGAATTTTTTTGATGAATATTGCTGATAACTTGCCACCTTGTCCAAATCTCCGTATACCTCGTCGGGGAGAGACTCGTAGAAAGATGTGGTCGCCATCCCCAAACTACATTGGTCTATGTATCCTATCAGCATATGACTTCTACTTACTCTGTGTAGTCTTTATCCTCTTCGGGATTATTTATACCTTCATTGTGGTATCCTGTACCATCTCTGGTTCAGCTAGTGCTGACTCCCATGGGTCAGTCCATCACAAAGGTGAACTGCAAGGTCACTCGTACAATGCGTCGAAAGGTGCCACCCATATGGTGGAGTGATAGTTGTTGTTTTATGAAAACTGAAACAAAGGTAAGTGATCCTCCTATCTATGACTGAAGTCAAGGAAAAAACCACGAATCATGTCCTCGAGGGTCTTCATGGTCCGCTCAGTCTGGCCATCCGTCTGAGGATGGAAGGTGGTGCTCAAACAAAGCTGCATCATGAATGATTTCTATTACCCCTTCCATAGCTAGGAATTAAAACTTGTGTCACGATCGAAGACAATCATCGAAGTTACTCCATGTAGTTGCATAATATCCTACACATAAAGGCTTTCCAAGCCCTCTACTGAACCCCACTCTTTGATCGGTAGGAAGTGGGCCGACATGGTGAGTCGGTCGACGAACACCCAAATCGAGTCATGGACCCTGGATGTACGTGGAAGTCCTTTCAATAAATCTACGAATATCCCATCTCACTTCCAATTTGGGGCCTTAAAAGGTTGAACCAGACCTGCTGGTACCTCATGCTCTGCCTTCACATGCATACAAGCGAGCCACCAAGAGACAAACTCTGAAACTGCTTTCTTCATTCCCAGCCACCAGTGGCGTCGTCCGAGGTCCTAGTAAATCTTTGCCTCTCTTGGATGTACTGCTATAGGGGATTTCTGGAACATTCTAATCACTTCCTCTGGAAGTGACATTGCTACCATGGTACGTCCCCTGAAGACAATGGCGTGATCCCCACCATTAGAAAATCAATTAGGTGCCTTTCCGATGGATATCTGAGAACGTTGTGTCACACAGTCAGCATCCCCATGTTGTACCTCCTTAACTCGATAAAGAAGTGGGGGAGTGACTGTAAGGGACTATAGAACGACTTCTCTATCTCTATCCACAAAGAATATCGGTAAAGAAGCCAGCTGCTCTGTCGCATCTCCTAGCAGTTGTATACCAGATCTCCTGTTGAGTGCATCTGCAATCATGTTACCCTTCCTAGGAGTATAGTCTATCTTGAAGTCACAGTCCTAGAGGATCTGAAGACAATGACATTTTCTCATGTGTAGGTCCTTATGAGATAATATATTTCTTATACTCTTGTGATCGTAGTACATGATAAAACGTTTACCCATCAGATAGTGTTTCCACATCTTCAAGGCAAAGATCACTACTGCTAAATCTATGTCACGGGTAGCGTATTTATTCTCATGTTGTCTCAACTAATGAGAGCCATAAGTGATCACTACTCACTATTGCATTAGGAGACATATGAGTCTGGTCCCTGATGCGTCGTAGAAGACTATGTACCCTAAGCCTTCCTCTGGAAGCCTCAATATGGGGGCACTAGTCAGCCTCTGTCTTAGCTCCTGAATACTCTGCTTGTATCTCTCTGACCACAAAAAGGGTTTCCCTTTATTCTTCATGGATGATAGTGGTGCTGCAACTCTGGAAAAGTCTAGTAAAATCTTCTAGTACTATCCAGCTAAAACCAGGAAACTCTATACCTCCATCAAACTCCTTGGTGTCTCCCAAGAATGTACTGCCTCAGTCTTTGTGGGATCTAATGATACTCTAGCCTCAAATATAACATGTCCTAAAAAGTAAACCACTTGGTTCTAGATCAAAAACTTCAAGAGCTTACCATCATGGTGGTGCTCTCAGAGTGTGTCCGGTACTACCTGCACATGATATGCATGCTCCTCCTCAGTAGTCGAGTAGATCAGAATGTCATCGATGAAGACTCTGACAAAGCGATCGAGGTATGGCTGAATGATCATGTTCAAGAGTCCCATGAACACTAAGAGAGCATTGGCTATACTGATTGTATTAACCAAGAACTAGTAGTGGTTGTACCGACATTTTATGGTCAACTTATGCACATCCCCATATTGAACTCGGAGCTGGTGATAGCCTGATTGGAGGTCTATCTTAGAGAACCACAGTGATCTCTTCAACTGATCAAAGAGGTCATCAATCCTCGAGAGTGGCTACTTGTTCATTACAGTCACCTGGTTTAGGCACCGATAGTCAACACAAAGCCTCAAGCTCCCATCCGTCTTTTTGGCGAACAGAATTGTGGCTGCCCATGGAGAAACACTGGGCTGGATGAATCCCTTCCCCTGAAAGACCTTATACCATACCCACAGCTCACGAAGCTCCATGGGAGCCATCCGTTATGCTGGGTTAGATATCAGTGTCATCCCAGGGTATAAGTCAATTTAAAAGTCTACCTCCCTGTGATGGGGTAGACCTAAAAAATCATCAAGGGAAGACATCTGTGTACTGGTCCACCACAACAGTATAGCTCAGTCTCTCCACATCAGCTCCTCTGAGGTTAAGGATAGCCAACTGATTAGTGATCGACTGCACTCTCCTCCGAGTAAGTCCATCATGTTCTAAAAAGTCTCCTTTCTCGCTGATGAAGGTAAAACTATCCCCATCTGTGAGGACACACCGCACATTGCTCCTTATACAGTTAATCAGAGCCTAGACTATAGATAACTAGTCTATATCCAAGATGATGTCATAAGGAATCAATTTCACTACTAAGAGATCCATGACAAACCTCCTGCATCTTAGAGTATGCTCACACTACCATCACTAGTGAATAATTGTCAATCCATCTCCCGTAGAAGTATCTAGCAATAAGGATTGAGCCAACAACTCCATTGGAATCCCCGAGCTCCGAATGAGGGTAGTGGAAATGAAAGAGTGACTGGTACCAATGTCTATAAGTACTGCAGCTAAGGTGGAATAGACACAGATGGTACCTCGTATCATCGCCGGAGCACTGTGATCATAGTCCTTAGTAGTCTGGTGTTGATCTCTCTCTTGTCCACCTACTCCCCGTGATCGAGGTGGACCTCCTAGTGTTGGTGGTTATATCACCTAGAATCACCGTCCTCCACCATCTGCATGGCCAGACCCTCTGTCACATCTGCCTGCTCCATGAAGACCACCTCCATCGAATCTTTGTCTCTGCTTGGGTGGTTCTTCGACCATCTTCTTATCTTTCAAACGGCAGGTCAGACAGTCATGAGCCATGTGACCCTGCCTTCCTCGTGTGAAACACTATCCTCTCCTCGCTTGTATGTCTCTACATCGGGTGCCCTGCAGAATCGATCCTGAGTCATGAGGATATCGACCTGTAGGTCTGGACCTCTTGGTCCTATGTGACACATCTCTACTACAACCTGCAGAAGACTCCACGACGGGTAGCCTGGTGGTGGATCTGGCTATTGGAGACTACTCAATAAAGAAACTCTCCACTATGAGGGCTCTCTCTAACACCCATTCCTACGTTAGGATGTTGAGTGAGATCATAGAAGCTCTGATCTCCCACCTGTGTCCCTACTCGAAGGTCCAGGAACTGAAGAATGGGTCACATACTATATCTGTAGAGTAGTGTTAGAGGGTTGTGAATCTAACTGATTTCTAAGCAACAGTCATGCTGCCCTGCTACAGATGATGTAGCTCATGTATGTGTACAATACGAAGCATCACTATGACAAAATCTTCCACAAACATACTCTCTAAGTCTGCCTCGATAAGCCTTATCTCATCGTGAACCTGGAGCATCATGCCCCACCATCTGCCCGTTGTGTCTTGTAGAAGGCTGGCCTCAAGTATCACCATGAGGTTTTCTGATGTCTCTACCAGACATAAAACTCTCACAATAGCCTCCACCCAATCCTCACCCACCTGTGGGTCCGTCTCTCCACTGAATCTGGGTGGCCTCTGGCACTGGAACTCGTGCAACACACTCAAGCGGCCTGCATCATCAGTTATTGTGGTTGGTGGCATCAGTGGCCAAATGGAGAGTGGTACCGCTGGTGCCACCTCTGGAAAAAATCCCTACACCAAGGCCTCGTCCCTCGGTGGGAAATCAATGCATACAACTCTCGGGACTCTTGCTAGTCTTCCAGGGGGAGGCATCCTGAAGGAAATAGATGTGACACGGCCAAAAGATTACACCTGGTGAGCTGACCTACTGGGGTTGTATTTAAAGAACACCGTTGAAAACACACACATAATCAGTGTTTTCGTGCACTAAGTCAGAAATCAGAAGTTAGGGTCCTGGTGTATGGATACATCGCCCACCGCACCAACACTGGACTCCCTGACTGAAAACCATACTCACTACACTTAACACTATTGCTTCATAGAAAATAAGGATTAGAGTCATATGTTATTCTGTAGAACCAACTCCTTTGATACCAATTTGTCATGACCCTTCCCCTACGGCTCGTGTCATGACTACCCCAAGCCTGCCTTCCATAGGCCAGGGGCTGGAAACTAGAACCAAAGGCGTAATTCCCTAAAACTGGGAAGGCATGGCCTTTATAACATGTAATACACATTCAAGAAAGCACACAGCTAGACGAAACACCAAGTAAACTGTATAACAAAAGAGTGTTGCAAGAAAAAGGGGCCAGAATATAAACCCATCTGAAAAGTAAAAGTACAACTGAAATGTAATACAAATGAAGAGAATGAAATATAAGATATTGGATCATCCTCTAAGGTTCCTACCTAATGGGTAGGTAAAATTTGCCTCATCATCACTCCCAATCTGTTCGTCTCCTCCATCTATCGACATGCCCTAATGTCAACATCCGGGTACTATCCAGTCCTGGTACTCTCAGCCTGTGTCAGCGTTGTCCATCGTCTACATCCAACACAATGAGGAGTGGGCCTTGCCTATACATGGGTGAGTACAACGATTCTCAGTAGGGACCCTGAGACCCTCAAGGTCTTACAATATCCAATGAAGGTAAACCACAATGTATGAAATCAACAGATAACCCCACGTAGGTATATTACCATACATATAACTATGTTATCAATTAATCCATCTCAATCATGAGGTAAAAACAAAATTTACTTTCTCAGCGCAACCATGAATTTTATTCACATTATAGAAACCAAGTCTGCTAGATAACTCCTCCTCTATCGAGTATAGTGGGTATGTCATGACACCAAGGCACTTCCCACTATCCTTGGACTGCTAAGGTACTTCTCTTATCGATTATTTTGGGTCTGCTGCACCTCCAAGGCACTCCCCACCATGGGTCTTCTGCCATAACCAAGTTCTCCACCTAATAGCCTGCAGAGGCACTACTCCAGTCAAGTACCGTGGGTATACCCCCACAACCAGGCTCTCCTCCGCCATGGGTCTTCCGCGACACCAATTCTCTCCCTACTAGGCTAGTCGATTCACTCCGTGTCAATCAGTCAGGAGTCCTCAATTATCATCCATCTACTAGGTATATGTACTCTATCTGCTCGTATATGGAAGGATCCGCTCCATGAGCTACTGGTCTAAACTCCAAAAGACATGAAGTCCCACGAAGAGTTAATTCAAATGTATTCCACATCATAGGGGTCTCAATGCAATAAACAACAAATCAATCAGATGCTCGGTCTGTGAGTTATCATCCTTTTAGTCTCAAGAGCCAGGTTGGATTCGTGCACAAACCAACCAGATTTGTAACGCCCCAACCCCAGTTATCCAGAGTCGGTGCATTATTACATATCATTTTCATGATCACAAAGGATCAAGTCTTGAATGTTTGATTAGTTTAGTAGTCTTGGAAACACTATATATATTAATAATTCTTACATTACATTATAAGGTAAAGAAAACTACAACAACATATTGTCTTCAAATCCCCTCATACTTACCTTGCAGGTCATTCATAAAATAATTCTTCACATCCTGGAAAAAAAACATTGAAAGAGGTGAGCTCAGATGCTCAGTAAGGATAAAAATATAGCAGAAGCTTTCATAGATAGGCATAAACACTTAAAGCAATTTATAACTAAAATGGAAGCCTTTTAATCTTCAACTTCAGCATAATATGGAAAATATAAAATGAAATAATTCCATTTACTTATTCACATGGATATTATACTAGTTAAACAATCACATGTAATATCAATAACCACTTTCATAATGATGTAATGCATAATTCCAGACTATCATAACCACATAGCCAAGGCCTCGTGCCAAGACTACAAATAAGATTTTGCCAAGGCCTTGTGCCAAGGCACTAGTTTTTCTCATGAGACCTACCGATGCATCGAGGAGCTATAGAAGGCTCCACCCATCACATACTACGTCCAATGCATTCCTCATATGAAAAGTTTTAAACATAACAAAAACATTCTTATTAAAACTATCATAAGAAATGTCAATACTTTATCCACAAACCATGAATGGTATAAAAATAACACATCCACAGTCAACCATAACCCATTCAATACAATATGGAAGATTGTATTGTATCATATTAACCTCAATTGAGAATAATGAAGGATATTGACATAGATGAAAATAATAAACCAAACTATTTGAGAGAAATATCCCCCTTTTTCTTGAAATCATTTAAATGTCACGCTATTTGTCAAGAAGCCATTTAAAAATAGATTTTTGATTCAAAGTGTCCCATACCACTTTGAAACTTTTAAAAGGAGTTTTAATTTAAAAACATTAATATCCATATAAATAAATCCTTAAAACCATTTTTAAAACATGGACATTAATGAGAATTATTTAGAAGAATAAGTCTTTAAAACATTTAAAAAATGGTATTTTTGTTAGACATTCTAACCAAAAGAGAGAAATTTGAATACAAATAATTGAGGTAATAAAAACATTGTAATTTCATGAGAATAAAGGTATTAATGATATACTATGTCAAAGTACATTATATACAGCACATAAAAGTGATTTGGTGTATAACAACAAAGAAGTCTCAATGGAATGTAAATTGAGATGAAATCTCTCATAAAGACCGTATCCTTAGGTTAAGGATAAATCAATGACATAATTATGTGTGACAAATATAAATACACTAAATATGATTGGATATTCAGTGTAAAACAATCAAAATACATTCACACATATTCTAGTAAAAACAACACCAATGAATTGGATGTTCATCTCAACAAATTGAGATTGAGTAAAAATTACTCTTATTAAGGTCATACCGGGGACTTGAAAATTTATCAATGGAGTGATTATGTGTATAAAAAGTGTATCCACAGAAAGGGGAGTGGAAATTATGACATAATCAAATGAATAGTGATTCCACACAAAATCTAGGAGTAAAATAATCAATGAAGTATGCGTAAAGTCGAATGAGTGGAAATTGAAATTTCAAATTCCCTTATCGATTTGGTAACTTATAAAACATGAACCCATGAAAGAAGTATCATACAATGATTATTTAAATACCCATAAATTAAAGTATATTACACAATGTATACAATCATGGGTAGTACACACACCACACGCAATAAATAAGTGGTGTACAATGGAAATCTCACTGAATTAAAAGTGAGATAAGAAATCCCTTACATTGTACTTTTTCCTTGGTCGAGGGTAGTTTAAACTCCTGTATAATGGTGAAATAATTTTTATTGAATTATATAAGAATAATATTCATTAATATGATATCATATATTATCTTTTAACATTGATTTGTTAATAATATCTTAAATTATCGTTTTTTCGGGTGTTAAGGGGTTTATTTTCCTTTATATTATTTGTTATTTGAGTCATATTTGTTATTAATGGGATGTATATTATTCATATCCAGAATGATATAAAATGTTTAAATATGATTTTAATCATAAAATGAGAAATTAGTCTTGAATGGATACGATGGAGAATGAATCACATCGTGTTTGTGGAGACAGTAGTCCGTACGTACGCAAGAGCGACAATATCATTATATTGATATTAAAATAATATTTAATTTGATTTTATATCATATATATTGATTCATTAACATGTTATATTTATTATTTACATGAATTACACATCATTATTATACCCATCCAAATAATAATGTTTTGAATAACAATTACTCCACGACGTGGAGATGGTAAGCCGTACGTACGCATGTATGGTGACATGTCATACAAAGGATGGATAGAATACTTAAATATGGTTGTACCATGTTTATATTTAAATATATGTATATATAATATACTGGAGTTATTAATTTTTTATGGTAATAACAAAGAAAGAAGTAGTGGAAGAATAAAGGAACTTGAAAAAGGGTGGTGAAATCATTACCTCTTCGTCGGGTTCTTCATTTTGATTTGATCAAATGGGCTCCTTAGATTAGATTTATGTATAAAGGAAGGCATCTATATTTAATTTAGGGAATTTTAGAGAGTATTTGGGCAGGGGTTGGCCGAACCAAAAGGCTTTGAAGGTGTGAAGTAATGATAAGGGGGAGTGCCCTTTTATATGAGGGGTGAGGGGCACCTTTGGAAAAGCTAGAAATATTATTTTATAATAAATTCATATTGGGTTTTTAATGGCTCTAAAGTCTATTATTTAAAGGTTAATGTGGGGATAGGTCAAAAACCACTCATCCAATAGGATTTATACAGGTTTGGGTTTCTATATTAACCTTATCTTTAAGTATTAACTCTTAGTTAATTAGTTTCATTTTTTCAATGTCTCTTTGTATTTTTATATTATATGGTTAATAAACATACTATATACATCCAAGAGACCCCCATGTAGTAAATTAATGATAAAAATATCATGATATAAGTCTCTTGGACGATCCTTATATTTTTAGGAATTGAATATCAATTAATAATAATTTTTTTTAAATCTCTTTTATGTCAATTTTGACACTATTTGGAAAATCGATTTTTTTGAAACTCATAACAGAATGATTACTACGAAACAAATATATTAAATCAATCCTAACATGTCATATTATCCTATAAAATTATTGGTATTTATAAAAAGTCCCAAATTACATTTATTTGGGTATATATAATATCAATTATTCTAATTTTTTATTAATTAGTGAATTACTGCATCACCATTGTGTCAAAAATAAATTACATTATTTAATGTCTAAAAAAATATAAATAATATACCATTATGTAAGAAATCTTTTTATCTTTCTATTTAATATTTATAGTCTAAAATCCAACTTATATAACCCTATGTATATATTTTTTTTCTGAAATATATATGCTTATGTCATTTTTATATTTATTTTAACTTAACTAAAATAAAGTGTCATTATCACTTACAAGAGGCTCCATGGGGTCCCAAAATCATCCCAAAGATTCCCATAGTCGTAAATGTATCCACCAATAAGGTTAGGACACGTTTTAGGGTAATTTGGTATTATTATAATATTATTTGTTAACCCTTATTAACTGGATTTACCCTTTAACCAAGTTAAATAAAATATTTAACGAAATAATTATTCAATATATATAAAAATAAAAGTTATAAATTTAAAAAATATTGACATCATGATTTAAAATATGGAATCGATTTTTCCCAATTCAAAACATAGAAGTGGTAGAAATTAATTTAAAATTAATTCCTGTTGTTAAAACAAAAAGCGTGTTTTTAAGAGATAATAACTATCAAAGGATTGGCACTTGTTTATGTCTGGTTTAATTGTGAAATTATGTCCAATGAAAAAAATTGAATTAAATGTTACAACTATATTCTAAATATACTATAAAATAACTCAAATTCACAATTTATATATATTAATTATTTCAATTAAAAACGTTTTTTTAAGTTAAAATTTAGTAATTTTCACTATTCATCAAAATATGAAAGTTATCCAAAAATTACCAAAATTTCACCCATGGATATTTTCGATATTCTGAATCCAAAACTGAAGTCCATTTTGAGGGATAGAATTTATAAAATTTCAAAAAGTGTGTTTTACTATTCATAATGGCTACTTTGATTGGTCGAGGTGTGTTAGAACTCGAAGTTGCGTATAACACATGCTACTGTATTAATCAAAGAGAAGCGTACCATGAAATCTTGGGGTGTAACATGAATATAACTCAACTATACCCCAAAATATAGTGGGATATACTCATAGGAATCTTCATTCTCCACGATTACCAGGGCCGCTAACTGTTCATCAAAGAGGCACACGGTGCCAAAGATATGGCCAAAACAATGTAAAGGGTCGAAGTGGGCCTGGGTCCGGTCCGAATCGGTTATGGTCGACCCAGCATGACCCATTGGGTCTGGTCCGGTCCGTTGGGTGGGAAGACCTGTTGAATTCGGTCGGGCCCGCTGGGCCCCACACTACAGGCCACGAGGGCACAGACAGGTCGTGAGGATGCGGACCGGTCGTGAGGGCAAAAACCTGTCTTGGGTTGGCACCAGGGCTGTTCAGCATGAAGGGTTCTGTGAGGGCATGGCTCGGCCCGGAGGGCACCGCGTGGAGGCCGGCTCGGTTGGCTCAGCCCGGAACCAAGGTTGCGCGGTCGGGGCTGAGAGGCCCTCTCGGCAGGTTCGGACGGCGGCACGGCAGGGCGCACAGGGTGCGTGGAAGGCAGAGCCGTGAGGCACGCAGGGTATGAGGAGGCAAGTGGACCGGTTCGGCTAGGGGTGGTGTGGGGTGCATAGGGTACGCAGAGGAAGGAGGTGCGGGTGGACGAGAGGGCGCCAAAGTTTGGCCAGGGGCAGCGGAGCCGGTTCGGCCAGAAAACAGGGTGGTCGGGGCTGGTTTGGGTGGGAGGAGGGTGTGGCCAGGGCGGCACGGCCAGGGCACTGTGAGGCTATAGCCAGTTAGGTCGGGGCGGGACATGGCTCAGGCCGGTTCAGCCAACGGATAGCGATCCTGGTGGGTGGCATGGGTCGTGGAGGCCGCAGGTAGTGTGGCCATTTCCATGGTTGCATTCGTCATCTCATCTTCTCATCACCATTCTAAAGAACATCACAAACTAGAATGACAGAGGGGTCAGGGCATGTTGGTTTAGCCCGCACCCTCCACATTTAGGGTAGTAGCAACCAGTCCAATCATTCTTGAATTTCAATTAATTACCTAAAAGAATATAGAAGATGAAAATCCTATCAACTCCTTCAATCATACCGCAAAAAAATCCCAACCTGCAAGGAAAATCAACCCCAAGGATTCTTTGTTTTAGAAGGGAAGAATTTAAGGAATAATATCATAATAAAATAAAACCCCTACATTTGTCCGTTGATCATCGACCTTGGTGAGAGAAGGTGGATGTCGATTGGTTGTAAGCGAACACGTCCTACATTGAAGGAGGTTCCAAGGAAGGAAGTCGATGTCGAGGTCAAGTTCGACGTTCTTCGTTGGGTGGATGTTCTTCATTGGAGTGCTTTCTCCCAATTTATTCCTCTCCCGAGTTCCACCATGATGAAAATTCCATGAAAAAATAATAGATTAAGATATTCTATTGAATCATTGGCATAAAATTAAAATGGTCTAAACAATTAATTGAAAGAGTTTCCTCAATTAATTAATGTGGAGGATTAGGAATAATTAATTTAGTGGAGTTGGCACAGTTAAGAAGGGTGGTGGTGGCATCATTAAATGGGTATTATAGGTCCAGAGCCTCTCCCTCATTTAAGACGGTGTTGATTGGTTTCCACTTTTAATTGGGGGTTTAGTCGTAGGTGGTCCCCACACAGTATCCTCTCGTGGAAGGTTAGGTTCCGATGGGCCCTACCACCATAACCTCTCAATAGAGGTTATGGCCAGGTGGTCCCCACACATCAACTCCCACAAGGAGGTTTAGTTCTCTTAGACACCACCACTTACATCCACTGGGATGTTTTAACCAACAAATAAAAATAAAGATACACATCTTTATTTTTATTTTATTCATTCACAAAAAACACAAAAACTAACTTCTATTCTCGACCCCCTACTGTCGAGGTGAAAGTCTCCTTAAGCGATTTCTGGTGTTGTGAGTTCTACTGTGCCCTCAGATTTCAATTCTGCTCACCGGTTCAAAAGTTATAAAAACCCACTCATAGGTTTACTAATTGTACCCAACCAAAACTTCATAAATTGATTCGGGGCACTCTGGGCCTGAGAATCATGTTCCATCAATTTTCACAGACTCGTAAAATTCACATTTATTAAAAAAAATACATGGAAATTACAAGTCTTTACAATATAAATAGTGTCCTATGTTCCCTTGGATAATCAATAGATATACACTTCATGCCTAGGTGTTCAATATGGATTCTAATGTTGCCCTTGATAAATTGCATGAAACCCCATGCATGAATATGTTTTAAAACTAGATATCTTCAACTCCATAACTATGATGGAATAATAGTTTACACTTTATTTGGAACCATTTTTAGTTTTTATGTGGTGGGGTATCTTTCTTATCCACAAATTGATAGAAAAAGACACAAATCAATCATCACCAACAATAAAATTTCAATTAAGGTATGGTTTATAGATTCAATATAACTATTCTTATATGGTTTTTAAGGATGAATGAGATGGGATAAAATTATAAACCCCAATAGAAATTCCTTTTGATCTTGTTTTAGATTCTCACCAACACAATTAGACCAAAGATTATTTTTCAACTCACCAAGTTGATTCTCAAAATTATTCTTGGATTCATTCAATTTATACAAATATTCAAACATATACCTGATTAGGTTAATATATATCTATATCTACTTAAAACAACAAAAAATCTAATGATGTAAAAATTACCACCTATATATTAATAAAGAACATGTTACACATCAATCTATAACAATTAATGAATCTGTACAGCTCTTTCATATTGTCCCCCAAAGGCAGTCATGATGGTTTTCTATATATACTCGTGTGAAATCTATCAGGTGGTTTCACCTTTAATATTTCTAGGAATACATCATAAATGATAATTGATAAACACAATTTATTTAAATAATTATTAAAATGATTCCAATGTATTTCGTGCAATGTTTCATGAGAACATGATCCATTATCAATTTAAAATATATGTTTTTATAATAAATTAGAAAATAAAATTATTTAAAACATCCATATCGAAAAATTTATTTTCATTATAATTTAAAAATAATTATTTATTAATTTTTAATTTTGACCATATATATTATTGAAGGAAAAATGAATTGTGTATTTAGTAACATGTACTATATAATAACTATATTTTAAATCCAAGACCATCCTAGTTTTATATGGAAGGTGGTAATCTCTAATGGCCATGACACCCATTTTCACATTATTAGAAGCCCATATGTCCACAATTACTTCAAAAATATTTTTAAATTATTTTTATAGTAGTGTTTGAATATATATGTTGGTCCCACAGGCTATATCTAATACTAAATTGGTTGATATTGACTGATTTCACTCAATAATGAAGAAAACTAAAGCATCTATGGGCTTCTTTAACTAAGAGAATATTTTTTCCAATGAAATATTTTTCTATATTCCAAAAATACTAAATTCATTTTCTTTTAATTCATGGGGACATTAATTATCACCGATGGAATGTTATGGTGATACATAGACAAAAAATAAGCCTTGGTATTGATTAACTTGTTCTTTTTGTGATTTTACATAAGGATTATATGTTCATTATGTTATATGGACTTATCTAAATTGTGAAAAAATTTAAGGAGTTATGAGAGAGATTATCCTTATTTCATATGTTATAATTAATAATTAAAATACAGGATTTCCGAGTTTGTCAATAAAATATGAGATCTGTACATAGATCAAAAGTGATTTTGAATACAATTATGTTTGGGTATTCAATGTTTCTAATTATCATTACTAAATTTGGCCTATATTGTGCTAACCTCCCAGATTACAAGTTAACAATGAATTTTAGATCTCATATTTATCACCTCTATTTCACTAGATAATGATCATAATGGTGATACATGATGCTATACACATCTATAACATCATGTCACTTTAAAATATCACTCGGCATGGCTGATAACATTAATCATTGATCATTTATGGAATTAGGAAAATGATTCATATTTTGAGAAAACACTTCCTTATTTTCTTTATTCATAGTTTCATTTAGATTAGGGTCTTTCAAAACATATAAACTCCTTTCAATGTGTATTATAACACATAAAAACCTATAAAATTCCTAAATATTCATTTTTGTTATTAAGATATACTTCTCTATTATGAATCCCAATGATATAGTCAATTTTGTATAGGTTTTCATTTATATAATAAATAATATAATAATTTTTATAATATATCTATATAACACATTTATATAATAAACATCATATTTATTAATAATCCAATATTTTATCAAAACATAATATCCCCACCAATAATTATTGAATATCTTAAAACATAGATATTCTAGTGGAAGGAATTTAAATAACACATCTCAAAAACTCTACAAGGTAATCATAATTAATTTTAACGTATTTAGGTAGGAATAAAATATTAAAATAATTAAAATTATTCAAAATTATTTGTGAGTGGACTCCCCAATAAGAAAATTATAAATAACAATTGATTCAACACTTTAACTCTTAGTTAGACCATGTACTATTCTGTTATTTTACTATTAATGTGTACAATGTTTTGAAAATTGAGATAGTCACATTATATATTTCCAATAATTTAATAATCCTATACTTTGTTTGAATCACTATGGAATGATATTTTGTTTTAAAAAGAGCCAATGGAAAGAAATATTGATTAATTATTTAACATGAGGGGTTTATATATATTTTTTAAAATTGAAAATTGAACGTTTTAATTGAATTTTAATATTTATTAGAAATTAAAATAGTGATTAAACAAGAATAGAAAAATTTGATATGTTCATTAAAGCTTTAACAAGTATAAAACAATATACATCATTGGGTCTTCAAGCACTGTTCACACTGCCTCCAAGGTGTATCCCTCTCAATATAATGAATATTACGATGATTGGAACTAAGTACCAGTGGAACAAAATCCATTACATTGGTATGAACCAATTCCTATATCACTACCTTTTCCACCACCAACATTTTATTATATTATTTATTTTAATTATTTACTCCATTATTATTAATTAATTTCTTTAGTATTTTAAACATAAATCAATAAATAAAAATGAAATTTATAGAAATAAAATTAATAAATTTAAATGAACCTAAGATTCTCTAAAGAATTATTTTTCTGAGTATTATAAACTAACCATGGGAACTAGAAAAAATAACTCTTAGAAAAATGAATATTTTATGTTTCATCATGTCACATCACAACATGGGATCCACTAAACGGTGCCACGAGCTAGTTGGTCACATTGGATCAAGTGATCCTCCACATATGATAGAGGTTTCTGACTAGCAGGGAGGTTCCATGGTGGTATAGTTGAAAAACTATTCCATTATATCAATGTGTAAAAATAGATATAAACAATGATAATAAATAATAGAATAATTATATAATAAATAGAATATCATAAATAGAATTCAGAAATCATCATAGTAGAAAAAGGGAACTTCTGTACAATAATAGTAATAATCTATAGGATGGGTCATATAATAAATTATTTCAGGGAATGCTAATATAAACAATCTAAAACATGGCATACATATAACAATAATATACATCATGATATAGGAAAATACAAAATACTAACATAAATCTTCACTATAATCACAAGAATTCACTTTGTCATCAAATCCAATTAACAATTGTACAACTAAACAAATCCAGATTCTAGGATTGGGCATTTCCTTTATCAACACATGAAGTCCTGACGTATACACAGGTACCCATGGTGTTCGAGGTAAGGTGATAGGTAAACTCAGTTGGACAACACCACCATTGACAAGAATAATATAATTAGTGTGCATAGCATATTAGTTTTCATGTATAATTAAAAATAAACCACGATGGAATGTAAATCACTAGCCACATTTAGTTCCATAATTAATCATGGTAGATTTAACCATATTTGACATATTTTAAAATATGTCTGTACACTATATTTATATAGTTAAAATATAAATATATATTATAATTATAAATTTATACACACTCAATGTGTAAGGACAAATAGAGTCATACGCATGGATAATACGTGCTAGCTGGAAAATTGGTGTAACTCAAGCATTCATGGATAATAAAACAATATAATGGCTCGAGCAAGGGTAATAGACATCAATCTAATATGAATTTAAAACATCACACAAACCACATGAGAGAGTGGGGTGAATGTTTATTCCCCTGACATGGTAAATTGGAACATTGAACATCATTCATATTTATTGTGTAAGGGTAAATGGTGTGAGTCATCAGACCCAACACCGAACACCAGGAATTGCGATACTACAGGCTCAACAGAAACCTTAATTGTGGTCAATCAACCAATTTCCATGATCTAATTGAGTTAAATCTAAGGGATTACCTCTGATAATTTATAATCAAATATCCAAATTTATCTATGGGTGTCACAATTAAAAAAATGAATCTTATAAATATGTATCACATGGTGTGACCCTTCCAACCACTTCTAATCCATTAAATTAATCCCTTTAAATTTATTATGCAATGATTTTATTTAAAAAAAATACCAAAATACATAGATGGATTTTTTCATTGAGGGAGATTTATTTAGCACACATATGTGGTGTATATAATTTTTATATATAAACTATAATCATATATTGTGGAATATAATAATATTTAGACATAATAAAATTAATTTAAGAAGGTATCAAATCACATAAAGACTCATATAGAAATGGATGACATGAGAAACATTAGAAAAAATATATAAAAGACCTATAATATTAGGGAAAATTGCAATACCATGTAACATAGGTTTTAAGAACTCTCCTCATGAATTTTTGGCCATTTATTTAAACTATAATGGGAAAATTCCAAAGAACATACCAATTCCCAAAATATAGGGAACATAAGCTCTCACAAATAAAAATTGTAGAGATGGAAAGAAAACTGAATATCTGGATAATTTGTATTAAGGATCATACTATTATGGATCCAACATTCTGGATAGTGATGAAAACATAGATCTTATATGTGATTTGTTGAGATACATATATTTGGGTTGGGATAACTCCATGGGAGGAGGAAAGTGAAGTCTTTCCACTATAGGAAGAAGAAAAATAAGGACATGTGGTAAAAAAAATTTAGGGTATGAATCATAAAATACAACACAAATATGGGGTTTCATAGTTTTTG
This sequence comes from Viscum album, assembly GCA_963277665.1. Lineage (NCBI taxonomy): Eukaryota > Viridiplantae > Streptophyta > Magnoliopsida > Santalales > Viscaceae > Viscum > Viscum album. The sequence goes on from OY728165.1 coordinate 246,568,821, forward strand.
AAATATTTTTTTCCAAATATTGCACCAACTATAATCCCCCAAATTTACAAGAACCTCACTTTCACAAGCTATGTGCATGGTTTTGATAACACTGTAAAATTTTTCTGAAAAAACAGCTATAAGAAAATCTGTAAAACCATTATGGGAATGTATCCTTAATTTAATAGCTATAGAAAAACTACGGGGCCTCTCCATCACACTAGGTTCCTCAAATGGTTGAGATATATGATTTTCAGTAACTGTGTGCTGACCAAGAAACATAGTTTATCTACACATTATCCAAAAACCAGGGTTCTGAACAAGCCCTATAATCTCCCAAGACCATATTTGTGACATAGGGAACCCTCAATAGGATGATACCATGAATTAAAACAGAAAATAAAATGACATGTAAATTTGAGAAAAGTCAGGTGTTACTACCTCCCCACCTTAAAAATACTCAACACTGAGTTTTGATTCTAAGGGTAATAAGAAATCATCTAAGTGAATATCAAATCCATGGAAACTTACATCACCATTTTTATCAGAGGTCTCATCTGGTACTTAACCATGATTCTATATCACCAGTACTATAGTGATCACCCAACCATAGAGAGTCTCTACACTATGATGCACATTGTGCATTGGTTACTCCTCAAAGGTTGCATCCAAATATAACATAGACTTACCTAAATTTAGAACATGATTCATGTTTGGATAATACCAGTGATTCATAGACACATAAAAAAAATTTCATATTCAAGTATCACTAATGATGTTTTATCTTATAAGAAACCGATCTGATTTGTTTTATGATCTCAATGGGTCCAAAAAATCAAGGGAAAAGTTTTCCCTATCATGGAATTCTGCGACGACCATCCAAAGAGACACACACAAGAAAACCTGATTCCAAAGAATTAACTCAAGATTTAATTAATGTTGATTTCAATATGGCTACTCTCTGGGCTTATTTTTCAACATGTGCTTCCTGATTTTTAAATTCTACACTGACATCTCTTAAACAAGGCATCATCCAAGTAGTTCTACCTCCCCTAACTCTAACCAGAACAAAGGTGGTTGATATATACTTCCACATAAGGCCCCATTAGGATCCATATGAATGTAATATTAATATATTTTAGAATAAGATAACTGAACTATGAGGATATTATTCTCCAATGAACTCCTATAATCAAGTAAAAATTTACAGAGCATGTCCTCTAACTCCTGAATCCTATGCTTTGTCGGACCACTGATATGAGGCTAATAATATGTGCATAGAAGAACCGAGGTACCCAATTCCTTTTGCAACACCTATCAGAGGCACAAATTTAACTGATATTCCTTGTGATACATGATATAACATAGTGATCAGTGAATACATAATACTTCCTTGATGTGTTCATACCCTAGCTTGTTTCCCATGAATTTCTCCTGGACATGTAAGTATGGTCAAACCATTAAAAAATGTAAAAATTTACCCAGAGAATCTCATCTCTGAGAGGTGATCTTAGTAAAACAATCAGGAGGTCCATAAATAAATCACCTCATTTCCACTCGAGAATGAATAAAAACTATAAAATAATTTCTTTTCACAAATTTTTCCTTCGCCTACTAACTGCTAGAACACATAGTGATAAATCCATCTATTTATCATTTCATACCCATCCACCAATCCTTGTGATTTATTTCTCGATACTTCTTGTTGAAACAATGATGTACTGCTCATACAGATGTGTCATATTCCTACATCGACTTCTCTTGGATTTCTACTTGGACCCAGACACACCCATGTATTCCTAAGGTATAAACCTCTTCCATGGTCCAACCAGAAGATGAATATTTTTCTGAGATGAATTCCGTTGGGACAAAGACCTTTTGATTAGAAATCATGATCATATTAACCATTCCATATGGGTAGAGGACACTAATAAGGCTAAGAGTACTGTCGATTTGTGATCCTCCTGTACCTCAAAATGAGATTCAAAAAATAAGTCCATAAGATGTCACTCTCTATAGGCTACATGAACCACAAGCGTCTAAGTATTCTAGATCATAGATTCGTTTATTTAATCTCCTTCTCTATGTGTATAAACAATCATTAATGTGATGGACTATATGTATTTAACCAATCTTCAATACCATATCTTCAAATCATGATACTTAATGATATAATTAAAGATTTTTCGATAAGTGAACCCCAAAAAATGATCAGTATGAAATTCATTCAGCCCATATAAATCCTAAATACTTTATTCTGACTCACGGTCAGGCATCATGTAATTATTCTTAAGATGCCTTACCTAGTGACACCAATACAATATGAATCATCCAATCTATATCAAAACTATTTTTATCACTATACCTGATCCCTCAAAATTAAATTTATAGCTTCTATCTAGATCTAGATGAATCGGGTTTATTACTGATTTCATCCTTTCGTTCACCTTATGAAAAAATCCTTCATAATCTTCTAACCATAATAATTTATCACCCTTTTTTGTCAAGCATGTAAGACGATCCATTAGGTATGAGAAATCCTATATGATGAATTTTCAATAACCATATATCCACAATAAACTATATATGTCATTGGAAATTTTGGGTTTATACTAGGAAACTACATCTCTCACCATATCTAGGTGTACTTATTGTCCCAACTCTAAGATAACATGACCTAGGAAGTGAAAATTGCTGATCAAAAAGTGCAATTGTTGAGCTTAGACTACATTTGATACAATCCCAAGGTATTAAGTATGATCTCATAATATTTTGAATGGTCATTTCAAGAGTGATAACATATAAATATTTCTCCCTTGGGGACTAAAAAATGGAATCTTGATTTAGGCGGAGAACCCAATTAATTATATCTCTAAAGAAGATGGTGCATTCATGAGATCTAACAATATTACTAGTTACTCATAAAGATCATACCCACTCTAAAAATGTTTTTATGAATTTTTAAAATGAATGACAAGTATATGATGATATAATGAACTTAAATCGTTCTTTTTAAACAAGATTTATCTACTAAGATGATCAAATATGTCATTTACTTGATGTATTGGATAGTTATTCTTAACTATAATTTTGTTTAGTAGTCCTTAATCCATAATGATTTGTAAGGTATCATACACATTATTAGAAAAAAGAACTAGAGATTCCCATGTTGAGGTACTAGGTTGGATAAAAAATTTAGCCTTCAGTACTTATTAGTTCTTATTGAGTTCAAGATGCTCCATAAGTGATATCTGGTAAGGAGTATTGGACACTAGTGCTACTCTAGGCACTAACTCTAAAGTGAATTCTTACTCTCTTAATAGAGGTATCCCAGAAAGTTCATCATGGAAAACATCCCTAAAAATCCACCTGCAGAGGAAAAAGTAGGTCAAAAATTCAAATCATCCATTAAAAGTATAATGAATAGATATTTCACACTTCCCACCCCTATTTTCTTTAATACCGCTCAACACACAAGAATGCCCCATTCCCCATAGTCATCATGTATACCACCTAATAGTGATGTTAACATAACTCTTTAGTGATAACAATTGATATGATGTTTATAAATAACTTATGAGTTCATTTGATGGATTACATCAATTCCAATAATGTTACGGATGAAAATATTCATCACGAAAACATATCCACATATCTCAAGGGTTCATCCTTTACATTGATTAAGACTCTCTAATTTCATAACCAAAGAGGTATTGAGTTTCACAACACTATAAAATTTTAATATCTTGTGGGACATACTCTCTATAATTTCCTAAGTTATAGATGAGTGTTCTGCTCATGTTCCCAATAAAGAAGAAACTATAGTGGAGGATACGAGAATAGTACCTTATCATAAGAAGTTTTAACACTCTCCTCCTCCTCCATCATTAGTTATACTATAAGTGACCAACCCATACCACTTCCTTATTTGATAACCAAAGTATCCCGAATAGGACCTCTTTTCTTGCAATTTATGTATTGAGTCTGATTCCCTCTTCTTCAACCACCTCCTCAGCAAGAGTGGATAACGATATTCTAGATGCAAACCTAGAAAAATACTAAATGTCATGATATATAGTATGTAGTAGGTGTAGACACCATCTCTCTTTGAACTTGTTTAAAAGTATAGTATAAGTTCTTGATATTCCTCATCATTTCATATCCTCTATACTCAACACAACCTCACATACAAAGGGGATTTCTATGTCCTGGTTTCCCACACAAGTGAACATTAAGGGTGATAACAATATAAATTTCTTGAATCTTAATACATACATAACAAACCATGAATCATAGATTCCATATACTACAATAACCACATAAATGCCTTGTTTCGGAACATACACTGATTCAACAATCTGTTTCCCTCATGTTCCACCCACTAATGAGGTTCATGTTGACTATATCATAAATAGAAGTCAACAAGATATTATTGACCAGTGATTGGGTGTTGTAAAATATCCCATCCTGTAATCGCTTCATATTTATGAGATCATCAATTTCTAGGGTTGAAATGAAACCCCCAAAACTCAGTAAAACATGAATATTACTCTATTACAAACATGGATCCCTACAACACATTTATAAAATCTCAAGCATGGTTAGATTTCAATGTATGTGAATGAAGTTATCATATATGAAAGTCTAGAAATCCCTCTAGATAATATCTAGATGTCAGTCAAACTAGGTAATTGAATCCCACAGTCACATGGAAGTATCCAATATCATATTGTTAGGAATATTGAACCTATCCTATGAAGGTGTATCCAGATGCTCAAATATAGAATATATGAATCCTAGTCAAGACTTAGTAGCCTTTTGTCTCCCATCCCCTATAAAAGCTGTAGGATGCTACCATGGGAACTCCATAGTCAACACTACTATAGTTCATAAAGGTCAATAAAAATCATTTATAGACTGAATCATATGAAAGAAACCCTCTCGAAAAGGTAATAAATTATCATGTTATTAATAGTATGTGGTTCCATAGGTGGAACTATGGGAGTTATCACTAACACCACAAGGCCCTCCACCTCTATAAGAAGGTCATCACTACCTTCCGGGAGTACGAATATAGGTTTTCAGGGTTGAACGATTCTAGAATGCCAAATTAATTCCTGAAAAAAATTCCATAGTTGATATTATTGTTGATAAATAATAGGATAGGTTTGTGTCCTTCATATGTAAAATGATACATGTATCTAAATACTAGAATATATTGTTTTAGGTGTTATGGAAGGACCAAAATAGTCCCTAAGAAACATAAGGGATACTCCCAACTACCAATAACTAGGGCAGATATCTTGTCTAGTTCTCATATCACCTGATAATGGATTGAGTATGTGGAGTTTAAATTTCCATTGATAGAAGAAAACACCATTTATTTTTCAATTGGCATCCAATTTAGCGGTAACCATTTTATTTTAAGTATTAATTTCATTTATGTTTTTACTACTTTATGCATATTTATATAAAACACATTCCTATAAGATGAATCTCCAATAGTAATTTATAAAACTCATGATCATTATATATTAAAATCGGTACATCATTTTACATGAAACAATCCACTATATCCATAATCTGAATGAAGTAAGTTATATTCAATTACTGGATACATGAATCACCATTCCAGATTTATATAAATACATTCTCTCTAAATTACATTTTTCATTCATGAAATCCAATCCACTAATGTTGATTCATTCACTAGAACCATCATGTTTCGAACCCATAAAAAGGTATAATTTGAAAATGAATCTATCATCATGAATCTACTTAGGAAATGAAACACCCAGAGTTTTATGAAATAATTTCTTTCAAATAAATTTTACTTTTAATGGATTTTCATACACACAACACCAAAGTATCATTTCATTATATGATACACCAAGATATACTTTCAATACATGAAACAAAAATATTATCTTGAGGTACATGATACACTATGTTTGGATTGTGTTTAACATAATTTTGAGTTCATTTGATAGCTTTTTTTTCATGCAAGACTATATTTTTCGAAACTACAATATACATTTAACTTTATTAATTTTTTACCTATAGTTATCATCTAGGCATTGGGATGTTATAAATGAATAATATTAAAAAAATTATGAAACTATAGTATACAAATTTTGGAAATAAAGTAATTCATTAGTTATCAAGTAAGTATTAGTCAAAACAAAACAAATTGAATATAAATGATTTGTTTGTAGTAAAAAAATTGTGTAGGATCCTATTCATTGATAGTGTTGACATGGCTATGTTTTCAAGTAATTTTTTACCTCTTTGGATTAAATTTTATTATGGTTATAACATAGTTTGTGTTTGGGTAGAATATTGGGGAAAATAAAATAAAATGTCATTATGCACGGTTGGCCCGTGGTTAGGAAAAATTGTGCACCCAATCATATAAATCCATGTGACCATGTATATTGGGGAATTTCATATCTGGTGCATGGTTTGTCTATTCACACAACTTCTTTGGCATAACCGTGCACCATATTTGGAGTAACAATGCACCCCAAAAATAGCAGGTTTATGTAAAACCATGATCCCCTCCTAGAAAAACATGATTGGGGATTAAAGTATCCTCAAAAATAATTTTAAAAATCCATAAAACTCTAAAACTCACAAATTTCATCCCCCATTCAATCGTAGGTCAGATTTCATATTTCTTGGAGATATCTAGATGAATACCAATCCCTCCAGACAAAAGGTACATCATGAATAGAAACATGTATTGAAGGTTTTATCTTCCCTAAGTTAGTGAATCCTCTCTAATATCTTCAATCATGTTTTGTCCCATCCCCTAGGGACCATTTTATGACTACCCCAAACATGAAATCAATATGTCAGGGTCTGGTGACTAGAACCATGTAGGCATATCCCATAAAAAAGTCATTTCCTTTAAACCTATATACATGCACTATGCTCAAACTGTGGAATGTAGATGTAAACTAAACCAAAAATTTCCATGAGACAACTACTATGAGTATAATGGAATATTAAAGTACAGAGGGGATAGAATACATGCCTACAACCACCTAGAAAAATAAAAATTCTATAGTCTGCCCAATTGAGACCCTACCTAAAGGATAGTTGACTGGTAGATTTCTAGATTTGTAGAAGTATGATCGTTAATCCTGTCTCACATGGTACCACCTGGTCCGGAACCACCATGGTATTCATGGAAGCATCATTCACCTACACGAGGCATGAAACATGCATGTGAATCATGTCAATGGGTGAGTAACAAAATACTCAGTAAGGACCCCAAACCATAAAGTAAAAACCAATAAAAAAGACCAAAAAAAACTCAGACCTTGTATTAATCAAAGCATTGAAATATAATATTATCATTTTTAAAGATGAATCATCATGTACTGTTGAGGTACTCGTCACTTATGAGTCACTAAAGATTGCTCAGCTACTAGACCACTACGGTCTGCTCAGCTGTTGAAAAACTAAGGTCTGATGGACTTATGGACCACTATGTTATGCTCAACTACTAGACCAATGATGCCTACAAAACTATTGGACCACTAAGGTACAATCACTTACTGGACCACTAAGGTCCACTCTGTACAAGGCCACTGAGGTCTTACTTATTACATCCTTCATGTCACAGCTAGTCATATGTTTCCTGCTCTCAATTGCATTTGATTATAGAATAATATAATCCTAAATCAATCTATCATATCATTACAATCACAAAAGCACACATAGAGTAGACCAAAAGGACTATATCATCATAAGGGTCCCAAGGCTATATACGATGCATCAATCAGATGCCTGATATGAATAATATTGGTATTTTAGTAAACAAGGGCAGTTTGTGTTCGGGCATGGCCTGACATTGTCAGATCGACCCGACTAACTCATCACGGGGTCCCACATGACCAGACCCAATTCATCTTACCAAAACGAAATCAGTTATGTTTGGATTGTCCAAGTAAATCCAAGCACATTGGGGCTTGCTAGACTTTCCCGGTTAGGCCTAGATCATTGGGTTCAGCTGGACGCAGCCTGGTTTGTCCTCGAGATTAGCCCACTGAGCCACCCAGCAACTTAGTTCTCATTCAGTTCTATCTGACTTATCCAGACTACTTCTGAATAGTCGGGCCACCCATCGGCTTCGTTTCCAATCTATCCGGACTTGTAATTTGGTGAGCAGGTTCTTCTCAATCCGGGGCTGCCATCATCCCAGTTTATTCCATCATGACGGCCCGTATCGGTGAGAATGTTTGGGTCTTGCCAGAATCAATAGGATAGCTCAAGCCCAACATAGATGCCTGCTGGTGTTTGGTTCGTGCAGCCACGCAACAGCTAGAGGATGGATACCTTCCTCCACGCACAGTCTAGCATGGACCACGTGCCAGAATACGTCGTGGACCACCCAGCGGGAAATTCCACCTAATGTGGTGCCTGAACAACACCACAACCATGCACTGCTACATCCTGTGGGTATTGTGGCATATATCTCCATGGTAAACTAGTAGTCTCCACTACGAGCCACCAGATGTGATCTGGTGGTCCATTTCCCGATCCATCTATGCTTCTAGGATTAGTGGGTGTCACTGTCACTGTCACATACTCTTGACCATTTTTTCAATGCTTTGGGGTTCCTGTATCATTTAGAATCCCCCTAATAAAATATCTAATGTGACCTTGTTGATTTTTCAGTGAAGAACAAGGAGAGAGAGGGTGATCACATAGAACATCCAATGAAAAAACCATCCTTTGTTCATGGAATTTTGGAATTATTTTTTTCAGTAGGATCAAGAAGAATAAATATAAATCAATATGATTTAATCCCCATAACTTATCCCACAATAAATATTTCCCAATCCTACAAGGAGAATCCATCTGTGGATCATCTTGTTAGAGATTTGATCTGTGTTCTTTATTTAGAGGGGAGAATAGAGGAAAATCCTTCACAAAGATTTAAACCCCTTCGTGTGAAAATGATATTGTTTGAAGAAGATTTTTCATCACCATTCGTTGATCTCCAGTTCTAATTCACTCTACAATTTTATTTTCACAGCTTTCGGACACTCCGACATTTATCATTGGAGAGGTTTCCTATGTCATTCAACTAAGTTACTATAGGGTTTTTCCACAACCCTGAATCCGAGTTTAATTAAATATGGATGATATTCTATGCATTGCAGCATCACCAAGATAATTAATTAATGTGGTTCAATAATGGATTTAGCATTGCCTTATCACTATACTTGTAGCACATAAAATTCACTTCCTAATGATGAAGTGAAAATAATAATATTAATTTTTTATGTTATTTTATTTTCTTTTTCAACGACCTGAAAACTCTATATTTCTATCGACCATCGTCGGTTGATGTTATGTACATTCTAGGTGAATCTTGATGCTTTGAGATCAACGGTTCACTCATATTTCTAATTCAGGGACTGGTTAAAATGTTATAAAAAACCTTATCTGACGACAATTTAATGATCATTACAAATAGTTTGAAAATACATTCTTACCACTCCAGGGCGTGGAATCACTTTTTTCTCAAATCCTTGTATCAAAATAAGCCCATTTACATTCCATAAATTTTCATTGAATTATGGGGTATTACATTCTTCCATATTTATTTATTTATATCCATGAAATCCAGAAAACAACATAATCAAAAAAAATTGGAGTTCGGATCATGAATTTGGGTCTCTATATCCCACATTCTCTCTATGAAATTCTTATGATACCATCAAAGTCACACCAAATCAATCGATCATCCAAGAAGGATAATCTCCTTTCAATAATCTATCTACATTGGGTTCTCTGTGAATATCAACATGTCGTTAATCTCCAACTCATTAAGGTCGATGAAGTTATAAGGTTAATTCTTGTATCTCCTCAACTGAGATATGTGGAAGACTTCATGCACCCTGTCTAACAATGGTGGTAGAGCCAAGTTGTACCCCACCTCACAAACTCTACATAGTACCAGGAATGGTCTGATAAAACTCAATGATAACTTGCTTCCCCAACAATATCTATGTGTCCATCATTTAGGAGAGACCGAAATGAATATGTGTGCCCACTTCACAAACTACAAGGGTATCTATCTTCTATCATCATAGGACTTCTATCATCTATGTGCATTCTTCATCTTATCTTAGATGGCCTCCACATTCTCAATGGTATCATGTACCATCTTAGGACCCATGAGTGCTGACTCCCTTAGGTTTGTCCAACATAATAGGGAACTGCATGGTCATCCATACAGTACATCGAATGGTGCCATACCCATCATGGAGTAGTAGCTATTTTTTATGAAAACTCATCCAATGGTTGGTGGTTTTCCTAACTGTGACCAAAACCAAGAAATAAAGAATAAATCATGTCCTCTATAGTTTGTGTGGTGCACTCCGCCCAACCAACCATTTGGGGTTGAAAGGCTATGCTTAAGTGCAGTTGAGCCTCATTCATCTATTGCTATCCCATTCAAAATCAGGATATAAATCATGCAACATGATCTAAGACTATCCTTGATGGGACTCTGTAGAGATGAACTATCTTTTGCATGTAGAGGCCTCCCATGCTCTCTACTGAACCCTTCTCTCCAATTGGTTGTAAGTGGGAAAACTTGGTGAGTTGGTCTATGAAAACCCAGATGGAATCATTCTACTTGGAAATATGTGGTAAAACTGCCACAATGTCCATTGATATCCCATCCCACTTCCACTCTAGTATGTTTTGGATTTGTGTCAAAACTACTGCAACCTGGTGCTCAAAATTCTATTAATTACATGTGAGACATCTTGAGAAAAAAATTTCCACTACCTTCTTCATCTTCGAACACCAGTACTGACATTGAAGGTCCGGGAACATCTTCACCACACCTATATTTAATGACAACAGGGTTGTACAGAACTCCCCCAACACCTCCACCTACAATGCCACCGGTAATATGGTGTGTCGTCTAAAAATAATGATGTGCTCCCATCCTTTTTAATATCTATCAGGGGAATGCCCTATGGACATATGGGAAAATATAGTCTCGCAACTGGAAACTATGACTTGCACCCCCCAACTCACTATATGTGTGGAGGGAAAACTACCATCGACTAAAGAAATGTTTTCTCCTCTCTATTCAAAAATATTTTTGAAGTGTGGCCTACTGATCTCAGGGATTTTTTAGTAACTTATAACTAAATATATTTATGAGAGCATCTTCTTCCATGTTCCCCATCTCCAAAGTATAGACTATCATGAATTCATAGTCCTGGATGAACTCTAGCCAACATCTTTGTCACAAATTCAGATCCTTTTGAGAATATATATACATGACACTATTATGATCATAGTTAATGATGAATAATTCTCTCAATATGTATTTTCACCACATCTTTAGAGAAAAGAGTACCACTGCAAACTCATGTCCCGGAGTTGCATTGTTCTTCTCATTCGGTCTCAATTTTCATTGGGGATAAGAAATCACTACTTTCCCCAACATCCGGACAAAACCAAGCCTAGTTCCTAATACGTCATAGAGAATCACATAGTAGGTTCCCTCCTCTCAATGCCTCAATATATGATATCTTGTGAAGCTCTACCTCTGATGCTAAAGGATCTTCTGGCATATTTCTATCCCCAAAAAGGGTTTTCCCTTCTTTATCAATGTTTTCATGGGTTTTAAAACTCAAATGAAGTCATGTATAAACTTCTTATATTACTAGACCATCCCAAGGAATCCAAGAACCTCAGTAATGATCATTAGTGGCTCCAAATAAAGCACTATATTGATCATCACTGGATCCAAGTCAACTCCAGCCTCTAAAATGACATGTACTATGAAGATGAAGATTCATATCCATAACAAACACTTTGATAGATTTATTTAAAGATGGTGATCTCAAAGTGTGTCTAGAACATTCTTTTTGTGTATCACATGATCCTCCTAGGACACTGAATACAATATTATTCCATGAAGGAAGACTACTACAAACAGATTTATGTACACTTGGTAGAGCCTATTCACAATTACTATGAACATTTCGTTGGTGTTCTTCATGCCAAATGGCTTCACAATGTATTCATAGTGGCCGTATAAACTACTGAAATCCATCATCAAGATATCCTCATTTCATAGTCGAATCTAATGATAACCTGATCTGAGGTCTATCTTCAAGAACCATCTTTCCCTATTCATCTGATCGAAGAGTCATCAATCATCAGTAAGGGATACCTTTTATTCATTGTCACCTAGTTCAGACCTCATAAGTCCATTCATAAGATCAATATTTCATTTCCTTCTTGGAAAATAACACTGCAGCACCCAATGGTGAAATTATGGGCCTTAGGAACCCTTTCCTCTACAAGAAATCCTACAATACCCTCATCTCACGGAGCTTTGGGGGAGCCATATGATATTTAGGGGTACATATTGGTGTCATCCCAAGGTACAAATCAATGGATAGGTCTACATATCTATGATGAGGTAGTCCTGGAACATCCCCTAGAAAGATTTTCACACGCTCATCCACCACTATAGGAGACTATGGACTCATCTCATCTACTCTACCAAGGGTAATGCTAGTTAACTGGTGAGCGATCAGCTATACCCTACTATTTTTGATTCCATACCATGATGCTCTATTTTAGATATTGAAAACAATAGAAAATCTATTTTCATTTTCGTGTATACATTGCACTCTGCATGTAAAATAGTCAATCTAAGCATGAACTGTAGATATATACTCCAAACCCAAAATGACATTATAAGGCCTCAATTCCACTAATAATAGATCCCAGGAAAAGATCTCACCTCCATGAGTAAGCTTAGACTATCAACATCAATGTTTAATCATTGAATCCCGTCCCATATGAGTCTCTACTCATATGTATTGACCTAATGGCTCAATCGAAATCTTTGAGCTCTGAATAAAAAATGTGGTAAGGAATAATTTACTGACTGCTCTTTTTATAAGAACTGAAGCTAAAGTTTAGAATACATAGATCGTACCTTGTATCATCTCTGGTACATCGGAACCATTTTCCTCAGTTGCCTGAAACTGAGCCTGTCCCTATACACCTACTCCTGGAGCACGTGGTGGATAATCTTGGGGTGGTGGTGGTAGTACCTCATACCAACACCCACCTCCTTCCACTCCTCTCACTACATTTCTAAGCACACTTCCTAGAGGAACACCTTGTTCTCGTCTCTACCACTACCTCAATGGTCCCTTGATCATCTATCAGTCCTTTGAGTGGTGAGGGGGGTAATCCCGAGCCATGGTCCCTTGCCCACCATATGTGTATCATACTATGCTCTTCTGATAACTCCCTCTACACTAAGATCATTGTACGACTGATCATGAGTCTTAGGGTCATCCTCAAAATGGTCTAGCCTATTTGGGCCTCTGTGTCATCTGTTGGATACCCTCTAGGGATGACTAATCCACTTTTCACTTGGTGGTAGTCCCTCTTTCTGTTCCATCTACAAAGTCTCTCCACTAGTAGAGCTTACTCTAGCACCCCATCCTTTGTAGGGATACTGAGGAAAATCATCGATGCCCTGATCTCTGGTCGAAGTCATTTCTAAAAGGCCTAGGCCTTGAAAAAAGTGTCCTTTACCACATCCATAGAGTAACGGGAGATGTTTGTAAACCTCATAGAGTACTTATCCACTATCAGTATTCCCTTCTGTAGGTGAAGTAGCTTATGTATGAACACTGAGCGCAAAGTCAGAGGGAAGAAATCCTCCTTTTAAATTAGGTGAAGGTCAGACCAGGTGAGGGTCTCCTAATCATGAGTATAGATAGTAAAATTTTTCCATCTCACTATCGATCCTTATAGAAGGATCACAGTTAGAACTACTATCTAGTTATGTGGCATCCTAACTAAGTGGAATAATCCTATCATTTCCTTTATCCATTTTTCAATGACATGAGGATCTATCTCTCCCATTATCCTGGATGTTTTTTTGTCTATGGAACTCATGTAAGGCACTGAGCCTATGTGTCTCCTCTACCAGTATTTCCTGTAGTAATTCTTGACCAATGGGTGGTGGTAATGCTGAGACACCACCTGAATGAGACATCTCGGGCAAAGATTTATGTACCGAATCCTCATAACTCTATGGACCATTATCGTGGTCATGCACCGGAATACTTGATGGATGTCTACATAGAGGCATCATGAAAGAGATCAAGATGAATCAAGATAAATAGATTTTACCTGGTGAGCTGACTCTAAATCATAAAGATCATGAGAAAACATTCAAGGACATATACAACCAGTTTTTTCATAAAACAAGTTGGATAGTAGAATTAAGGGTCGTAATGTATGGATACATTGGTTGTCTCACAAACACCTGACTCTTGGGCCTAAAATCTGAACTTAAAAAACATAACACTATTTCCATAAAATCATTTACACACACATGGTTCTTCTAGTAGATCCAACTACCCTTTTATACTATATTTTAATAACATGTCCCCTAGGGCCCGTGTTGTGACTACTCTGAGCCCACCTTCCATAGGCCAGGGGATGATGACTAGCACAGAGTAGGAATATCCCACAAAATGGAAGGAAATGACATTAAACCTATACACATGCAAAAATCTAAAACTGTGGAAGGATTATACAATGTAAACCAAAACTATCATTGAAAAATATTCTGAGAGTAAAATATAAACTGAAAGTACAAAGGTGCCAGAATAGAAGCCCAATACCACAAAGGAATGTGCAACTGCAACAATCCATCCACTCGAGACCCTACCCAAAGGGTATGATAAGTGTATCTTCCTATAGTCATAGAATTATTCGTGTCCTCCTAGTCTCACTAAGAACCACTTGTTCCTGCACCACCAAGGTCTTCATTGAAGCATCATTAACTTGTACGAGACAAGACATGAGCAAGAAAAGTCTGTGTTGGGGTGAGTAACACAATACATTGTAAGGGGCCTCAAACCACAATTGAATGACCACAATGAAAGACCACAAAGTAAGACCACAAAGAAATGATGGCTCACACAAGATATAACTCAATATATAGAATGTAAGATTATAAACCGTAAAGAAGAATCAAGTTGTACTATTGAGGGACCCTTCCCTGATTAGTCAGAAAGGATTGATCGGCTGCTGGACCACTGAGGTCTGCTTAGAAAGTGGACCACTATGTTTCACTAGGAAACTGGACCACTGGGGTCCACTCAGCAAATATACCACTATGGTTTGCTCAGCTTCTGAATAGCTGTGGTGTGCTCGGATACTTGGCCATTGAGGCCTGCTTAGCATATAGTCCACCAAGGTCCCACACGTCATATCCTTCATGTAACATCAATTCATAGAATTTCCACTCTCTATTGGGCTTGATTCTAAGAGAATATTACACTGAAGCCATCAATCATATCATGACTTCCACTAAAACTCACATATAGTGTACCCAAAGGGATGTCTCATCACATGGGTCCAAATGTTGTAGACAGTGTGTAGATGGACACCCGGTATGAATGATATTTGGATTTTAGTAAAAATGTTATGTTTTCTTCACAGAACTTTCTAACTAGGTCGCGCCAACCTGAACAACCCGGACCATGTGACCCGCATGTCACAAACATGTTTGGAGACCTAATCAGAACAGGTTTGTTGACTCGACCCGACCAGGTTTGGTCAGGGACGACACTGTCTAGAAATGTACAATTGTCAGGCCCATGGGGACTTGTTGGACCAATCGTATTTAGACCATGGGTCTATCACCCAGGTCGCCCGGTGACCCGGTTCTAATCTGGTTCGGTCCACTCTGACATAGTTAGACTGATTTAGGCCAATAGGGCCTCCTGGAAGCCTAGTTTCCCATTCGGCCCAATCCGTAATTTGGTGGCCCAACATAGGTCCATCCTAGATTCGTACTGGAAAATGATTCACACAACCTCATGGGCGGCTAAGGCCAACTGCCTCCCCCTGCATGTGGTCCAACTTGGACCTTCTCCCACATACACTACTACCCGCCCACTAGGATGCTACACCTAGCGCGGCGCCCCACAAACACCACTATCCTGAACTGTCATGGGCCTTGGTTGTCGCGGCCTCTACCGCCCCGGAGTGCTTCTGGGGAGCACCTCCTACCTCCCATGGCTGCCACCACGGTCTCCTACCCAGGCCACTGGACTTGTTCTAGTTGTCAGTTTCACAATCCATCTCATCTTCTTGGATTATTGGGGTTTTATAGTCACTACAACATATTCCTCTTTGTTTTTTCCATCTCTCTAGAGTTCCTTCCTCATTTGGAATCACCCCAACAATGATCGGACATAAAAACATGGGTCCTTCGGCAAATAACAAGTTAATAGAGAGGGGGTATCAAAGATAACATCCAATGAACAATCCAACCTTTATTCGTGTTGGCACAAAATTAGTCTTGTTAAAGGGATCACAGAGAATAAACATACATCAATATGATTTAATCCGCATAACCAATCCCAATATAAATATTTCTAATCCTTCATAAGGAATAAATCTCTAGATCAACATGTTAGAGGGTTGAACAACATTCTCCGTTTAGAGGGGAGAATAGGGGAAAAGAAATCGCTATGATTTAAGTCCCTACTAAGGAAAATGATATCAATCTAGAAATATCACTCTTTGTCCTTATTCATTCATTATAGGAATTATAGGGTTTTTTATTAACCCTGAATCACTATTTAATTATATATGGAAGACACACTGCATGTTGCAGCGTCACCACACCGATTCATTAACGATGTTCATTAATGGATTTAGGGTTTCCTTGTCAACATACCTTATCATTTACTCAGCATTTCACCACATATGTAAATGTAGATTATTTCTCCATCACCCATATCTCATAGAATTCGTTCTCCAACTTTGTAATAAGAATATGAGGAAATTAAATGTTTTGAAATTACCTTCTAAAATCATACCACTCTATATGGAGTTAATTTCTTTATATATAATTATTATTATGATGAGAGTAAACTTTTTATATTATTTTTCTTCAAAATGAGGTAAAACATATACTTTTTCATGATAAAAAAACTAGAAAATGGAAAAAATCATTTCAATGGTACTACACCATTCTTAAAAAACAAATGTATTTTCACATCAACTAAAATAATGTGGATGGTTCCCCATGAAAGAATATGAAAAACCATTTTTCTTTATTTTATCATTTTTAATATCAATATTATTTAGGGATTAATAATTTTTCATAATTATATAAATGATATTTTTTATTCTATCCCCCATATAATTTTTTCCTATGAGAATAATCAATGAAATCTAAATCACATTATTCCAGTCATTAAATACACACTAAAAAACATATTGGGAAAAATAATCCTATTTTGAAAAAGTTATTATGAAAATTCATTTATATTATGTATCAATTGTGAAAAATTTATTTGAAACATTTACATCATACGTTCAACCATATCCTTCCATGACCATTATTTATTTAAATCCGTCATGATATTTTTTAATGCAAATGTGAATTATCCAAACCGTACCCCAATGAGTTTCAAAATTTTAATTAATTAAGGTCACACTACCCATTAAATATAATGACAGGTGAGATATACTCAACCAAATACTTTTTTGGTTATTACACCTAGATGGATTTATATATAAACCACATCCACTTTTAGAATATTTAGGGGGATAATTGTTTTAGGAAAATGGCACACATTTTTTTATGATAACATCAGGTTTTCTCCTATTTATGGTATTTTCCTATGGTTTCTCGCTAATATTTTATATCATAGATTCAAAATTTTACTATAACGTAATCTAATAGTAACTCTAATGATCTATAAAATTAATATATGAATTATAAATCATAATAAACGAATACTATAAAAAAAATTACAATCCATTATAGAACAATATTGATTTATTATAATTGAAAACATGTAAAAATAAATACCAATTTCAAAAAATATCCACTACATCTCCCAATTAGTTCTTCCTAATTTTTACCATTCATAAATTTATCTTACATGAATCCTACCTTGATAACTTGGGTAATGGATTTATAAAAAATGGTGATATCATATTCTAATTAAGGAAAAAAGAGAGAGATAACAATTTACACTTAAGCATAAATAGTGAAAAATAGTATGATAACATTATCTTAAATAATTAAAATCATACCTAATATATCTTATATCATAAAATTGAAACATGGTATAATGTTTTTTAGTTCATATGAAATGAATCATA
This sequence comes from Viscum album, assembly GCA_963277665.1. Taxonomy (NCBI): domain Eukaryota; kingdom Viridiplantae; phylum Streptophyta; class Magnoliopsida; order Santalales; family Viscaceae; genus Viscum; species Viscum album. The sequence continues at coordinate 246,587,013 of OY728165.1, forward strand.
ATGATATAAAAGAACCAAATCCAAGGAAATATAAAATTGGCCTAAGAACATGTCCTAAAATTATGAGTAATTTTTTCTTAATCATAATCATATAAGTACTATGTCAAGTCTACCCAATAAGACATTCAAAATTATTTATTCTTGGTTTAATTGAACTTGTACCTATTTTAGGATTTGGAAATCCTCTTGTGTAACCTCTTACGTCAAGATTGGGTTAACCTCTCAAGTATTCATTTATTTTAGGGTTGAGATAAATTATTGTGTACCCTTTTATCATGTATAATGTTAATCATTACACACTGAATTGGAGAGATATATAATTATGACCCCTTCTTTCACATAATCATAATTCCATTCATAATTATGAAAAAATATAAAAACATCATTAATCATTACTTAATTAATGGAAAATAAAACATCTTTTAATTAAATTTGGTAATAGTAATCATAATTTATCTATTGAGATAATTATTTAATAATTATTGGATAATATCCCAGTTATATAATATGTAATATCAAAGGATGTTATAATAAATGGAATTTTACTTTAAATGATAACAAGAATATTTCGTGATGAAAATATCATTATCATTTCAAAATCATGTATTAAAATATAAAAAATGTGACAACTATTAAGGAATAAATTTTCATAGAAAAAAACATGTAAACATTTTAAAAAATCATTAAACCATTGAGTGGTTAGGTAGGTGGAAAATTAGGTTCATTTTATCTTTATTATAAAATGATTCCTTTCAAATTTGTTGTACAAATTCAAATATACCTCTTTTGGAAGATGAACAAAAGATTAATTTTAAACAATTTATTAAAAGTAAAAAATGGGAAAAATAAATTTAATCAATCATAATAAATTATTAAAATATTATTGAGTTTTTTAGAAAACATCGAAATGGAAGAAGAATAATTTATTTCCGAAAAGATAAAATAATGACACTATTCAATAAAAACATCATTACTATATCATGGGTTATTTAAAAAGTAAAATGACATGAAAAAATTAAATATCCATATATATTTATAATATAATAAAATTATATAGTTTTATGGTCAATAGATCATGAAATTTCATTTTTATAAGCATAATATTAAACAAACCCATTAATTAATGGTATTTTCATGTGAATTATGTACCTTAAGTTAAACTATAGTCATTGGAATCTTCCGAAGGCCTCATACAAAAATTTGAAGAAAATAAAAGGCACATTTTGAATAAAGGCACTGGTTCAGGAAAACCCAAAAGGCTGCACAATATAGCCAAGGATCAAGTGTAAAATCGTCCCAGAGTTCGTAAAATGTGGTGCCAAAGGAATATTTTTCATGCCATACAAAATTTTGTCTGAGAAGTGGAATGTTGTGCGCCACGCCGAAAATTGAAAGCTTACAACTAAATAAAAGGGTTTTCAACGACGGCTGAGTCCCGCACACCCTCCGCGGCACATATTCACCTATAAATATCAAGGCACCCCCTTGCTTCGGGGGAAGTAGAATATGAATCGTCTCCCGGGTGCAAAATTCACCTCATTCGTGTAAAATGATGCCTTTCAGTTAAGGTATTTTCCATGACAGGTTTTCTAGGGGTACAAATTTGCTTGGGTCCACTAGGGAATGATCCTCGCCCAAGTCAATTGGAGTTGGGCCACTTGCAGACAAACAATTCAACTTGCTTGCAAGCCCTTCAACTTGGGTGCAAGAGCATCCAATTGCGTCCAAGCCCTTCCACTTGCACGCAAACCCTTTCACTTGTGTGAATACCTTCTACTAGCGCGCAAAACCTCTACCCCTATTTTCATGTAAACTTATTCCATTTTCCCTCATTCCTTGTTTTCCGCTCAACCTGGCCTTTTAACCCCAATAGTCCCCTCTTTCCTTGCATATTGCTCACAAGACACTCTTTTTTCATGCAACCCCTTCGTCTTGTGTGTCTCTTTTGTCATGTGTTGGATGTCTCTCTCCAGAAAACCATCATTGAGCGCTTCTTACAGGCAAAACACCTATTCTACACACCCTTCTCCCGTACGGCCCACCAGGCATGTACGAAGTGATATCAAGGTCCCTTGGGTGGTGCTTCATGTTGTGTTTCTTCACCTAATTATTCTTCTCATAGGCACACAAATGGGGATTACTTCTTCACATAGTCTCGCTAATGTGGCCGCTCAATGGATCACCCCACAACACCCCCTCATCATTGTCAGTGCCTTACCTTCACAAAGGGTTTAAGCGTGTAGGTTATGTAAGTCCTAGTGGTTTGGAGTGAACCCGCCTCGTCTGAGCTATAGGAATTTAAAATGCTAAGCACCCGCATCCCCATCACATGACCTTATGACATGGTCTCACCTTGTGCCTCATATATGGGGTACCCTGTCTTAGACATTTTGTATGCCTACTTGCCTCCACAGGAATGAGATATTCCTCAAATAGAATTAGATCCTCTTTGTTAGAGTGGCTTCTATCTGTGGAGAAGGGAAACCAACATTGTGCAATTTCCATTCCATTCTTGTGGGATAATCTTTCCATGCTTCCCCTCCTCTCTTCATTGATGCCGAGGACCCGAGGGTGAAATGGGAACCAAAATTCTCCTCTCTTCCATGCCAAATCCCACTCCTGTTGTTCTTTTTCACCGCTCGGGCCTCCATCCTTGAGTAAGTCTAAATCTCCATATCCTTGGGCTATGAACCACAGGTAATCCCATGATTCCTTTTTGGGATACTAACCGCTTTTAATCCTCACATAACTACCCCCAAACGCACATTTCATCACATGATCGTTTAGTGTTTAATTCCTCTTGTTCTCACATTAAGCATGACTCACGTGTGCTTAGAGTAAGCATTGACCATGACATCCTCTTTCGGCCTCCCTGGAATGTAAGCCCCGACACCATTCTGAACTAAATGTAATTTGATCCTTTCAATGTCTAGGTTTGTAGGATGCCTCCTCGAGGCTCATTCCCATCAACCCTTGGTCCCAACCACTTCATGTCGGCTCACCAACACCATTCTGAACTATGTGGTCATTGATCCTTGCCAAGGCAAAGTACATAGAACACCTCCCGGAGGTTCAAGCCCAACAACCATTTGTCCCGACCACTTCACGTCGACTCACCCACACAATTATGAACTACATAGACTTTGATCCTTATCTCCCATGGAAGGTATATAGGAAGCCTTCCTGAGGTTAAATCCAAACCCACATTAGTCCTGACCCCTTCACATCGGTTCACCAACACATCTCCTGAACTACGTGGACTTTGATCCTTACCAAGGAAATGTATATAGGAATCCTTCCTAGGGTTCAGGACCATCCACCATTATTCCTTACCCCTTCTTGTCAGTTCACCAACACTTCTCCTGAACTATGGGGACATTGAAACTTTCCCAAGAAATATACGTAAGAAGCCTCCACGACATTCAAGCCCAACTCCCATTGGTCCCGACTTCTTCACGTCAATCCACCCCCTTCCAGTATGATGTTAAACTATAATCCCCTTTATTCCCCGCATGACACTAATCTATCCTATAATTCGTTGAAATCCATTGAACCCAAACTAGAGATAAGCCATAGGAAACCCAATCAATGGTAAGTTGTTCTGTTCCCCATATAGCGGTAAGATGTTGTAGTCCACAATCAATGGTAAGTCATCGTAGTCCCCTTTTTTGGGAACCACTTATCTTGTCTACCATCAACCCTAAGACCAGCCTAGGCTGCTAGCTACGCCTAAGCCCCAATGTGGCATTAATTAACCGTCATCTGCACACACTCTGATTCCATGCCCCATCCTAAAATACGTAGACATTAATCCTTTCTAAGGAAAGGTACGTAGAAAGACTCCATGAGGTTTAAGACCATTACACATGTATCATCCTGGTATCTCCCTTAATCGGATGTGTTTCAGGAAGGTCACTATCCAACCTAGAGGGTCCCTTACTCTGGGTCACATCAATACGGGTCACCTTATTAGGTGTCCCATAGTTTCACCGAACTACGCAGACTTTGATTCCCTACAAGATGGATATGTAGGAAGACTCATCGAGGCTCAATCCCAAATTCACCATCACCATCATGTCATCTCTATATTTCTCTCCATAAACTCTAAACATTCCATGTCCATCCTGATTCTTTACCTGGGCAACCACATCCACGTGAAATCATGTCACCCACTTTCTCACTGCTCTGAGAATCAGTGTTGCCTCTAGGTGTTTCACCTATCTGGTCCACTCCAGTCAATGCTATGATCAATCTGATCCATCTCTTCTAGATGTTTAAATGGTGGAATACGTTGTGTTAATCATGGACAGATGAGGGAAACCACAGAGACATGCCTGTGGCATATAATTAATTGCATTCGATGTGGGAGGCCTCAGGCTTCTGTAGCCTAATGAAAACCTATCATAAGGGGAATAAACCCATACAATCCAGTGTTCCAGCATCCAGATACACCAGGGATGTCCAATGTGACAACTCCACTGAATGAAGGTTTCTTCCCTGACTGGGCCACTTTGAATGACCTGACAGAAGCAGTGTATTTAACTAGAGTCCATGAAGACAAGGTAATAGGAAGAGTTTCAAGAACAAAGTCTCAATCTATGTGGGAGACCCAGACTAGGTGAAATGTTATGAGGACGAATCCCTAAAAGAGGGAACTGACATCCCATTATCCCATTTAGATCATAGAGAAATTGTATCTGAACAAGTGACAAATTTCACCAGCCATTGGAATGTAGGAATGCGGGGAAACAGTCAGCGCGTCCTCCAAAGAAAATGGATGTGCACACCCCGACAAAACTGTCAGAAACAGAAATGGTGAACCCAATATAAATTAATCTACTCAATGTGGGGATTAGAAGAATTTGAGACATCAATGGAATAATGTGTCACTAGATCAATTTATCTGGCACCAGGCCCTTCAATGAAAAAAGTGGGCCAGGCATGAAACTCACCAGATGTTGGGGAAGTTGAATGTTGGACATCTCTTTGTGTGACGTTGTCAGCGTGGATCGTTCATTCCATCCATGGATGACTGAATGGTGCTATGGCACTAGAAGTTGATTTCCATCATGCAACACTAATCTTTTAATATCCCTAACTTTCTAGACTCACAATGTTGTAACATGAAACCGATCTCCTCACATCCACCGATGTGGGGGTAGGGGAAATGTAAATGAAGTAATATCTCATGGGTCCACCTCTTCTGCAAAAAATTCCACACCCATAACTGTTGGGCTCCCATGCCCCATCTCCCCTTCTGAAATCATCCAAAAAGGGTGATAAATGACCTCGTCTGACCATACGAGGAGGAGGGGATCATCCCGTCTAAGGACATGGCCTGAAAAGTCCTAGAGGGATCTGTGCCTCATCACAACCACCATCCCTAGGGCCACACATGAAGCCACTTCTCCCTACTCCGACACAAAACTGTTTTGGGATCCCCTCCACGGAATGCTTTGACGACTCCCTCTCGTACACCGATGAGGTGGGGGTGTCTGAACCATCCCAACTGGGATCCCATTCCAAGGGATCCCAAGGAGGGCCACCACTAGGCCGCACAGAACCACCACCTTACCCCATGAGTTGAGAAGCAGGTAAGCTATGTGCCTGCACTACGAGCCCCAATCCGGTAACCCCAACACAAGCGTCGGGCGCAGGCCGAGGAGATTCTGCCAAGGGGCGTCAATATCAATGACTATCATGGATCATGACACCACTGACATATACCATCATCCTCCTATTTATGCTTAGTAGGGGAACTCATACACCTGGCTCAGATCGAGGCCCCAACCTCTCCATTGAAAGGCTGGGTCAAATCTCCTAGTTTCCAGCGTAGGGAGGGCCCACTGCGGAATGACCCACGGCAATGACACCCAGTATGGAGATCCTCCCCATACCACCACCAATAAGAGCGTTGGCACTACTAATTTCAAATTTTGGCATGAAGGTCCACCCCAAGCCACATTCAATCTGAAAGACCGAGTACAAATGCATGTTCCACACTCTGGACATCGGGTATGGAGTTGTTCCTCCCGCCACAATCCACTAATGCATATATGTAACACATCCAATAAATATCTAGTGCGGGGGCCTTACCCATGTCCTTTTAGCAACCATTGATTTTCCTCATGAACCCATAAACCAGAGGAGTGAATGTCAGCTGCGCTTCATCAGCACCCTGCACGGAGGTCCTAACCGTGTTCAGCTTGACACGTATAGGACCCTCCTCGTGCTGAAACTTCTTGGGGAAATAAGCATGAAGGCCTGACCCATGCTTCTACCAGCTTCGACAGAGGTCCTAACTACTTCAATTCTTCCCGTGGAGATTCCCTCCGCACATCAGCCAGTGGACGCAGACGTCCTCCAGGTGTTCCTTTTAACATCTGTCTAGGTGCTCCTCACTCCCCTCCTCATTCAAGAGGAATTAATCTCCACCCCAACACCAGTTTAGCTGACGGTCCTCCCCGATATAGAAATATACCCTATCTCAAAGAGCCATATTGGGGCAGAATAGCTGGTCATCGCGTTCATAAAAATAAGGTAGGGAAGGTTCAAGACAATTTTAATCATGTCTGCTTCTTACATTCTGAAGTAGAATATGATTCAGTAATGGAATCCTTGACTAGATCCTCCATGTTAAGGACCGAGGTAAGAATGAGGTGCATCGACCTCATTCTTCCGGAATGCGAGGTCCACTAAATCCATGTCTACCTCCACAGATACATCTAAGAGGACGATGTTTTGGTGTCTCCGTAGGTTTATACTATGCAATATCTAACATCATTAATGGGAACATTCTCTACATCACCTAAAGATTATGAAGAGTTATTCTGGTGACTGATGGAAAATGAGCAACAACATGGTCCACCACCAGCAGATGTAGGCCCTATGAAAATGCAGTCACCAGCCCGTGTAATCCTGATGTGGTGTCCATGACACTACATTCATCGGAGGATAGCCAGAGATGCAACATTTTGTCATACTACATGCCTTATTCTCCACTAACAAGCCTACAGTCTCAACTGCCTACATAACTACCTCTATCGGTTCCCATGCCGCCTCCAATTAATTACTGGGGAATGAGGGGATAGACCCCGAATCCGGGATGAGGATCTTGTGGGACATAATTGCAGTAGACCATTTCTGAGAGATGTTTTGGCCAGTCACAGCACCAATATTCATTGCATCAGAATCTATCACCCATGAGTAAGTTTGATTCTTTCGCCAAACCCTATGGGTTACCCAATTCCATCAATGTCATCAATGAGTGGACTAACTCATGAGTCAGGCGTGCTTCGAATACATTTTCCAACAATACCATCTGGGGGATCTCGCCCCACTCCCTGTGGATCAGCACCCTGTGTCACCGGGCAGCCATATGACCCTCCAAAAATGAATTTTCTAGAGAATTAAAGTGCTCCACATGATTTTCAAGGAGGATTCCCCCATGTAACGATCAGTGGCTACGGGCAGTATGTTGCCCCCAACTTTAGTTCCATCAGACACCCACCCAACATTCCTGGAGATATCGAGGATATTCCTCCAGAGAGAGTCATGTTTAACATGGTGATCTATCAGAGAAAGATACATAGATAGAACACCTTAGGGAAATCATACACCCAGATAGATCCACATCCTATGGACCCATTAGGAAGGGCTACTCACCAGGAGAAAAATCTATTGGGACTTCTCATACCCACCAAGGTATTGGTCCTCAGCCAAAATCTTAATAAGGGTGTGGAGCACCTTGGAGCGGTCAAACCCTACGACCCATCTGGCTCAGCACAAAATACAAAGGATGATCCTGAGAATGTAACGTTGTATCAAAAATTCACAGAGCACAAGAAGATAGTCGATTAAATCATTACTGAGCATGCCGCGAAGCAACGACCAGAATATAGTGATCCGCATCTAGGGCAGCAAGGGCAGGAACAATTTTCCCATGGTGAATTACCTCAAGGAAACCCTGATCATCCTTCCATCACAAATAGGGTAGAGTCCAGAACATATGGAAAGAGGGCACGATATGTATCGACAAATCTGTCCGAGATACATAATAATTCACAGGACCCAGCTCAAGTTTCCCCTACTGCTCCATAGGTCATCCCACCAAATGATCCACGATTTTCTGGGCCAAACTACCACGTTGAATGACCCACAAAGGAACTAGTGGTCTGGTATCCCCATCAGAACAATATCCCCACCCATATGATCCCATGATAGCATTCATTGCTCACCTTGAGGCATTCGAAACGTGATAGGTGGTCATCCTGCCTAATTGAATGCTGTCTCCAGCATTGGTGGTGGACATGCCAGCACCTCTAGGTTTTGGAAATCCCCCTTCGCCCCCTTTAATGGTATGGGATTCCCTTTGCAGTATCTGAACCACTTAATTTCAAGGTCTGGACCCATGCTAGGATCTCAAGTGTAGTAGGTAGTAGCCAATATCTAATTCTTCATACAGAAATTGGAAGGTCCGGCATTTTTCTGGTACAACCAGTTTCCCATTGGGTCAGTAGATGGTAGGGGAGATATTCATATGAAATTTTTTACCAGTTTAGTTCCACCAATCAGAAGATGAGTATTGCAGACCTCTTCAAGTGATAGAAGAGGCCTGATGAGCCTGTTGTAGATTTTTTCTCCCAGTGAAAAGGGATCACAGACTCCCTAGACATGCTGCTGACTATAGAATAGCTACTAATGATGTGTGTGGGGAATTTATAGATAGAACTAGTCCCCTCTTTGATCACCCAGAACTACCTTGGTGGATTTTGAGACTTCTCGGATATGGACCAGTGCCTAGAGTAATCCTTACAGTAGGCCAACAAGGCATGCACGTTGCCTCCTGTAATTTCCCTAAGAAGGGAAGCTAAAGATAAGCCCACTGTAGTGGCCCAAATAAATGGCCCCATGAAACTAGAGTTGTTACTAGTGGATCCAACTCCATATCCATGAATATTCCCTACACCTCAGGCATAGCCTCTGGCTCAATAGTGCCCACCTCAGAATCGTATGGCTCCCCCGCACAATGCGACGCCACCTGCCATAAAAGATAACTAGGTCCCACTTCTTCGCCATGTTCCTCAATCCCCTCACTAGGGCCAGGATCCCATAGCCCCCTTCTAAGATAGGAGAAACCGAACCTACTCATTCAACGAGGCTCAAGTCCTCAATTATTTCCGATTATCATTGGAAAGGGGATTGCACTGTTGCAAGAATGAAGGAGGCTATAATAGGCGGTTCTCATTGATGTCCTTAATTACATCCCTTATCACTAGATCCTGGGGAACACCCTTAAATGGTGTTATTTGATAAAATAGTGTCTTCATGACCAGGTTGATAACAATGTATTCAGGTTTGGCCCAACTCTAGTACATATGGAATGTGTATTCATGAAGCTCAATATCACTAGTGACAGTGAAGGAGAATGGATCAGGTTTCTCACCATGTATGCTAGAATTATGATGACATGATGGCTCATAAAATAGTCATCTGTGCCCATGGAATTATTCATGTATCCCTGAATTGACGAGAGCCTTTAGAATCCATAGCTACTATATCTACATCATTGTCTCATTTATCTGCTTCCCAAAAGAGCAAACACCGACATCAGAATAAAAAACGAAGTCCCCCGACATGATTTCTGATGTATAAGAGTGACAGGAGAATCCGCCCAATGACCCTAGCTGGAGTCAGCCTCAACGTAGCATCAGAAATATAGATGTCGGAGTGCGCCAGTCAGTATTTTCAGCCAGGATATACAGGCTACCAAAACTAGGCAGAAAACCTAGAGTAGTTCTCACCACACGTAACCTTCTCATCTTGTGTCATCAGATCCACCTTCTCCCCTATTTTTGTTGTTTGATCAGGCAGAGCCACCATAACTCCATTGTGACCATCCATGCTCTGTTATGGACCGGACTCAGTCATATGGACCTCACACAGTAGTCACCTTATAGATATCAACTACTGAGCAGTAGGACATTCCTAGCACCAGTAGTCCATCTGTCCAGCCGGTAGGTCTTGCCATACCTCATGTTAAAGAGAAAAAACTTGTAATAAGAAGTTAATGCCTAGAATGAAGTTATTATTTCCTCAAAAAAATTTCCAGCATACACGCAAGGCTGTCCATCCTTGGGTCCCATCGCCTATCAACATTAATGTGTGTAGCCCTCGCACAAGATTTATGATTCCCCCTCTAGTTCAAGAAGACGGTACCATCCATAGAACCCTTCCATGATGAGGTGGTTGAGAACAGTAAATGTCAAGACATCAACTCATTTTTTGGAGATGATAAAATGCTCTCCCATATTAGGGCACATTCTCCAACTGTACATAATTGGCTAGTATAATGGCATAGAGATTCATCATAGTTTTGTTGACATATGATCTGAGATGGACCAAATCTCAACTCAGTCACTGCGAAATCTGGGGTTGTCCAAGGATGATATGAGTCCCTCTGATATGATAATTCAAGGTTATAATATGAAAGAATATTCACTGGTCGTCATGATTATCCTAAACACCCAGTTCGATGGCCTAGTTGCAACCACCAATATCATGGTTGTATCTCAGGACACTGGATATAATGCATTGGTGGGCAGGCCATGGCCCCACTAACATTTGATGGTTCCTTCATTGTATCTACTGTGCCAATTGCACTTCTTTAATGGTCGATCGGGAATACTAAAAGGTGACATGTCTCTGTATTCCTCTTGTGAATCCCACTATCTGGATGCTGACTATTACATGTGTTAGAACAAGCAGATTCAGGCTAAGGAGGTTGAGCACGCTCCAGCCATGACTGACCAATGGACAGAACTGGATGATGCCCACACCATTCTAATCCACTAATTGGAGGATACAACCCCGTACATGGTACAATGCTTCTTTGTTTCTGGAACAAGGTGAGAGAACATTCCCAAGTCTAAGAGAGGCCAAAAATCACATCATTATCCTATATGAATCAAAATTGGGTGATCTTAGATCCCCCTACATCCATAACGTATCGAGATGTATTCCCCATGGAAAGAGCAATATGACATAATTTTTCTCGTTGGGCTAGGATAAATCGGCTCAAGCTGACGTGTCTCTATTGTGTTGATATCATCAATTATGGCCCCTTAGGCCTAATACCTAATGGGATCAGATCAAAAACCTTCATTTCTATGGTTTGGGCATCACAGGAGTACCCAGATGCAGTGTCCACCTCCACTCAAGCTGGTACCAATCTCCCACAAGGATCTATAGACACATTGGAAACTCATCCAGCCAAGGATCCCACCACCATAAGTGATGAATAGGATTTAGAAGACACTCCCCCTCCTTTGATGAGGGCGTCTCCACCATAGTTGATGAATTCGTTCAATTGAACATTGGCAGTGAGGCATACCCAAATTCTACATTGATCAGTGCTGCTATGCACCTCGAGGAGAAAAAATAGTACATTGAATTCCTAAAACAAAATCATGAAGTATTTTCAAAGATTTATAATGAAATTTCAGGGTTGGAACCCCATGTAGACATCCACCGCCTCAGATTCCTAGCAAACCACCATGGGCATAAGCAGCCTCCCAGAAAGATGCACCCTTTTCATGGTACCATGGTCGGGGCCAAAGTCAATAAGCTCATCAGATCCAATTTCGTTAAGGAGGACCAGTACCCCAAATGGATAACAAACATTGTGACAGTTAGTAAGAAGAACGATTGATCAGTTCCTACATCGACTTCCAAGATCCCAACTGTCATTTCCTGAAGGATTATTTTCCCCTCCATGTAACTTAATCATTAATTAACACTACAACTGGGTTCCAAGACCTCCCCATCATGTATGGGTACTACCAATATAACCAGATCTGAATTTCTCCCAAAGAAGAGGATTTTAAGGCCTTAATGGCACTAAAAGGTACTTTTTGTTACCATGTCATTCCTTTTGGTCTAAATAATGTAGGTGCCACTTATCAACGGGTTATGCATCACTTATTTAATATGACCCTCGAGACACTGGTGGAATGATGCGTAGATGATCTGGTGGTTAAATATCACCAGTGTGAGTTCCATCTCAAAGACCTTGAGAACAAATTCAGCTTCCTCCATTCTTATCACCTAAAGATGAACTCATTTAAGTGTGCCTTTGGGGTCTCCAAAAGGAAGTTTCTTTGCATTGCTGTAATATACAGAGTCATCGAGATTGAACTGGAGAAGATCAAGGACATTGTCCAGATGTCTCCCCCAAAAAACAATTGGGATCTTCGACGTTTCCAATTCCACTTAGCCTACATACACTGATTCATCACGATAATGAATATAAAGTGTAATCCCTTTTCTAGACCCATGAATAAATAATTCCTACAATTGGGATGAAAATGGTAGGCAACAAATGAGGAAATCAAGAAGTATCTGCTCTAGTCACCAATATTAATGCCACCTATCCCTAGAAAGCTACTTGCCCTTTATGTGACTACCCTGGGACGATCTCTCAACTCCATTCTCTCCCTAATAAAAAATGTAGGAACAAAGAATATTATCTACTATCTTAGATTCATGCTCCCTAATATGGAGACTAGATACTCCACTATCAAGAACTGATTCCTCACATTTTTATTTTCAATATAAAATTTGAGACATTAATTGTAGCTTAATGAGATAAAACTGGTGTCCAGAGTGGATCCACTAAAGTACATCCTGAACCAACCCATACTAACAGATCATCTAGCTCATTGAGAAGCAATCCTTCAGTAGTTATACATCAGGATTTTCCTTTAGAAGGATATTATGGGGAACACTTTCACATATTTCTTTTCCACCCATCCAGATCCCACAGACCAGTCCATGGACGATGATATTCCTAATGGGTCCATACTCTCTATAGATCATGCCACCATGTTCTGGAAAATACACTTTGATGGTGCTTCCCGGAGCCCTACCGACAAAAGGCTCAATGACCCCAGGCTCAACAGAGTAGATTTGGGTATCATCATAATTACCCTAGCAGAAGCCATTTTGTTGTATTCATTCCTGTTGTCAGAAGGCTTCTCCAACAATGAGGTAGAGTATCCAACACACATTACTATCCTTGAGCTCTCCCCCAAGATTGATGTTCCCCCCTTTCATGTTAAAGTGGACTCCGAAATAGTCATCAATCAGATTAGTGGTGACTATGTCATCAATAATCCCTAGATCCTTTCACTGTTGGAACGTACCCACTAACAGATGGCCAAGTTACCATCTAGGCTAGAAATTAATCATGTCCCTCGTTCCAGAATAGTCTAGAATACACCTTGGCTAGCCTAGCTGCATCACATGCGGACCCTAAATAGGATGATTAGATTATCCATGTGTCACACTAGAGGTTCATCACTCCTATCACTCTAGATGACAATGAAAACCCACAGGTAAACAAACTTACCACTGGTGCCTCCACATTGGGACCTCTAGGTCCTCCAAATGTAGTGATTGAGGTGATTCCTGACTATAGAGCCTCCTTTTTTGAGTACCATCTAATTGGTAATCTCTAGGAAGATTGAGCCGAGTGTGAGTGAATCCGCTACCGTGCATTACAATTTACCCTCTAGATTGGTCCTGGTCATGAGAAGATTATCTAGAAGAACATGATTGGTGGGGTTCTACACTGTTGCATTCAAGGAGTTGAGATTTCTCGGGTCATATAGGGGGTTTATGCTAGTTCTTGCCGGGCTCATCAGACTGGGCCAAAACTATCTCACTATATTTGTAGACTTGGGTTTTTTGGCCCACCATGATCTGTGACTGCATGGGGTTCGCCAAGAGGTTCTTTGCCTACCAAATTCAGGCAGACTTGGTTTATCAACCACCATATCCTATTCACACAAATATGTACTCATGGACCGTTGCAGTCTAGGGACTCGATGTCTGAGGACCATATTAACTCGAAACAGCACACCAATGCAGGTTCATCCTGACCACTACAGATTCCATTTCCTAGCGAGAAGAAGATATTCTGCTCAAGGAATTCATGGTCTATTCTATCATTGACTTTGTGATATCCAATATCATTTATCAGGTTGGATTCCTACATGTCGTCCTAACCAATAGTGGTACCAAATTTCAGGTGACCGAGTTGATGAATTCTTATTCCATTTATAACATTTGTTCAAACCATACCTCTTGCTACCACACACAATAGAATGGTATGATCGAGGAGTTCAACAAAACCCCCTCTAGAAATTTGTAGAAAATGTTTGGTCTGAATAAGAATATTTGGATGGAAAATCTCTCTAGGGCCCTCTGGGCTTACAGGACGACGACTCGTAATTTGGCATAGGTGACCCCACACTCCCTATTGTATGGAACAGAGGATTTCCTACCCATAGAGATTTAGTTACCTCCATTATTCACATATTTATATGATCAGAAAGCACTGGATAAGTAGTTTATGTATTACATTCTGAATTGGATGCACTCAACGAGAATAGGCTTCGTGACCTGAAGAATCTGGAGAGGCATCAGAAAAATATATCTTGAGCTTTCAAAAAGAAATTTCACCTCCAATATTTCTTGAAAGGTGACATGGTTTTGGCCTAAAGAACACCAATGACACCTGGACAAAAACTCCCAAATTGGAGCCCAAATTTTAAGGACCATACATCATTCATTAGTTTTATCCTAATATCATATACTCCCTATTTATTATGAATGGTGAGTGTATAAGTCCTCCTACCAATGCCAAGTTCCTAAAGCTATAATTTTCCTAAACAAAGGGGACCTACATGTCCTTAAAAAGTTTTTTACTGCATTACATTAAAGTATATGACATCCCACAAGACGTTAAATCGTACCTAGTGCAACATAAATTTAAACTATTCTATCCATATGACAAGATTTTAAAATGTGTGGTTCTTAAGAATTTAAGGACGTAACACTTTAAAAAAATTTTCCTGTATGATGTTAAACTACAAGAAGTAGATGTACCATTATGGTCCTACATTAACATAAACTACATGTTTTTTCGAATGATGTTAAACTGTAGATGGTCCTGCAAGACCATAAATAGATCAATGACGTTTCTAAATGACTTTGAGCTGCATAGCACCTCAATGAACTACATATGGCATTATTCATACCCTCATATGATACGTAAGAACACTCCGACGTGAGACCAGCCACAATTTTTCTCTTTGACTGCCCCTGTGTGTAGTTCTCTCAGAGGATCTAGCAAGGTGTAGTGTAAACTCATTTGGCCCCGTCGGATCCAGGTTTACGATGATGACCCCATGTGCCCCTATAATTCTTCAATTCTCCCCCATCCTCACTGCATGAAGTTAAATTACATGCCCTTTTTAGAACAACGTATGGAATTATTCCCATGATTATGAGATATGTAGGTGTTCCTATATATTTTTATCTATAGGCCCAACCCCAAGATCCAAGACTAACCACTTCAGTCCAGCCATTCAGCTTAGATACATCCCCAGATTCATGTTGTAGTGTGGGATCATGTCTTCATTTCACATCATGTTTATCAGAACCACCCCATGTGTCCCTCCGTTTTGATGCTTGTCACGTGCCTCATCCTCACTACATGATGTTAATCATCATGGCCATTTTAGAACTATGTAAGACTTGATTCCCATCCTCATGGGATATGTAAGACCTCACGAAAATCTGGTCATTGGGTGCAACCCAATATCTTAGAATCCTCCTTATCATTCTAGCCCCTTTCTCGGAGTTTCTCAAGGGTAGGGGTAGGCAAATTACTATGCTATTATATACCCAATCATGTTGGGCTTGTAACAAACATTCCATGTACCACTTTTTCCTGAGATCACTTCTCTCCCCAATTCTATAACCATATTTTTCGAGTCAGCTGATCTTATGTTAGGCCCCTCGACCCTCTTTGGCGATTCACCAATTTTCCCAGGAGTACTCTAGTTCAGAACCTAGAGATCTTAATTCTACCAAGATCGGATCTCTCCCATTTTTCAGGTTTGGTGTCCCCTTCATTTGGTTTTTCATAATCTATCACATAAAAAGGGACCCCCAAATGGCCTGGATGTTTTTCCCAAGGGATTTTTACCATTTAGGGCCAACATCCTCAAGGGTTTTAAAATGAAAAATTGATACAAATCCCGTGTTGAGAATATGGGTTGTGGTTGACACTTGTTTCTTATTCCTATTCTAGGTCACACGGTATTGATACTATGTCTCGAACGCCGTCTGTAGTTATCCTCTATCGTCACACGAATCCCATCAAGCCCTAAATGTTGGTTTCAAGACTCACATCGTTTTCCAACCCATCATGTCCAATTATAATTTCAACATTGTAACATCCCAAGATTTCACGGTATGTTTCCCTTTGAATATGGCAGTTTCTTGTGTTGTACACTACTTGGTGTTTTAACAGACCTCGACCAATGAAACTATCCATAATGAATAGTAATACCCACTTTTTAAAATTTTATAAATTTTAATATTCAAAATGGACTTTATTTTTCGATTTAGAATGTCAAAATTATCTAAGGATGAATTATTGGTATTTTCTGAGAACATTCAATTTTTGATGAACAGGGAAAACAATGTGTTATTGTTTGAAACAGACTTTTGATATAAATAATTAGTTACTTTAATTTAATTTATTTTATGTAAAAATAGATACATAATACATATATATGTTCAATGTAATTCTTCGGAGTCATTTTATTATAATTTTAGATATAATAAATTTTATTTAACTTTATACAATCTTTTACCCACCTTCTTAGATTATTTATAAATTTTTATATAACATAATTTTACAACTTCCGTTATTTGAATATCAAAAATCCGAGAGGCATGGTTGAAATTAGTATGTAAAATGTTGTTCAATAAGAAGAAAATGAATTTTGGTAAATAGTAGCTTTTGAATTTTATTTACCATAGTTAAAAGTAAATAGGGTAATTAAGGGTAAAAATGATATTATAATTACCCTAACACATGTCCTAATTCTATTGGATAAGTATAATTCGAACAAAGACAACCTTATGAATAAAATATGATCCTTTTGGTCCAGTTGGATTAGATTTGGATATTTATTATTATTTTATTTAAAGAAGAGATATATGTGTTAAATTCAAATTTTAATAACTAAACCATTTTTAATATGGGGTAACAAACAATATCATTTCGACTATAAATTGTCATTAGAAATATGAAAATATTTCCTACATAATGGTAATTTATTTATAATTTATAGAAATTTAATAACTTAATTTATTTTTTACACAATGATAATGTAGTAATTACCTAAATAAAGAAATATTAAAATAATTGATATAATAAATATTCAAATAAATGTAAATTGAAACTTATTATGTATTCAAATAATTTTCAAGGTAAATATGACATGTTAGGCTAGACTAAATAATTTTTTCAATGTAATCATGCTGTTATTATTTTCATAAAAACCAAATACTAAATAGTGTCAAAATTGAAAAAATTGAGTTTTTAAAACAAATATTATATTATTAATTGATAAAATATTATTAAATTACCAAGGATCCTACAAAGGACATAGATAAGGTTATATGTATTAATAATGAAACACATGGGCTTCTCTTGGCTTTTATCGTAAGTTTATTAACCAAATACTTTAAATATACAACAAAACATGTTGAATTTCAAACTATTTAACAATTAGTTAAATCTAAAAGTTAAGGTAAATATGGTGACCCTCACCTCTCTTATAATAGAGTTCTTCCCCATCTTTTAAATTCGCACCTCCAATGCCATTTGGCTCTACCAACACATGCCCAAATTTCCTCTCAACTATCCTCCCTTCAACCTAGGGGCCTTAATTTGATCAGAAAGCTATCCTATGGAGCCCTTTTGATCAACTCATATGGAAACACTCGAAGAAGAGGTAATAATTTCACCACCCTCTTTTAAGTAATTTTATTCTTCCACATCCTCTTTCTTTTTTTCTTCCACTATAAAATAATAAATACAGTACCTTCTACATACTGTGATATTATTATAAATATGGTACCAAAATATTCATTATTATATCCATCCTATAAATGATAATGTCACCATACATGCGTACATACGGTTTACCAACTCCACGTCGTGGTGTAGTTTGTTATTCAAACACTTCATTGTTTGGATGGCTATAATAATGACTATAACTAATGTAAATTATAAATATAACATGTTAATGATTGTCTATATATTATATACTGTCCAATTACATATGACTTCACCATCAATATAATGATATGGTTTCTCGTGCGTATGTACGGATTACCGTCTCCACGGACGCAATGAGAATCATTCCCCATCATAATCACTCAAGAAAAATTTTCATTTTCTAATTAAAAATAATTTTTATGAACATAATACCATTCATTATATGAATCAAATACATCTTATCAATAACAAACATGGATTACATAAAAAAGCATATAAAGAAAAACAAATCAGTTACCACCCGAAATGATGATACTACTAAAATATTATTTACAAATCAATATTATAAGATCATATATGATATCATATTTATGTATATAATTTTTTATAATTTCATAACAATTTTGGGACACTTGCATGAATACCCTTCGACTAGAACACAATCCCATCAACTTTCTTGAAAGAACTTCTACTTGCATGCAAGCCCTTACACATGCACCCAAGCCCGTCCACTTCTGTGCAAGACCTTCCACTCTCCCATGCCCTTCTACGAGCATGAAAAAACCCTACCACTTTTTATGACCAATCCTCTTCCATTTTCCCACATGAATTTTTTTCTTCTCAACCAGACATTTTTCATGCAACAATCCCCTCTTTTCTCACCTATTACACGCAAACCTCTCCTTTTTCATGCAACCTCATATTATAGTGTGCTCCTTTGAGCATGTGTTCGATGTTGCTCTCCTAAACACCATCTTCAGGTTATTCTTTCAAAAAAAAACACCTATGTTACATTTACCGTGCCAGTACGACCCGCCCGGCTTGTACGAATTGATTTCAAGGTCCCTTGCACGGTTCTTAATGTTGTGTTACTTCAACTCATGCTTCTTCACATCAGCATACTAACAACAATTTTTTCTTCACATAGCCATGATAACGTGGGCCTATAAATATATCACTTCACAACACCAACTCACAATAGTATTGTCGGTTCCTTCCCTTCACTATGGGATAAATCGTTCTGGTTATGTAAGACATTGAGGTACGGAGTGAACCCGCCTCATCGGAGCAGCATGAAGTTAAACTGCCAAGCACCATCCTCCTCAGCACATGACCTCAAACTGTGGTTTCACCACGTACATCATACGTTTGGTACCCCATCTCAGACATTCATCACACCTCCTCAACTCCCTCGTAGTGAGATCATCCTCACATTGAGTGAGATCTTTTTTGTTTGAGTGGCATCTATCAACGTAGAAGGGCACCATCTTGGTGTAAGCCCCTAGCATTTCTTATGGGATGACGTTTCCCTACTTCCCCTCTTCTCATCATCAGTTCCAAAATACTAGATGGGGGATGGGAACTAGAAGACTTTCTCTCCCATGCCAAATCCCTCTCCAGTTGGACTTTGTCACCGCCAGGGCCTCCATCCTGGTGTAAGTCCAAATCTCCATCTCTCTAATTTTTGAACCATGCATAAGACCCTTTTTACTTTTTGGGATGGAAATCAAATGAAATCCACACTTCAAATCCCATAGATGCACAATAAGCGGCGTGATAGATAGGAATTTGCTACCTTATAATTATCACAGCGAGCATGAATCGTGTGAGATTAGTGTATGAATCAACCATGACATCCACTTTGGGCCACCCTAGAGTTTATCCCCCAAACCATATGAAACTATATGGACTTTGAACATTTCCAAGGAACGGTATGTAGGACCCCACCCCACGGTTCAATTCCAAAACAAATTGGTCCAAACCACTTCAATTCAGCTCACCAAATCCATTCCGAATTATGTGGACTTTGATCCTTAATAAAGAGAGGTATGTAGGATGCCTCCCTGAGGATCAAGCCTAGCATCCATTGGCCCTAACCATTTCATGTCAGCTCACCAACACAATTCCAAAAAACATGTGCATTGATCCTTGTCTCCCAGGAAAGGTATGTAGGAAGCCCCCCCTGTGGGTCATGCTTAAAAACCATTAGTCCTGACCCTTCACATCTGTTCACTAAAACATCTCTTAAACTACATGTACTTTGATCCTTACCAAGGAAATTTATGTAGGAATCCAAACTGAGGTTCATGACCAACAAACATTAGTCCCAACCCCTTCACATCGGTTCACCATCACCTATCTCAAACTATGATGATATTCATCCATTAAAAGGCAAGGTACGTAGGAAGCCTCCTCGAGGTTCAAGCCCTACTCTCATTAGTCCAGACTACTTCACGTTGGTCCACCCATGTCCTGTATAATGTTAAACTATATGCCCTTTTTTCTGTCATGACACTAAAATATCCCCCAATCAGCGGTAAGTTGTTGTACCCGAAGTAGCGGTAAGACATTGGAAACCCAATCAATGGTAAGCCATTTGTTTCCCCATTCAGTGGTCAGCCTTTGCAATCCGCAATAGATGGTAAACCATAGTATTCCCTTTTTTGGGACCCACATATACGATCCTCCTCGAATCATCAGAAGAACCTGGGCTGCTAACCACACGTATATCCATGTGTGTCACCGGGTCGTTTTTCTCTGTACGCATCACAATTCCTTGACCCATCCCAAACTACTTGTACATTGATCCTTTCAAAGGTAAGGTCCATAGGAAACCTCACTGAGGTTCAATCCCATCACCCATGTCTCAGCCTAGTCTCTCCCATGAGCCTATGTGTTTCAGAAGGGTCATGCCCCAACCCAATGGTTCCACATCCTCCAAGTCTTTTCCATATGTTTCACCTCCATAGGTGTCCCATCGCCTCACCAAACTATGCCGAATTTGATTCCCTAACACGGGGATACTTGGGAAGTCTCTTCCATGATAAAGCCCAACATCACCATTTCCCTCGTGTGGCATCCATCACACTCTCCATCCAATCCCAAAAATCCACAACCATCATGATTATTTTCCTAGATGCCACATCCTAGTTAAATCATGTCACCCACCTTCTCTATGATCCTAACATCAGTGTTCCCTCTTGGGGTTCAACCCATCTAATCCACTACAGTCAGTGTTCTGATTAGTCTGATCTATCTAAAATAGATGGTAATCATACAGCATACCATGTGTTAAGCATGGGATGTTGAAGAAAACCATAGATACATGATTGTGGAATATAATTTACTATATTCAATGTGGGATGCATTGGGCTTCCTCACCCTAGAGAGGACCTACCATAAGGGGAAGAAACCCCGACACGTCAGTGTTCCAGCATCCAGACACGCCAATGATGTCCAACATGACTAATACCCCAACCAAAGGTTTCTTCCCTAACCAGACTCCTTGGAAAGTCCATACAGAATCATTTTAATTAATCGGAATCCATGAAGATGTGGCTCTAGTTATAGTTTCATGAACAACGTATTAATATATGGGGGAGGCCCTGACTGGTTGATGAGTTCCAAAGAAGAATCCACAGAAGGAGGAAACAACATCCCATCATCTTATTTTGATCTAGGAGAAAATGAAAATTAACAAGTGACGGATGCCATACAACTTTGGAAAGAGGTAATGCATGGAAACAGTTAGTGCATCCTCTAAAACATTGAGATGCGTGGGACCTGATGAAAACGTCGGAAACATAAACATACATTAAAAGGTGATTAACCTTCTGTATAATAATTTAAAAATTATTATAATTTTCTTCCAAAGTCATTTATATAAATATATTATCAAATTTTACACCCTTATTAACATTTAACATCTATTTATTAATAATTATTTATTAAAATCATCGTTTCAAGGAGTTTACTATTTTGTTCTCCATGAGTATTTCAGTTTGATAAATATTGTTCTTGAAATTAGATCATGGTTCCATCATGTCAAACAATTCAATAATTATATAAAATTCATATATATTTGTTACATACATACTCACAGTAAAATGCAAAATTTAAATATATTATAAGTAAATCCATCACTTATGGAAAAGGTAGGTTATATGTATGTGTGAACATTTTTTAACATTTTAATAGATGAAACAGAAGAAAGGTAAAAAATAATTTAACTTTATCAAATGTTTATTAAATAATATATATAATATATAATAATTAATTTTATTCTTATCTCAATACATGTAAATTAAAAAAAACGGACCACACCTCTTCAGGGAGGTGGTAGTATACACATACACACAAGCTACAATATAAATTTCCAATGCATTGGAATGAAAGAAGGTAGATGTGAAATTAAAATTAAAAAAATTATAATTATGTTTTAAAAATAAAATATAGATGATAACCCATCCATAAAAACCATTAATGAAAAATGGTGATGAAAAATTAATTACATCATTACGTGGAGATGGTTGGTGGTGCACATAAAAAAGTGATGTTTTGGTTCTTGTAAGATGAAGATAAGTAAAAAAAATAGTTATTCACTAATAATAATAACACTATATTAATATATTTTTCATACTACATAAATTCTTTTAGTATGGTTATAATTAATTTGTATGATGTATAAGAAGAATGAAATTTGAATGAGTTAATAGAGATGATTACATATCATTCTGTAGACATCCTTTAGATGTCATCTTAGTGGGGCCTAGGGCTGGGAATTTGGTAATACCAAAACCTAAATAACTTTTATGATGGGGATGACAAGATAACCTATTAGGGATTACTCAATCTAGATTTCTCAAAATTGTGTGATGAATAGAGGGAATTGGTGACCTTTTATAAGGGTTAGAAACGAAACACTTGGAAATATTAAAATTATTAAGATATAATTATGTCATTATGATGTAGAATAGCCATAATATAATGATATTCAAATAAAATTATGATATGGTCAACATATCATAAAAAATGAAACATATAAATTTTTTGTTTCATTTTTAAACTGTATCCATTTGATTAGCTACTTTGTAGCTCATTATTAACCATAACCCTGGTAAAAATTACTTCGATAGTAAGTTGATTATATTTTATATATTTTGTAACAAAAAGACAATAATTGGTCATGGTGTGAAATTTTAGTCCATATCTTATCTTAATTTCGATATTTAATGATTTTTAAAAAATTTAAATTAATTAATAAGTATATATTATAAATAAAATACCATTAATATCATTTTGTAAACTCTTATTTTAATGGGAATTTAGATAAAACATACCAAAAATTAAATTATAATAAATTTTTTTAAAACAAATAATATATTTTATATTAGTCTAGAAAATTAATGAATCATAATTATTCACCTATATTTTCTTGAATAGTAAATTATTTAAAACATTTATTTTATTTTTATATTAATTTAAAAAATAATGAGAAAATGTTTCATAATAATTGAAGATAATTATTCAATTACAAAAATTATAAGATAAATATAATGAAAAATTTAAAATAATAATTTATAAATGGACAAATCCTCTTTTTATCCTTATGTAAATTGTTTAATGATATTAATTTCAAGGTAGTGACATTGAGAATTTATTCATTTCCTAATTCAATATAAATGAGATATTAAAATAATAATGAAACCAAAATGCCATATATTTATGAATTAAATATAAAAGGACAAATAATACTCAGATAATATGATAATGTATTATGTTATTGAAATGTTATACCTTTCCAAATGTATTGACACTACATTACCCATTTTATATTACCATTGTGACCAAAATTATATTATATTACTATTAATATTGGATGAAGATGTATATTTTCAAAACATATTAATCATTATTATAATTATGTAATCTTCTTTCAATGATTAAATTTCTATAGGTGGTGTAATGTTTTTTTAAAATAAGTGCTTTCAACTCAATGAAAATATATTTTTCATGAAATAAATGTTTAATAATTACACATGATATGTGCTCATATCTCATGATAATTAAAATATCCGAGTTATGTTAAAACATTTTTCTGAATATATAATATATCAATTTAATTAAAATATATTTCATGTAGTGATAAATATAATTTATAATGATAAAATTAATGTATAAAAATATTTTTTCATAAAAAATTACACTCTTTCTTTCAAATGATTCATATTTTCATATTTAATAAATTGATATCCATTGAAAAAAATTTATGCATGTGTAAAAAAAATATTTATATTAATTCATTTATTATATTTATAACCTCCAACCATAATTATAGTGAGTTAATATCAAATTAAATAATATTTTAGTAGTAATTAATGGTTTATTTATACTATGTTATTGGGATAAATAAATCTCTAAAAGAAATAATATTTGTTCATAAATTAATATATCATAAAATCTCAGTGAGTTATATGGTCCACTAAACTAGAAAACAATATTAGTATGGATCAATGATAGGGGTTGATATATGAGTTGTTATATGATGATAAGTGGAGTGGATGTGTTGGTGTTATAAATATGTGATGATGCAGTTCAATTGAAAAATGGATGAATGGTTGAATATTGAAGCATTATTATAATTTCATTTTTCTTCTTGATTTACTGAAAACATGGATGCGATAATATGATTTATTCACATTTATTCATAATAGTTCATTGAAATATCCTATTTTTATTATTTATATACTCACCCTGAAATTATAAAAATTATATTTTAATAACATGTATTCACATAATGAGTGAATTGGGTGACATTTTATATATACACAAAGTCATGTTTGAGGAGGTAGACCTTTTATACATTTCCTATGGTAAAGATGTGTTGATAAGGAAAATTTTTTTGTATATAGATTTCATATATAAGGCCTGACATGAATTTTCATTTAATGTGGTTTAGAATATTTAATATTATGCCTTGATTAATTATTTTGACTTTTATCTAGAGTAATTTTTTGTAAAAATATTTTGTATTATTCCCTTTGTGATAGTCTCGAACTAAAATAAAATCCACTGTGGGGATTAGATGTGATATTCAATGTAAATCCCAACCATTGTGGAGTCATAGTTGGTTTAGATCATGATAAACAAATTTTTCCATCTATAATTTCATTAAATTTATATATTTATTGAAATTAAAACTCTCAATTACTTCTTTATAGGCAGTTATTTTATCTCTAATAAATGATACCTAGTAATAATTAGATAAAAACATAATTATCAAGTCTTATATGAATCCTATTAAAATTATAAATTCATATTTTACAAGATTCAGTTAAATTTTCACTACCACTTTTGGAACTCAGTCACAGTCCTTATTAGGAATAACTCCATATTGTTTATTTTATACTACAGTAAGATGAATTTTAACCCCAATATCACCTTAATTTAAATATTTCTTTTACATGAGAATATAAATTCAGACAACTTGAACATTTTTTTCGAATGTATTGAAAAATAATATCCCCTTATTTCTTTTGGATTACCGAAATATAAGAAATTCATTTATATTGGGATTTGATTAATTGAAATAAACCACAGTATATATGCTTTTGAACTCTAAATCCTCATAAATATTTATTTATATTAATATTAATCAATATTTTATATAATTTCTTTAAGAATGCATTTTATTTAATATTTTTACATATGAAGATAATAATTTCTACTGTATATCCACATAATGACATAAAACAGCCCAAAAACTCATCCGTGGTAGTACCAAAAAAAATTTGATATAATAAATCATCATACACACAAAATTCACCTTTAGTGTGATCAAATTAATGAAGTAAAAAAACTCTGTAATCAATTATATTATTTTAAAATTTACTAATAAATTATTTTTGATTCTAATATTTTCATATAATTTCAATATATCTATATTGTTTATTCTTTTCATCATTTTTCAAAATGATGGAATTTTGGAATGACACAAACCAGTTCTTCATTAAAAACATAATACAATACCGACTGAAGTAGTTTATAATTATATAAAAGTACCTAAAACTAAAAAATTCTAATGTATTCATTAGTCTATATACATCAAAATTTATTGCTTCTATTATTCTATTAAACAACTAACATTTTTAAAAATTGGTTCTTTGTTTATTTATCATAATAATAATGATTCACATTTATGAAATTATTCATAATCGTATTATGTTTATAATTAATCTCTTTTTATTTTTTGGATGTATTTATCTTCTATTTTTACAATGAAATTATGTTTTCCATATTTAGTATTGAAAACATTAACTCAATTTCCTGAATTTTATTAAAACAATTTTCTACATATACAATGTACAATCCATTCGACATATTTCATTATCATTAGAAAATTGCATGATTTACTAGAAATTAATATCCCTAAGTGAAAAAATCAATTATAAATTTCAATTTTTTCATTGATATATCCAGTATATTATAGGTCTCTAAAATATATTTAATATGTATACCATAATCTAAAATAATACATATTAGTGGATGTGTATCTTGTTTTATACCAATTTAATGGTGTATTTTATTTAATTTACCCCTATATATCACATATATTATTTATAAAAGATCCATATTTTTTTAAATATTGACCCATATTAGATTTTATCCCTTAGTTTATATAAAATTTTAGGTTTTAAATAATATCTTATCGCATATGAATAATAGATAGTTATATTGAATAATTTTTTCTTAATTAATAATTTTAATGAAGATAAATCCATTCTCCTTGGAAGATATTCCTGTTATAGTTACCCGTATTTTTGTTTCAAAAAAACATTAATTCTAAGTAAGTAGAATATATTATATGAAAAATCAAACCCAACATACATTATAAGAAAAAATATTTGACCACCCAGCTTTGGTATGACATATGGTCAAGAGTGGACTAATCATAAGGTCTCGTGATAAATTATAATTTTTAAACTCAAGATTGTAGGAAAATGAATTATAAGGGGATATTTTTCTTTAAAATAAATCATATATTTCATATTCTTTTACAATGATTTAATTTTTTTATTCATTTTCAATAATTATGAAAAACATTGAATATAAGCAATCTCGTGTAAAAATGAGATTTACAAAATTATCCCTTACATTAGGCCAAATTTATTCAATATGTGTCTGAGTCTCCTGTATAGTGGGTTTAAAGTTATTATATACTTTTAACATAACCATAATAATATTTTTGATATCATATATGATTCAATTATGACTTTATATTACCTGTTCTTTGAGAAATTTCATGTAAAATCAGTTTTTGGGGAAAATCATTTCATTTATCATACGTGTTTTGACATGTTGTTCTTGATATTGTTACTTATTTCATGATATAAATACTTTCATAATTTAAAACATGATTTATATATCATATATATTCAGGATATATATGTATATAATAGATAGATAAAAAAATGAAATACAACGTTCTTTGAGACGGTAGACCAAACGTTTGTCGGACCACTATTTTTTTCCTTATTGAATTGAATGGAAGTAAGTAGAGTACATATATATATATATATTCAGTAGAATTATTATGTCATAAATTTAATAATTATTTATTATATATATACATTATAATCATTTTGGAATTTTTAACATGGATAATGAATCACATCGCGTCATGGAGTCGGTAGTCTGTACGTATGCACGAGCAACAATATCATTATTTTGATATTAAAATAGAAAATAATTGGATGGTATATCATATCTAAATAATAATAACAATTTTATATTTTTTATTTACATCATTTATACTCATTATTATACCCATCCAAATGATGAAATGTTTGAATAACAACCTACACCACGACGTGGAGACAGTAAGCCGTACGTACGCACGTGTGGTGACTTTTTCATTTATAGGATGGATAAAATAACTAATATGGTTGAAAAATTTATATAATAACATAAATGTATATAAAATATACTGGAGTTATTATTTTATATTGGAAACAACAATGAATGAGGAATTGGAAAAAGAAAGGAACTTGAAATAGTTGGTGAGACATTTACCTCTTCTTTGGGTTCTTCATTTTGATTTGATCAAAAGGGCTCCATAGGTTGTATTTCTGACTAAAGTAAGGTATATAGGGTGAATGGAGGATATGTTTTAGTATATTTTCTCATAGTTTGACCGAGCCAAATGGCTTATAAGTTGTGAATTAGAGTGAAGGAGGAGTTCCCTTTTATAAGATGGGTGATGGGTGCCTTAGGAAAAATTTACAATATTATTTTATAATAAAGTTATATTCTGTTTATAATGACTGCAAAGTGACTTATTTAGAGGCTAGAGTGGGGATGGGTCGAAATAATTTCAACAAATAGGTTTTAGAAAAGTTTATGATACCATTTTATCCTTATCATTCAGATTTAACTCTATGTTAAATAATTTAACTTTTATCGTGTCTTCTTCTATTCTTACACTATATGGTTGATAAAAATACTATAAACTACCAATAGAACCACAATCGGTTAATTAATGTAATATATATTATTATATAAGTCTTTTTTCCAAACCAAATATTATTAGGACCATTATCTCAATTAATAATATAATATTTGTTCTAAAAATTATTTTATGTCAATTTTGATAGTATTTGGTATTTTGTTTTTTCTAAATTTATAACAACATTATTACTTTGAAAAAAAATCATCTAACAAACCCTAATATACCATATTAACCTATAAAATTAGTTTAATTCATTAAAACTCTCAAATTACATTTATTTAGATATTTATAATAGCAATTGCGTTAATATTTCATTAATAAGGTAATTACTGCATCATCATTGTGTCATAAATAAATTAAATTATTTAATGTATAAAAATTAAAAATAAAATACCATTATGTAGGAAGTCTTTTTTAGATATCTAATTAAAATTCATATAGGATTTTATATTGATCTTAACCCTATATTACAAGTGTTTTAGTTATTAAACATTGATTTTAACTCTTTTGACTCTTCATTGAATTTAATAATAATTAATGTCCTAATCTAATCTTCATGGACCTAAATGGTAATATTTTATTCTAAGGATTTTTTTGGTCAAATTAAACTTATCCAAAAGAATTATGAAATGATTTACGGTAATAATAATATCATTTTTACCCTTAATTACCCTTTTTTACTTTTAACCGTTGTAAAAAAAGTAAAAAGATACTATTCACCCAAAATTATTTTTATCTCATTGAACCAAATTTTATTTACATATATCAACTACGTCTCTTGGTTTTTTGAAATTCAACTCACAGAAGCGGTAAAACTAAGTATTATGTACATTTTCAATTGCTCTTAAAAGGTGAGTAAAAGACGGTAAAAAGTTCAATAAAATTTTTATATATATAAAGTTTTTATAAAATGAATCCAATGAATTACATTGAACTAAAATAGGAATTATGTATCTATTTTTACATAAAATAAATTTAAGAAAGATAAATGATTATTTAAATAAAAAGTTAGTTTTTAACCCATAACTCAGTGTTTTCACAATTCATCAAAAAATTAATGTGTTCAAAAAAATAACACAAATTCACCCTAGGATAATTTTAATATTCCAAGTCAAAAAATAAAGTCCATTTTGAAAGAAAAAATTTATAAAATTTCAAAAATTTGGTATTACTATTCATAATGGCTAGTTTATATAATATTTTAATAATATATAGTTATTTAGTGAAACTCGGTATTGCGTACAATGAAAGCTATCGAGAAAGGTTTCTCTTGCATATAAGCCAAGCCAAGAATAGTGTTGCGTATACTACAAGCTAATACAGTGTTATGTATAGCGCAAGATAATCTTGGTGTAGTGTAAAACACAAGACATCAAAGAAAGTAAAAAAATAATATTTCTCATAAAATCTATGGGTGTTACATTTATCCCCCCATTAAATTAATTTCTCCCTCGAAATTTATCGTGGTTATAAATGGTTTTCTACACGAATTATTGCTCAATAGAAACCCACATCATAAAAAGGAATACCAAAACTTAACATTAAAATCTAAAGTATGAAATGTAACGGTTACTGAAATTAACAAATCACTGTGTTTCCACATTGGAGAACATAGGTGAATATATGGATATGGAAGATAAATCTAACCATCATGTTCTAATGGGGAGTGGTATAGAACAGTGGTATGAAAAGTCCAACAATCACAAAGCCATAAATTTGTGATGATCTAAGGTACCATCTGATTCATCATATGTTATGACAATAGGACATCATTTTTGGTTTTCAAGATCATTTCCCTAATGTTGAAGAATTTTTGAATTAAAATAAATACTTACATGACTATGGTACAATCTCACTGTGGTTCGTGCCTTGAATAATTTCCACTTCATCTCTTAAAGAAATGAAGCTGAATTTGTCTTCCATGATGTGTTAGTAGATCATGCGATAGAATGATATGTGATTCTATCTGTCTCAAACATAAGGTTAGCAATAGTTATATACATAAGTCCATTTATGGTGAGATTAATCATATATGGTTCCAAAAATGGATTTAAACATCATCTACCATACCACTTTATAATATAAAACTAATTTCTACAAACCATGTACTTCATGTAAGCCAATAGTAGGAGATAAATGCCTCTCACACTTCAGTTGTGGGTTCGATTCCCGCAACCTTGTTCGACGAGACGGGTTGTCTCCCATCCTGTAGGTTGTCCTTTTTCTAAAACTACACTATTATATCAATCCAGAAATAATATCGAAAAAAGGTTCTATAATTAAACAATATTATCTTTGGTCCAACATAATCCATTTAAAATCTTTAGACTCATCCAAAATACTTCAATCCAATCTCGTAGTATTTAGAAAATGATTACTAGAAATCTCATCAACCAAGAATGTGAATACCATCATTTATACCCTTTATATCATAAGATATATCTATTTTTCACATTCGAAACATGTGAATACATTAATCATGTATTCTCGTGAAAATGAATACACATTGAGCTTTAGTAAAACCTAAATGTTGTCAAAAGATAACTCTTTCCACATACCAATATTCCAAAATTCAATATACTCAAACCAAGATATCACTTTGTCCTTATATAATTCATCAGATCACGAATACTACCAAACATAGTATTTTCTCCTTATCCATTCATTATGTGCATATAATCTTCTTTACAAAATTATTTCAATATAATTATTTAAAACCAGAATAAACCAATACAGGGGTATTCCAATATTCCACAATACTATAAATGAGATTCCATGATACTATTTTGAAATCCCATTACATAAGAACTTAATCATTCCACCACATCATTGGCATACTCCACATCACTAATAGTGATCACATGTGACTTCTCTTTGTCCTTTTCCTTAAGTGGTTGTTGATTTCAATCATCATTTACCCTTGGATTAGGGCATTGGTTAGAATAATGCCCCATTTCCTTGCAATAATAGAATTGAATCATTGGTGGTGCGTTCTCTGTAGTCTTTTCTCTATTAACAACAGTAGCTACCTTTTTCCCATTACTTCGACACTCAACTACTCAATGAAATTATTTTCCACACTTGAAACATCTTCTAGATCCTTTTAGACAATCTCCACCATGTTACTTTCCACACATTGATCATAAATAAGCATTCATCTTCTTTTCACGATTGTTATGAGATTTCTCCTTGAACTCCGTCTTTTGTTTCTTGTCAAAACCATGAGATGGATTTGTAACACCAACTTCTAGTTCTACCTTGATAGTACAACGCACAATTTATTCATAGATACTGAATTATTTTATAGCTAATGCCCTTAGAAGACTTGGTTTTAAGCCACTGAAGAATCGACCAACATTACTTTCAGGTTTGATGATAAAGCAAGATTCATACATTGCAAGTATTGTAAAA
Source organism: Viscum album (assembly GCA_963277665.1). Classification (NCBI taxonomy): domain Eukaryota; kingdom Viridiplantae; phylum Streptophyta; class Magnoliopsida; order Santalales; family Viscaceae; genus Viscum; species Viscum album. The sequence goes on from OY728165.1 coordinate 246,618,854, forward strand.
TTCACCTTGTATATAGCAAATTAATCATTATCCTTTTTATGCTCAAGGAAATCCTTTTCTATGTTCATTAGATGAATTATAGGGAAGTGATTATTGAAAAATAAGTTCATGAACTCATCCCATTCCATGAATTCCATTTCTTCTTGTGGCCTTGTATAATTAACTAGAGTCCACCACTGGTCTGCTTCACCTTATAAATACTAAATGGACAGAATGACTTTTTTGAGTTTCGAGCAGTGAATTATGGAAAATATCTTTTCAATGGTATTGATCCATTTTTCAGCAACAAGTGGATCAGAAGACCCATTGAATGAAGGAGGATGTTGCCTCATTAAGGACTCAATTGAATATGGTTCCATTCTATGTTCATTTGGATGTCCAGAATGATTCATAGCTTGTGTAGCTATAGAAATAAGATTTTTCACTCCATTTTCCATATCATTGATTTGTTCAGGATGAAAGTCATTGAATTTCCCATTACATTGATCAAAACAGTTCCTTCGGGTTCCAGCCATCATCTAAAACCCAAAAAGAATAATGTGAGAGGAAAAAATCATACAAGGAAAACAACACAATAAAGGGCAATTACCATCAATATCTAAAATCTTAGGTTTAATTATAATATCATTCCCATAATTATAGGACTATAACCTATACTTATACTTAACTTTAGGGACATCCCCAGACATACCTTAGAAATACCTCTAGGGATCTCACTATATTTTTCACATCATAGTTTTCAAAGATTAACTAATCCATCCCTTTAAAACCAACTATAGAGAACAAAGCATGATTTAAATAGACATTACAATACTTATTCGGAATACATAATAAATAAAAAAACCAAAACTCAAGGATCATAATATTTTAGTGTCTTTGGAAACTCGGAATATAATCTTCTAATCATGTTGAATGATCTGCAACATCTCCCATAAAGATCTTCCCCCTTATTTTACCTAAAACCATTATTTATATCCTTTGGAAAAGAAAAAATAAAAAGGGTGATCTCTAATTCTTAGTAAGGGTAGAAATTGAGAACCTAAAACAATCCATAAACATTTTAATGCAAAAACATGAACATAAAATCTAAACATCAATATCATGAGAAATGACATAAATCTCAGAAGTATGAAAAGCATGTATCATAAAAAACATTAGTCATGGTAAAATAACATGGTAATAAAACATTTAATTGTTGAAAACCATTAATCACATGTAATTATTTCCATAGTAGCTAATTCATTATTGCCAAGACCATCTTAGTGGACAAAGTCAATTACTGAACCGGGTTTACTTGCCATTCCAACACTATATTACTGAACCAGATTCACTTGCCATTCTAGACATGCCTATCTCATGAGATATAAATATTAACCCAATGAATTGGAGGTAGATATAGGTCCCACCAATATCATAATGAAATCATTCTTACTTTTTCCACAAAATAAACATAAATAATTCATCATAACCCAAAGAATAAAATGGGTTTCATATACATCATCCCATTATTACATAATCCATATAAAACAAATGGATACCATTTAATCATATGAAGAATAAAACCATGTAAATAATAGAGACATTATACTATAACACATAATCATACTAAATAATGTCATCTTACCTGGAATATTGTTTTGACAAAACACATGAAATGAATTCTTGAGGAAAATATCCTTTCTTCTTCAAAATCATTTTATTTTTTGGAATAGTTATTAAATTTTAAAAGAAAATGATTTTTTTGAAAATAATCATGAAATCTTTCAGAGTAATCTCAATGAAATTTTGTATTCATGAAATCGTAAAAATCCATTCATGGCGTATAAGTTAGAAAAAACATTTTCCTCTTACTTTTTCCAGAAATATCAAAAAGTTCTTCGTATGGTTAACAAAAGAATGATTCCATCCATAAAACAATGTAAAAGTCAAATAGGGGTAATCATGACTTAAAATATACATGTAAGAATATAAAACACTTTATGTAAAACATTTTTATGGACATGGATGAAAAATACAACCCCAGTAAATACATACGTATGGCCAATCTCGGATAATAATGAGATTTGAAAAATTATCCCTTACTTTAGGTCCAATTTCATCTGTATGTATCCGAGAATCCCGTATAATGGGTTTAAACATATTATTAACATGTAACACAACTGTAATAATATTTATGATATAATATATGATTCACTTATGACTTTATATTACCCGTTCTTTGTTATATTCCACGTTAATGCAACGTTTTGGGTAAAATCGTTTCATTTGTCGTACGTGTGTTGACTTTATGTTCTTGATATTGTTACAAATTTCATGATATAAATACTTCCAGAATGTAAAACATGATTTATATATCATATATATTCAGGATATATATGTATATAATAGATAGATAAATGAAATGAAAAACAATGTTCATGGAGACGATAGACCGTACGTACACATGAACGTTGTTTTCAATTCCTTATAGAATTGAATGTAAGTAAGTAGAGTATATATATATATATGTATATACAGTAGAATTATTATGTCATAAATTTAATCATTATTTATTATTTATATACTTTATAATCATTCTGGAATTGTTAACATGGAGAATGAATCTCATCACGTCGTGGAGACGATTGTCCGTACGTACGCATGAGTGACAATATCATTCTTTGGATATTAAAATCGTGTATAATTGGACGGTATATCATATATAAATAATCATAAAAATGTTAAATTTATTATTTAAATCATTTATACTCATTATTATACACATAAAAATGATGAAATGTTTGAATTACAAACTACACCACGACGTGGAGATGGTAAGCCGTACATACGCACGTGTGGTGACTTTTTTATTCATAGGATGGATAAAATAACTAATATGGATTTAACATTTATATAATAACATCACAGTATATAAAATATACTGGAGTTATTATTTTAGAATGGAAACAACACAGAATGAGGAAGTGGAAGAAGAAAGGAACTTGAATTATGGGGTGAGACATTTAACTCTTCTTAATGTTCTTCCTTTTGATTTGTTCAAAAGGGCTCCATAGGATGGCTTTATGACTAAATTATGGTCTCTAGGACGAAGGGAGTATAGTTTTGAGGGTATTTGGGTGGTTGTTGGATGATCCAAATGGCTTAGAAGTACAGAATTTGAGTAAAGGGGGAGTTCCCTTTTATAAGAGGGGTGTGGGGCACTTTAGGAAAAACATAAAATATTATTTTATAATAAAGTCATATTAGGTTTAGAATTGCTCCAAAGTGACTTATGTCAAGGCTAGGGTGGTAATTGTTAGAAATCCTCTCTACCAATAGGTTTTATACATGTTTTGGTAACCATTTTAACCTTATAATATAAATTTAACTCTAAGTTAAACAATTTAACTTTTACCGTGCCTTCTTGTATTCATACACTATATGGTTAATAAATGTACTATAAACTGCCAATCGAAACACAATTGGTTCATTAATGTCATATATATTATTATATAAGTATTTTGGCCGAACCCTAGATATTTAGGACCATTATATCAATTAATAATATAATATTTGTTTTAAAAACTATTTTATGTCAATTTTGACACTATTTGGTATTTTGTGTTTTCTAAATTCATAACCGCATTATTAATTCTAACAATATTCATATAACAAACCCTAATATATTATATTAACCTAAAAAATTAGTGTAATTCATAAAAATTCTCAAATTACATTTATTTGAATATTTATAATATCAATTACGTTAATGTTCCATTAATAAGGTAATTATTGCATCATCATTGTGTCATAAATAAAATAAATTATTTAATGACATAAAATTATAAACAAAATAAAATATTATAGTAAAATTATTAGATTTATAATGAATATTTATATTCGAATTTATATTGTGTTTAACACTATATTAAAAGTTTTTTAGTTATTAAACTTTGATTTTAACTTTTTTATCTCTTCTTTGAATTAAATAATAATAAATGTCTTAATCTAATCCATGTGGACCTAAATGGTCAAATTTTATTTCTAATGTCAAATTAAATTTATCCAATAGAATTATGAAATGTGTTAGGGTAATAATAAAATCATTTAAACCCTTAATTACCCTATTTACTTTTCACTGTGGTAAATAAAAGTAAAAAGATACTATCAACCAAAAATTATTTTTATCTCATTGAACCAAATTTTACTTACTAATATAAACCATTTCTCACTTATTTTTTCAATTAATCTCACAAAAGTAGTACAATTATGTTTTATGTAAATTTGCAAATGCTCCTATGAGGTGGGTAAAAGACAGTAAAAAGTTCAATAAATATTTTATATATCTGAAATTATTATAAAATGACTCTAATGAATTACATTAAACATACATAGGAATTATATATCTATTTTTACATAAAATAAATTTAAATAAAATAAATTATTATTTTAAAAATGTTGATTTTAAACTAATAACTTAGTGTTTTCACTATTCCTCAAAAATTGATATTTTTCAGAAAAATACAAAAAAATCGCCCTAAGAAAATTTCAATAATCCAAATCCAACAATGAAGTTCATTTTGAAAGATAAAATTTATGATATTTCCAAAAGCGTGTATTGCTATTCATAACGACTATTTTATATAATATTTTAATAATATATCGTTGTTTAGTGAAACTCAGTGTTGCGTACAACGCAAGCGATCAAGGAAGGTTTCTCTTGTGTTTAACGCAAGTAATGAATAGTGTTGAGTATACTACAAGATAATATGGTGTTGCATATAGTGTAAGATAATCTTGTTGTAGCTTACAACACGAGACATCAAAGAAATTAAAAATAAAATTTCTCATAAAATCTCAGGGTGTAACAAATTCTACTAATGGAAAATTTTTATTTATTGAAAGATAATAGAAACAAGAATATATGATAGAGGAATTGGTTATCGATCTATGGAAATGAGTAGATCCACCTTTTGAAGAAACTGTTTTGGGTTTTGGTGAAGCTACTAAATCAGTTCATGAGAAAGACCAACATTTTGAATGTCACATTTGATATTTACATGATATTATTAATCTAGTTTTTAGGAAGAATATCCGTCCATTCAATAACAGGTCTTTCATGAATAAAATGTTTTGTAAGATCAAAAAATGCTTAGATCAGAAAATGTTTCTTCAAAAGTAGTTGAGAATCATGATTCTGATGATTTTGTTCATTTAGATGAAAGACCAGAATCTATTTTTTGGGCACAAAATATATGTTTTTGATAATGTATCTTCTTCTAGTGTAACATAAATTGAAATAAGCATGAAATTTATTGATAAGTATGCCTTTAAATCCATTAGAAATTGTTACTATTGATCTGTTATACAATCTAGATGAAGGGACATTTTATTTCCTGAAAAAATCATGTGATGTCCTTGTAATGATTTTTAATTAAATTCAAGAAGAAAATTATGTTCTTATGTAGGAGCTATAGGCCTCCAATAAATCATGTAATGTTTTTTTTGAATTCAACAATTCCAAGGCTAGAGTTTGAGTCTCTTCAAAACGAGCATAGATAATTGGAAGAATATTCTTAGCCAATGAATTATTTTGATGAATTCATGAGTGAAATGCTAGATGAAGTTGAAAAAAGTAGATTTAAATCTTTCTCCAAAACAGATTTTGGAGATATAACATGGTATTTAGGAATCCACTATGAATCCATTAATGGATATTTTTCTCAAAACAATTCTTTTACATCTACCCTTCTACATTTCTAGATCTGATTCATAGATTTCAAGAAATCGAAACTCTTATGGATTACAAGAATGTCCGTTAGTAGAACCGTTAATGGAAGAGTTCTCCATTATCAGTTTTGTTGGATAATCAAAGATATCTTGTTGATCAATTGACATAAATTGAACCAAGTATCAAGATTATTCTCAACATTTTCATAGATATTTTATATTTACATATGTAGATATATTAATGTTTTCATGTCATTATAAATTTCAATATTATTGAAACTATTCATGTTATTCATGATTCTAGAGTTTTGAGTATGATGTTCGGATATATTCTTGTGAAACATTTTCAGTTAATTATAGTAGAGCTTAAATAAATATATTAGGACACTAAAAATCCTATAGAAACTAAACTGAGAAAAACCCTAACCAAACTCTTCTACCCTAACCACACCAGGTACTTAACCTGTTTCCTTATCAAACTAAATATTTTATTTCCACAGATTTGGATCAATATAATTTCATTATTGTTATTTTCATTTCATTATTTTATATTCTTTTATTTTTATATCTACATCAAAAATATAGTATTATTCATCTACGTATTTTATTTTAATGTTAGCATACTTTTAAAAGAGAAATTAATAGTGTATTAATATTTTTATATACTTTATTTTTGATCACACAAAAATGGGGTGATATTTTGATAAACACAACATTTTTTTATAAAAAAAATTCTTCCAGATAAAAATTCAAATAATTATTATTGAAATGTGGGAGAAATTATAAATTATGATAATACTTTTATGGGTATTGTGATCACCATAATGGGGTTTTTTTGGGAATGTATTCCCTCTACAATACTCTATAAATTATGATTATTTTGATGCTCTAAAATACCCTTATTTTTTAATAAGTTTTCTTAATGTTTATTTCCGGGATTTAATATAATTATTATTTATTCTAAAATTTTATTCAAGTATTAATTCACACGGAATATTTATATATGTGATTTATATATGTTATTTTTGTATTCTGGAAACATTGTTCACACCCTAAGTGATTTAGAGTAACGTATAGAATCAACACTATGTTATGCACATCTTGAAGGATCATGATCCCTATGTTATTCTTTAACCAAAAATCAGAAAAACAAAGAAACCCTATGTTAATATAAATACATATGGTTAATCAACCTAACATTATCAGAAATGTAGGGTAAAAAAACCATACATTTGGAAAGAACATTATGTTTAGAAAATGAAGAATGTGTGGTTAAAAAACCCTACATAGGTAATGAACTATATGTTTCAAGGAGAAATGTATGGATCATCAACATTACATTTATGATCAACCCTCTATGGTAAACAATAATCTCGAAACATAAAATCTTAGTATTTAAACCCTTGGTTTAATATTTTTTCACATTGGGAAAGAACCCTATGTTTGACTTTTCAATGTTAGAGATTTATTTTCTTGATATTTCCGTTATTTCTATAATGGAATTAAATGTGGTAGATGCAGTTTTAAATAAATATTTTGACTGCCTTCATGGTCATTTTATTTGATTCAAATAACCACATTTAATGGTTAAATTTACTATTATTCTTAACATATTTCACAACTCTTGGTAAATTAAATTTTGAATTTCTACTGTTCATCAGTTGTCTTTTGTTGATCTGGAATTTTCAAAACTATTTTTCTCATTATATAATTCTATGTGTATTTTATTTCAATGAAAATTGAGATAGATTATTTTTATATTGATATTCAATCTTTTAGGTGATATTATATATAGTTCTATAGAAAAATAACGACTGAGAAATAATACTTCACATTGGATATATACATCTTCAAATCTATAAGTTTATTACGGCTCTGTTTTTTTTGTTCTTAAAATTGAATTATCTCTCATGAAACATGATCTCTTCATACTTATTTTATCTTAAATATTTTCTTTCTGAAGAGGAAGATCCATCTACTATCTTTTTCGTGCTTATGAAACAGTAATGATCAATTTTTTTTATACAAATCAAATATTAGACTTATTTATATTAGTTTTGACTGCTTGTACTCAGTTAAAGTGTAGTGTCAGCGTCTCAATCTATGTTATGGATAATATTTTTTATTATTTAGAACTAGAGGATATTGTTTTTTTCATTAATTATAATGGTGTTAACCTACAACACTCAGTTGTTGGGTTTTCAATCCTCTAGTAAGAGGACCATACTGGTGAAATTCACCAATATCAAAGAGAGAGCATTTAGTTGGGTATACTAAGGGATATTCGAGCCCCAAACCACTATAAAAATATATATCTTCTATTTTTGTTTGTCCAATGCTTATTATTTGAACTGATGTCAAACAATAATTATCTGTAGTAATTTAAAGAGGGTTTTTAAATTCAGAATTGTGGAAGAGTTTTTGAAAAGACATTATTCACCCCCACCTCTTGTACGTTTTTTATATTCCGACATTGCAATTATTGCAAGTGTAAACATACCCTTTGTCCAATCAGAAAAAACAACAATAAAATTCAGCACAATATAAATCTCCTCATTATTATATATCAGTTTTCCTGCATTCATTTTACACTTAAGTATGTATTGATTTTTAAAAAATTTTATTCTACTTTTGGTCTAGGATGTATTTATAATCTATAAATTATAGAATTAGTATAACATAAAAATTAGTGTTAAATAGTGAATGATCCAAACCATTGATCACACATTCAAATTTTCCTTATAATACCTCTCCAAATTTCATGCCACTAACATAGAAACCATGAAGTGTCTTAAGTTATAGATGATCCACAAAAAATTAATGTTTCATAAAGTTTGTATGAATTAAATTTGATATAAATAAAATCTAAAATTATATCCAAATACTGTCATGGAACTCTAGTAGACTAGAAATGTAACACATACTATAAAAAAATTAATTTATATACATATCTAACATTTTCAATGATCCCACTGTAAGCCTCACACCATTCTTTCTATGGATACTGAAATAATAAAACTATATAAAATAGAAAACATTAACTAGATACAATGTAGAAATCAGACATAAAACTAGAAAACCCCTTGATTATCAATGTTTATATATCCTAATCAAGGAACACCTACAAAGAAAAAAACTAGGGGTATACCACCTCTTAATCAATAGTTTGGAAACCTAATCTATAATTGACAATATCCATTAGTATAACTGATTTGTAGAATAGATCCATCTTCATGAACCTTTAGTACAACAGCCTCCCAAAATTGATCTTGTATAGAATCCATGGTGAAACACTTATTTTTTGATTCTAAGATTAACGTTTAGTAAAAAAACAACATAATTTTTTAAACATTGTAATAATGGGTATCCATCAAATATAAGGTGTATAAGTAGTAGAGCACGTACCGGCATAAGTCATTCACATATATAGATACCCCTTCAATGAAATTGTGTCTTTATAAAAGATGTTTTTTTAAATAAAGAGTATCTATTAAATTAAATCGTCATCAATCATTCTATATTAATTAAATATATGATTAAAAATTTGAAAACCTCTTTCAAATGTGTTTATTGTCTTATATAAGGTATTTATACCTCTATTTTGGTTGAAGGTATTCCATGAGACCATAAATATTCTATCCATCCAAAAAACAGAGACAAAAAAATTTGAACAAAAAAATATTTCAAGAAAAACATCCAATGTAATATTTCAAACAACAAATATACACTTCTAAAAATAAAAAAAATGAGTTATCATTTTAAACTAGATATTATTTTTCTGAAATTTATTTGTTTTCTAAAAAACATCGAATTATATTCATTTTTTATTTTATTTGAATAATATATTCAATTTTAAAAAATTATATTCTTTTTAAATAATTTTTTTAAAAATATAAAATAATTCATTATCAAAATGAATATTTTATTGAACCTTACCAATCAAATTCCTTGTACAGTTTTGATAAAATACTCAAAAGTTTATTTTTAACAAAAAAATTTATATTTATGCGAATTTTCATTATTTATGTTTAGAAATGACACGAAAATGATTAATTCATAAAAATACATTAAATTGAAAAAATGAAATGAAAATTAAGTCCTTAAATATTTTTAAAAAATGTAATGGGATAGATTAAAAATTACACATATATTTTTTTCAAAAAATTATAATTCATCACCTTCAAAAACCAATACTTTTTACCCTTTACTGAAACCTTTTTAGAGAACTAAATAATTCAGTAATGTGAATGAAGAAAAACCTATAGTAATCTTTTAAAATATAAACAATCATGTTTTATTTATAAAAATAATTATCCTTTTTTATGTCATCTCTTATAATAATATTCATAAAACCTTAATTATAGAAACATTCACAAATTGAATCCTTCAATACTTTATAGTTTTCTTCACCCTTGACTCACATGTAGATGTTTTGAAATATTTATGTCATATTAGATATGTTAATTCCCTGCTATAAAATTGATTAAATTATCACTCTTTCGGAATATTTTTTTTATAATAACACCATAATATTTTAATAAATATTTTTCTTTAAATAATTTTTATTCTACAATATATTATACACAACTATGAGTTTAAATGAATCATATCAATAGTATATATCAGTTATAAATTAGCCAATAATTTAGAAGGAAAAAATAGAACAGACTAATTTGTGAAATAAATATAATTTTCCCACTCAATATAAACATAAGGTAATGTTCTTATAAAATTATCACACTAAGTTTAATAATGTAACATCATTCTTCCCAAAAATTATTTCTACAAAAATAACTTTTTCCTTTTTTTGAATGAATATAAATTTCAAGAATGTTATAGAAAATGGATTTAAATTTTTTAAAATTAAATTTTTAATTCATCCTGGAAAAATTATCTTATTAATATTATTAATAATTTTATAGAAACATTTATTTTTTAAGGAGTAATGGAAATGATAATTTTTATTTAAAACTATATTTTTTTTAAATTATATAAATCGTAAAATTAGGATTTTGGATTAGTTTTATAATGAAATTAGTTCAATTAAAATTGAAATAATCTAGTTATTTGTTATACATCAATTATTTAGAAAATAATTTTCTTTTTTAAAATTTTATTTTTCCAAAAAACCATTTTATACCATTTTATAGGTTTAATATTAAAATAAATTATTCAAATATTATGTTTTAAATTTCAAAAAATGGATGAATAATTTTATTTATAATGTCTGAATTTAATAAATTGTTTCATATTATTTTTACCCAATATAAATAGTAAAAATGGAAAAAATTTATCATAGTAAAGGGTAAATTTGGTAATTTCGGTTCAAAATAAAATAAAAAGGACTATGAAATGACCCTATAAGATCAATAAAATTTCATGGATAATGATAATTTAAATTAAAACCTAATGATCAATATTATGTTGTTTAATGTAATGTCTCGGAAAATACGTATAATTTTTTTTATAATATGGAATTATTTTTAGACTGAAAAATCCGATGATGGGTGATTCCAAGGCCTACAGTTCCAAGAATGATTTATCGAATTTTTCTTAATCTTAAGTTAGTGCGCGTAACCAGCTTTCTTGAAAAAGTGGAATAACTCATAAACAGTTCCATAGATCAGATATATGTGGGCACTGTTGCATTCAAGATGGATGGTTTACCCTCAGTGTGACTTTTGTTTTGTGGGTGCATTGCTCAGGTGAGAAAACCAAAAAATCGCATAATTGTAAATAAAATAGTTAAATAAATATATTTTATTTTTTCAAATACATCTAACTCACAAATGATAACTTGGATTAAAAAATTATAGACCCTTGCTGAACTCGCGACGGTATGCTATCTTTAGCTAGATTCTAACATTGGCCAGTGCAAGCCTCCAGTGGAAGTTAGTTTTGGCCGTAAATAAAATAATTACATGAAAAATATTTTATTTGTAAAATTCGTAACAATTAAACGGTAACTCGAATTGGAAATATGAGAGTACCGTTGGGTTCTTTTGAGACATGTTTCACTTATGGAGAGCCTAACCTCGACCGGCGTGGGTCGAGGGTGACTGCTAATAATTTTATGAACTTTTTCTCAGCTATGTTCAGTAAACACGCAGGTATTATTTTGTAACATTGAAACAGTGCTCGGAATTGAAATATGAGGACATCGTTGAACTCACAGCGCCGATATTCACTTAAGGAGATCTTCAACTCAACCACTGTAGGTCGAGCGTAGGAGTTAATTTTTCAGATTTTTGTGGGAGAGTTGGAAATATAATAAAATAAAATAATTAACTTTTATTTTATTTTTTAAACCTCCCATTTTAATCATAAATGAGGGGAAAACATGAAGTTGGTCGGGCATTTATTATCGGTCATTAAATACCCTTTTACACAAAATGGGAAACCACTTTTCTCTTTAATTAATAGGATACATTAATATTGAATTAAAAACCCAACTTGTTAATGAAGAGTTATTTTATTAACACTTCGTGTTGGTTGTATTCCGATTGGAAGAAGGGAGAGGAGGCCTAGTCTAGATAATCCTCTTACGAAGAACCACCCCCTTATGATGAAAGAGGACGGCGTACGAGAACAAATTCGAAATGTGTTATAGGAGAAACGAAAGCCGGTATCCCATTCAACGACCTCATTTTCTTTGCTGTGACATTTGTAAAAAACATTTGAGGTAGCAGTTTTAATTTTTAGTATAATTAAATCTATTTGTTAATTGTTTATATTCATTATTCACAATAAGGATGTACAAAATAATATGGTCATCATTCCACACATATACCTAAACCCCTTTTTTATTCATTCTTTGAGTGTTCTTTGTGCGTTCTTCGATGCCAAATAATTAATGACACTGAAAACACAATGTCTTGATGAGAGAGACATATGGATTAGGTGATCTCGACTAGAGGATCGTGAATATGTGAACATCATAATTTTCAGGCTTGGAATGAAGCAGCGATGGCTTGTGGAAGAAGGCAGAAGCCGACACCCGGCAGGCCACATGGAAAAAGGGTGATGCGTGTATGCACTACCGAATGAAGAGGCGCGGCGCATCGATCATGGTAGAGAGAGTGGGAGGACACCATGCTGATCAACTACATGACAAAGTAGCGTTGCACATTCATGCCACCAGAGCCGATGGCCACAGCCGGAGGGTTGTCCACACCCAGCTGGCCGCAGGTGGACAGTGGTGCCATCATGACAATGGAAGGAAGAATGACCGGGAACCCAGCTGGTTGTGACTCACCAAGTGGGACTATCGTGTTGTCCCTCGTGCTAGCAGGGTGAACGAACGGTCATTATGGTATTCGAAATACAAGGGGGGGGGGGCTTCCTTCTTTGTTGCATCTAGGGAGGACCCCTCCATGGTAGGCCACCCGACCGCGAGCTGGGCCAGGACACCCCATTGTTGGACCAGTGGGGCCCGTCGTGGCGTAGAACAACTTTACAAGACCCAAACTGGGTCAGGTCGGCCTCAGTTAGGTCGGGCCGTGTCGGACCAGGCCTTGCCCAACTAGTCCCAGATACGCCTTTGTGGCCATATCAAGAAAACCATATGTCCGTTTGATGAACCGTTTATGAAACTAGAATCCTTGGTTAGAGACTGACCTTTTTGGTATAAACCACTTATGTTTTGCATAATGTTGGAGTATGGTCAAGTTAGATCGAACCCACATCCAACCGGGACCTCAGAGTGGAAACGATAATAACTTACAGACCGAGGGTCTGATTCACACACCGTCAGTTGCATTGGCTTGCTGAAGACATGGAAGAACATTAGGATACTTCATTTTGTAACATTATTATAGATGGGGTATTATATATGGTTTGGGGAGAGGTTCTCCAAAACGTTCTATTAGTGGGAATCATGTGGCTGGCAGTGAGGCGGAGGTTGGAGACAGATCATACAGAGGTTAGTACTCAGTGATCCTGTTTGTGTTAGCACCAATCCAATGTGGGTCAGATCCAATGTGGTTTATCTCTTAGTGATCCTGTGTGGGTTAGTGTATACCGATCTTGTGTGGTTTAGATCCTTTGTGGGTCAGTGCACAGAGATCCTATGTGGGTCAGCACATACCTATCATGTGTGGGTCAGATCTTGTGTATTCATAGTGGGGGTTTGAACCTATCAACTCCAGGCGGGTCATATCCTATGTAGGTCATTGTGTGGGTTAGTACTTATCGATCCTATATGGGAAAGACATTATATAATCAACAACATTACCTCTTGATAGAATAAGATTATCTAGCTTCTCAACAAATCATCTATATTTATATACTTCACTAAAAACCTGATTTGAGCAGAGACACATTGTGAGACGTCATTTTGTTGTGATTTTGATTAGTGTAATGTTACATAGTACTATACTTGTGTGGTAAACTATCTTCATGGTGTTACCTATGTAGTACTTGTAGGAACGTGGGGTTACCTTTGTGGTACTTCTACAGTCGTTGAGTTATCTTCCAGGTGTTACCTTTGTGGTACATCTATCTTCATGGTATTACATGTGTGGTAGTAGTATCGTTGTGGTTTTAGTTTTGTTGTACCCATATCCTAATGGTGTTACCTTTTTGGTACTTCTATCTTTGTGGTGTTACCTATGTGGAACTTCTACCTTCGTGGAGTATCATTCGTGGAATTATCATCATGGTGTTAACTGTGTGGTACTTCTATTTTCATGGAGCTACCGATGTGGTACATCAATATTTGTGGTGTTACTTGTGATGTACTTCTACCTTTGTGGTGTCACCTTTGTGGTGTAAACTTTTTGGGGTTACCTATGTGGTACTTCTTCCTTTGTGGTGTTACCCGTGTGGTACTTCTACCTTCACGGTGTTACCTGTGCAGAACCTCTACCTTTGTGGTGTTACCTTTTTTGTATTCTTCCCTCTTTTGTGAGATGAGTATATTTATATAACTTAGGTATGTATATTGCCATATACCTAAGTATATTTGATTTCAATTTATTTTTTCTTTGTGGTTTTTCCTTTGTGGGACTCTAGGAGACCTATGAGGGTCTTGGGGTCCCTACTGAGTATCGTTATACACACACCTTCATGGGATTCACCAATACCTTGTTGTGTCTTGTGCAGAATACATACAATGATGGTCAAGGATAAGGGAGCTAGGACATGATGGTTCATGGAGCTAAGACTAGATGGTGCTTGGAGCTCGATCTTTTAGTGCGACATGATGCAGAGACTATGGATCGTGAGATGTACTGACCCTTCAATTAGGAACCTCGGTGGACGATCCAGGATCATTTTTCTACCATTCAGTTGTATTTTTAATTTTCAGTTGTACTTGTACTTTTTTAGTTGGGCTTGTATTCTGGCCCATTTACATTCAAAACTCTTTTTACTATAGTAGTTTACTATGTGGTTATATCTAGTGGTGTACTGGTCTGTGTAGTTGCTTATTGTTTTGTTCTTTAACTATTTGTCTATACAATAAAAAGGAAATGAATTACCATATTAAGGATATTCCATTCTAGTGCTAGTTGCTAGCCCCTGGACTATGGAAGGAGGGATTGGGGTAGGCAAGGCCCGAGCCCTGGGGGATGGGTCATGAAAAAGTGGTATTAAAGAAGTTCGGTTCTACAAAAGAACTAGGACCCTGATCATTCTTATGAAATAAAAGTGTTATGTGATAAGAGTGTGGTTTTCAATTCGGGGAGTACTATGCTAGTGTGGTGGACAACTTATCCATACATCAGGACCCTGAATTCTGATTTCCAACTCAACGCATGAAAACACCTATTGCGTGTGTTCTCTAAAAGTTTTACTTTTAATTACTTTTGAGTCAGCTCACATGGTATAACATAATTACCGTGGTGCACCAATTCCTTATCAGGATGACGCTACGTAGACAGCTGTCTAGGATTCCCGATAGAGTACAAGATGATGGGACACTGAGTGACAAGGCCTCAGTGCATGGCCCACTTATAGCGTTAACACCTTCAGGTGGTGTACTAGCAGCACCACTACCTGTTGGATGAGCGATGCCACCAGCACCACCAATAGAGGTTGCACACAGACTAAGCATGTTTCATGAGTTCTAATGACAGAGGCCTCTAAGGTTTCAAGGTGAGTTATATTCCCAGGAATTTGAGGGTTGGTTGGAGGTAGTGGCAAGAGTTTTCCACCTGGTTGATAAACTAGTAGTGAAAATGGTGATCTTAGCATCCAATCTTTTCTAGTGAGTGACCATGTGGATTTTTTGCATAGTGATAAGTATTCGATACGTTTCCATGGACATTGATAGTACCTTCAGGTAGTGTGTCAGCTATATCTATTCCTGTTGGCCTATATTTACAACTGGAGGTATTAGTATAGTACAAATTTAGGCTTTATGCTTTACATAACTTTCAGTATCAGATACCCCTTAGGATCTGAGGCGAGCCTGACTCACAGGAAGCTGAGGACTGTCTTGAGTTGGTAGCTGAGAGTTCTCTAGAGCTTCTATAGCTTCGGTAGGATGATTTTTCAGTAGCTGAGTATTCATCTAAGTGCACCGACTATTCCTAGTACTCAATGCATACGATACAATCAGTGCTTCGAGTGTTGGAATTCCAAGAACAGAGTGGTTAAAGATTTCTGAGCTCGCACTATTCTTCTATGCATTTCTAACAATTATAGTTTGTTAGAGGTAACCTTTTCATTTGAATATTATTTAGATTAGTGGATATGATGAGTGAATGTTAAATGTGGGAATGTTGGAAACTAGTTCCAGTCATAGTGACTTGGCCGTGTAAAAAAGTTTCGGGAAGAAGCATTGATAAGGATAGATGAATCTTTAGGGCTGTAGATGTGGAAGCCATTCTAGAAGAGTAGTAGGAGGTAGTGTACATTTGGACATGTTACAACCATTCCCCATTATAGTCCCCATGTGGCTAAGGGAGAAGGAGGACATGGGAATAGAGTAACTCTATTCAGTAAAGCAGTGCGACAAAAGTGCTCTAGGAATGATTCAATTTATAGTCTGTGTCTATTACTATAAGCTGTATTAATAGACATTGGTTCCAATATTTCCTTCCTTCCACGAATCTTTCCCAAGACATAGAGTTTCCTGTTAAGATGTTTAATTGACCCTTTCATCTAGAGAAAACATTGGCAGGAGACAAGATAATCACACTTACTTCAATGGTGTGATCTGACCCTTGATTCGAGAGTTTTGGTTGGAACCTCTTTATTACATCGTTGATGCCATACGATGTTAGTTTGGGTAGGGACTGGAAATCCACAGTTCATACTCAGATAGGTTGTATTATGAAAAGAGGTTGTGTTTTATCAACAATCTTGGTATGGGGTTTTCATTATTTTTTAAAAAATGAAACCAAGGATGCACATGATAAATCCCTGTATAGGAGGGTATGACTGATCACTCTTGAGTTGGCCAGCCTTACCCTCGTGGCAGCATGAGTTTTTAGTTTCCAGTTCCCAACATGAGTGGCTAGAGTTCCTCAAAGAATATGACTTTGAGATAGTCTATACTCTTTGGAAAGGTAATGTGGTAGTAGAAGGACTCAGTATGAGTTCTGGTCTACAGTAGCAGAGTGAGGCATTAGAGTAGCTAGTCACGCTGCAGATATCTATCGTGGATAGATATGAAGCTGATTACCTCCATTATATGACTCTAACTCCCCCACTCCTTTAGCAAGTTAGGGAGGTGCAACATTGGGGGGGGCATTGACAAAGTGTCACGACATCCTTAGATATAATTAGTGCAGTCACATGAGGTATTTTTTGAAGGTAGAGATCATGTCATCCTCTTTAGAGAACATACCATGGTACTACTGGTGCTTTGGGAGTAGGTGTTAAGGGAGTTCCATTCATCTCATCTGGCGATACATCCTGGTGTGGTGAGGATGTACCAGGACCTCCATCATTTCTACTAGTGGACAACGTTGAAGAAAGCAATGGAAGAATTTTTATCATGATGTCTCACTTGTTAGTAAGTGAATACTTCACAGAGTTGGAAGAAGACTTATGCCGATAAGATATAGTGACCCTTGGAGTTCCAGCATGGGGACCATGTATTCATGAAATTCTCTCCTCTATGGGGACTAGGTGTAATGTTATCAATGAGGTTTATCTGTCCTTTTATGATACATCAGAGGATAGATGAGGTAGGATACTACATGTCTCTTCTACCGCGGTTGGAGATGATGCATGACGCCTTCCACATATCCCAGCAAAGAAGATGTGTGCATGACCCATCTCATATCATCAACCATGACGAGCTGGACTTCAATGATTGGGCGACGTTTATGGAGGTTCTGGTGGTGATTTAGAATCAACAGAAGTGGGGCCTTCATGGGTAGTTGATACCTTCGTTGCACATATACTGGCAGCACGAGAACCTCTAAGAGTGAACATGGGAGCTGGAGGCTCAGATTGGTTCTCAGTACCCTCGTTTGGTTTTTTTCATTTGTTTTGGATTTCGAGTATGAAAAGACCTAATGTGGGGTGAATGTAATTTCTAAGAAATTATGTATTGTTTTTATTATATAGAATTATTTTGAGACCACAAAATATGACAGCACACGATTCTATGGCCCATAGTTCTCAGAATGATCCGTCGAAGTTTGGTCATGATTTAGTTAGTGCATGTAAGAAGTTTCCCTAAAAATGTCGAACAACTCTTAAATGGTTGCTCAGATCAAAATTCTTAGGGCACTGTTGAGTTTAGAATTTCGGGTTTAATTTAGGCCTGACTTATGTTTGGTCGGCGCAGGCCTATGTTGAGAAAACCCGAAATGGAATAATTGTAATTAAAATAATTATATAAAGTTATTTAATTTTTCAATTACTTATAACTCACAAATGTTAACCCAGATTAAAAAATTTTAGACCACTGCTGAACTCGTGAGTTTATGCATTCTTTATGAAGATACTAACATTGGTCGGCCCAAGAAACCAGTGAAAGTTAGTTTTTGGTCATATATAAAATAATTAAGTGAAAAGTATGTTATTGTAAAATACATTACTTTTATACGGTAACATGGATTAGAAATATGAGAGTAACATTGAGTTTTCAAGGTCATGATTCACTTAGGCACAGCCTAACCATGGCGGACATGGTTGGAGGGTGAATGTTAATAATTTTCCAATATTTTTTTCGGGTTGGTTCACTAAACGCGCGAGTGGAATTTTGTAACTTCTGAACTAGTGCTCGGAATTAAAATCTAAGGACACAGTTGAACTCGCAACACTGATATTCGTTTATGGAGGCCTTCACCTCGACCACAGTAGGTTGATGTAAGGACATAGTTTTTCAGATTTTTTTGGGTGGGTTGGAAAAATAATAAAATAAAATATTTAACTTTTATTTTATTTTTAAAACCTCCCATTTGAATAACAAATGTGTGGACCACACGGGGGAGGTCGAGCATTTAATGTTGTGCATTAAATTATCAGTTAGAAAAAATGTGTAACCACTTTTCTATTTAATTAATAGAATACTTTAATATTTATTTAAAAACCCAACTTGTTAATGAAGAGTTATTTTATTAACTCTCTTTGTGGGTTTTATTCCCCTTGTTGAAAGGGAGAGGAGGCATGGGCTAGAGAATCCTCCAATGAAGAACCACCCCACAATGAAGAACAAGGACAATGCATGAGCCCGGATAAGAAATGTGATGTTGGAGCAACGAATATCGGCGTCCCCTTCGATGACCTCATTTTCCTTCTCTCAACAACTCCAATAGACTATTGAGGTAGGGGTTTTAATTTGATGTATGAATAATTCTATTTTTTTATTTTTCAAATTCTTAATTCACAATGATGATGTCGAAACAAACATGGACATAATTCTGTACTAATACACTGACCCCTTTTTCTTCTATTATTCACGCATTCTTCATGCATTCTTCGATGCCAAATAATTAATGACGTTGAAAACACAATGTCTCATTGAGCGCAACATATGGAATCAGATATCTCGACCAGAAGATTGTGAATATGTGAATGTCATAATTTTTGGCTTGGAATGAAGAGGCAATGGATTGCGGAAGAATGTAGCGGTCGGCACCTGGCCGGCCACATAGATGGAGGGTGGTGCGTGTTCGTGCCTCCAGAAGAGGAGGTTGACGCCTATCAGCCGCGATAGAGTATGGGGAATCTGACACACCGGCCAGCCACGTGGTGAAGCGGAGGAGTGCGTTCATACTTTCAGAGCAGGAGGTAGTGGTTGCTTGGCCACAGTCGGGGAGAGAGTGTGGCCAGCTCCCAACTAGTTGCAGGTGGACAGCCGCGTCGTCACGCTACCAGAAGGAAGACCGGTCGTGAACCCGGCCATCCTTGACACACCGAGAGGGACCATCTGGCAGTCCCACATGCTAGCATGCCACCCAATCAGCCATTGGACTGTTCATAATACCTCAAGGGGGGTGACTTCCACATTGGTTGTGGCTAGGGTGGACCCAGCCACGACGGGCCGCCCGACCGCGGGCAGCACCATGGGACACGCCCTACAGGCTAGGCTGGGCCGATCCTTCACGGACCGAGATGAACCATGGCCTGTCAGGCCGGGCCCACAATTTCCCCTGGAAACCATTCCAAACCCGAAACACGTCGAGTCGGGCTGGGTCTGTCTGACCCAGTCAGACCGGACCCAAGCCCATCTAGACCAAGAAACAACTTTGTGGCCATATCTTATGAATCAGGCGTCAGTTTGATGAACCGTCTAAGACACCAGAATCCTTGGATCAAGGAGAAACTTTTGGGTATATTCCACATATGATTTGGATAATGTTGGAGTATGTCCAAGTTGGATAGATCTCGAATCTAACTGGGCCCTCTGTGTGGAATCACTAATAACTTACTGACCGGGTATCCAATTGACGCGCTATCAGTTGCGTTGGGTCCCATTTGATGTGACAGAACATTGGATACTTATTCATAGAACATTGCGATTGTTTCGGTATGACCGATGGCTTGGGGTAAAGTTATCCCAAACATGATATTAGTGGTAATCCAGTGGCTGGAAGTGACACGGATGTTGGAGACAGATCATACAGAGGATAGTACAAAGCGATCCTACGTGGGTCAGCATAGATCCTGTGTGAATTAGATCATGTGTGGGTCTAAACACATCAATCCTATGTGGGTCAGAGCATACAAATCCTATGTGGATTAGATCATATCTGGGTCAACAGTGATTGATCCTATGTGGGCCAACGCATACCTATCATGTGTGGGTAAGATCCTGTGTGGGTAAGATCCTGTGTGGGTCATAGCGGGGATTAGAACCTATCGACTCTAGGCGGGTCAGATCCTATGTGGTTCATTGTAGTTGTAAGTACCTATCGATCCAGTGTGGGTCAGATTTAGTATAATAAGAAGCAGTACCTCTTGATAGAAAATATTTATTTAGCTTCATGTATAATCATCTATAATTCTATACTTCACTTAAAACCTTGTTTGAGTTGAGAATCTTTGTGAGTTGTCATTACATTATTATTTTTATTGAGGTTATGCTATGTGGTACTATAACTATGTGGTAAACTTTCTTCGTGGTGTTACATGTGTTATACTTTTACCTTATTGGTGTTACTTGTGTGGTACTTCTACCTTCATGGAGTTATCTTCATTGTGTTACATGTGTGGTACTTCTATCTTCGTGGTATTACCTCTATAGTACTACTATCATCATATTGTTACCTGTATGGTACTTCGATTCTTGTGGTGATACCTATGTGGTACTTCTACCATTGGGGTGTTACCTCTGTGGTACTTCTACATTCATGATGTTACCTTTGTGGTGTTATCGTTGTGTTGTTACACGTGTGGTAATTCTATATTCACGGTGTTACCGGTGTGGTACTTATATCGTTGTGGTGTTACCTTTGTGGTACTTCTTCCTTCGTGTTGTTATCTTCGTGGTGTTATATGTGTGGTACGTCTACCTTCCTGGTGTTACCTGTGTGGTACTTCTACCTTCATGGTGTTACATTTGTGGTATTCCTCCCTCTTGTGTGAGATGAGTATATATTGAAAAAATAGGTATATGTGTAGTCATATACCTAAGTATAGTTGATGTCTATTACTTCATGCTTTGCGTTTTTTCCGTTGTGGAACTCTTGGAGACCAATGAGGGTCTCGGTGTCCCACTGAGTATTGTTATACTAACCCCTACAGGGGATTCGCCGAATCTGGTTTTGTCTTGTGCAGATGACATACAGTGGTGATCAAGGTTGAGGGATCTAGGTCTGGACAATGCTTGGATCTAGGACTGGACAGTGCTTGGAGATGGACCTTTTGGTGTGATGTGACATAGGGACTACTGATCGTGAGTTGTACCTAACCTTCAGGTAGGATCCTCGGTGGACTATCCAGGAGGCATTTTTTACCTTTCAGTTTTATTTGTAGTTTTTAGATGTACAAGTACTTTTTCAGTTGGGCTTGTATTCCATTTCCTTTACTTTTAGCACCGTTTTTACTCTAGCAATTTACATTATAGTTATGTCTAGTTTTTCTCTCGTCTATGTAGTTGCTTGTTGTTTAGTTCTTGATCTGGGTTTCTATACAGTAAAAAGGAAATTCCTTCCCATATTATCGATACGCCTTTCCAGTGCCAATTTCCAGCCCCTGGCCTATAGAAGGCGGTTTGGGGTAGTCACGACACGGACCCTAAGAGACGGGTCATTACACTTAATAGACACATGTACATGAAAATTGATTATATAATATTTTTATCTATGAAACTCGTAAAATTTCTCTTTCCTTGTTTTAATTATCTGGAATGTGTCTACATGGGGACAAAGGTTTGTTATGGATGAATATAAATGTAAAATTTTACCTTAATAAAAATTTATTCATTCTATAAATATATTTTTTAATTTTTGGTACACCTAGATGATACCATGAAATTTACAATATTTTATTTAATATGAATTTAAAAATTTCTCAATCATGTTTCAAATAATATATAATTATTAATATAGGGTTAACCAAGAGATATATTTTACTATAAATATTTTTTTTAAATTTAATAGTGTTATTTTCATCATGGAATTTTTTAAATTTTTATAAAATAAATAGGTTTATTAAATAATTACATAATATTAATGTAGTAATTGTTTTATTATTTGAATATTAAATAAATGATACTAAAAATTAAAAATAATTTTTGATAATTATTTTGGTCTAAAATAATTCTAGTTAAAATTGACCTCTTTTATATATAATAAAATATGTGGCCAGAAGTAAATTTTGTATCATAATATATTTTCATGTCTAAGTAATGAATAGTGACAAAATTGACATTAATGATATTTTTTCAAAATAATTTTATATTTAATTATTTAAAAATCATAAAACATCATCAAAAATATAAAATAAATAATATATGTTCTAAAATGTCATAAAATGTTGATTTATAGTCTAATTGACATCACATTAGTTAAAATTACAACCACTTAATATATAATTTTTTTTCTTTATTTATAATTAATATTGGTTTACAAATTGTTAATCAAATTGATTTTAATCCATATAATACCAATACATGTATAAAAACATTGGTTGATGATATTAAAATTTTTTTCATGTTGTCTTAGAAACAATGTAATTTTTAGGTATTTGGAATGATATTGAATTTATTATAAATTAATATTTATTGACATTCCAAAAGAGCCAATCACCTCAATTATATAAGGGAAAATATTCTATATCTTCTTTGAATAACATTGACCTTTCATGCACAACCATACCCTTATAATTTCTATTATCAACTTACCAAGTATCGTTATAGAGGTTTCTTTCTTGCCAGAATACCAAACCTAGTATCCCTAAGATGAGATATAATGAATGCTCACCAAAAAATATATAATCATATTTACTAACTATTTCGTGATTATTTCTTCTTCTATATACAATTAATATGTTATTTTCATTATAAAGCAATATGTCCATTATCACTTATATTATGAGTTTTTATTATGACTGTGGAATAACCATATTCCACCTTTTATTCATCAAATGATAAATAAAATCATTCTGCGTTCGTATGTACGACATATCGTCTCTACATTGTGGTGTAACCTATTTTTCATCTGCATTTTATTAGGATGGATATGATGCTTGAAATAATATATATATATATATATATATATATTAATTAGAATATTTCATGATTCTGGAAAATGTAATATACCAACTACTTCCACACTATTTCACCATTAATGGAATGATACGATCCCTCATGCTTACATCCAACATACAATCACCATGACACGTTGAGATTAAGTTCCCATGATCAAAAATAAATAATGATTATGTAATTTTTTAATTAATTAATTTTATATATAATAACAATATATCATTATAAAAATGAATTACAAATATCTTATAAAAAATAACTATGACTTATACGACAAAACATGAATAGGAAAATGAAGCATTTATCAATATAAACAAGGGTAATAATGAAATATTACTAATAAACAAGTTGTAATATTATATAATATGGAAATATATAATGTCATAAAAATGAATATGTTTTTGGTATATATTAATAACATTATTTAAATCATTATATATGATTTTTATTTATGTATTATAGAATGAATTCCTATGGTAAGGGTTAATTTCAAAATATCATTATTATAAAAGATTGTTTTTATATATGTTTCTATTAGGGAATATTTATATTCCTTATCACTATTTCGAAAAAATCATATTAATTTATTATTTTCAATTTCATTTCTACACATTTTTAATTTTTTACTGAACTCTTTAAAATAATTCATTCTATCTTTTTCCTAATGGGGTTCTTTGTGAATTTTCTGGAAAAAGTATGAATGGAATGTTTTTTAACATATATGGAATTAAATGATTTTTCCTTTTTCATGATTCCATAATGTCTTGAAACATTATTTTCATTTTTATGGGGTTCCATTCAAGGAAAATGTTTTACATTATATTTTTTTTGGATTTTTAAATGAATAATTGGAAGTGAGGATTTCCTCATGAATTATTTCAAGTAATCATTCAAAAACCATTTTTCATATAAGAAAAAATTATTTGATATTAGTTATTCTTTATTAAGGTTTTGATTGAAGTATATTTTCCTTATTATTTATTTTTTTGATTTATGTATATGATGGAATGATATTTAAGGAACCCATTTATTTTCCATTTGTAATGTAATGATAATATATTCATGGAACCCATTACATTTCACGAGATACGATATGATGCATAGTAAATCTAGCACACATATGTATGGTTTTCATTATGTGATGGGTGGGACCTATATTTCCTTAAAATTAATTGATTAAACATTTATATATCATGAGATAAATAAGACTATAATATAATGTCAACCCAATTCAATAATTTTGTAATGTAACTAGAGTAAACTCGGTTAAGAAATACAGGGAGGGAATAAAGAGTGAACTCAGTTCAGTAAGTGAATTTTACTATAATGAGGGTATTTGTAGTGATCCTTTTACTATATAAAATTGATATTCTATTGTTATATTTTTTCAAAATTTCATGTCTTCGGATATACTCACACAATTTATGTTCTTTTATTTCTCAATAATTTTTTTAAATTCTATTATTTATTAAATGAATTAATATCATTATCCTTGATATGAATGATATAATATTAAATTTTTTTAAGGTTCTTTTTCACTTATACTTATGTTCTTTCCATTTATTACCAGTACTGATCACCTCATCCCACCATTTATTTTTTTCCTTTTCCCTTGAAAATCAATAATTGTATTATGTAGGATGTGTGAAAATGAGATATATTAATGTAGTAATAAGAGGGATTATATTTAGATGTTTGGTGAATCAGTTGTTTGTTTTTTAATGATTCAAAATAATATAAACCAATATTTATCTAGTGGGTTTTTGTTATGCCATGTAATGACTATTATTATATTTATTTTAAATATCAATCTATTAAAATTATGTCCCATTACAGTTGTATCAATGTCATATTTTGAAATCCATTAGTAACATTGATTAGAAAACCTATATAAAAACCCTATGGATAACTCTATGTGTGTGATGCAATCCTATAGTTTTAGTGAAAATCATAAATAACCTAGGATAAAACTATTGTTTCCTGTAATATAATTTTAAAAGAATATTATCATGATTATGTGGTTTTATCCGTATGATTTGTGTTTCTCACACTTGATTTTTGGTTTTACCCATTTATTAGAACCCGAATGAACCACATTAATATATAATGGGATGGTTAATGCATTGATTTTCCTCATAGTAAAATGGATTATATGGGATATGTAAGGACAAATATTGTTTCAATTCTAAAACAACATTTTTAATCTATGAATCATGTATGAATTAAACATGAGAAAATGAGGGAATAAAATTCTGTTGAGGCCTCCATAAGAAAACATCCAATATCAATCAGTGGGTCATCTAATCCACTAGTGTCTAAATAATGGATCAGTAACACTGAAAATTTATTTTCAGTTCTCCAATGATTAAAACATGAGAATGTAATTTTATTTTCCAATGATTTAGTAGGTTTATCAAATCAACAATTCTCTCTTACCAATAATATTATTCAATGAGATGAAATAGACCTTGTGGAATGCGATGAGTTCAATTACTTATTTTCCAATAATTAAATTTCATTTATTCTTCATAGGATGTGAGATATGGATTTCCATGAGCTTAATAAAATGTATGATGAATTTTTTGATAGCTACAATACAACCTTTACAATACATTCATGTCAATATTGTGGAATTATCATCTAGTCTGAATTAAAGGTAAATATATTCATCAATGGATTAATCCCATGTCTCTTAATAGTATTATACATAAGGGACATTTCTACCTATGAGGAAAATCATCCAGTGTTCCCCCATTATTGGGATAGTGATTTGAGATACCGATCAATATTATGGGTTCTATAAGAAGAGGAAAATGCAATTAAATGAAAAATCTAAAAACTACATTGAATGGAAGATGATCATTCCATTATGCTCAATGTGTCCAAACAAACATAGAGGAAACTTTCATAAGGGGACTAGTAAATTCTTTCATAGTGGGAATTATAGTTACCGGTAAATTGATAGCCTATTTGATAGAAAAAAGTGAGTTAATGATGATAATAGAAAAAAGGCTTTATAGAATGCACCTACCACACTTAAGTAATTCATGTGCAAGGAAAATTGTAATTTTGACTACCAGTGCCCAAATCTGAGAGTTATCAATGATTATTGATTTCAACAACCTCTTAATTCCAATAAAATGTGAAATTCTATGTGATCACTTTTGGTGATGTGGATTATGACAATGATGTTGTTAAAGGTAAACTTTCCATCCATTGGAAATTTGATAATGTTCTAATTGACTATGGATAAACCTATTCATTTATTTTTAAATAATTATATAGTGGTATTATCATATTATATAAATAATTATATATTTATTTATCCGTGAAAAATATAATTTATACAACAGTCACATCACAGGTTTATAATTATTCTACAATTGAATTTTGTGTGAATGTGATTCCTGAAAATATTATGATACTTCATTTAGTAGAATTAAAATTATTATTAAAATTTATTATATATTCTACTATGGATATAATTTCAATTTCCAGGAGTGGGGGTCATGTTTCATATTATAAATGAATTTATTATCAGCCATAAGCTCAATGATGCATTTGAACATCCAATGGAAATTTATTCCATATTTTGTGTCATAAATTATATAAATGAAGGTTATATATCCCATATGGTTTCGAAAAAACTCAAAATTAAAGATAATCCTAATGTACATGAGTTTGTTAGGTATTTTATAAATAATTTATTAGTCATCCATCAAATATTGAATTTAATTAATCAATATAACTCATACCAGGTGTTATTCCGATTTTAAATACACATTAAATAATAACACCAATTGAGTTATAAGAGTTAAATAAGAATCTCCACGATAATCTTAACATGACATTTATAGTCCCTAGTGTTTCATCATGGGGAGAACATGTACTATTTGTTACGAATAAAAATGGATCAATGTGACTCTACCTTTATTATCAATAACTTAACAAAATCACTATCATGAACAAATATCCTCCCCTATAATTTGATTACTTATTTGAAAAATTATATAGAGCACAATAAATTTCTAATAATGATCATAATTATGGATAACATCAATTTAAGATCCACAAGGAGGATATGTTATGTTAAATGTAAAATTATATTTATTCCTTTTGGTGTTACTAATTTCCCCTCTATCTTTCTGGATTTAATGCATATAGTATTTTGAAAATATCATGATCGGTTTTTGGTAGTCTATATACATTATATTCTAGAATATCAAAAGTGAAAAATAAGAACAATATTATCACTTTATGATTGTATAAAATCCTTAATGAAATGAAATCCATTATGAAAAAATTAATAAGATTGAATTTCTGCTTCTGAATGTTTCATTTTCTGGTAAATTTGTCTTAAGAGAGGGAATATCTATGGATCTATAATGACTAATGTTATTGAACATTGTCCAAGACCCAAAATGGTAACTATGATATGATGTTTTCATGGTTTCACTCGATATTATCAACATTTTGTGAAAAAAAATCTTACAATTATGTAATCCAATCACTGTGTTTACTTGGAAATGATTCATGTTCATAATAATGGAAGAATGTGAAGTGAATTTCAAGGATATGATAATAAGGTTAGTTAGTGCACCTTTTCTCACACTACCCTATAGTGGGGAAATGATTTTGATCTATATTAATGGATCCATGATGAAAATGGGTTGTGTTATAATGTGAAATGATTGACTGATATCTTATGTCTCAAGAAAATTCTGAATCCATGAATAAAATTACCCAAATCAGGATTTGGAGTTATCTACAACAATTATTTAATTAAATAAATGAATGAATTATATTTATAGAGACATTCATGACATATATAATGGTCATAGAAGTATATAGTATAATTTTACAAAAAATATGTACAATATGAAAAAAATATTCTAGGTGTTGATTAATGAATTAGAACTTCTTAAAACATTACCTCTCGGGGAAAGTGAAGAAGGTAGAACTTTCTTCGAGTGGAAGGAACAATTATATCCTATCTATGATGAAAATTAAAAAATATACAATATTTATGTATTTGAAAATGATAAATATATATATCAAAATGGATGTGGATAAATCATATCTTTTTCAAATGAATTTGCAACCATCTACACAAGGGAAGATTAAGGAGGAACAAAGTGAATATTTAGAGCTACAAAAGAAAGTGAGAAATGTTATTGAGTTCAAATTTTATTTTGATGAAATTACAAGTATAAATAATCATGATTTTATCCCTCCCATACCATATTAAATGAGGTACTAGTTTGATGAGGCACACTTTTCGTCCTTTTCTAATCATCCTAGAAGTACGATGATTCATAGAGACCTGAATGAGTATTTATCTTGGGTTGGAATGAAGAGAGATATTAAAATTTATTTTTCATGGTGATAGGGTTTCATAATGTTAAGGGATAAATACAGATGTCTAATGGGATGTTATAACCATTACATAGACCATAATGGAATTTATAAAACATCACCATGGATTTTCTCTTCACACATACCAAACCATCTAAAAACCATAATTATGTAAGGGTTATAGTTGATCTCCGGGCAATATCCACACTCTCAATTTATGTATTATGAAATTTTCTCCTAGATCATATTTACAAAAATAGTAAGTATGTGATATTATATCATGGACTTCCACTATAAATTATATCTGATAGAGATATGATGTTTACCTCAATGTTCTGAGGAAGTATTTAGTAGGCTCCAGATTTAGAGTTATGAATAAGTAATATTTATTGTCCTTTGATATATAGATTGCAATAGAAGACAATTCATTAACTAGGGTAAATTTTTGGAGCTTTCCCTATGGATTTATAAGGTTTTTTGTGTCAAAACCTACCTTTGTTATTATTTTCATACAAAAATAGCTTTCACAGTAGCATTCATATTTATTCTTTTGAATAACTATTCATTAAGAAGTGCAGAACATTGATATCCTAGAATGATTTTAGTGAAATAATATTTTTTGTCCTGATAAAGTTGAGGATTTTGTAGATAATGTTTTACCTATTCAATAGTACATAACATCTTCTTAGAGTCCAAAAAATGTTATGCTAACATTTTGGGAAATCATGTAGAGTTTGATGTGGGTGACCATATATTTATATGAATTTATCCAAAGAAGGGAGTGATGCGATTACGAATGAATGAAAATTTAATTCATAGTTATATTTTTCTTTTTGAAATTATTGATCATATCATGACGGTAGCTTATTGATTCTCACTTCCTCTAAACCTTTATTAAGTTCATAATGTATTCCATAAATATCTCTTAAGGACGTACATATATGACACCTCACATCTACAATGATTAGAAGTTGTACTATTGGAGAAGGATCATTTATGTAAAAAAATTAAACTGATTCTAGATCTTATATAAAAAGTCCTATAAAAGAAGGTTCCTCCCTTTATTAATGTTTTATGTTGGAACCACTACTTTGAAGAAGATGAGGGAACCTCAGGATCCAATGAGGCAAAGGTATCATCATAAATTTCTCTCCATGTGATGAATGTAGAGGTAAAATTCATTTTTATGGGGATAAATGTAACACCTTAATATTTTAATAATGATTACTCATTAAATAATTTTAATTATTCAATAGATTTCACAGAACCATGAGTTAAAATGAACTGTGTAAATATTTGTAGTTTTTGTAACCTAGCCATTAAATTAGAGTGAATATAAATTAAAAACACTTTTTTGAAAGAAATATAATGTTCTAACTAAATATGAATTTTTTTTGTTCTTATAATATGATTACATAATTTTTTCTAATGTCAATTTATTCATATAAGATATTAATTTTGTTTTTCAAAAAATGAGTTCCCATTATTTAAATGACTGAATATAAATTTTTTTAATTTCTAGAATTTTTTTTAAAAAAATGGTTTTATTTTATAATTTATAATGTAAAAATTATCTTAAAATTAATTTTTTGTACAATACTAAAAACATTTATTTTTCAATGAATAGTGAAAATACTAATTTTTTTGATAGATTATATTATTTTAAATTTATTACAAGGGGAAATAAATTTTCGGATTATTTTTTAATTTTAATATTTTCATCTTAAATTTACTAATATAATTAATATTTTATAAAATAAATTTTTATAAAAACATTTTATATTTTAAAAGGTATTTTTTCTGAAAAAAAAAATGTTATCTATGGGATTTTACAGGTTTTATTTTAAATTTTATTCTAAAACATCAATGTTTTTAATTTTGAAAAATTGATTAAAAATTTGTATTCATATGGTCAAAATATAGTGATTTTCCCCATTTTTTTTAAATATTAATAGTACCCTTGAAAAATTGATTTACCCCTATAAATATTAAATCGCTTAATTTGGTTTAAAAATAAAATGACAAGGACTATAAAACTACACTAACACATGACCGAATTTTAGTGGATGAATATAATTTTATATTTTACACCTAAGGATTGAAATAAATTTTTTTCATGAGATCATGTGTAGGAAAATTACTTATACAATATGTAAATCAATTAATGTCACAAAATGTCACTATCTTTTCCTTCATGGTCCTTTATGTGTCAACATTGGAAAAAAGGTAATTTATGAATGAATATAAATGATAATTTTTAGCATAATATAAATAATTTCATGATATATTGTTTGAATTAATGGTCCACATAGAGGATATTATGATATTTATAATATTTAATTTTATCAAAATTATAAGATGCCCCATTCATGATTTAAATAATAGTTCATTTTTAATTTAGGGATAAACAAAAGATATATTCATCAAAAAATATTTTCTTGAAATATAGATTATTTTTATTTATTATGGTATTTTGTTTTTTATTCGTTGTATATAAAAATGTATATTAATTAATAACACAATAACGATGTGACAATTTTTTACTAAAAAAAATTTCAAATAAATGATACTAAAAAATTAATATAATTTGAGAAAATTAATGTGTAATGGCCCGGACCTCTCCGGCCCATTCCATTCTGAAAAAGAAGGTCATGAAGTGTTCTGGATTGTAAAATGGACTTTTCACACACTTTTCAAAATTTTTAAACTACACGCCGTGTAGTGTGAGTAAACGCCATGTACCCCCTCACTGGGTATACAACATGTTGAAGGTCATGTCCTTGTCGTGTGAAATAAATGGGTACACATCGTGTATCCCATACTACAGGCCGTCTAGTCCCTCCCTGTGGACGTGTTACCCTCAAACCGTGTGTTGACGAGTCAATGGACGTGTGATGTGTTGGAGTTGTGTCCTTGCTATGTGACATAAATGGGTACACGCCGTGTAGTCCCTCCCTGCGTACGCGTTACCCTCAAACCGTGTGTTGAACAGTCAACAGCCACGTGCCGCGTTGAAGGTCATGTTGGAAGTCGCGTTGTGACCATGTGAAATGGTCGAGTACACGCCATGTACCATAAAGTACATGCAGTGTACTTTTATTTTTCATGCCTATAAAAGGAGGGGTCCCTTCCTCATTTTCAACTCACCCCTCTCCTCCCCATTCCTTTGAGCAGAGCACTCCCAAGAGACTCTAAGGCTCTTCTTCTTCCATAACATCTTCGTCCGAGCTCCGATTTACGATCTGTCCGCAGCCACAGGATCGTAATGATGAGTCGGAACTTTTGAGCATGGATTTTTTGTATTTCCTTCGACCATCCCTTCCCAGCTTCCACCCGGGGAGGTTTTTCTGGGTTTTGATAGAAGTGACGGATGCCGACGAACATCTTCTAATGTTGATCCGGGGGAGAATTGTGATCAGAACCTGTTGAAGTAGGGATCTTACCTTCGTATCTCTAATTTGTGCATCATGCGGGGAGGGTATCCTTTTGTTTTTCATGAGAACTGGTTGAACCATTAATCCAACATAATAACTAGTTAAAGAATGGGGACGGGGAAGTTGTTATGATTATCATTATATCCTGTGAAATTATTTTGTTAATTGAATAGGCTTATGCCTACTTAAAATAAGGGTCGTTG
This sequence comes from Viscum album, assembly GCA_963277665.1. NCBI lineage: Eukaryota > Viridiplantae > Streptophyta > Magnoliopsida > Santalales > Viscaceae > Viscum > Viscum album. Next base: position 246,651,667 of record OY728165.1, read on the forward strand.
GGGGACTTTTCTTGTGCAATTTAATGATTCCCTATCATTCTATACCATTTTTGTGAATGGAACATTGTTGAATGTGGAATTTGGATAATCACGTAAAGTTGGCTGATTTAAAATCTGAAACACTTGTGTGATCACCCTGGTTGAACAAAATGGAATAATGAACATGTGTGTGTTGGATTGGATACATGGCATGTGGTGTGGGTGTTTTTATGGGTTGCTGTGGATTGGGTGAGCAACGAGGCTGCGGTTGGCTTGGTTGTGGGTTGGTGTGAATGCTATGTTGGTGATGGCCAATAGGGCTGCAATAAATGGTATTAAAGGGGTGATGATGTATGTTGTGGTTGTGGTTATGGTTGTTGGAAGCGGGGCTGCAGGGTTTTGTTTAAATGTGAACGAACTATGGGTTGTAAATAATAAATAAATAAGTGGAAGAGTTCATGAATGGTGGAGCTTGGTAAAGTAATAGAAATAATAATCAATGGGGTTGGTTGGTTAATATGAGGGACTTCGTTGTGTTGCTTGTGTTTTCATAACATGATTTATGGATAGCAGGGATATACTTTACAAACAATAGATATGGTTGGTTGTGGATAGTTTCCCAGTAGTTAAGGAACTAATAAGCTGATTCTGTTGAAACATGAGAACCTAAATGGGGTTGGGGTTGTTTGTTGTATGCATGCTTTGTAGTAGCAGTGCCGAGGCACCTTCTCAGTTCTCTGATTAGAAGCCATTGGTTGGGCTGAGTGATTGGTATATATATATATAATTATATCTTTGTGTTTTATCGCACCTCACCCATGTTGAGCACTTAGTACCGAACACTCCCATTTCATGGGAGAGGGTGTTTTCCCCTTAGTTACTATCTGCTTCCTTCTCCTTCTTCCCTAAGCTGTGATGGCTTGAGGCGACCATACACCCAAGACACTTCGGGTAGGTTTCGATTGGGGGGGTTTAGACCAAGACTCTTCGGGCAGGTTTTACTATTTCCCAAGAACCTTCGGGATGAGGCCCAGGTGTGTGTGGGTGGGATAAGTGGTTGTGAGGCCCAGGTGTGTGCGGGTGGGGTACGTGGTTGTGAGGCCCAGTTTTGTGCGGGCGAGTTACATGGTTGTGAGGCCTAGGTGTGTGCGGGCAGGGTAAGTGGTTTTGAGGCCCAGGTGTGTGCGGGCGGGCTATGTGGTTGTGAGGCACAAGTGTGTGTGGGCGGGATACGTGGTTTTGAGGCCTAGGTGTGTGCGGGTGGGATGTGTGGTTCATGAGTCCTAGGTGTGTGCGGGCAGGATGAGTGTGGAAGCGTCCAGACGTTCGACGTTACTAAGAGAAGCTAACTAGTGGGAAATGGCGCGTGGTACCCAATACTCTTGTTCTTATATACTACTACCTATTGAGATTGTGTTTTTGGTGAGTGTGGATGGTGATTTTGGGTGGATAGAATTCCTTTCTAGGTTTCTTCTATTGTTCTCATGGGACATTAGGATGTCTCCCCACTTGTGCACGAGATCTTTAAGTTTCCCTACTGAGTATACATGTATGATCACCCTACATTTACTTTCAGGTTTCCAGGAGTACTACCAGAGCCATGCAGGACCCTACTAGTTGGTACAGTTGGAGTTTTTTGCTGTTGTTGTACTCTTGTTTCTTTTTGTATTGTACTCTTGAGCTTTCTTGTACTTGTACCTTGTTTCAGAACTATTTAAACATTCATGTGGGATTGGTTAGGGTTTATTTCTATACACTTGTTCTTTTCCTTTTTGGTGGTAGACATGTCTTATTTCCCAATCATAAATAATAAAAATGGTAAAGCCTCCCATATTTGTGAAAAGTCATACCCTTGGTGCCAGTCGCCACCCCAGGGCCTACTAGAGGCAGGACTCAGGGGTCATTATCTCCCTTTCAAAATTGCCAGCTCAGGAGGGGCATCTTTGGTGGGAGGGGGTCATGAATGGATGGTATTATTGGTGATGGTTGAGAGATAGGATGGAGTCTGGAGATAGGAACAGTGATGATTGCATGGTATGGTAGGGCAATAGTGTTGGTTGATCTTGGTGTGTGACATAGGCCAGGGAAGACCGGCTAGGACACGGGATTTTAGGGCCCCCCATGATCCGATGCTAGGACTCTGAGCCTACGGAATGACTAAGGGAGACTACATTGATTGCAGGGTAGAGAGCCTAGGAAAGGTACATGGATCATCATGATTGTGTTTTACTTGATTTGGGTGTTCTGGGAAAGAAATTTGAAGAAAATGATAAAATGAAACCCTGAGAAATTTCCTTACTATTTGAGCTTAAGCGATCTTGTTTACCATACTGCTATGGCACCTGGACGTTGTCCCCGGGTGGCTCAGATGGTCGAGGCCCTGCAGATTCTGGTGATCGATCAGTTGAAGATTGAACGAGATTTGGAAGATAGCCAGTGGAAGAAGACTCTCTGTTCTTTCCAGTGGCAGACCCTCAAGAAGTACGAGGGTAGTACTTCAGATATAGAGATGTAGGGGTGGCTTGAAGATCTAGGGATCACTTTTACCTTGATCCATGCTCGGAGGGAGTACTGGGATCCCCTGGAAGTTAGTTAGCTGAGAGGTGTGGTGCGATAGTGTTGGCCACTCTACCTCAGAGAGAGGATAGATGAAGAGGTTCTGTGGGCTGAATTTGGGAAGGAATTCTGAGAGGAATTCCGTTCTTCCATAATCAAGCGGAGAAGCGGTTGGAGTTACTCTCCCTTCAGTAGGGGAGTATGTCAGTACGAGATTTGGGGATCAAGTTCAAGGATCTCTTATGCATTACTCCAGATCTCTTTCTGGATGAGGAGTCTCAGGCGATACATTTGAAGGATGAACTTCGTCCTTCGCTCCTGTATGTTGACACCCCCTTCACCCTTCCGACATACCAGGCGGTACAGAAGATGTCAGAGGTTGTAGAGAGGATGCACTCACTGGGAGGTGCACCACGATAGGGGATCCATCCAGGTTCATTGAAGGGGAAGGCAATCAGCAGAAGGTCTCCTGCGATGGGACCTTCCAGGTTTAGGCCAGTGGGGAGCAGGCCCCAGCAGTTCGAGTTCAGATATTCGTGTCCTTGTCCCATTTTTATGAGCCCATGACTGAAGTTTTTTTCTTGTGGAGGTTTTGGGCACGTTCAGAGTCGGTGCCCGACCCGAGCTCAGTATGGTGGAGGTGGGAAGGTTCAGTGCCAACCTCATTAGCAGCAGTTGTTGGCGAGGCCCTTCCAGTAGCAGTGGGACCCTGCTCCACCGAGGGCAGACTTTGCAGGAGGAGGCTGAACTCAGGGTGCTCCTCAAGGACCTCGACCAGGGTGTGTTCAGGGAGGTGGACAACATCAGAGAGGCAGAGGAGCTGGGCATGGACAGTTGCAGACAACGGATTTGTCAGCTTCAGCGGGACTAGAGGTGGTGCGAGGTACGATTTGTTTGTTCAACACTCTCGTTTCTACTTTGTTCGATTTAGGATCTTCACACTCCTTTGTTACACCTGGTCTAGCCCATGCATTGGGACTAGACATAGAGAGACTTTCCATACCACTAGTGCTGAGTACACCAGTTGGAGTCCAGACCGTCGTATCTTGTGTTTTCTGGGGATGTGGGCTGATGTTGGGACCACATCGATCTAGTGGGGATTTTCTTTTTCTATAGATGTAGCCATACGATGCCATCCTAAGCATCGATTGGTTGTTTTCTGTTAGTGCCATTGTCTACTGCTTCTGAGGAAGGGTTGTGTTCTCTGACGTGGATGGGACACGTGTATCTTTTGTTGGAGAGAGGAGCTATCAGGTGGGAAGTCGGTGTGTGGAGCCTCTCTTTTACTTGTAAGGCGGGTTATCAGTGGTTCTAGTTGATACAAAAATGATGGATGTCCCAGAGGTTGCTGGGGAGTTCCGCGATGTTTTTTCCCAAGGAGGTGGTGACTCAACCCCCCCCCCCCCCCCCCGACGTGACGTTGATTTCGGGATAGACTTACAGCCCGGTGCCCGTCTGATTTCGATGGCCCCTTATCGGATGGAACCTTTGGAGTTACGGGAGTTGTGGATTAAGATTGACGACTAGATGGAGAAGGGTTTTGTTCAACCTAGCGTGTCTCCATGGGGTTCTCCAGTTTGTTCATGAAGAAGGAAGATGGTGGTATCAGGTTATGCATAGACTACCGAAGGTTGAATCTGGTAACGGTCAAGAACCGTTACCCCCTTCCAAGGATAAAAGATCTCTTCGACCAACTGAAGGGAGCAGGTTGGTTTTCAAAGAGTGATCTATGATATGGATATCATTAGCTGAGGGTAAAGGACAGTGATATCTCAAAGACGACTTTTAGATGCAGGTATGGGCACTTCGAGTTTGTAGTGATGCTGTTTGAATTTTTGAATGCACCAGATGTGTTCATGGGACTTATGAACATTGTCTTCCAAGAGTTTCTGGACTGGTTTGTCATTGTGTGTATCGATGTCATCCTGATCTTCTCAAGATTTTAGGAGTAGCACGTTGATCATCTCAGGGCAGTCTTGGATGTCCTTCAACACCACCAGCTTTATAGGAAATTGTAGATGTGTAAGTTATTGACACAATAAGTACACTTCTTTAGAAACGTAGTGTCTCAGCATGGAGTGTCAGTGGACCCATCGAAGGTGGAGGTAGTTGTTTCATGGGAGGCACCCAAGAGCGTGGTGGAAGTTTCACTACTGGAAAATCAGCCTATACCCATGGTTTTCTAAAACTGTGGGTATAGGTGTTTTTCCACTGGGTCAACAAAACATACCAATTTTCCATGGTGTCAAAGGCTTTTCCACACAGTTTCAAAACTGTGGGTATAGGTCGTAAAATAATGTGGCAGGCGGGTTTCGAACCGAAACCTCTCCGCTGCAGAAAAAGCACCTAACCACTACCCTAACACTGCTTTTTTGTATATATATTTATATTTAGTTAAATATAGTTATATAAACCGTGGGTATAGAGGGAAGAACCCTGGGTATAGGACTCCCGCCAAAACAAAATTCCTTCCCGCAGAAAAAAAAATTCCCGCGCACACAGGGGAACCCTATACCCATGGTTTTTTCATAACCGTCGGTATAGGTATTTTATCCCAGACCTATCCCCACAGTTTCCCCCAAAATCGTGGGGATATGAACCCCTATACCTATGGATTTGGAAAACCATGGGAATAGGTTAATTTTCAGTACCTATCCCCACGGTTTTGGAAAACCGTGGGTATAGGTGTACCTATCCCCACAATTTTGGGGAAAACCGTGGGGATATGTCCAATTTCCAGTAGTGTTTGTAGTTTCTTGGGATTGGCAGGATACTATCGGAGGTTCCTTTCAGACTTATCTTGAGTTACTGCTCCATTGACAACTTTGACTAAGAAAAACCAAGTCTTCCTATTGCGCGAGAAATGACAAGAAGATTTCTTCTACCTAAAGGAGAAGTTGTTTAGAACTCCCGTACTCAGATTTCTAGAGGAAGGATTGTTGTGTGAGGTTTTTTGTGATGCTTCTAGCCTTTGTCTGTGGTTGCTGCTGATGCAGAAGAAGGGTGTGATCTGTTATGGGACTAGGAATTTGCGCCCTCACGAGCATAACTATTACACCCATGACCTGGAACATGTAGCAGCAGTGTTCTCACTAATGTTGTTGCAAAATTACCTCTTTGGGGAGTGCTTTGTGGTCTTATCAGATCACAAGATCCTGTGTTATATCTTCTCCCAGCGTGACCTGAACTTACGGCAGCGAAGATGGGTCGAGTTCCTCCAAGACTATGACTTCGAGATCTCTTACAATGAAGGTAATGGAAATGTTTTGGCTGATTCCCTAAGCCGGAAGTTACATAAGGAAGTGATTCGGGAATCTACTGATGCTTGGAAAGCGAGGGGAGAGTTGGCTGCCTTTCACTTGGATGCCGGGGTAGAAGGTGTTAGAGGCTGTTTGTTTCAAATGACGGTACAGTCCTCCTTGTTGTAGTAGGTGGAAGAGTCTCAGTGGGGGGACTCTGAGATGGAAGTAATGCAGGATCGTGTCGATCAGGGAAACTCTCCAGAAGGATGGTCAGAGGAAATCCAACATTAGTTTCTTTTTCATGATAGGTTGTTTGTTTTAGAGGCGATGCATGAGGGAGTTCTCTGTGAGTTCCATAGATCAGCCTTTGCGGTGCATCCCGGAATTTTGAAAATTTACCGAGGCCCGAGGGAACAATTTTTGTGGCTCGGGGTGAAACAGGCAGTGGCAGAGTTTGAGGCTAAATGCCTAGTGTGATAGAAAGTGAAGGTTGAACACCGTGTTCCCAGTGGTTTGTTGCATCCATTATATGTCCCTGAGTGGAAGTGGGATGACATCTCGATGGACTTCATCACAAGACTACCCAGAGCTCAGGGAGTTTATGATTCTATCTGGGTAGTGGTGGATTGTCTGACGAAATAAGCTCACTTCTTAGAAATTAAGGAGTCGGGTCCGATGAGTACATTAGCACAGAGGTATGTCGACGAGGTTGTGAGTCTTCATGGTGTTCCGAAGACTATCATCTCGGACCAGGATATTCGGTTTACCACACGAGTCTGGAGGGGGTTTTAACTTGATTTTGGCACCAAGCTACACCTTATCACTCCTTTCCACCCCCAGACTGACGGGCAGACAGAGCATACTATCTAGATGTTGGAGGACATGCTACGAGCATGCATTCTGGTTTTCGGAGGGTCATGGGTACGACACTTTCCTTTTGTAGAGTTTGCCTACAACAATAGCTTCCAATCTACTATTGGAATGACACCGTTTGAGTATTTGTATTGAAGACTATATCTTTCACCCATTTGCTGGGAAGAGGTTGGTGAGACAGGTGCTCTTAGGCTAGTGGTAGTGCAGAGCACCACAGAGAATGTCCAGATTTTACGTGAGGGGATGAAAGCAGCTTAGGACTGATATATGTCTTATGCTGATCGTCGGAGTAGGCCCTTGGTGTTTGAGGTGGGAGATCATGTGTTCTTGGAGGCTTCCCCTTGACGGGGGCAGCGGAGGTTCTAGAAGGGGATTAAGCTCTCCCCTAGGTTCATCGGACCTTTTGAGGTGCTGAGGAGAGTCGACGAGGTGGAATATTAGCTAGCCCTACCACCTCAGTTGGAGAATGTTCATGGCTTCTTCCACGTCTCCCAGCCTCGACGGTACTTACATGAAGACTCTCATGTTATCGATTGGGGAGAGCTAGATATGGGAGACGACGAAACCTTCGAGGACTGACCTGTCAAAATCGTTGATCCTAAAGAGAAGGTGCTCCGTGGATGAACCATTCCATTGGTCCGTGTGTTGTGGAGGCATGGAAGCCTCGAGGAGGGCACTTGGGAGTAGGAGGCTTAGATACGCGCTCAGTACCCAGAGTTATTTGGGCTTGTGTTTTCTTATTTCTTCTGAGCTTTGTTTCGATGTTATAGTTTTTACCATTGATATATGGAATGCTTGAATTTTAAATTATGAGACCCTTTTTTCCTTGTTCTCTGGATGTGTGTAACATGTCTGGGCATGTGGGGAAGGGAAAAACCTGATCCTTAATCAAGACGTATTTATGCGGATGCGATTGAACCCTTGCAGGCGAGTCAATGCCTCCTAAAGTGGATAATATCTCGACATAGGAAAAATAATTTTCACCAAACCACGTGTTTAGGTAGTGTGTGGGTTGTGCGGTGTTGGGGGCAGTTGGAGTCGAATAATCCTAATGTATGGAAGTGGGATGACATGATTCTTAATCGAGACGCATTAATGACGATTCGATTAAACCTGTGCAGGCGAGTCAGTGCCTCCTAATGCGGATAATATTTCAACATAGGAGAAGTAATTCCTAACAACTCTAATTAGGGTTGATAGTTGGGTTCCTGTTATAAGGAGAACCCTAAGAGAAATCTTGTTGGGTTCCTCTAGGTTGGTTTTGAATTCTCGGGGACAAGAATGTTTTATGAGGTATCTAATGTAATGGCCCAGACTTCTCCGGCCCATTCCTTTGTCAAAAATAAGGGCATGAAGTGTTCTGGAGGGAAAATGGACATTTCCCAAAATTTCAAAGTATTTAAACTACCCACCATGTAGTGTGAGTACACGCCGTGTACCCCGTCACTGGGCATACACCATGTTAAAGGTTATGTCCTTTCCATGTAAAATAAATGAGTACACGCCATGTATCCCAAACTACACACCTTGTAGTCCCTCCCCGTGTACATGTTACCCTCAAATCGTGTGTTGACCAGTTAACAGATGTGTGCTGGGTTGGAGCCGTGTCCTTGCTGTGTGAAATAAATGGTTACATGTTGTGTATCCTATACTACACACTGTGTAGTCCCTCCCTGTGTACGCGTTACCCTCAAACTATGTTTTGACTAGTCAACGGCCATGTGTCGCGTTGAAGGTCGTGTTGGATGCCGCATGGTGACCGTGTGAAATGGTCGAGTACATATCGTGTACCATATAGTACATGTCGTGTAATTTTGTTTTTCACACCTATAAAAGTAGGGGTCCCCTCCTCATTTTCAACTCACTCCTCTCCTCCCCATTCCTCTTAGCATAGCTCTCCCAAGAGACTCGAAGGCGCTTTTTCTTCCATAACTTCTTCGTCTGAGCCCTGATTTTCGATCCGTTAGTGGCCACGAGATTGTAACGATGAGGCAGAACTTCTGAGCTTGGATCTGTTGTCTTTCCTTTGACCTTTCCTTCCCAGATTCCACCCGAGGAGGTTTTGCTGGGTTTTGACAGAAGTGACGGACACCGACGAACGTCTTGTAAATTTTATCTGGGGCAGTGTTGTGATCAGAACATATTAAAGTAGGGATATTACCTTCACCTCTCTAATTTGTGCATCATGCGGGGTGGGTATCCTCTTGTTTTTTATGAAAACCGGTTGTACCATTAAACAAAGATAATAACTGGTTAAAGAACGGGGGTGGGGAAGTTGTTATGTTTATCTGTATATCATGGGATATTATGTTGTGAATTGAATAGGCTTATTCCTAATGATTGTAACGGTTGTTGGGGGCGTTTTCTTGCGCAATTAAATGTTTCCCTATATTTCTACACCTTTTTGTAAATGTAACTTTGTTGAATGTGGAATTTGGTTAATCACTTAAAGTTGGCTGATTTAAAATCTAAAACCCTTGTGTGATCACCTCAGTTGAAAAAAATGGAATAATTAACATGTTGGTGTTGGCTTCGATATGTGGCATGTGATGGGGGTGTTTTTATGGGTTGTTGTGGATCGGGTGAGCACCAGGGCTGCTGTTGTCTTGGTTGTGGGTTGGTGTGAATGCTATGTTAGTGATGGGCAGTGGGGCTGCGATAAATGGTATTAAAGGGGTGATGATGTATGGTATGGTTGTGGTTATGGAGGTTGGTAGCGAGGCTTCAGGGTTGGGTTTGAATGTGAATTAACTATGGGTTGTAAATAATAAAGAGAAAAGTGGAAGAGTTAATGAATGTTGGGTCTTAGTAATGGAACAGAAATAATAATCAATAGGATTGGTTGGTTAATAAGAGGGACTTGGTTGTGTTGCTTGTGTTTTCCTAACTTGATTTCTGGATGGAAGGGATATACATTACAAACAATTGATATGGTTGGTTGTGTATAGTTACCCAGTAGTTAAGGAACAAATAAGCTGATTCTGTTGAAACATGGAAACCTAAATGGGGTAGGGGTTGTTTGTTGTATGCATGCTTCGTAGTAGCAGTGACGAGGCACATGCTCAGTTCTCTGATTAGAATCCAAAGGTTGGGCTGAGCGTTTGGTATATATATATATAACTGTATCATTGTGTTTTGTCGCACCTCACCCATGTGGAACACTTAGTGTCGAACACTCCCATTTCATGGGAGAGGGTGTTTTCCCCTTAGTTACTAGGTCCTTCTTGCTCCTTCTTCCCTAGGTTGTGATTTCTTGAGGCGACCATACACACAAGACACTTCGGGTTGGTCTTGATTGGGGTGGTTTAACCCAAGACTCTTCGGGAAGGTTTTACTATTTCCTAAGAAACATCGGGATAAGGCCCAGCTATGTGCAGGCGGTATACGTGGTTGTGAGGCCCAAGTGTGTGTGGGTGGGATACATGGTTGTCAGGCCCAGGTGTGTGCGGGCGGGATATGTGGTTGTGAGGCCTAGGTGTGTGAGGGAGGGATACATGGTTGTGAGGCCCAGGTGTGTGCAGGTGGGATATTTGGTTGTGTGGCCCAGGTGTGTGCGGGCGGGATGTCTAGTTCTTGAGGCCCAGGTGTGTGCGGGCGGGAAGAGTGTCGTAGCATCAGGACGTTCGTCGTTAGGAAGAGAAGCTAACTAGCGAGAAATGGTGCAGGGTACCCAATACTCTTGTTCTTATATACTACTACCTATTTAGATTGTGTTTTTGGTGACTGTGGCTGTTGAGGTTGGGTGGATAGAATTCCTTGCTCGGTTTGTTCTGTTGTTCTCACGGGGAATTAGGATGTCTCCCCACTTGTGCAAGAGAGCTTTAGGTTTCCCTACTATGTATACTTGTATGCTCACCCTACGTTTACTTTCAGGTTTCAAGGAGGACTAGCAGGGCCATGCAGGATACTACTAGTTGGGACAGTTGGAGTTGTTGTAGTTGATGCACTCTTGTTTCTTTTGGTATTGTACTTTTGAGCTTTCTCGTACTTGTACCTTATTTTAGAACTATTTAAACATGAATGTGGGATTGGTTTGGGTTTGTTTCTATACACTTGTTATTTTCCTTTTTGGTGGATGACTTGTCCTATTTCCTGATCTTAAATAATAAATAGGGTAATGCCTCCCATATTTGTGAACACTCATACCCTTGGTGTTAGTCGCCACCCCATGGCCTCCTGGAGGTGGGACTCGAGGATTATTATCTCCCTTTCACAATTTCCAGCTCAGGAGGCGCATCTTTTGTGGGAGGGGGTCATGACATATTGTGATAATTAAATTTTATACGTAATCTTTAATTTTATGGTATATAATATTTTTTTATGCTATATTCTTATTTTGATTTTTAAAAAATTCAATGAAATGTATATTGTCAGAATTGACAGTAATGATATTTTATCAAAATAATATTTTATTTAATTATTTAAAAATCCAAGAACATATTTTAAAATATAATAATGATAATATTATCTATAATCTTATTAATTTTAAATTTATTATCTAATAATCATCAAATAAGTAAAAATTAGAATATTTTATTATTGAAAAATTTATTACCATAGTTAAAATTGAAATTGTTTAATTGAGGTTAATGAAAATGAAAAAGCTTAAAATAATACCAAAATATGTTTAAACTCTATTGGATGATAATATTACAATTTTATATCATATTATATTATAATCCATGGACTTTTGGAGTAATATGTATTTATAGTGAATATATTATAAACTAATATTTTTTATATGTTCAAAAAGTTCCCAAACCTCAATTATAAAAGGGAACCTCCTACCTCATTCATTCACATTAATTTGAACATTAAATCTAGACCATCCGATTCCAATTTTTCTTATAGACTTCTCTATCAACACTTTTTAGGTTCTAGTATTCTCAAAATACAATCTGTAGTGTCCCTATGTGGAGATATATAGGATGTTCACAAAATAAGAGGTAACCATCTTTGCTGAATCCTTCAAGATTATTTCTTCTCTACTTCCTCTAGGTTTTTTATTTCCATTATAAAGTAATAAATGTAGAATAACCTATATGATTATTTTTTTATGATATTTTAGCAACTATCTTCTAAATTTTATCCATCAAATTAAAAAAAATCTTCAAGCGTGTGTATATATGACATATCATCTCCATATCATGGTGTAATCTAGTTTTCATTACGACTTTATTTTGATGGGTATACTTATGAAAATAATATATATAAATATATATATATATATATATATGTGTGTGTTATAATTATCAAAATATATTTATTTTTGGAAAAAAATATCTCTTCCACTTACTTTACATTTTACCATTTGGTGAATGATACCATCGCTCGTGCATACGTACTTCCTACCATCTCAGGGATGTGATGCAATACATTTTCCATGTTCACCATTCAAGAATTATTATATAAATGTATATAAGTAATAAATATGATATATATTACCTTAATATCAATTTTTAGATGAAATAACATTATCTTATGCATAATAAATTGGACATTTAAGAAAAAACATATATAGTAAATGATGTTTTTCACTTCAGGATGAAGGTTAATAATGAAATATTATTAATTTTTTTTAAAAGATGAAATATTATGAAAATATATGATATCATAAATATGAATATTAGTCAATTATAAATTAATAAAATTATTTAAGTAATTGGACAATATTTTTAGATATGTAAGATTGAATTCAGATAGAAGGTAAGGGTTAATATCACAATCTCATTTATTTAGGATTATTTATACATAAGTATGTACTAGGTAATATTTCAATTCCATTTATTTTTCAATCAAAATATTCTCCAATTAATTTAATATTTTTTAAATTAATTTTCAATCATGTATTTTTTTAGAATATGTTTTCTACAGAGTTGTTTTTTAGTTTTCTAATCTAAGTATTGTGTGATGTTTCTATAAAAAGTATGAAATGAATGTGTTTTACCTTATATGGAATGAATTATTTTTTTGATTGTATGAATTCTTTATTAAATGAAACATCCTTTAAAAGTATACAAGATTTCATTCAAATAATATGTTTTCAATTATAATTTTGTTTCATTGAAAATGAATGAGTAGATTGTATATTTTCCTATAGAATTATTTTATGTAAACATTCAAAAATCATTATCTATTTAAGAATTTTTTTGTTACATTTTATTTACTGGGGTTATGGTTCTAGGATACTATCTTTATTCTTATTATTGTTTATTTCTATTTATGAAAGAGTTATATATATGAAACCCTTTTATTTTTCATGGATTATGTTACGAAGGGATATTTATGAAACACATTTATTTTCCGGGGTTATGATATGATGAGTAATTCTTGTGACACACATATGTATAGATTTAGTTGTGTGATTGGTGAGACCTATATCTCCACCCAATGAACTGGGTTATGAATTATTTCTCATGAGATATATATAACTAGATCAGGATGTGAATCTGGTTCAATAAAATAGGGCATTAACAATGTTAAACATGATTTAGTGGTACATGTCTGGACTAGAGTGTGCTATTGGTTGAGTAAGCGACATTTTTTACTATAATATTTTTATAGATCCTTGACTAATGTAATATTGATGATCAATACTTATGTTTATTCCATAATTTCATGTTTACTGTCATACTTCAACAAATTATGTTCTTTGATTGTTTTATAATTTATGTTTTATGAACTTGTATGATTTATTCCATGACCTAATAACATGATTCATGACATTCATTATATAATTTTCAAAATCTATTTTCATTTTCTTATTCCAATATACAAAGGTTGTATCCATTTATTTCCCATACTATGTATCTTAGATCATCTTTTGTTATTTTCTTTTCCTGATGATATAATTAATGATATTTAGTAATATTTGTCAAAAATAATTCTCATTATGAAGAATAAGATGACGACAATATATATGGATTATGAATCAGTTGTTTATGATTCCATGTTTCTAAATAAACTAAACGTTTATGGTTGTATCATGGTTTTTTTATGTTATTTAATGAATATTAATCTATTTAGTTTTAATATACATGTTTGAAAAATATGGGCCATAATATATATAAATAATTAGAATTTTAGAAATATAAAATTAAATAAGGGTTGGTAGATATGAATATATATGTGATATATTTGATAATAAAAATATTAAATTTAAAATATTTCATGATCTAATAAATATTTCTCAATTAAATATACCATAATCAGTATCCCAGAAAATAATATACCCTAAAATTCATTCGTATTTGGAATTTGGATCATGTAATACTAAAATATAAAAATTTTTCTATTTATAAATATATTTGTTTTAATTTTTATGCTAATTAGGTGGGGAATGATACATGTTTAATAAATTAATCCAACATATTTTTTTTCTATTCAAAATATTTACACAAATATACATGTTCTTCCTAATTTAATGAATCTCAATGTGAGCACATGAATTTCTTTCCCAAATACCTATATATTAAATGTCCATAATAATTATTTATATTTTGGACTAATTAAGGGTATTGGGATTCTAACATGTCTTGAAGATATGAGTTTGATTACATGGATACTTTCAAGAAAACCACATTGAAATTTATATCCCCTAAAAAATATCATATAACAGTACTTGAAATGTCTCTTGAAGAGGTTAAAAGGTTAGTAAATATGATTTTCCCATTTTTCTATTTCTATAAATTATTAATAAAATTGGGTATTTTTATTTTCTATGAAACAAAAATTAAAATAAACATAATACATTAAATTGATGAAATAATGTTTTTAAATAACAATAAATTTAAATTAAATATTATTGTGAACCAAAATTGTTAAAAAATTACATTGGATGAGTGTTGATGATTGGTCACTCCAATATTTTTCATATATATGTTTTCTATAATAGGATATCTCATTTCTTATCTAAATAATTCTACGTTAAAATAAAAATATACCTACACCCCATTAAAATTACAATGTATGTTTTTTGATATAGAGGTGAATGTAACCAAAATTCTAAAAGAAATATAAATATTTCTAAATAATAAAAAAACAATAAGATAAATGGGGTGAAAAAAATCAATGTACTGAGAAAAAAGACACTATACAGTCATTAATTGTACAAATTTATATAATAGATTAGAAGAAATATAATACCACAAAGGAAAATTTATTTTCCATTTGTAAAATAAAAATTCCTTAGGAGAATGAACATGATATACGAAAATGTCAATGTATTAGAATATAGGTTCCTATAGTTAAAAACTATCATGGCCACTGGGTTTTTGTAACGCCCCAAGATTTTATGAAAAATATTCTTTTTAATTTCATTAATGTCTTGTGTTGTACGCTACAACAAAAGAAGCTTTCACAATACGCATCCTTGACTTTCCTTCCGTTACACGCAATCGCGACCTTCCTCGATAGCGTGTGTAGTACGCAATACTGAGTTTCACGAAACAACGATATGCTATTAAAATATTATTAAAACTAGCCGTTATGAATAGTAATAACCACTTTTTGGAAATTTTGTAAATTTTATTTTTCAAAATGGAATTCATTTTTGGATTCGGAGTATCGAATTTAGCCTAAGGTGAAATTTTGGTACTTTTCGGATAACTTTCATATTCTAATGAATAGTGAAAATTACTAAATTATAATTAAAAACAACTTTTTTAATCGAAATAATTAATAGTGATAAATTATTAATTTGAGTGGTTTTAAAGTATATTTAGAATATATTTTTACAATTTAATACAATGTTGGTCATTGTTTGTAATTTCACATTTAAACCAGACATAATCAAGTGTCAATCTTTTGATAGATTTTGTTTCTTAAAAAACACGCTATTTGTTTTAACAGCGGGATTTAATTATAAAATTAATTAATGCAACTTCTATGTTATGAATTTGGTAAAATAGACTTCATTTTTGAATTCGGAATATGAAATATAGCTTAGCATGAAATTTTGGCATTTTTCTGAAAACTTTCAATTTTTGATGAATAGTGAAACCACTAAGTGGTAGGTTAAAAACGGAATTTTGCATAAAACTTAATTTTACCGCTTCTGTGAATGGAATTTCGAAAATCCGAGAGACACGGTTAATATCAAGGACTAAAATGTGGTTCAATGAGATGAAAATAATTTTTTGGTGAATAGTAACTTTTTACTTTTTTTTACCACGGTTAATAGTAAATAGGGTAACTAAGGGTAAATATGATATTAATATTACCCTAACACATGTCCTAATTCTATTGGACAAGTGTAATTCGACCAAAAACAAACTTAGGAATAAAATATGACCATTTAGGCCCACTTGGATTAGATTAGGACATTTATTATTAATTTATTTAAAGAAGGGTTAAAATAGTTAAAATCAAAGTTTAATAAGTAAATAATTTTTAATATGGGGTTATACATAAGATAAATTCGACTATAAATATTAATTAGAAAGCTAAAACGATTTCCTACATGATGGTATTTTATTTGTAATTTTTAGACAGCATATAATATAATTTATTTATGACACAAAGATGATGCAGTAATTATCTTATTAATGAAATATTGACATAATTGATAATATAAATACCAAAATAAATGTAATTTAAGACTTTTTATGAATTACACTAATTTTCTAGGTTACTATGATATATTAGTGTTGATTTAATCAACTTGGTTCGAATATATAATTCTTTTATGACTTTCAAAAAAATCATATATCAAATAGTGCCAAAATTGACACAAAATAGTTTTTAAATCAAATATTATATTATTAATTGTTATTTTATTCCTAAAAATCTAAGGTTCGGCCAAATGACTTAGATAAGGATATATGTATTAATAATATACAATTTGGGGTTCGTTTGGCATGTTATAGTAAGTGTATTAACCATATAGTGAAAGAAAACAAAAAGACACGGTAAAAGTTAAATTATTTAACTTAGAGTTAAATCTAATTGATAAGGTTTAAAATAAGATCCAAACATGTATAAATTTGATTGGTTGATGAGATTACAACCCTATATCATCTAAGCTTCGAATATGAGTCATTTTTGGAGGTTTTTAAGTGGGGTTATATTTATTATAAATTAATATTTTTAAGAATTCCTAAGGTGCCCCTCTCCTCCCTTATAAAAGGACACCTCCTCCCCCTCCTCCTCACACCAATTTGAGCACTCAAGCTCGGCCAACCCCTGCCAAAATCCCTTCTCCACTTCCCTAGCAACATCCTAGAGGTTCTGGTCTTCCTCAAAGACCAATTCTAGTGCCCTAAGAGGAGGTCTCAAAGAGGCACTTCAAAGAAGAGGTAATTACCGTTACCAATTCTTTCATCTTTATTTCTTCTTCCACTTCTTCTTCTTAGGTTGTTTCATTATGAAGTAATAACATCAGTATCACTCATATACTGATATGTTATTATAAGTATGAAACAACCCTATTTCACCATCTATCCATCCTATGGAAAAAGAAATCACCGCGCGTGCGTACGTACGGAATACCGTCTCCACGTCGTGGTGTAATCTATTTTCCACCACCACCTTACATGGATGAGTATAATGGTGTAAAGAATAACTATACATAGTTATTACAACATCATAATGATTCTGATATATTTTATAATCCACTCCAATTCAATTCAATATTTATAGAAATGATATCATCGCTCGTGCGTACGTACGGAATACCGTCTCCACGACGCTATGAGATTCATTCTCCATGTTAACCATTTAAGAATGATTATAATGTATATATAAGAAATAATAATGAAATACATGACATTATAAAGCTACTGGATTTATGTATATATATATATATATATGTATGTCATCTACTTACTTCCATTTCAAGACAATAAGGAAAGAAAAACAGCGTTCATGCGTACGTACGGACTACCGTCTCCATGAACGGTGTTTTTCATTTTATTTATCTATCTATTATATATATATATATACTGAATATATATGATATATAAATCATATTTTATATTCTGGAAGTAAGTAAATCATGATATAAGTAATAATGATGTCAAGAACAACAAGTCAAAACACCTACGATAAATGAAACGATTTTACCCAAAACGCTTCTTTAACATGGAATTTACAAAAGAACGGGTAATATAATGTCATAAGTGAACCATATATGATATCATAACAATGAATATGATTCTGTAATAAGTCAATGACATTATTTAAATCATTATACAGGAGGTTCGGACACATACGAAGCAAATTGGACCTAAGGTAAGGGAAATATCACAATCTCATTTTTATCCGAGATTGTTTGTACTTTGAAATTTACTGGGGTATATTTTATCATCCACATCCATGTTTCCTCAATATGTAATGTTATTTACAACAACCTACAATTGTTTAAATCCAATTTTACCCTTCGGTGAGTTTTTAGTAAAAGATATGAAAGGAATCTTTTGTCGTTTTTCGTACGAGGTACTTTTTGACTTTTCCGACAAAAGTACGAAGAATGTTTTTTTTAACTTATACGGCACGAACGGATTTCTACTGTTTTATAAAGCCTTATTTTCATGAAGCTTCCTCTAAAATATTTCATGACTATTTTCAATAAAATCTCTTTCTTTTAAAGTTGCATGATGTTTTGTGAAAAGAAATTGATTTTGAAGAAGAAAGGATATTTTCCTCAAGAATTCAATTCAAGTGTTTTATCAAAATTATTTTCCATCTAAGATAATAAAGAGTTCTGTTTCTATCCATATTTTTACATTGATTTGACTATGTTGTGATGGAATTATGTTTATGAATTCCTTTATCTTATATGAATGGTTTTATGATGTCATGTTGTTTAAGAATCCCATTTTTATTACATGGGTTATGAAATGATGTATGATTTATGATTTTGTGGCACACATAAGAAAGGATTCATTAAGAGATGGGTGGGACCTATATCTCCCTCCAATGCATTGGGTAAAGATTTTATATCTCATGAGATAGACATGGCTGGAATGGTAGGTTATACCGGTTCAGTGAAACAGGACTGAAACGAGGATTACTCGATTCAGAAAGGGACTTTGTCCACTAAGATAGTCTTGGAAATGAGTCTTGACTAACAAGAAATGATTTTCCATGATTATGTGTGCATTCCACAAAGTTTCAAGTTTTATGTTGTGATTATGGGGATCTCATTTTCAATTCTATGATTTATCCCATGTTATGATATTATGAGCTCTTTTACAGGTCAAGATTTCCAAAAGCTACGTTCTTATGTATATGATGGGATTGATATTTCCTTTGTTTACCCTTACTGAGCATTTGAGCTCACCCTTTTATGTTTTCTTTTCCCCAGGATATAAAGAAAGGTTTTAGGTAGAAAAAAGGGATGACCTTTATGGGAGATATTGAAGAACTTTCACCACGATTAGAAGATTACGTTCCGAGTTTCCAAAGACACTAAACTATTATGATCCTTTAGTATGTGTTTTTGTTATGTACTAAGTATTCCGCAAATGTAATGTAATGTCCATGTACGTCAAGATACGGGTCTCTACAGTTGGTATCAGAGGAAAGGTTTAGTCAACCTTTGGAAACTAGGATGCGAGAACTTTAGTGAGATCCCTAGAGATATTTCTAAGGTATGTCTAGGGATGTCTCTAAGGTTAAGTATACGTATAGGTTATAGTCCTAGAATTACGCTAACGATCTTCGAATTTAACCTAAGATGTTAGATATTGAGGGTACTAACCATTTATTATGTTGTTTTCCCTAGAATGATTTTTGCCTCTCACACAATTCTTTTGGGGGTTTAGACGATGGCTGGAACCCGAAGGAACCGTGTTAATGCGGAATGTGATGGGCAATGCAATGATTGTACCCCTGAGCAACCAAACGATATAGGAGCTGGAATGAAAAATCTTGTAGCCATGATCACACAACTTTCTCAAGCTATGAATCATGCAGGACTTCCTAACGAGCAAAGGAAGGAGCAACATTCTGTTGAATCCTTCATGAGGCAGCGTCCACCTTCTTTCAGTGGGTCTACTGATCCATTAGTTGCTGAACAATGGATTAGTACTACTGAAAAGATATTTTCAGTTCTTCAATGTTCTGAACATGATAAAGTCATCCTAGCAGTGTATCGTTTGGAAGGAGATGCTGATCAATGGTGGAATCTTATTAAGAATACAAGGCAAAGGGATGAAATTGAGTCTATGGAATGGGACGAGTTCAAGAACTTATTTTTCAATAAGTACTTCCCTCGTATTCTTCGAACAAAGATGGAGAAAGAGTTTCTTGAACTGAAGCAAAGGGACGATGAATCTGTTGGTACCTATGAAGAAAATTTTACAAGACTTGCAAGGTATGCTTCTGGAATTATCATCCAACCTGAAAGTAAAGTTGATCGATTTTTCAGTGGCTTAAAACCAAGTCTTCGAAGGGCATTAGCTATAAGAGACTTCAGTAGCTATGAAGAAATTGTGCGTTGTGCTATCAAGGTAGAAATGGAAGTTGGTGTTACATATCCATCTCATGGTTTTGACAAGAAACGAAAGATGGAGTTCAAGGAGAAATCTCAGAATAATGGTGAAAAGAAGATGAATGTTTCCTTATGCACAAAGTGTGGAAAGAAGCATGGTGGAGATTGTCTAAAAGGGACTAGAAAATGTTTTAAGTGTGGAAAAGAATGTCATCGAGCAGCTGAGTGTCGAAGTAATGGAAAAAGGGTTTCTAATGATAAAGCAAACACTGCAGAGAACGCACCGCCAACACTTCAATGCTTCAAGTGCAAGGAAATGGGTCATTATGCTAATAATTGCCCTAATCCAAGGGTTAGTGATGATCAACATGAGCAACCACTGAAGGCAAAGGACAAAGGGAAATCACATGCGATCACTATTGGCAATGTTGAATATGACAACGATGTGGTGGAATGATTAAGTGTTTATGTAATGGGATTCCAAAATAATGTTGTATCATTGAGTATTGCAATATTTATTGATGTGGTATTCAAAGTGATTGAGATATTTTTTTTGGAAATAAGATGATATGCGCATAATGAAGATGAGAAAATGAAATGTTTAATAGTATTCATGAGCTCATGATTGATATAAGGACTAAGTGATATCATGGTTTGAGTATAAATAATTTTGAGGATTTTGGTATGTGTAAAGTGTTAACTTTTAACTGCATTCAAGTTTTCACTAAGGTTCAATGGGTATTCAAGAGTATACATGATTAAGGACTTTGAATGTTTGGAATGTGACCAAAAAAAAAAACATATCTTATGATATATGGGGATCAACGATGATATTAAATCTCTGGTAATTGTTTTCACTATGTTATGAGAGTGGACTGCAGTATTATGGATAAGCCTAAAGATTGGAATGGATTGTGTTGGACGATATTATTGATGTGATGTTATAGTAGTTTTGGAAAAAGGACAACCTGCAGGACGGGCGACAGCCCATCGCTTCGGACAAGGCTATGGGAATCGAACCCACAACCGAAGTGCGACTGGCCTTTATCGCCTACCACTGACCTACAGGAAGTCCCTGTTTAGTAGAAACTAGTTTTATTATATTAAGCAGTATGATATATGAAGTGTAAGTCCATTTTAGGAACCATATATGATTAATCTCACTATAGATCGACTTATGTATATAAGTTTTGCTAACCTTTTGTTTGAGACAGATCGAATGACCTGTCATTCTATCACATGATCTGCTAACACATCACGAATAACAAATTCAACTTCATTTATTTAAGAGATGAAGTAGAAATTGTTCAAGGCACGAAAAAAAGTGATATTTCACCAAAATAAAGTAAGTATTTATTCTAAGCAAATTTTCAACTTTAGGGAAATGATCTTGAAAACCAAAAATGTTGTCCTAGTGATCTTATACCTGATGGATCAGATGGTACCTTATATCATCACAAATCTATGGATTTGTGATTACTGGCTTTTCCATAGCCATGTTCTCTACCACTCTCCATCAGAACATGATGGTTAGATTTTTCTTCCATATCCATATTTTCACCTATGTGGAAACCCAGTGATTAGTATATTTGGGTAATCGTTACATTTCATACTTTAGTTTTTAAAGCCATGTTTTGGTATTCCTTTTTACGATGTGGGTTTCTATCAAAGAAAATTTTGAATAGTAAACCATTTATAACCCCGACGAATTTCGAGGGCGAAATTCATTTTAAGGGGGGTAGAATGTAACGCCCCAAGATTTTATGAAAAATATTCTTTTTAATTTCATTAATGTCTTGTGTTGTACGCTACAACAAAAGAAGCTTTCACAATACGCATCCTTGACTTTCCTTCCGTTACACGCAATCGCGACCTTCCTCGATAGCGTGTGTAGTACGCAATACTGAGTTTCACGAAACAACGATATGCTATTAAAATATTATTAAAACTAGCCGTTATGAATAGTAATAACCACTTTTTGGAAATTTTGTAAATTTTATTTTTCAAAATGGAATTCATTTTTGGATTCGGAGTATCGAATTTAGCCTAAGGTGAAATTTTGGTACTTTTCGGATAACTTTCATATTCTAATGAATAGTGAAAATTACTAAATTATAATTAAAAACAACTTTTTTAATCGAAATAATTAATAGTGATAAATTATTAATTTGAGTGGTTTTAAAGTATATTTAGAATATATTTTTACAATTTAATACAATGTTGGTCATTGTTTGTAATTTCACATTTAAACCAGACATAATCAAGTGTCAATCTTTTGATAGATTTTGTTTCTTAAAAAACACGCTATTTGTTTTAACAGCGGGATTTAATTATAAAATTAATTAATGCAACTTCTATGTTATGAATTTGGTAAAATAGACTTCATTTTTGAATTCGGAATATGAAATATAGCTTAGGATGAAATTTTGGCATTTTTCTGAAAACTTTCAATTTTTGATGAATAGTGAAACCACTAAGTGGTAGGTTAAAAACGGAATTTTGCATAAAACTTAATTTTACCGCTTCTGTGAATGGAATTTCGAAAATCCGAGAGACACGGTTAATATCAAGGACTAAAATGTGGTTCAATGAGATGAAAATAATTTTTTGGTGAATAGTAACTTTTTACTTTTTTTTACCACGGTTAATAGTAAATAGGGTAACTAAGGGTAAATATGATATTAATATTACCCTAACACATGTCCTAATTCTATTGGACAAGTGTAATTCGACCAAAAACAAACTTAGGAATAAAATATGACCATTTAGGCCCACTTGGATTAGATTAGGACATTTATTATTAATTTATTTAAAGAAGGGTTAAAATAGTTAAAATCAAAGTTTAATAAGTAAATCATTTTTAATATGGGGTTATACATAAGATAAATTCTACTATAAATATTCATTAGAAATCTAAAAAGATTTCCTACATGATGGTATTTTATTTGTAATTTTTAGACATCATATAATATAATTTATTTATGACACAAAGATGATGCAGTAATTATCTTATCAATGAAATATTGACATAATTGATAATATAAATACCAAAATAAATGTAATTTAAGACTTTTTATGAATTCCACTAATTTTCTAGGTTAATATGATATATTAGTGTTGATTTAATCAACTTGGTTAGAATATATAATTCTTTTATGACTTTCAAAAAAATCATATATCAAATAGTGTCAAAATTGACACAAAATAGTTTTTAAATCAAATATTATATTATTAATTGTTATTTTATTCCTAAAAATCTAAGGTTCGGCCAAATTACTTAGATAAGGATATATGTATTAATAATATACAATTTGGGGTTCGTTTGGCATGTTATAGTAAGTGTATTACCCATATAGTGAAAGAAAACAAAAAGACACGGTAAAAGTTAAATTATTTAACTTAGAGTTAAATCTAATTGATAAGGTTTAAAATAAGATCCAAACATGTATAAATTTGATTGGTTGATGAGATTACAACCCTATCTCATCTAAGCTTAGAATATGAGTCATTTTTGGAGGTTTTTAAGTGGGGTTATATTTATTATAAATTAATATTTTTAAGAATTCCTAAGGTGCCCCTCTCCTCCCTTATAAAAGGACACCTCCTCCCCCTCCTCCTCACACCAATTTGAGCACTCAAGATCGGCCAACCCCTGCCAAAATCCCTTCTACACTTCCCTAGCAACATCCTAGCGGTTCTGGTCTTCCTCAAAGACCAATTCTAGTGCCCTAAGAGGAGGTCTCAAAGAGGCACTTCAAAGAAGAGGTAATTACCGTTACCAATTCTTTCATCTTTATTTCTTCTTCCACTTCTTCTTCTTAGGTTGTTTCATTATGAAGTAATAACATCAGTATCACTCATATACTGATATGTTATTATAAGTATGAAACAACCCTATTTCACCATCTATCCATCCTACGGAAAAAGAAATCACCGCGCGTGCGTACGTACGGAATACCGTCTCCACGCCGTGGTGTAATCTATTTTCCACCACCACCTTACATGGATGAGTATAATGGTGTAAAGAATAACTATACATAGTAATTACATCATCATAATGATTCTGATATATTTTATAATCCACTCCAATTCAATTCAATATTTATAGAAATGATATCATCGCTCGTGCGTATGTACGGAATACCGTCTCCATGACGCGATGAGATTCATTCTCCATGTTAACCATTTAAGAATGATTATAATGTATATATAAGAAATAATAATGAAATACATGACATTATAAAGCTACTGGATTTATGTATATATATATACATATGTATGTCATCTACTTACTTCCATTTCAAGACAATAAGGAAAGAAAAACAGCGTTCATGCGTACGTACGGACTACCGTCTCCATGAACGGTGTTTTTCATTTTATTTATCTATCTATTATATATATATATATACTGAATATATATGATATATAAATCATATTTTATATTCTGGAAGTAAGTAAATCATGATATAAGTAATAATGATGTCAAGAACAACAAGTCAAAACACCTACGATAAATGAAACGATTTTACCCAAAACGCTTCTTTAACATGGAATTTACAAAAGAACGGGTAATATAATGTCATAAGTGAACCATATATGATATCATAACAATGAATATGATTCTGTAATAAGTCAATGACATTATTTAAATCATTATACAGGAGGTTCGGACACATACGAAGCAAATTGGACCTAAGGTAAGGGAAATATCACAATCTCATTTTTATCCGAGATTGTTTGTACTTTGAAATTTACTGGGGTATATTTTATCATCCACATCCATGTTTCCTCAATATGTAATGTTATTTACAACAACCTACAATTGTTTAAATCCAATTTTACCCTTCGGTGAGTTTTTAGTAAAAGATATGAAAGGAATCTTTTGTCGTTTTTCGTACGAGGTACTTTTTGACTTTTCCGACAAAAGTACGAAGAATGTTTTTTTTAACTTATACGGCACGAACGGATTTCTACTGTTTTATAAAGCCTTATTTTCATGAAGCTTCCTCTAAAATATTTCATGACTATTTTCAGTAAAATCTCTTTCTTTTAAAGTTGCATGATGTTTTGTGAAAAGAAATTGATTTTGAAGAAGAAAGGATATTTTCCTCAAGAATTCAATTCAAGTGTTTTATCAAAATTATTTTCCATCTAAGATAATAAAGAGTTCTGTTTCTATCCATATTTTTACATTTATTTGACTATGTTGTGATGGAATTATGTTTATGAATTCCTTTATCTTATATGAATGGTTTTATGATGTCATGTTGTTTAAGAATCCCATTTTTATTACATGGGTTATGAAATGATGTATGATTTATGATTTTGTGGCACACATAAGAAAGGATTCATTAAGAGATGGGTGGGACCTATATCTCCCTCCAATGCATTGGGTAAAGATTTTATATCTCATGAGATAGACATGGCTGGAATGGTAGGTTATACCGGTTCAGTGAAACAGGACTGAAACGAGGATTACTCGATTCAGAAAGGGACTTTGTCCACTAAGATAGTCTTGGCAATGAGTCTTGACTAACAAGAAATGATTTTCCATGATTATGTGTGCATTCCACAAAGTTTCAAGTTTTATGTTGTGATTATGGGGATCTCATTTTCAATTCTATGATTTATCCCTTGTTATGATATTATGAGCTCTTTTGCAGGTCAAGATTTCCAAAAGCTACGTTCTTATGTATATGATGTGATTGATATTTCCTTTGTTTACCCTTACTGAGCATTTGAGCTCACCCTTTTATGTTTTCTTTTCCCCAGGATATAAAGAAAGGTTTTAGGTAGAAAAAAGGGATGACCTTTATGGGAGATATTGAAGAACTTTCACCACGATTAGAAGATTACGTTCCGAGTTTCCAAAGACACTAAACTATTACGATCCTTTAGTATGTGTTTTTGTTATGTACTAAGTATTCCGCAAATGTAATGTAATGTCCATGTACGTCAAGATACGGGTCTCTACAGTTTTTTTATTATATGGGTAAATAAACTCCCACATTTTTCCATCACCATCAACTATATTAGTTATTTTATAATAATATTTTAATTATCTAATGGAATGGACATTAGAGCACATTATATTGTGGGTAATATAGTGACTCAAGTGTTTGAGAAATGTCCAGTCGTTTTTGGTTGATGAAGGGTGTATTATTGAAGAGTCGTGGTCGAAAAGTCCACTCAGGAAGTGGATGATAATTGTAGATAATTGTTGAAGTAGATCCAATGTCAAGATCATTCTAGTGGTAGGTCATAATGGTATGTCATTCTAGGTGTATATCCTAATAGTATATCATCCCAGTTGTTGATTATTCATGTGGTACATCCCAATAAAAGATCAATTTAGTGATATATCCCAATGGATGATCATCGTGGTAGTAAATCCCATTGGGTGATCATTATGGTGGTATATCCCAATAGTATATCATTCTATAATTACATCATAATGATATATAATCTTGGTTATTTATTCAAAAAATTGATAATCAATTTAGTAGATCATAATTTTATATCATCCTGGAGGTAAATATAAATGCAATATCATTAGTGATAGATCTACATTGAATCCAATTTTTCATAATGTTTTGAGTTTTTCTTTTTGATGTAAAATATTTTGGAATCCTTAATAAATGGAAGTTTAATTCATTTTAATGGAGGATATTTTTTCTTATATTACAAAAATCTGGAGTCTTCTAATGACTATAACGCTTGGATTAGGTCATATTTTATAGGATTTATATTTAGTGGTCAATTAAATCCATATCAAATCCCAGTAGTTTCACATCTGTTTTTTAATGAGAATACAATTATTTAATTCCTTTAAGATTTCAGTCAATTGAGATTAGAGGATCTCAATGATTTTTCCCTCAGAGTCTTGGAACCTTGTTGATATAGTTTCTTCATGTTCCATGTAATTGGTTTCTTCTTATGCATGAACCACTTTTCCAGTGCAACAAATTTCTGTAAAGATTCTTTATTACATGTAGGCATTCCATTGATTCTATCTTAGTGTATAATGTTTGATAGATTTATTATTATTATTATTATTATCAATTATTGATATAGTTCCATCCATATTATGAAAATATAAATTATTAGGATTAAATTAAATTTAATGGGGAAGGGGAGTGTATATAATCAAGTTTAGACTTTGTTTTTATTGATGCAATGTTCTAAAATGTTTGGAATACTTTCTATATTAAAATCATGGCTATTGGGGGCCCTATCATTCACTATAATTACATGAATTATAGAATTAATATATTTTGGTTTTTTATGAAACTAAAAATATAATTTTATAAACATTTATACGTAGAAAATTAATTACATTCCCCAAAATCTTATGAATTGTGTGATAACCACCTTATATAATGAAGTGGAATTCAACGAAACCTCTTTTTCCTAATACAAAAAATGATATTTGTGTGGAATGTAATGTTTTTTAGAGGAATATGATTGTTATGGATTTATTGTGTTTATCAAATGATTCTAAAGTGGATATGTTGTGATGTGTGTGTAGAGGCGTCGCGATGGGTGTTATGGTGAAGTTGCGCAGTGAGGCTATGAATATAGATGTTAGGTTGTTTGTGTATAGATTTTTGGCGGTCTGTTTCCATGATATGATGTGTTATTATATTTTATTATTATATGTGAATTAAAAACATGATAATAATTTAAAAATATCATATGTAACACATTAATTAACAATGGGATTGATGGTCTAAACTACAAATGTTTTTTTTCATTAAATGAGTCCAAAATATAGAAAAAGGTTCAAATAGAAAATAAATGAAATGAAAAAATAATGTAGAATACTTGAATGAAATTTTTTGGTAAAGTATAATTAAATATTTATGTGAAATATAGAAATTGGATGAATATAGATGTAAAAGTGGAATTATAATTGTGTCTTGTGAATTTTTTATGTGGCTTTGTCGGTTTAGTTTTGGTAGTGGAAATAGTGGATCATGTGAGATAGATATTACATTGGTTCTAAACCCGTATTTTTTGGATTCTGTGTTGTGATTATATATATATTCATTTCTTATTGTTGTTTTTTTCTACATTCTCCCCACCCATTTCGAGAACCTAGTGCTAATAACTGAATATTTTGGGAGAGTTTCTCCCAAAATCCCAATGATGGGGATGGAGGACTGGCCATCAATTAATCTCTGCTCACTCATCAAATAAACAATGACATGAACCGGATATTATGTCCAATGGTCAAAACAGAAACTATCATGATTTGATGAGATGATATTTGAGGACACAGGAGTCTTTTGGTGAAATGTGATTAAATGGATTATTGTGGGTATTACGAAGATTATGGGAAGGGTACATGGTTGATGTCCTTCGTGTTCATGATACCCTACAACAATGGATAGGATATGTGATTTTATGTGTTAGGCCATATTTCTTCTGTTGATATGTGATGTGATGTGATGTTATACAGAAGGGGTGGGAGAAAAAGGTCCTTTTTCATTGTGGTATGAGAGTGGACAGATACCATGATTGTGGTGAAGTGTATCCTTAATCAATATACATAATATTAGGTTATTATACATAAATTATATTAATTGGTGAGCATGACTTGGTGCAATTGGGTAGGATAGTTTCCTCATTCTGGTTCTATTGGTTCTTTTCTTTGTTTGTGGGTTCATTAGTATGTCTCTTTCACATGTGCAAGAGAGGCTTTGGTTTTTCATTCTCAGTATACCTATATCCTTACCATACATATAAAAATAGATTTTCATAAATCTTGGAAGACTATAAGAATTTTTATAGACATTACTAGATCTAATATTTGGTTAGTTGTTATGTCACTAATTTAGATTTAGTTTTAGGTATTTACGTAGGAGATGTTTATTTGAATCCTATTTTATTTATACATGCATTGTGGGTTGTGTTTTTGAATTATTTAATATTTTTTTCATGGAGTTTCTTTTGGATCATTCATCTTAACAGGTTATAATATATTATAATAGAGGGTAACTCCTCCCTTATTTTTATACATTTATACCATACGTACTAGTCTCCAACCAGAAGCCTACTATTGGTGGGACCTATGGGCCATTATCTATCTCCCATCATTATGATTCTTTTGTGGTATGGGTTATGAAATATTGTCATCAAAGGTGAATTGTAAAAGATATGGTGGATTTATGAGTTAGGAATAATGAGGATTACATTTAACAGTAGGGAAATAGCGCAAAATAACATAAATATGTGACATATGATTGGGATACTGACCTAGACAAGATATTTTAGACCCCATGATCCAATGCACATAATCCGTGTTTATTAAAAAACCATGTGAGGAGGAACCACCTGTATTTTAGTGATTCTGGAGAGGTTCATAAATCAATATTACTAGTGTTATTATTTAAATTGAGTGGTTTATGGTTTGGTATTGTTGAAATTATTTAAAATGAATTAATTAAAACTTAATTCAATTCCTTAATATTAGTACAAATATGACTATATTTACTTTTTCGTTATGGATTATAATCATCGTCTGTGAGTGTCTCAGATAGAGGATGGTTAACAAGCTATCCAAATTGATCAACTGATTGTTGATCTACTTGTGGATGTCGATAAGTGATAGATAATGTTTCAATATTTTCCATTAATGTATTTGGGGAAGTACGATGGAATATTTGATAATATGAAGATATAAAGATGGCTAGAGGATTCGGAGATCACATTTAGTTTGATCTAGTCCCAGATGTAGTACTGGGTCAGCAATGTAGTTTGTCACATTCAAAAAGTTATACGGTAGCGGTGAATTTATGATCATGATGAGGGAATAGAGAATGAAGTTTCATTGGTCGAACTCATGGAGTTTCGGTAAGAGTTCAATTCATTGACCATGTTTGATGTGAATATGGAGTATCTAATATCCCTTCAGAAAGGGGTTATTCTATGTGTGATCATTGGATTATGTTCATGAATCTTAAGCATTTTTTTCAGATCATTTTCCTAATGAGGATTATCATATGATATGTCATGATAAGGCACTCCACCCTTCAATCCAGTATATATTTACACTATTCATTTTTCCATAATATCTATATGTTAAGAAGAAGGAGTATGTGACCAAGCACATGAAATCATGAGGGTGATTAATGTGAGAGGGGAACTAGTTGGATTCCATGAGGAGTCAAGTTTTTAGTGGTAGATCTCAGGTACCAGGTCTTCTGAGGTTTGACAACAATTAATTCATCCCAATCACCACCAATTTGATCCTTATAGGGAAATTGGTTTCTATACTTTTTAGGTACTTTATTCATGTGTGTTTCAACATTGGGGTGCATAGCCATCATCATAATAAATTACTAGTTTCGTTTTGAGCATAGTTTCGTGTGGTTGGAGATGTTCAATGTCAGAATCAACATTAGATCCCACCATGGCCATTAGAAAAATCAGGGTAGAAGATTTATGTTCCACATAGAGTGAATGGGTATGGAATAAGATGACCAAATGATGATTCTCAAGAATAAGGACCTAAACCTAATTCTAATCATGGTGGAATACATTAGTAGATTGGTAGAGGACCTGGGTGTGGTGAGTTATATGCATTGGAGGTAGCAACACAAGAGTTACCAGAGACCATAAAAGGCCTCATCTTCTTATCATATATCCATGTATATTATTATTTTTATTTATTATCTCTAAATCCTTTGTTACATCTGCTATTGCCTATATATTGTCACTATACATTGAGGGGTTATTTGTGACCATTATTTTGAATACACTAGTCAATGTCTAGGATAACATGTTTTATCTGTGCAAGGAATGTATATTTATGAGGGGGCCTCATCAGTCGCATGTATAAATTTTATTATTTAAGGTTCACATTCATGATTTCATTTTCAATAAATAAAAGTTATATTCCATACATTAAAATATAGACTAATTTTATAGATGATTTGAATTCTCAATTGTGTGTGGGAAATGTATAGTTCTTTTTTGGGAGAAGGGCCATTAGTTAAAAAATGTACATGTGGACTACCTTCTACTTATGATGGTAGTTATATTAGTAGAGTTAGCGGATGTTGTGGTATAGGGGGTCCCATGGTAGATGAAGAGTTCCTTGATGTTTTTCATAAGGATGTTGTGGCAGTACCCCTTCAAAATGATGAAATGTTTGGTATTGATCTATAGCATAGTTCTTTTATTATAAAGACAGATCTTTATCGAGTGACACTGTTTTAGTTGTACTAACTGCAGATTCGAGTGGATTATCTAATATATAATGTATTTATCCTATCTATTCTCTCATTGTGTGGTTCTCCAAAGTTATTTTTTTAAATGGAAGATGGAATTATGAGGTTTTTAGTAGAAAAATATAGGTAGAAATGGGAGTTATTGAAGAATATCTATCCTATTTCAATGATCAATGATCTTTTTACTAGTTAAAGGGATATATTTGGTTCTATAAGATCCATATATAGTAATAATATTAGTAGATGAGCGTGAATGATTATGACATCTAGAATAATACCATCAGATTATGGTATGAGCCCTTTGAGTTTGCAGTCATGAATTTCTATATCACTAACACACTAGCTATGTTTATGGGGATCATAAACAATATAAACCACCAATTCAATGAATTATGAATTATTTTGTTCATTAATGAAATGATGATCAACTCAATGTCAAAGGAGGATCATTTCTATCATATCATATCCATATTGCAGGTTCTTCGATGCCACTATATTTTTTGAATGATATCCATGTACATGTTTTGTATGTGATACGATCATTTCATCAGGAATGTGGAGTCCCAATAAAAAGTATTGATAGACCCATCAATGGTCGAGGTGGTTGTTTATTTAGAAACACCTAATAATGTGGAAATGATATATCACTTTAAGGGGATTGTTAACTATTATCGATGGTTTATCACGACTTATTTATGGATTGATGTCTCATTGATAACTTTTACTAGAAAGGAATAAGATTTAAACTGATCTAATAAGTTTTTGGTAGCGATCAACTATCCAAAGAAAATTTTTATAGTGCTCCCATGCTTCAGTTTCTATATTATGAAATGTGGTTTGAGGGGGTTTTGATGCTAGACCTATGGGAAGAGGATGCGTCTTGATGCGTTATATTAAATTAATCTCTTATAGTTGTAGTATGTTGCATCACCATGTGGGTAACTATACCAAAAATGATCAGAAGCTACAAGTAGTTGTTTATGAATTGATCGTTTGGGGGAATTTTCACATTGGGATGTGATTTATAGTCATCACGTATCATGATATCATAAGATACATTTTTTCACATCATGATCTGAATCATTGACAAAAAAGGTGGATAGATATTGTTCTGGATTACAATTTTCTAATCTCTTATATCTATGTAAATGTGAGTGTAGTTAATAATTATTGAAAAAGGATTACATAGAATGACACTATTAAAAATTTGTGATATTATTGGAGGGAAATGAAAGATAATGGTTCCTTTTACTTATATGATAGTTGTGTTGATTGTAGAGGTTAATTTTCATTGATGAAGGTTCTGTCATTTTTGATGCACCGGGTGGAGGGGTATCGGGGGGGGGGGGGGGTTACTTAAATGTGGAAGTGATGTATAATCATATTGGATATGGTGATACTCTAGGAGGACTATTAGAGTATGTTTAAAGAGAGATAGTGTTTTAGGATAGGAGATTTGTTCTGGTGTAAATGCATTAAGGGGCACTCTTTGGGTTTCATAGTTAACCCTTATTGGTACACCATAATGATTCTGAGATATAATATGGTATGAGAATTCATTTTTTGAGGCCGATGATTAAACAGGTGGCAGACAAATTTCTTACTCTATATACGGTTTTACTGTATGTATAGAAAGAGAATCATGCACCTAGTTGTTTTTTGTAGCCATTGTATCTTCACAATTGTAAATGGGATCACATATCAATAGAATTTATCATAGGATTACCAAAAGATACAGGAGTCTCTTTTTTTTAGATAATTTTTTATCAATTTCTGATATCATATTACATCTTATGTATAAATGAGTATGTTATAATAGATTTATTTTTGTCAAAGAGGTATATGTTTAAGGTGGTGTTTCTATATGAATTCCAAAGGTACATTTTCAAGGACCAGGATGCTTGTTTTATATCAATATTCAATAGGGGATTAATTTTATTTATGACACTCAGTTTTACCTCATCAATTCATACCACCCTCAAATAGTTGGTAAAATAAAATGACAATCTAGACAATGGAAGAAATGTACCAAACATGTGTCTTCAACTTTATCATATCATGGGAATGGAAAATTCCATTGGTTGTGCATACTTATAATAAAATATGTCCCTCATGGATTTTAATGGACTTATTTGAGTCTTTTTTATGGGTGATTGTGTAATCTACATTTTTCTGGACAACTGTTTGGGAGTCAGATGTTTTTTTCCTCATGGTGGTGAATATCATGATACAAAATGTTCCTTTGGTTTCAGAGAGTATTCCCAAACATCTTGGTAAAAGAAATTTTATGTTGTTAATAATAAGAATTCCATGGATTTTTAGGTTGGAGAAATTGTGTTTTTGATGGGTTCTCCTTGATTTGGAATGTGGAGTTTCGAAAAGGGGAGTAATATATCACCCCAATATGTTGATCCCATAAA
The DNA here is from genome assembly GCA_963277665.1 of Viscum album. NCBI lineage: Eukaryota > Viridiplantae > Streptophyta > Magnoliopsida > Santalales > Viscaceae > Viscum > Viscum album. The sequence goes on from OY728165.1 coordinate 246,685,403, forward strand.
GTTATTGGGTTGAATTGGAAATAGGGATCATATGATAGTACATTAACCTTTAATACACTAGATTCTAGATGTAGTCCGTGTATCTTATCTCCCGTCAAAATATATCTACTGTCATTGACTGGGGAGAGTTGTATATCAAGGATGATGCAACATCATGGATCAGCCATTATAGATCAATGGTCTTTGTGAGAATGTGCTATGATGATAGAACATTCCTTTAGTTTTTATTTGGAAAAGGTATCATTTCATGGAGTGTATTACTTGGTAGTTTTAAACACATATTGTTCATAGTACCAAAACTTTTTTTGGGTAATTTCATTCCTTCTCTTGAATTTTTTTATTCATGTTATTTTTGGTCCTTACTAATTTAAATAAGTAGTTCATATTGATTTGTAATTTTTAATTTTATTAATTATTTAAGGTATTAGATGGGGGGAATCATTTACCTAATCAAAACACATTATTTAATGATGATATTGAATCTATTTCAAAGATTCAATAACACACAAAGAATATAGTATCATTAATGGGATAAGGAATTACTTTATTGTGTACTTGGGGATATTCTATATGTTGGGTACAGTAGGATTTAGAATGGGGAAATTTGGGGGGTCTAAAATGGTTTTCTTATAGTTATGTAACTGAGGGGAGGCTTATGTAAAGGGTTTTTGGTTGAAATAAGTGTTTTATATCTTATAATATCATTAATAATTTACCTTGATGGATGGATGTGTAGCCATTTTATATTGATAATCATATCTTGACGTACATAGACATTACATTACTTTTTCGGAATACTAAATACATAACAAAAACCAACACTCAAGGACCGTAATAGTTTAGTGTATTTGGAAACGTGGAACATGATCTTCTAATAACGGTGAAAGATCTTAAACATCACACATAAAGATCATCCCCTTTTTTTCTTACCTAAAACATTTATTTATATCATAGGGAAAAGAAAACATATATAGGGTCAGCTCAAATGCTCAGTAAGGGTAATCATGGAGAAAATAAAACAACCATATACATTTGAACTTAATAACATTAACATAATGTTTAAACCTCAAAATCTTGAGCAATGACATAAAACATGGCAGTACGTAAGGAATAGATCATAAATAAATATTAATCAAGATGAAATATCATGGGAATAAAACATGTAATTGTGGCAACCATTAAGCACATTTATGATTTCCATAGTAGCCAAGGCATTGCTGCGAAGACCATCTTAGTGGACAAAGTCCCTTTCTGAATCGAGTTCACTTCTCGTTCCAGTCCTGCATCACTGAACTAGATTATCTTACCATTCCAGATATGTCTATATCATGAGATATAAATATTTACCGAATGCGTTTTAGGGAGATAAAGGTCCCACCCATCTCATAATGAAACCATTCTTACGTGTGCCACTACATAAACATAAATCATTCATCATAACCCAAAGAATAAAATGGGTTTTATATACATCACCCCATCATAAAATAATCCATATAGAACAAATGGATATCATTTCATAATACGAAATGTGAAAATATGTAAATCATATAGACATTATACCTGAAAGATAAACATATGAAATAATGTCATCTTAGAAGGAAAATGTTTTTGATAAAACACTTGAAATGAATTCTTGAGGAAAATATTCTTTCTTCTTCCAAATAATTTTTGTTTCTCAATATGCCATGAAATTTTAAAATAAAATGATTTTTTTTGAAAATATTCATGAAATATTGTGTATTATTCTTAATAAAAATAAGGCTTTTGAAACTGTAAAAATCCGTTCATGCCGTATAAGTTAAGAAAATATTTTCCTCATACTTTTTCCAGAAAAGTAAAAAAGTTCCTCAAAAGAAATATTCCATTCATAACTTCTGGTAAAATTCAAAAAATGGGGAAAATGGACTTAAAACATACATAAATTAACTTTTAGGAAACATGGACATGTATGATTGCAATAACCCCACTAAATACTTATGAATAAACTTTTTTCAGATAAGAACGAGATTGGAATAATTATCCCTTACCATAGGTCTTATATGCTTCGTACGTGGCCGAACATCCTGTATGATGATTTAAATGATGTTATTTACTTATTATAGAATCATATTCATTGTTATGATATCATATATGGTTCACTTATGACTTTATATTACCCGTTCTTTTGTAAATTCCATGTTAAAGCAGCGTTTTGGGTATAATCATTTTATTTATTGTACGTGTTTGGACTTGTTGTTATTGATATTATTATTACTTATATCATTATTTAATTACTTACAAAAAAGAATATAATGATTTATATATCATATATATTCATTATATTTATATAATATATAGATAAATGAAATGAAATAAACCGTTAATGGAGACGGTAGGCCGTACGTATGCATCAACGCTATTTTCCTTTTCTTATTGACTTGAATGGAAGAAAGTAGATGACATACACACACACACACACATATATATATATATATATATATTATAGTTATCATGTCATATATCTCATTACAATTCATTATATATAATTTATAATCATTTTTGAGTGGTTAACATGGAGAATGAATCTCATCGCGTCGTGGAGACGATAATCCGTACAAACGCACGAGCAATGATATCGTTTCCATAATTATTGAATTTAATTATAGTGGATGATATAATATCTCATAATCATTATTATTTTATAATAACTATATATAGTTATTCTTTATAACATTATACCCATCCATGTAAGGTGGTGGTGGAAAAACAAATTACAAGACGATGTGGAGACGGTATTCCGTATGTACGTGCATGCGGTGATTTCTTTTTCCGTAGGATAGATAGAAGGTTAAATGGGGTTGTTTAATATTTATAATAAAATATAAGTATATTATTGATATTTATGTTATTACTTTATAATGAAAAAACTAATGAATAAGATGTTGAAGAAGAAAAAAACTTGAAAGAATCAGAAGAAGAGATTACCTCTTCTTTGACACACCTCTTTTAAGCTTCTTATTAGGGCACTAGAGTTGGTGTTTTGAAGAGACCAGAACCTCAATAATATTTATAAGTAATTTGAGAAGGTAAATAGGCAGGGTTTTTCTGAGTTTGAAGGCTCAAAATTGTGTAAAGAGAAGAGTGAAGTGGTGCCCTTTTATAAGGGAGGAGAGGGGCACCTTAGGAAAAACATAAAATATTATTTTATAATAAAGTCACATTCGGTTTATAATAGTTCCAAATTGATTTATTTAGAAGCTTATGTGGGGATGGGTCGAAATAATCTCATCCAATAGGTTTTAGACAAGTTTAGGTTACTACTTTAACCTTATCATTTCGATTAAACTCTAAGTTAAATAATTTAACTTTTACTGTATCTTCTTGTTTTAATGCACTATATGGTTATTAAGAATACTATAACAAGACAAAATAACCCCAAGTGGTTCATTATTAATATATATAATCTTATCTAAGTCATTTGGTAGAACCATAGATTTTGAGGAATAGAATAGAAATTAATAATATCATATTTGTTTTAAAAACTATTTTATGTCAATTTTGACACTATTTGGTAATTAATTTTTGTGAAACTTATAACAACATTATTATTTCAAATAATGTTAATTTTAAAAATACTAACATGTCATATTAACTTAAAAAATTAGTGTAATTTATAAAAAGTCTAAAATTACATTTATTTGGGTATTTAAAACATCAATTATGATAATATTTCATTAATAATGTAATTACTGCATCATCATTGTGTCATAAATAAATTAAATTATTTAATGTCTAAAAATTATAAATAAAATAACATCATGTAGGAAATATTTTTATCTTTCTAATTAATATTTATAGTCTAATTTATCTTATTTATAACCCAATATTAAAAATGTTTTAGTTTTAAAACTTTGATTTTAACTATTTTAACTATTCTTTAAATAAAATAATAATAAATGTCCTAATCTAATCCATGTAAACCTAAATGATAATATTATATTATGAAGGTGGTTTTTGGTCGAATTATACTTATCCAATAGAATTAATAAATGTGTTAGGGTAATAATAATATAATTTTTACCCTTAATTACCCTATTTATTTTTAACCGTGGTAAATAAAAGTAAAAAAGTTACTATTCACCAAAAAATATTTTTATCATTTTGAACTACATTTTACTCCTTGATATTAACTGTGTCTCTTGGATTTTTGAAATTCCACTCACAGAAGCGGTAAAATTATGTTTTCTGTAAATTTTCAAATTCTCCTGGGAGGTGGGTAAAAGACGGTGAAAAGTTAAATAAAATTTTTATATATCTAAAATTATTATAAAATAAATATAATGAATTACATTGAAATTATATTGGTATTATGTATCAATTTTGACCTAAAATAAATTTAAATAATATAAATATTTATTTAAATAAAAACTCGGCTTCTAAATAGTTACCTAGTGTCTTCACTATTCATCAAAAATTGAAAGTTTTCAGAAAAATACCAAAAATTCAGCCTAGTCAAATTTCGATATTCTGAATCAAAAAATGAATTCCATTTTGAAAAATAAAATTTATAATATTTCAAAAAGTGGTAATTACTATTCATAACAGGTAGTTCATAATAATATTATAATAATATCTCGTTTAGTGAAACATGATATTGTGTACTACACACGCTATCAAGGAAGGTCTTGATTGCGTGTAATGCAAGACAAGTCAGGGATACGTATAGTGAAAGCTCTATTTGGTGTTGCATATAACATAATAAAAACTTATTTCATTTATAAATTAAAAAAAATCTATACTTAATGTTGTGTAGAATAATTTTCACAAAAAAAACTTGAAATTATGTGTAACAAGAGCCAAGAATATTGTTGCTTATACTTCATGCTAATATGGTGTTGCATATAGTACAATCTAATCTTGGTTTATCATCCAAGACATCAAACAAATTAAAAAGAATAGTTCTCATAAAATCTCAGGGTGTTTCATTTTACACCCCTTAAATTGAATTTCGCCCTCAAAATTCATTGTGGTTATAAATGGGTTTCTACTTGAAAGTTTCTCTAATAGAAACCCACATCGTAAAAAGGAATACTAAATCATCATTTTAAAATTGAATGTTAGAAACATAGAGGATACCCAAAGTAACTCATCACTGGGTTTCCACATAGGAGAATATAGGTAAAAATATGGATATGGAAGAGAAATCTAATCATCACGTTCTGATGAAGAGTTCTAGAGAACATGGCTATGAAAAAGCAAAAAATCACAAATCCAAAAATTAGTGATGATCTAAGGAACAATCTGATTCATCAGATATGAGGGTACTAGGAAAACGTTTTTGTATTTCAATATCACTTCACTAAGGTTAAAGAATTTTTGAATTAAAAGAAATACTTACTTGATTTTGGTACATTCTTACTATTGTTTGTGGCTTGAAAAATTTCCACTTCATCTCTTAAAGAAATGAATTTGAATTTGTCTTCCGTGTAGTGTTAATAGACCATGTGATAGAATGATGGTTCATGCCATCTTTCTCAAAAAAAAAGGTTAAAAAAAGTTATCAAACATATATAAGTCTATCTATGGTGAGGTTCATCGTATATGATAACAATAATGGACTTATGCATCATATATCATACCGCTTAATATAATAAAACTAGTTTTTACTAACCAGGGACTTCCTGTAGGCCAGAGTAAGGTGATAAAGGCATGGCGCACTTCGGTTGTGGGTTTGATTCCCGCAGCCTTGTCCGACGTGACGGGTTGTCGCCCGTCCTATAGGGTGTCCTTTTTCTAAATCTACATCATTATGACATTTCATCAATAATATCAAAAAAAGTTCTATCCTTAATCAATACTAACATGTGTCCTACATAATCCATTTCAAATCGTTAGGCTTATCCAAAATACTTCTATTCATGCTCATAGTATAAAGAAAACAATTAATAGAAATTTCATCTATCGAGCAATAAAATACATTCATTTATCCCTGATATATCTTGTTAGTCACATTTCAATTAGGTGAAGACCTTAATCATGTATTCTCTTGAAAAGTGAATACCCAATAATCATTAGTGAAAAAATGAATGCAGTTAAAAGTTAACACATTCCACAGACCAAAATCCCAAAAATTCTATATACTCAAACCATGATATCACTTAGTCCTTATATCAATCATGAGCTCATAAATACTATCAAACATAATTTTTTCATTATCCGTTCATTATTCACATATCATATACTTTCCAAAAATATCTGAATAACCATTCATGGATACCGGTACCATTCAACATATATCTTCAAATACTTTAGAAAAAAATAGTGTAACAATCTGTAGATGTTTCTTTATTTCATAGTACCATTACCTATACAACATAACTCTTGATAAACATAAATCATTCCACTACCTTCTTAAAACATTGATCGAGCATCAACAATACTTTCACCTAACATATCATTTGTAGTCTCTTAACCATCATCAAAAAAAGTACAACACATACGACCATGATGATTCACATCATGAGATATTCCCTTTGGGAATTGGTTTGAATAATGCTCGTACATTCCACATTTAAAACATTTAACCATTGTTGATGTTTATATATACCATTATCCTAGTCCATGGTGTTAACTGCAACTTTTCCTTTGCAATTACTAGCCTTGTGTCCTTATTTTCCACAACCAAGGCATCTTTCAGTTCCTTTGAAACATTCTCCATAATGTCTCTTACCACATGATTCACATGAGGAAAATTGAACTTTCTTTCCTCTATGATCATCACGAATCACCTTCTTTGTCTTATTATCTAAGTCAAGAAACTTACCAACGTTGATATTATTTATCATATTATGCGATAACTGATTAGGCATAATAACGATGTTTGGACTTCCAAATCCCATTTCATTTGGTTGATCATGAAGAATATCATTACATTGTCCATCATATCCTCCATTATTTTGAATCTTCCTATTTCCATCTATTTTCTAAAACCCATAAAGAATAGTGTGAGAGGAAAAAATCGTACTTGGAAAAAAATATAATAAAGGGGGAGTACATTCAATATCTAACATATTAGGTTTAATTCTATGATAGTTACCGTAATCCTTGGACTATAACCAATAGTTATACTTAGCCTTAGGGAAATTCGAAGATATACCTTATAAATATCTCTAGGGATATCACTAAAGTTTTCACATCCTAGTTTCCAAAGGTTAATTAAACATTTCCTCTAATACCAACTTTAGAGACTCATATCTTGACATACATGTACATTTCATTACTTTAGTGTAATACCTAATATATAACAAAAACCAACACTCAAGGACCGTAATAGTTTAGTCTCTTTGAAAACTCTGAACATAATTTTCTAATCATGGTGAAAGATCTTCAACATGTCCTATAAAGATCTTCCCATTCTGTTTTCTTACCTAAAACCGTTCTTTATATCCTGGGGAAATGAAAACATATAAATGGTGAGCTCAAATGCTCAGTAAGGGTAATCACGGGGAAAATAAAAACAACCATATACATTTGAACATAAAAACATGAAAATAATTTTTAAACACCAAAATATTGTGCAATGACATAAAACATGGTAGTACGTAAGGCATAGATCGTAAATAAAACTTAATCATGACTAAATAGCATGGGAATAAAACATGTAATTGTGGCAACCATGAAGCACATGTTATGATTTCTATAGTAGCCGAGGCATTGCATCCAAGTCCATCTTTGTGGACAAAGTCCCTTTCGAAATCGAGTTCACTTCTCATTTTAGTCCTATAATACTGAACCAGATTAACTTACCATTCTAGACATGTCTATCTCATGAGATATAAATCTTTACCCAATGCATTGGATGGAGATATAGGTCCACCCATCTCATAATGGAATCATTTTTCTATGTGCCACAAAATAAACATAAATCATTCATCATAATCCAAAGAATAAAATGGGTTTTATAAACATCATCCCATCATAACATAATCCATATAAAACAAATGGATATCATTTCATAATAAGTAAATTGAAACCATGTAAACCATAGAGACATTATACTTGAAACATACACATATGAAATAATGTCATCTTAGATGGAAAATGGTTTGGATAAAACACTTGAAATGAATTCTTAAGGAAAATTTCATATCTTCTTCAAAATGATTTTCTTTTCACAAAAAGCCATGAAATCTTAAAATAAATGGTTTTTTTGAAAAAATACATGAAATCATGTGGAAGAATCTTCATGGAAATAAAGCTTTATGAAACCATAAAAATCAGTTCATGCTTTATATGTTAAAAAAATCATTCTCCTGGTACATTTGTTGGAATAGTCAAAAAGTTCCTCAGAAGAAATATTCCTTTCATAACATGTGGTAAAAGTAAAAAATGGGTAAAAATGACTTTAAACATACATAAAAACACATTTAGGAAACATGGACATTGATGATTACAATAACCCCAGAAAATACTTACGAATAAAAAATCTCAGATAAGAACCAGATTGGAATAATTATCCCTTAACTTAGGACCGATATGCTTTGTACGAGTCCAAAACACCGGTATAATAATTTAAATAATGTCATGACTTATTAAATAATCATATTCATTGATATTATATCATATATGGTTCACTTATGACTTTATATTACATGTTCTTTTATAAATTCCATGTTAAAGCAGCGTTTTCGGTAAAATCGTTTTATTTATCGTACTTGTTTGGACTTGTTGTTCTTGATATTATTATTACTTATATCATGATTTAATTACTTCGATAATGTAAATAATGATTTATATATCATATATATTCAGTATATATATATATAATAGATAGATAAATGAAATGAAATACACCTTTCATGGAGACGATAGGTCATATGTACGCATGAACGTTGATTTCCATTCCTTATTAACATGAATGGAAGTAAGTAGACGACATATATATATTTATATACTTAAATCCAGTATCTTTATCATGTCATATATTTAATTATTATTCATTATATATAATTTATAATCATTCTTGAGTGGTTAACATGGATAATGAATCCCATCGCTTAGTGGAGACGGTAATCCGTACATACGCACGAGCGATGATATCGTTCCCATGATTATTGAATTGAATTGGAGTGGATGATATAATATATCAGAATTAGTATGATGTTATAATAACTATTTATAGTTATTCTTTATACCATTATACCCATCCAATTAAGGTGGTGGTAGAAAAACAGATTACAACACGGTGTGGAGACGGTATTCCGTAAGTATGCACACGCGGTGATTTCGTTTTCCGTAGGATGGATAGAAGGTGAAATGGGGTTGTTTCATATTTATAATAAAATATCATTATATTATTGATACTTATGTAATTACTATATAATTAAACAACTAATGAAGAAGAAGATGAAGAAGAAAAAAACTTGAAAGAATCGGTAGAAGAGATTACCTCTTCTTCGACGCACCCCTTTTATGCTTCCCCTTAAGGCACTAGAGTTGGTATTTTGAGGAGACCTGAACCTCAATAATGATTATGGGGATGTTTAGAAGGTAAATGGGTAGAGTTTTTCCGAGCTTGAAGTCACAAAATTGTGTAAAGAGAAGAGGGAGGATGTGCGCTTTTATAACGGAGGAGAGGGGCACCTTAGGAAAAAAAAAATATTATTTTATAATAAAGTAACATTCGGTTTATAATTACTAAAAATTAATTTACTTAAAATATAATGTGGGGATGGTCGAAATAATCTCAATAAATAGGTTTTAGACAATTTTAGGTTACTACTTTAACCTTATCATTTAGATTTTACTCTAAGTTAAATAATTTAACTTTTTCCGTGTCTTCTTGTTTTCTTACACTATATGGTTAATAAACTTACTATAACAAGCCAAAATAATCCCAAGTGGTTCATTATTAATATATATAACCTTATCTGAGTCATTTGGCCTACCCATAGATTTTTTGGAATAGAAAAGAAATTAATAATATAATTTTTTTAAAACTATTTTATGTCAATTTCGACACTATTTGGTAATTGATTTTCGTGAAAATTATAACAGCATGATTATTTCGAAAATAGTTAATTTAATAAATAATAACATCTCATATTAACCTAAAATATCAGTTTAATTTATAAAAAGTCTAAAATTACATTTATTTGGGTATTTATAACATCAATTATGTTAATATTTCATTAATAAAGTAATTACTGCATCATCATTGTGTCATAAATAAATTAAATTATTTAATGTATAAAAAGTGTAAATAAAATACCATTATGTAGGATGTTTTTTTATATTTTTAATGAATATTTATAGTCGAATATATCATATGTATATCCCTATATTAAAAATGTTTTAGTTATTAAATGTTGATTTTAACTATTTTAACTATTCTTTAAATAAAATAATAATAAATCTCCTAATCTAATCCATGTAAACCTAAATGGTTATATTATATTCATATGGTGGTTTCTGTTCAAATAATACTTATCCAATAGAATTAATACATGTTTTAGGGTAATAATAATATCATTTTTACCCTTAATTAACCTACTTACTTTTAACCGTGGTAAATAAATGTAAAAAGTAACTATACACCAAAAATTATTTTTATCCTATTGAACCAAATTTTACTCCTTAATATTAAATATGTCTCTCATATTTTTAAAATTCCACTCACAAAAGTGGTAAGTTTAATTTTTATGTAAATTTTCAAATTCTCCAAGGAGGTGGGTAAAAGACGGTGAAAAGTTAAATAAAATTTTTATGTATCTAAAAATATTTTAAAATTACTTTAATTAATTACATTGAACCAATATATGTATTATGTGTCTAATTTGATATAAAATAAATTTAAATAAAATAAATAATGATTAAAATAAGACGGTTTTTAAATAGTAACCTAGTGTTTTCACTATTAATCAAAAATTGAATGTTTTTAGAAAAATACCAAAACATTACCCTAGGCTAATTTCAATATTCAAAATCCAAAAATGAAGTCCATTTTGAAAGATAAAATTTATAAAATTTCAAAAAGTGGGTATTAATATTCAAAACGGCTGGTTTATAATAATATTCTAATAATATCTCGTTTAGTGAAACTTGGTATTGCGCACTACACATGCTTTCGAGGATGGTCTTGATTGCATGTAATGAAAGCCAAGTCAGGGCTGCATGTAGTGAAAGATCCATTTGGTGTGGCGTATAACATAATCGAAACTTATTTCATTTATATGCTAAATAAAATATATACTTAATGTTGTGTAGAATAATTTTCACAAAACATGCTTGTAATTGTGTGTAACACGAGCTAAGAATAATGTTTTGTATACTACAAGCCAATACGGTGTTGCGTATAGTACATGAAAATCATGGTGAATCATCCAAGACATCAAACAGATTAAAAATAATACTTCTCATAAAATCTCGAGGTGTTATATTTTCCCTATCTCTTTTTGGATTGGGTTTGAATTCTAAAGGGAAAAATAATATGGGAGTTATCTAACTTAACAACATTGACCTTCAATGTTACATTATGATATATCTAGTGATTTCATATTATGAGTAAATTTAAAAGGAGTTTGGTTGTTTTAGGGAGGAGTGTTATGGTCCATTGTAAGAAAAGTGGTGTTTTATATGATGATAATTAATCAAAAGGGTAGATTCCTATAGTATATCATATTAGCTATATATTCAAAAAGTAGACATTTTTGGTGGTAGATGCCAACGGTATATCATCCTAGAGGTATGTCCAATTAGTATATCATTACAGTAGTAGACCATAAATGAAGATCATTGTTGTAGTAGTTCCCAATAGTAGATCACTCTTGTTGGGGCCAACAACAATTGACGATTACATTAGTAGATCTAAAGAGTAGATCATCATTTTGTTAGATTCCAATGGTAGAACATTTTGTTTATATAACTGAATGATAGATCATTATAGTCATAAACACCAGTGGTAAATCATCCTATTAGTATATCAAAATGGTAGATCATTCTGGATATAGATCCCAATAATAGATCATACTAACTGTAGATCCCTAGAGTATATCCTCCAAGAGGTATAACATAACCATATTTCATCATGGTTGTAAATACCTACTGAAAATCATCCTAGCAGTATATACCAGATGTAGATCATCAGATGTAGATCTATATTGAATCCAATTTTACATAAATTTTCTAGTTAATCATATTTAAATAAAATTTTATAAAATCCATAATAAATGAAATTTAAGGTAGTTTAAAGGATGATAAATTTGTATTACATTTCCAAAAAATCTAGAGACCTTTAATGGGTTTATAACATATAGTTGATTAGATCAACTAAAATATATATTTAATGGTCAATTAATTCAATATTGAATCCTTTTATTTTCATATCCTTTCATTCATAAGAGAAGAAGATTCATTAGTTCCTCAGTGATTACATTCAATTAATATAAGATGTTCCCAATAACTCTTCTATTAAATGTCTGAAAACTTGTTTATTTAGCTATTTCATCTTTCAATTTGTTGTTTTAACCATATGTTCGGACTCCTAGTTTTTGGTTCATTTAATTTGGGTAAATAACCTTTCTTCGATATAGGGGGTCCATAGTTTCTCACTATGTTTTTCATACATGAATTTTTTCTCGATTTAGTGCTTTTAATTTTTAATCTATATTCCAGGTGAAAATTGTGGTGATCGTGGTTATTTCGTAATCTATTAATGTGAATTTTTTAATTAATGGTCTATTTTTATTGAAAACTCTTCAAACGCAATGATTTAATCTCTAATTACAATTAAGTGAATTTGAAAATGCATGATCATATGTCTTGTGTGATAAAGCCTTTAAATAATTAAGTTTAATTAAAAGAATAGACTTATTCCCAATCTATAAATTTTTATTTGTATGATTTCGAATTTGTTTTTGAAAAAGGAAATGTGTAGTTTCTTGGGTTTTTTAATGCAATTCTTGGATTATGGCTATGTCATGATCTGTGTTTACTATGGATGTGATGGTCTTTTTGCAATGGAAGTATAGAAAGGATGTGAAAGTAGAGGTTGACATGTTGGTATATGGAATTTGGGTTACTGTTTGTCATGAAATGATGTGTTACATTTGATTCTAGAGTAGTAATATAATTAAATACATGATAATGATTACACATGGTCATTTTTAACAATTGAATATATTAAGTGAAGTGTGGTTTATATGATTTATGTTGTTTGTGATCAAAGGGGATGAATTATTTTACATTATTCTTATTAAATGAAATGGTATGTTAAATAATGTTGGACACATGGATGAATGGGTAAATTTAATTGGAATTAATTGTTAGTGTGAAATATGAAAATTTGATAAATTTTCATTTAAAAGATGAAACATAATCATGGATTGTGTTTTTATTATGTAGGGTTGTGTATTTAGTTTTAGATCTATAAGTAGAGGATACAGTGAGATGGATAATTCCTTCGATGTTAACCCTTTGGATGGTTCCTCAATGATGTGACATTATATATATATAAAGCTTATATTATTGTGGTTCTCTACCCATTCCCCACCCATTAGAGAATCCAGTTGTGACAAATAATTGAATTTTCAGGGTTTTTACCGACATCCTAATGATGAGGATGGATTATTGGACACCCCCATCTCCCTAATACCCCTTCTAGGCAATGACGACATAAACATGCTACGATTCATACAGTTCAATTATCCCACTGTCATGATGTGATTTGATGATATGTAATTGCCATGGAATATTTGGGTGAGAAGTGATTTGATAGATTATGGTGTGGTTTATTCATAGTATGATGTGGGAACGAGTTGATTTACTTTATGTTCATGATACACTAATACAAAGCTTATGAGAATTAATGTAATGACCCTAAATGACCATGATTTTTTTGTAAAATATATGGGAATTTTTATGTGTATACAAAATTTGATGGCGCACGATTTCGAGTCCCATATTGACCGAAATGATCCGTTGATGTTTTGTTAAGCTTAAGTTAACACTTGTATGTGTTTTATAGAAATAGTTAAATAACTCATAAATAGTTACTTAGATCAGAAATCTTAGGGCACCATTGTGCTCAGGATGGTTGTTTTACCCTAGGCGTGACTTAAGATTAATCGGTGCGGGCCTCTTGTGGGAAAACCCAAAATTGCATAATCATAAATAAAATAATTAAATAAATTATTTTATTTTTCAAAATATTATAACTCACAAATGGTAACTCAGATTGAAAATCCTATACCATCACTGAACTTCTGAGGGTATGCATTTTTTATGAAGATAATAACTTTTGTTGACATAACGTTTAAACTGTAACTTGGATTTAAAATCTGAGAGTACTGCTTGGTTCGTTGGGGCGTTTTTCACCTATGAAAAGCCTAATCTCAACCAGCGCTGGTCAAGGGTGACTGATAAAAAATTTCCAAACTTTTTTTAGGTAAATTCATTAAACGTGCGAGCCGTATGTTATAACATTTGAACTGGTTCTCGTAATTGTGATATGAGGGCACTGTTGAACTCGCAGAGCCAATATTCAACTATGAAGAATTTCACCTTGACAACAGATGGACAAGGGAGAACGTTAGTTTTTGGGTTATTTGTGAAAAAAAATAAAATAAAATAAACATCATTTTATTTTATTTTGAGCTTCCATGTGGATATTTGAAGTGGGGTCCACCAGAACTAATCCTCCACGTGGAAGTTGGAAGTGGGGACCACCAGACCTTAACCTCCAATGAGTGGCTAATGTGGTGGGGTCCAACCAAACCCTAACCTTCCATGAGAGGTTATGGTGGTTGAGACCACCCCGGATTAAACCCCCATATAATTGGGAGAAACCCTCAACTCCCACAATTAATGAGGGAGAGTATCTTGACCCCCTTCACCTTAAGTGTGCCAATGCACATACCATTATTCTTTCCAATGCACCACATCATTGCAACAACATAAATTAAGTATCATTCCCCTTTTAAAATTAAGAAACAATGTCATTAGAATATAAGAAGGATCCTAATAAATTAACTGTCATAAATTCCAATGATCATTACCTCCCTCTCCCCTCTCCTATATATATGGAGCTTGGGAGGAGGAGTGGGAAAGGCTTCACCAAGATTCAAAGCGTTGGTAATTTGACATGACTCCCAATACCTGGAGGATTACGCTCTCCAAAAAAGGATGTGTTCTTCCACGAAGAACACTCCACCAGTGAAGAATGCCGACGAGGAATGCCTTCGACTAAGAAGAACAACACTGAATTCAACTATCTTCCTCAGAACTTCCTCAGACGTAGGATGTGTTCATATACAACGAATCGAAGCCCTCCTTCTCGTGCCAGCGTTAACCAACAACGATCAAGGTAGGGATTTTATTTTCATATGATAATATTCAATGGATCCATTGATTCTAAAACAAAGAACGTGGATCAGATACTAATAGTTGATCCGCATATGTATACCTTTTACGGGTTTTGGGATTAATCATTGCAGGAGGGTTTGTTATGCTTTGTTCTTGTGAGCCAAATGATACCACCCTAAACGTAGAGGGTCAAAGACCAAACAAAAATCACACCACTCATCGTCCATTCTCTTTAGAAGTGTTCTTAGAAACAGAGGAAGGTGACAGTGACGATAAAGGAAACGACCGCGCCACCCCTGCGGTCTCCACCCATCCAGCAGGGCCGCCCCGAGGCGGGACAAGCTACCCTGGCCACGTTTTCCACCTGTAGAACATTCCCTGGCCACCCCGGTCCTGCGACACGCTTCCGAGCTACCTCAGTCGTGTTTGCAACCGGCCTCCCACACCCTTTGCGGCACCCTAGATGAACCGGCCTCCCGTGCCCCTCGTGGCGCACCAGCTAAACTGGCCTTCCATGCCAATCGCGGAGCCCTGACTGAACTGACCTTTTGCGCCACTCACAGCGCCCCGACATGGCCAGTCTCTTGCAACCCTAAGGGCACCCCGACCGTGAAGGCCTCCCGCGCCCCTCGCGGCCCCCCAGCCAGGCTGGCCTCCTGCACCCCTCGCGGTGCCCCAGTCGTGTCGGCCTCTAGTGCTGCTCACAAGTCCCTGGTCAGGACGGCCTCCTACACCCCTTAGGGGGGCCCCAGTCGGGCCGTCATCCCATGCCCCTCACGGCGCCCCTGCTGGGCCGGCCTCCCCATCCCCTCGCGGCCCCCGGCCGGGCCAGCCTCCCGCACCCCGTGGGGTGACCTAGACAAACCACCCTCACACCGACGCACAACCGGTCAGCTCCCTCACGACCCTCTACGGCCCCTCATGGCTGGTTGGGCAGGGCCCAGCAGGCCGAGCCAACCAAAACTAGGTATGTCCAAACTAGGTCGGGTCGAGTCGGTCCGACAGTGTAGGACTGGACCTGAGCCCACTATGACCCATTTACACTCCTTCGACCATATCTTTGGAACCAGACATCCGTTGGACGAACCTTCAGTGGCGTTGGGAATCATGAAGTGAGGAGATCCCTTTGAGTAAACCCCACTTGAATTTGGGGTATAGTTTAGATATGGTCAGGATTGTTCGTGCATGAATCCAACCATGCCCCCAGGACTAAAAAATAATAACTCACATATTGGGCATTCGATTGATGTACTGTCTATTGCGTTGAGACCCTTATGACATGGTAGACCTTTGAGATAATTTTCCGTGGGACTTCGTAAATGTTGATGTTCTAACTATTAGCTGCGGAGAGGATTCTTCTAGTGATGAGCGAGTAGACTGTGTAGATATATTAGCTGGAAAGACCTGATGACTGCTAACCATTTGACTCAGAGTGACTCTACTAGCCCAGTGGGGAGATCTTGGTCATGGAAAAAGACCCATGGTGGAGGATCACTGTTGGGGATGTAGTATACCCATGGCACTCGAACGGTGGAGTACCTCTGCAGGTTATGAGGGGGAGTGCTTGGATGTGGCGTTAGACCCATGGTGGGGAGCGCCTCTGTGTGACATAGATGACCCACAATACTCAACAGGTGGAGTACCTCAACAGTCCCTGGTTAGTCGAAAGCACACTTTGTGTCATGGTATGCCCACTGTACTCGATAGAGGAGGAGTTCTCCAGTAGGTGTGGTTTCGATAATTTGAATAAAATCATGGTTGTGTTGAGTTAGTACTTTTGGTATTTCCTCATGATTGAGATAGATTACTCAATATCATAAGTATATGTATGGGCATATACCTATGTAGGGTTATATTAGGATTTCATACTATTTGGTTTATACTTGTTGGATTTTGTGAGACCATGAAGGTCTCGAGGTCCCTATTATGTATCGTTATACTCACCCCTGTATAGGATATGACCGGACCTTGTTGTGTTGGATGCAGACGACAAACATCGCTGATTGGGGCTGAGAGTACGAGGACTGAATGGTACCCGGATGTGGACCATACATCTTTTCGGTACCTCGGAGGAGAAGAACAGACATGAAGTGATGAGGAGACGATCTGTACCAACACATTAGGATGGAACCTCTGAGGATGATCCAGTAGCTGTCTTTTATTTTTCTTCAGTTGTAATGAATTTCAGTTGTAGTTTTACTTTCCAGTTGCGATTGTATTCTGGCACCTTTTACATTCAGCACACCGTTGTTATATAGTTTTGTTTGTGTTTCTTCCAGATGTGGTCTTGCTTGTGTTTGTGTTACAAGTTATAAAGGAAATTCCTTCCTAGTTTTAGAGAATTATGCCTTTGGTGCTAGTCCCCAGCCCATGGCCTATAAAAGGCAGGCTTGGGGTAGTCACCGTATGGGCACTGGGGGATGGGTCGTGGCATGTTGGTATTAGAGGAGTCGGTTCTACTACAGAACATAGGGCTCTGATAATTATTTTCTGTGAAGAAATATTGTTATGTATAGTGAGTGTGGTTCTCATTTTAGGAAGTCTAGTGTTGGTGTGGTGGCCGACTTATCCCTACACAAGGAACCTGACTTCTGATTTCTGACTCTGTCCACGAAAACAGTAATTGCGTGTGTGTTTTCTCTGTGATTTCTTATGTCAGCTCACCAGGTATAATATTTTGATCATTTTACATCTTTTTCTTTTAGGATGCCTCCATGAATACATCCAGTTAGAGTTTCGAGAGTTGAATGCACTGATATCCCACCGAGCGACGAGGTTATGGTGTGGGGCCCTCTTATTATATTTGCAACTTTGGTTAGTGTACCAGCAACACCACCACCCGTTGGGCTGCAGATACCACCAGCCACACTGGCGGACAGTGCACGCCGACTGAGTGCATTTCCTGAGTTCTAGAAAGAGAGGCCTTTATGGTTTTGAGGCGATACAGATTCCCACATAACTGATGGCAGGCCAGAGGCGATTACTAGAGTTTCCCATCAAGTTGAGACAATAGTAGAGCAGACAATGATCTTATGTACTAGTATTTTTCAGTGAGTGTCTATGAGGGTGGTCAGTTTAGTGACGAGGCTTCGTTATGTGGACAATTTCCTAACATAGTACCTTCGGGTAGTGTTCCAGCAATATCAATACTCGTTGGTAAACAGTTACATCTGTTAGTACCAGTAGAGTACACATGTAGGCATAGTGACTTACACATGTTTCATCATCAGCTACCCCTCAGGTTTTGAGGTGTGCTTGACTCACAGATGGCAGAGAACTGGCTCAAGGAGGTGGTTGAGTGTTCTCTAGAACATCTACAGCTTCTGCAGTATGACATGTCGGTAGCTGTATTCATCGAGGCATACTGATCATTCCTGGTACTCAATGAATATGATACGATCAGTGCTTCAAGGCTCAATATTCAGAGGTAGTTGTGTTTAAATGACTTTTGAGCCATCATTATTCAACTATGCATTCCTACATATTCTAGGGTGCTAGATAGAACATTTGGGGATGAATGTTCTTTGGAAGAACAGAAATATATAGTCAATGATAGTAGTGGAAAAGTAGGGAACTAGCACCAGTCTCAAAGACATGGGTGTTTAAAATGTTTTTGGATGAGGATGTGTTAGGGAAAGATGAATCTGTAGGGAATTAGAAGTGGAACCAGAGCTAGGATAGAGAAATGAGGTGGATTACTTTTTGACATGTTACAACCAGCCCCTTTTGTGGACCCTGCCAGGATTAGGGAGCTGGAGGACATGGGATGAGAGTTGTTGCATGAAGTCAAGAAATGCAACCCAAGGGATATATGAATGATCCAAGGTATGGTCTATGTCTACTACTAGATGCCTTATAAATAGACATAGGTACCAGGAATTACTTCTATCAATTAATTTTGTCCAGGACTGAGAGTTTCTGGTTAAACCATTGGCTTGACCCTCACGTCTGGTGATACCTTTGGGAGGATACTCAATAATCACACTTACACTGATGGTGTGATATAACCCTTGAGGTGAGAGTTTCAGTTTGACCCACTTGGTGGAAGTGTCGAGGCCTAACGACTTTCTTTTGGGTTTGGACATGACATCCACAGTTCACACTCATATTATCATTATTAGGTTTTGGATTACCTACAACGTTGGGATGGGGTTTTCATTGTTCTAAGATAAAGGAAGCACAAGAAGTACATGATAAACACATGAATAAGAGGGTGCATCCAATTACCCGTGAGTCGGCTATCCTCACCCTCATGGTAGTAGAAGTTAACTTTGAGAAAATCTATACTCTTGGGAAGGGGAACATGGTTGTAAACGCACTCAGTAAGAGGTCTGGCCTATATCTGCTGAGTGAGGTGACAGAGCTGCTAGCTGGTTTAAAGATATCATTACGGGATTGAGAAGGAAAAACTTTTCTTCAGTCTCTTACAGTGACTCCCCCACTTCATCAGTGAGTCAAGGAGGCACGACATGGGGATTCTGATTGGGAGACACGATGTGATCAGATATCCATAGGACATGCACCTGATGGGTTTTTTGAAGGTGGGGAGAACTTAATCCTCTTTAGAGGACGTACCATGGTATCAGTGTCACTTTTTGGGGATGTTTTGAGGGAGTTCCACACATCCCCTATATCATTACATCCAGTATTTGAGAAGATGTACGAGGACCTCCGATGACAACACTGGTGGTCGGGAATGAAGAATGTAGTTTCAGAGTTTGTCTCTCGATGCCTCACTTGTCAGCATGTTAAGGTATAGAATCAGGTACCAGAAGGCTTGGTTCATACTTTAGAAGTCCAAGAGTGGAAGTGGGATGGGATATCCATGGACTTAGTGATAGGACATCCACGCACATCCAAGGGTCATGACTCGATTTGGGTGATCGTCGAATGAATCACAATGTCAGCCCACTTCCTACCAATCATAGTGCAGGGTTCAGTAGAGAGATTGGGACACCTCTATGTGTAGAAGATTGTGCGGCAACATGGAGTACCTTCGACGATTTCCTCTGATAATGACACGTGTTTTACTTCCCAGCTATGGAAGGAGTTGCAATAGGCTTTCAGAAGACAACTTCATTTGAGCACCACCTTCCATCCTCAGATGGTTGGCCAGACTAAGCAGACCATTCAAACCCTCGAGGACATGCACTGTTCTTATGTCATCAACTTCGTTCGTAGCTGGGAGGATCGCTTTCCCTTGGTGTAGTTTGCATACAATAACAACTATCACTCCTCCATTGGGAAGGAACCTTTCGATGAATTTTACATGAGACCTTGCAGATCACATTTGTGCAGGACTGACCCCGGGGAGTCAGCATAAGTGGGGCCAGAGATGGTATGAGCTACCACAATGAATGTGAAGATCATCTGATAGCTAATGAAAACTGCACAGAGTAGGCATATGTTGTATGCCAACCGGAGAAGGAGACCTCTAGAGATTGAGGATAAAGACCACGCCCTTCTATGGGTGACACCATGAAGAGGTTTGCAGAGATTCGGATGAGGAAAAAAGTTATCCCCGAGGTTCATCAGACCATTCTTGGTCCTCTACAAATTTGGTGAGGTGACATACCACTATTCTCTTCTACCTCACTTGCACTGGGTGCACGACGTCTTCCATGTATCCCAGCTAAGGAGATACGTACACATCCCTTCCAACATCATCGACCATAGTGAGATGGATGTTGATGATACAGTGACATTTACTGAGGTTCCAATAGAGATTGAGGATCTATAAGAGAGGGACCTTCATGGACGGTCGATTCCTTTGCTGCACATTTTATGGTAACACGGGAACCTCTTGGAGAGTAAATGGGAGCAGGGGGCTCAGATGCGTGTTCAGTACCCCCGCATTTTTTCATAGATGAGGTGTGGCTTACGGGGACATAGGGCCCTTAGTTAGAGATAATTTCATGACCTGGAATGTCAATGAATTTTTTTTAAAAATAAATGGGAATTTTTAAGATTCTTCGAAATCTGACGGCGCGTGATTCCGAGGCCTAGAGTACCCGGAATGATCCGTCGAAGTTTTGTAAAGTTTAAGTTAATGTGTGTAATCATTTTTCCTCAAAATGTAAAATTACTCTTAAATGTATACTATGATCAGAATCTTTAGGGAGCCATTGTGCTTAGGATGGAAGTTTTACCCAAGGCGCGTCTTAAGATTAGTAGGTGTGAGCCTCCTTTGAGAAAACCCAAAAATGGCATAATCGTTAATAAAATAATTAAATAAATTATTTTATTTTCCAAATTCTAATAAATCAAAAATACATATTGGATTAAAAATCGTATACCACTGCTGAACTCATGAGGGTATGCTTTTTTTAAGAAGATACTAAATTTGGCCAGCATGGGCCAGGAAAACAAGATAGTTTTTTTCCACAAATAAAATATTTAAGTGAAAATTATTTTATTATAAAATTCATAACTACTAAATGGTAACTCAGATTGAAAATAATAGAGTACCATTGGGTTTTTTGCGGTGTGCTTCCGCTAGGTAGATCTTAACCTCGACCTGCATGGGTAGAGGGTGACTGATAATAATTTTCCGAACTTTTGTTCGGGTATATTCAGTAAACATGCGAGTGGAATTTTATAAATTTTGAACCCTTGCTCTGAATTGAAATCTGAGGGCATCGTTGAACTCGCAGAGTTGGTATTCACTTAAGGAGAATTTATCCTCAATGACAGATGGATGGGGGTGAAAGTTAGTTTTTGGGATTTTTCGTGGAAAATAATAAAATAAAACAATCTTCATTTTTGAGCTTCATTGTAGATATTTCAGGTGGCGTCCACCGGAACTAAACCTCTAAATAGAATTTGGAAGTGGGGACCCCCAGAACATAACTTTCAATGAGAGGTTATGGTGGTGGGACCACCCGAACTATAACATTCCATGAGTTGTTATTGTGGTGGGGACCACCGGGGATTAAACCCCCTTGACACCCCCATTTACTTGAGAGAAACCCTTAACTCCCACAATTAATTAGGGAGAGCCTCTTGACCTCCTCCACCTTAATTGTTATAACGCACATACCATTAATCTTGCCAACACACTGCATTATTTCGCCATCGCAAATTAATTGGCTTTCCAATTTTTAAATTAAGTAAAAACATTATTGGAATTTAGGAAGGTTCATAAATAATGAAACGTCACAAATTCCAACGATCATTACCTACTTCCCCCCTCTTCTATATATATGGAGCATGGGAGGAGTATTTTGGATGGATTCACCATGAAAAAAAGTGTCGGTAACATGACGTGACGCCACAAACATCAAGTATTACACTCTCCAATGAAGGACATGTTCTTCCATGAAGAACGCTCCACCGACGAAGAAAGCCAATGAGGAACACCTTCGACTATGAAGAACGACCTTGACATCGACATTCTTCCTCAGAATTTCCTTTGATGTAGGACGTGTTCTTCTTCAATGTATCAAAGTCTACCTTCTAGTGTCAACGTCAACCAAAAATGATTAAGGTTGGGAATTTATTTGAATATGATATTATTCCCTGGATTCATTCCTTTTAAAATAAAGAACATGGATCAATTTCTAACCAATTTATTGTCATATGCTTACCTTTTTCTGGGTTTTGGAATTAATCATTGTGGGTGGGTTTGTTGTGCTTCTTTATTTGAGCCAATTTCTACGACCCTAAATGTAGAGGGTTCATACCAATTCAATATAGCCCGACCCCTCCACCATTCTCTTTTGTGGTGTTCTTCGAAACAGAGGAAGGCAGCAACATCGATGAAGGCAATGAACAAAATGGACGTGCCACCCGCGACCTCCACAAGCCGCGCCTCCCCCTCAGCGTTCCGCACTACCGCCAACAGAACCAGTCGAGACCCCTCACGTCGCACTGGCCTAACCTCCCCCACTATCTCTGCCCATCAGGGCGAGCCACCCTGGGCCGGGCCGAGCCACATTGGCCACCCCTTCTGCTTTCCAAACAATCCTCGGCCACCCCGGTCCCACAACGCCCGTCCGACCAGCCCTTGAAGCCCCAACCGCCAGCTTCCAGCACCTCATGGGGTGCCCAGGCCGAACCGGCCTCCTACACCCCTCACGGTGCCCCGGTTGAGCCGTCCTCCCATGCCCCTCACTACTCCCCATCCAAACCGGCCTAACACACCCTTCTCGAAGCCCCGACCATGTCAGCCTCCTGCGCACCTCAAGGCGCCCCAGCCGAACCGGCCTCCCGCACCCCTCATGGCACCCCGGCCGAGCCGACCTCTCGGACCCTCATGGCGGCAATGCCAAGCCGACCTCTCGTGCCAATCGTAGGGCCTCGACAGAGTTGGCATCTAGGGACCATTGTGGTTCCTCTGGCCGAACAGGCCCATTCTCTCGCGGTGCCTTTCGGGTCACATTGGTCACATGGAGGCCTCCGAGTCGAACCACCCTCACGCCAACTTGTGGCCAGTCCATGCCCTCACGGCTGGTCCATACCCCCATGGCCCTAAGTGTCCCATCGCGGCCTACTGGATAGGCCCCAATAGACCAGTCCAAACCCAATGGGATGGCCTACACAAAGGGCTGGGTAGGACCGACCGGGTGGAACTGGACCCAGGCCCACTACGACCCATTAACCCTCCTTCGGCCATTCTTTGGCACCAGACATCAGTTTGATGAACCATCAGCGGTGCTGGGAATATTGAAGCGAGAAAATCCCTTTGAGTATACCCCACTAATGTTTGGGGTATTGTTGAGATATGTTTAGGTCAGTTTGTGAACAAATCCAACTAGGTCCCTAGGACTATAAGGCGAATAACTCACATACCGAGCATCTGATTGACGCACCGTCTATTGCGATGAAACCCCTATGACATGGAGTAACATTGAGATACTTCTTCATGGGACATCATGATTTTTGGAGTATCGACCAATACCATGTGGATTGGATTGTTCCAGTGACAAGCAAAGTGAGTGTGGAGACCTAGTAGATGGCTGAGACCTGACGACTGCTGACTGTTTCCCTCAGAGTGACACCACTAGCCTAGTGGGGAATGCCTGGTTGTGGTGGAAAACCCACAGTGGAGGAGCACACTTAGAAATCTAGCAGACCCACAGTAATGGAAAGGAGGATTACTTCTATATGCTATGAGGGGGAGTGGCTTGGTGTTGCGGCAGACCCACAGTGGGGAGCACCTCTGTGAGTAGCATCAGTCCCACGATACTCGATAGGAGGAGTACCTCTGCAGTCTAAGGTTAGTGAGCACCACACTTGGTGTCGCGGCATGCCCTTTGTACTTGACAGAGGAGGAGTTCTCCAGTATCCATGGTTTCTATAATGTGAATAAATTCTTGGTTGATAAGAGTTAGTAATTTTGTGTTTTCTTCATGATTGAGATAGATAACATAATAACATAGGTATATGTATGGGCACATATGCAACTAGGGTAATCTATTGATTTAATACTTTTTGGTTTATCCTGGTTGGATTTTGTGAGACCTTGTGGGTCTCGGGGTCCCTTGTGAGTAACATTATACTCACCCCTGTACGGGCTATGCTCGCACCTTGTCGTGTTGGATGCAGACGACAGACAACGATGACTGAGGCTGAGATTACCAGGACTAGATGGTTTCTGGAGGTGGACCATACATCTTGTCAGTACACACATGAGATGAACAAACTTGGAGTGATGAGGAGACGATCTATACCTACACATTAGGTAGGAAACTTAGAGGATGATCTAGTAGATGTCTTTTCTTTTTATTCAGTTGAATTGAATTTCAGTTTTACATGTACTTTTCAGTTGTGCTTGAATTTGGCCCCTTTTACTTTCAGCACTCCTTTGTAATATAGTGTACACGATGTTTTATCCAGCTGTTCACATTCTTGTGTGTGTGTTATAGTTTATAAAGGCTATACCTTCTTAGTTTTAGGGAATTATGCCTTTGGTGCTAGTCTTCAGCCCCTGAATATGGAAGGCGGTCTTGGGGTAGTCACGAAACGGGCCCTAGGGGACAGGTCATAACATTTGATGTTATGAAATGTGATGTACCGTGTGTTTTTAGGTGTGATTTGATATTATTTGATAGCCTAGGTGTCTATATATGTGATGTGTTATGATGTTATATATAAGGAATGAGATCTCTTTGATGTTTTCCATTTTTTTTATAGAGAATTAAATTAGTGTGAAAGTGGTATGAGGTACCCTTTATCAATATTCATCAAACTAAAATATTATTTTTGGGTTTTGTTATTTGGGTTGAGTGCCTTGTTGAGGTTGGGATGGATAATTGATCTATTGAGGTGTTGTCAGTTTCATAGTTTACTAATTGGTGAATTAATATACATCATTCACATATATATGAGTGGATTTAGTTTTCAATATTCATATACCTATATTATAACTCTATGTAGATAAACTCATTTTCAACTTTCTAAGAAGACAAGAAAGACCATTCTAAACATTAATATCTAATATATTTTTGGGTGGATGTTGTGTCATTGATTTAGATTTACATTCATGTATTTTAAAATGACTACATTTATCTATATAATGTTATATTTATAAATTCATAGTGGGAAATTTTTTGGAATTCTATTACATTGTGTCCTGGAGATTCTTGTAGATTATTCATTCTATCTTATAATGCTATATTTTTATTTTGAAATCATGAGTATTAATGAAATATATTTTTTAAAAATTAATTTAAATCCTTAAATAGATTTTCTTGGACATAATAAAAAGGTTAAATTGAATCCCATGGAATGAAATTATTATCTTGTGTTTCACGCAACGCCGAGTTCTTGTGATGAATTTTGTTATACCCAATCCCGTGTCTTACCAGAAAATGATATACTATTAATGTTTTTATTTAACATGGATGTTACTATATAACCATTGTAACGGATGGAGTGAATGAGATCAAATGAATTATGATTTGGTTTACATTTTTATAAAAATAATTAATTTGTTACCAATTGATTTGAAATTAAAATGAAAACCAATTGAATATAAAAGATTTTTTTTTTTTGAAATACAATTTTTTAACAACAAATGAATTTTAACATATTAAACTAAATTAAAAAATATTGGTGAAGGATATAAATTAATTAGATTTTTTATATATTCAATTAAATTTTTTTAAATTTATCAATGATTTTTATAGGCTTCAGATAAGAATAAAACAAATTTTAAGCATAAAAACTGTATTTTTTTGAAGGACAATTTTCTAATTGTTTATGGGTGAGGTTATTTTGAAAATACATTTCGATAATTTTATATATTTTAAATTAATAAAAAATGTTAATTTTATTAATCTATATATCAAAATTAACTGTGGATAATTTTTTGTTTGTATTTTTCTATGAACATTAATATTTTGATAAATAGTAAATTCTGATAAATGTTAATTGAATATTGATTTTTCATCTAAATAATTTGTATGCGGTAAATTATATTAATTTTTTTATTTTAAAATTTGATCAATTTTGAATTCATAAATCAAATTTAGGTCAATATAATCAATTTAACATTGATATTAGATACAAAGACATTTCTAATATTTGATCGTTTTTTCTTTAAAAAATTGTTTTCTCATTATTTTTGTGGGATTACTTTTAAATTTGATTATTCTAATTATATGAATGGGAAAAATAAAGTTTGATTAAATTTTAATATGAAGAATAATTAATTATTTTAATTATATTAGTTTAGTTTTTGACTAATAATATTAGTGATTATAATTAACATTAATTAAATTGATTACGTTAAAAATGAATTTGGGTAGTGGTTGAAATGTAATATTATGTAGTCAAATGACATAGAAACATACTCAAAACCAGTATATGTCCATTATTAGAGAAAATACCCTCTTATATATGGTATTTATTAAAAACCATTATATTTCCATTATTAGAAAAAATACCCTCTTATATATGGTATTTATTAAAAACCATTATATGTCAATTATTTGAAAAAAACCCTCTTATATATGGTATTTATTTAATATTTATAATTATGATAATTTCAATTTTTCTAACTTAATTTACAAATGTTCAATGAAAATTGGAACGTTACTCATGCATATGTATGACCTATAGTCTCCATGATTATAATGATGGTTCATTTTTCATAACCATATTTCATGATTGGTTTGAAAATTATAATTTATTTATAAATATGATAATATTTTCATTATAATTATACTTTATTTTTTTTATTAATTACCACTTTGACCATATTCAACCAACAATTTTTATTTTCGACACATAAAACGAATTTGGTCAAAACACCCAACATAAAATTAATTGTTCATGAAGTTATACAAAACATACTAATAATATATATAATAGTAATAATAAACATGGAATGGTATTGGAAGAAATTATATAATTAACATATGTTTATTATTCTAGAGAATGAATACATGCATAAAAAGTCAGACTCAAGGTAAGGGAATTCATCTCAATTTCTAATCATTGATGTAATTATTAAAGATAAGAAAAATTATAATTTTATAATGTGTATATACATCCCCCTTTTCATGTTATATCATGAATTTATTATATTATCAGGAAATTTAATTTTCAATTAATTTTATTCTCTAACAAGTACAAAGATTCAATCTTTTCAAAGTGTTATGAGACACTTTGGTTAGAACATATCATCTTATGTGTTTTAAGAAATAATTTCAAAAATATTTTCCTCTATATAAATATTTTGGAAATATTTTAAGTGGATTATTTTTTAAAAATAATTTTAAAGTAAATTTTATATATATTTTTAATTTCATTTTCATTTTTTTTAAAATGAATATTTTTAAGTTTTTTAGAAGGAACATTATGAAAAATTATAAAATAAATTTTATATTCATTTTTAAGATGGTGACACTGATGTTATGCCAATATGGACATTATTTTTCTTTTAGATTAATTTTGAAAATATCACGATTCATTAAATAAAAAAATTATCATTTTCTGTATTTTGGTATTGAAAATAAATTTTCAATGAAAAGTGTGTTTTTGTATTGAAAATGTTGTTTTAATATAAAATTGTATTTTTTTCAAAAAGTATTTCAAATTAGTTTAAATGGTGTTTTAAATTTTTTTTATAAAGAATGTGTTATATTCATGAAGTTTTACTTGAGAACGACATGATTGGGTGACTTTAATAATAGCAGGTGAGCCCATTACAGCTTATACAACAGGGCTTGCAAGATTTCCCCTAGTGACCTTTTACATCATATATGACGGGGCATGCTAGATAGAGTTGGTTGATCCACTATAGATCTCATATTCATTGTGTAATGATACTGTGGTAATTAAGACTTATGATTATTACAATTAAAATCAATCTAAAAAATTATATATATATTATTTTCTATGTTAGTTAATTTAGTTTTAAATATCTATTATTGGTATTAATAATTTTATTTGAGAAATATTTGTGTTTTGGTTTTCATGTGAAATTATTATACTTTATATTCTAATTAAACATTGAATAAAAAAGTCAATGATATATGAGGTTTCTGCCAAGATAATGGTTTACATTATGTTTTTCTCATTTAATGTTATTTTGTTTGCATCCCATTTATTTAAAATGTTTTCATAGGGGTATAATAACGGGTAAAGGATAAAAAAAGTCATGTTGGAATTGAAGGAGATTTTACATGAAAATATATCATGTTTCATTTTAAATTATTTAATTTATAGTGAAAATGTATACTCAAAATAATTTTTCAATTTGTATTTTATGGTTTTGTTATGTATAATTTATAGTCCTATTTTAAAAAAGTATAAACATTAAAAGACAATTAAAGTGAAATAAGTAAATTCCTAATTAAAACTCAAGATTATTTATTATATAATGCCATTTAATTGTAGTTATAGTGGTTATAGACACCCGTTTTATGATATTTTAATACCCTTAGATCTAGTCACCAAACTAGGGCTTACAAGAGGTTCGACTCATGGGTCATTATCTATCTCCCATCATTGTTATATCTTTTGTGGTGGAGGCCATGAAAATGTTACCAACAATACCTTATCACAATCATCTATCCATTATATTTTTGTATTAATCAATTTAACTATTCCTAAAAATGTATTTAATGTATTTTATCTCTTAGTAGGATTTTACTCTCACCATGGATATATCCATTCATGTATATATTCTTCATCATTAAAATACATGTAATATATATATTTTTGTAAAATTTTTGATCTTTGAATTCATGTATGGTATTTGTTTTTAATCTCTCTAAATATAAAATGATATTTTTTATAGATGGATTTAGGAGGATAATATATAGAGATCCTGGATTTATGACCATGAAATAGTTACATCCACAATGATGATTTGATATCATAAAAGAGGACTTCAACAATGGAATATTTTCTGTCACCATTTTCCCTTTCTCCTTAGTACAACTCGTCAAAATATATTACATCATATACCAATATCATTTCAATATATATTTTAATATATTTATATTTTATTGATGTACATGAATAAAAATACCCATACCCATTCCTCTGCTGCAAATCAATGTTTTTTCATTTTATAATAGTCGATTGATGGGTGTCCGGTGCCCATCATAAAATGAAAAAAAATAACAAAACAAGAAGAAAAATTGATCAACACAAAGTTATACATCATAATAATCGTAGTCATCAACACACCCCAAACTGGATCCCTCTTCTCGAGTAAATGATTCCCACTCCGGGATTCTCCAAAAGCCAGCACTTTGAACATGATTCCTAAGCTGGTCTAGAGCAGCCATATCTGGAGGAGACTTCTTAATCTTGCTGCCCTTCATGACTGCAAGAACTACCTATTTATTCTTATTTGAAGCGGACCTGGTTTGCATTGGTCATAGGAGATATGAATAGTCCTTCCTTGGTCTTCATGTTGAAGTTTCTGCCAATTTTCCTACACCCACATCCTCTTTCTGTGTCCCATTTTGAACAATATCACTGATAGAACGTCCAACTGGGGAACACATTAACTCCTTTCCTCCCCTAGAATTTTATTTTCCCTCCCCGGGTTGATCAACATTGCTTCCCCACCTTTGTTCTGGCGATCAATTTGCTCTCACAGGAAGATGCTCGGCCTCCATAGAAATACTCTCTATAACCGTGGAATGTGCCTCCATCACTAAAACTCCTGTCTGGAAAACTACAACCAGCCCCAAGCCTTCATAATTAATGACTTAAATATTTAGAGAAACTAGATCTGAACCTTCCACTAATGCGTAGCTCCTGATTATATTGGGGATGACTTCCATATTCAGAATAACTAGATCCTTCCCCATGCCTTCAGCTGGTTTGGCCACCACAATCTCCCTTCCATTCTTAGGCTGTTCAATACCTCTGTCTTCAGCATGCTTATTTTCTAGGACCACTACCTCACCCCCTTCCATGCATCCTCTACCTCCATTAATTCAGCCAAATTGTCCTATGACAATTCATTAAAACTGTTACTCAAAGAAATAAAAGGTACTACCAACAGATTCAGGCCTTTAGAAGTTATATCGCCATTCTTGTCCACCACATGTTCTATGTTCAAAACCAATCCGTTCCCAGCCTCTTCAGAACTCACCCCAACCATTGAACTGGAAGAAGCTCCAACATCCTGCAAGGAAGCCATACTAGTCCCTATTGTTTTACATTCCACAGCAAAACCAGAAACACAAGAGAACCTCCCTCTATCAATAGGTCCTTCCATATTTTTGTCCTTCCCATATCCATGGATTACCCCAAGGCCTTGCTACTGACCTCATCACAAGTGATCAAAATAATACCTTTCCCCTTCCTGCAATCCTTCCTCAACTGTGCTGGTTGTCTACTGCTACACATCTCATCCAAGTGACCCAGTCTCTTGCACGACCCACCGAACTCTGTCCAATTCTTGTAGATAACCCGCTGCTTACACCGGTATTCTTCTATAATATTGATCCAAACAAAATCAAATGTAATGGGAGATGCATCGACTTCAACACATACCCGAGGATTCTCTGGGTGGAAAACTGCCACAATGCGACTATCGGAACACAAAAATCGACACACCAAATTCCCCTACATTCAGTTAAGCGAGGGATTTTGAAAATGTAACGGAAGCTTAGGAAAACATACCCAAACGGCCATGGATGGTGAGTAGAGATTCATATGAAGGTCAAGGGACCACCGAAGAAGTTGGAAACGATATCCATTAAAGACGCGTAGAATCTTAGGAAAAAATACTCTTCAATACCCATTCCTCAATACACTTCATTTTTAATTTTAGTGTCACTTATGATCCATGGGAATCACCTCCACGACCTAGTGGAAGACACTTACTTTCCTCACTCCACACATTTGTTAGTAGAATTTTATTTTCATATCCACCATGATTTAATCTCACATGAATCATCCCATGACATTGAAAACATCACCTCTTATTCAAATTATGTCACATTTATTAAAAAATCTACCATCATGATTCTCCGCCATGAATTCTTGAAAATATAAAAATGTGATCAACAAAATGAAATCTAAATTGATATTGAAAAAAGAAATAATCACATAGGCCAAAAACATAGTACAGGGACCAAAAATGTAAAATGGTACCTAAAAAAGAGTTACACATTTTAAAAAACTTCAAAATAGATCATAATATGAAATATAAAACAATACATGCACCGTTAAAATGAATTAAAAGGTTCTAAATGTTTTACAAGACAACAAGAAATAAACTACGAGGATAAAAAATATCTTAAATTCTTGAAAATTTTAATTCTTACAATAAATATACTTTAATTAATAGTCTTAATTGATGATAAAAAGTAAAACAAGAAATGGAAACACCATATGGGATATCCAAAATATCATGGGTACCATAAACTCTTCAACGTTGATTCTTAATGTCATATGTGTAGTGGAAATCAAATATGGTAATTCATTATATAATAACATTTTTATTATATTTGGTTTATAAATGACATGTGGGAATCCAAAATCCACTATCTAGATAATGTGATAAATTATTTGATGATTATATACATAACTGAAATTAATAATTTAAATCTAGAAGGAATTATTCCATGGAATTCATTAAAATCATAATTAAATCATTTAATGATCAAATAATTCATGATATTATTAATGAATCAAGAAATATTCATTAGATATATTTCCACATATAAAACACAAAATATTCATAAACCACAATAAATAATTAAATTCTTTTTATAATTTAAAAATATTGGAAATTTATACCTTCAATGAAAAAAATATGTAATAAAAAATGAAGATCTATCAATTTCCACAACATATATTACATGAGCTACATGATAAATAAAAAAAATATAAAACTAATTAATGAATTAAAATTACATCCATGAAATCCAAAATTTATATAGAAATAATTAATATTTATCATACCTCTTTAATAATATTTGTTTCAAATTTTCAATTAAAATAATTCATTAAATTTTTCCTCTATGTTTCTATATGCATAGAAACATACCATAAATTATGATTCTATCATTAAAAAATTCGTATTTTCAACAGGTCCTTCCTCATCCAATATAATTCACTTTTCATCATTAGTTTGGTAGTTCATAAATCTATGTCAAAATTAGTCAACTAATTGTGTGAATCATGAGAAATTTTTATGTATTTCCATATTATTATCACTAGTTTGATTTATATGTGAAAATTATGTGGTATAATAATCAGGTCATGTATTCTCATATAGAGAGGCTACATGATTATAATTTTTACCAATTAATAGGTCCCCTCCTCACACAATCTATGTGAAAATCTTCACTATTTTATCAAAATGTCTTGATAAAAATACAAAAAATTATAATATAACAAGAAAAATTATTCTAAAGTACCATAAGAAATATTGTATTATTATTTTATAAAAACATTTAATCAATAATAAAATTATAATTGGATTTACGAATAATTTTTCATTTCAAACACCATATTAACATTTAATTATTTACATGAATCATTATTATCCATTCTATGTTCTCCAAAAATGTTAGTTTTTATAGTATATCAATACTTATAGACTACTTATTCATCATTTGGATTTTATGAAGAAATATTCAAAAAAATAGTATATTGTTATAAATCCCTAGAATCAACTTATCAATCATAAATATTCCATTCAATATATCACAAATATTGTGTAAAACTATAAGATAACATCCCACTACACTTTTGTTTTAATATATCATGAATTCCACATCGTAGTGAGGGTAGGGTAGGGGAAAATTACTTTAAATATGGCTTCCTAAATTAGAATTCATGGATTACTAAGGGATATAATGATAATATATATTGAAAATTACGAATTTAAAATGATCAATTGAGAATTTTTATTTTAATATTTAGTAAATTTAATCAATAATTTTCAACATTAGTGCCATAGAGTCTCTAGTTTTAGATGAAAATTAAATCATATACTTGTCAAAAAATTGGTCTGGTTCATTCAATAAGAGTGATAATAGTGAATAACATGAAAAAAGGATTATGATAATCATAGGTTGGTTATTTAATAAATTTTATTCAAATATAGCTTGTGAATAATTTTTTTGACAGATTTTCATGAATTTAAAATAATGAATCAGAAACAAGGTTATTTCAGTATACCTTTATTTATTACTGTATGGGTAAAATAATTTCTATCATTGTAAATGGTTTTAAAATTTTAAAATTTATAAAATTTATTCTCTCAAGGTATTAATATTTAGAAAATTATAAGTAAAAAAGGACAAAAATGAAAAAAAGTACATCATTAAAAAACAATACCTAATACAAAAATTGAAAAAGATAATATAAAATATTAATATTGAAAATGATTTTCCCCCAAACAATTGATTTAAGAAGTGATCTCATTATTTAATTCATTATTTTTTAAATGAAATTAAAAAATCATTAAAAAGTATATTTTCAAGTATATAGAAATGGTACAACCTAATTCTTATGTGTATTTAGGTTCCTGAAAGCTGACCATGCCCCTAAGAGGATATTTGATATAGTATTTAAAAAGAATCAATCACTAGAAATTGACTGTGAAAGGTTTTTATTTTCTAATATATTAAATATTAACTATAAAAATGAATATAAATGTGTAAAAATGAATGTCATTAAATATTTACAATAAAACTCACATTGAAACTTATTAATTATTGAATCATATAACATCGATTTATCAATCTCTAAGACATATTTATTTAGGATTATTCTGTAATGACTTTTTATATCTTGGTACATTTTTTAATACTGATATAAAATTAATCACATTTCATACATTATTGGTATGTTTAATTTTCTTTTTCTCAAAGTATAAAAAAAGATTCCAGATATGAGCTTTAACATCCAAAAAAGTGGTGTTCTCAAAGTCAATAGGTAGCTTACATGATTCGTCATAAACAAACCTAATTGGAAATTCTACAATTTTTGTTTTGAAATAAGATCTATAATACCCATGTTTAAAATATAATATCAAATAATAAAAATTTATATTTGAGTTTATATTTATATTTCAAAAAAAATAACAACATTTTTCGATAACTCAACTATTCTATTTTTTTGTTTTTGGAAGGATTTAAAATCCTTAATATTGACACCATTTTTATAATAATGTTATTCAAATGTATCATTAAAAAGAGGGTAACATGATCTAGGATTTAGAAAATGTGTATCCCAGTCGTGTAAATCAAATTTCCTTTAATAAATTCAATATCACTGTTGGAATAATGAATTCATTTGGGAAAATCTTCTGTCCACTTTGAAATATTAAATAGAGTATGTAATATATAATGTTTTAAAATTTAATTAGGATATTTTTAAATTAAATCACTACCAAATGAATAAGATAAATAATAAAAAAGAGTATTTTTTTGATTCATTTCATTAAATTTATTAATGTATCCGTGCTATTGATTGTTTTAAATCTGATTAATAAATTGAATGAATCTTTTAAAATTGTGGTAAAATATATTATAGAATCAATAATATTCCTAGAATTTCCATGAGTTAAAATTGATATCTATAACTCAACATATGGAAATAAATTATGATTAATTGGAATTATTGATTTATATGGAATGTTCATATAATTTTTTCAATAACAACATCCATAATCATGGGTTATCTAGAACACAATTATTTGAATCACTCTCGAAAATAAAATACTTAATTACTATAAAACAAATTAGTTACTTAACTTATATCAAAGTTTTTCACATTATTATAAAACCATGATATGATAAATATTATAGTTATAATTCCTCTTACATAAAAATTTTATTTTTATTGGTGGATATATATAGTATTTATCAACAATATAGGCCTATAATCCAATCATATAGTCATCTACAAAGTCTTCCCTTCAGATATCTTAATATAATACTATTGAAATTAAAATAAATAAATCACACATGTATATATTTTAAATCCATTTTCATGTTCAAATATCTTATTTCAAGTTGCTAACTAAAAATAGAGTTACTTTTAATCGCATGAAATAGAATATAAACATGAATAATTAAAATAAAACTTGGAATAACACATTTTAAGTTGTATTTTAATTAACATTGTCCTGATCTAGTGTGATAGATGTACAATAAAAAATATCATATTTTTTTCAATTTTTAGTAAAAAATGGACCAAATTAAAAACAATAGAGGACTAATTAATTAATTAATTATGTAATATTAATTTTAAAGGTTGAAAACTGGTTGTCGTTATATTTATTTATTTTAGAAACATGAAGGTGTGTCTAAAACTATCATTAAAAAAAATTTGATTAATTTTTATCCAATATAAATTAATGTATAATTGCTATTAGAAAATCCAAAAATGAATTATCTTTCAAATCCATCACTGCTAATAAAAGATCTAATATCTCCAATTATTTTATTAATTGGAAGAAAATATATGAACACATCTTAGTTTCCTTCTATATTAATTCCATATTGATTCAGAGTATGAATAAAAATTTTTCCTTTATCTACCATGAAGTTTCATTTTTAAAAGATGATAACAATATTTTTATCAATTCTTATATTAGGTAGAACAACTAAAAATTAATTAATTTAAAAAATATGAATCATAAATGATGATTTTATCCCAACAACATTAATGGATTCTATATAAAATTTATAGGAAATGATACCCATACAACTATAAATAGTTCATGGGGAATTAAATTATAAAAATTATAATCTTTTGTTAGGAAAAGTGATTAAAAAACATTTTAAGTGGTTTGATTTGAATCATCTATTGATATATAAATTTGAATGTAACAATAAATCACATAATATTAATAATTGTGGGTCAGTCCAGTTAATATATTAAGAATATAATTATTGAATGGAATTAGAAAATCATCATTTCTAGTAACTAGGTTAGGTATCCAATAATTAATGCACATTGTCCATTTTTGGAAGCCTAACTATAAAATTATCAACATATTCATTCCATTTAATTCTGAAGAAACCTATTTTACGACCAACATGTATTGGGCTCACCCATTGAATATCAAATATGAGAAAAAAATTACATCCCAAAAAATGGGGGATAATTATCAATTACATATAAAAGTTTTGTGTTTAATCACCATTGAAATTATATCATTGGTTTGTAATTATATTAGAATAAAACATTATTCTGAAATATGGGAGGAATGATTCTATTAAAAAATAATAGAGACCTTACTAAATATAATTTTTTTA
The DNA here is from genome assembly GCA_963277665.1 of Viscum album. Classification (NCBI taxonomy): domain Eukaryota; kingdom Viridiplantae; phylum Streptophyta; class Magnoliopsida; order Santalales; family Viscaceae; genus Viscum; species Viscum album. The sequence goes on from OY728165.1 coordinate 246,722,437, forward strand.
TTCTAAAAACACTAAAAAGATGGATCATGTAGACTTTTAGTATCTTTTTTGAATTTTTGATAGATAATGACTTATATTTATTTAGGATTTCATATATCTGACTTTAAGGCAGTGGTTTCAACTCTGTCTTAGTACGAAAATGTGTATTGCCTGAAGAAGGTTTATAGGATTCTATAACATTATTTTTATATCTAAGTTCCATCTCAAAATGATTATATTTAATATATATGTTTGTGACAATAGGTTTTCTAGTCATCTATTCTGATGTTTTATTTTATAATGAATTTACATATTTGAAAACACATGCATGATCTGAATTTTATGAATCGTGCTTATAAATTTTAAAAAATTTAACAGTTTAATTACATTAATAATTAAAATTATTCAGAGATGAATAACATCAAGGTAGACTAGGTTCAAAATATTCATCCTTTTTAATGAAAATATAATGAAACTATGAATTTATAATAACTACACATATCACAGTTTCCACAATATTTGGGATCGTTAGTCAATTAAAATATTCAGCTTCATCTGAACAATAAAAATATTCATCATTTTTCATATTTTCACAATTTTAATAGTAATTTTAAGTAATCAGTTTAATATATTTGGGATTAATAAGGCAATAACATGGATGGAGGAGCTCCTAGAAAACCTGATTCTGTTTCAAGTCAATGTTTGTAATTTGATCTCGTCTTTTAGACTCTTGTAATCTTTCTTTTTGCTAATAAATTTGCTTTGGTCTTTTGACCAAAGCGCCACCTTCTCTAAAAAAAAGACTATCAATACTCTAAATTCTAGTACAAATGTTCTTATGTGCCATTTAATCTTGGATTTTAATGTTTTCAAAAATGGCTTCTAAATAATAAGGGGATAATGTGTACTAAACCTATCATGTTCCATTTCAAGATTATAAAATTAAATTAAAAATGATTAATTTTTAATAAAATAAAACATTTTATATACCATCATTAAGAAATTTCTTCATGGTTTGGGAATTTAATGTAAAATTACAGTTGATTTCATCACAATAAATTCTAATGATGAATCAAAATATTGTTTCATGATGTTTATGAAATATCCAAAATAGAACATGGAATCCAAGAATTCAAAATCCTCTATAGTGCATGAAATAATAATAATTATTATATCTGTAATTAAACTACCATATCATCAAGATTATTTGAGGAAACATTTCCCCATATTTAATTTTTCTAATAATACAAATTACCTTTTCTGAAAAAATATTTTGATAAAAAATTCCTTCGTAGACATTATTGCACATAAACAAGTAATGGTATATTAAAAGGATCATTAATATTTTTTTAAATTATTGTTAACAAAAACATTATAAACACATTCCATCACTGATCAGTTACTCCAAGGGTTTGGAAAAATAGGCTTCTCTGAATTTTAATCATTTTGATAATTTTTTTGGAGACATAAGACTCTATAATATTTCTCCAATCATTAATCATTCCTTTAATAAAGGCATCTACATATAGACATAATTAATTTTTCAAAATTCATTATGAATTTATAATATATATCAAAATATTTTTTCTTTCTAGAATAGGTTATAAATTGCTGAAACTGGTGTCTAACTCCCTTTTGTAGTTTTGGGTTAAAAACTAGGTTGGGAAATTTTTATTTTAGGTTTTTAGTTGTTAAATTTATTTTATGTTCTAGGGAACTAAAAATTTCATTCACATTACCATTATTATTCACATTTGTTTTGGATAATGATACTCTAATTATATTGTATCTTAAGTTAACAGAAACTGTATCCAACTTACCCATTTGTTTCATTAATGTGTTTATCATAAATATTTATTTTTTATGTTTTTAAATTTTTTTATTATTTAATCAATGTATTATTAAGGATATGTTTTGTTTTTTTGAGAATAGGATGATTTAAATTAATTCCATATTTATCATTGGATTTATTCAAGATATATAAATGTTGATAATTTATTAATAGATCAAGGAAAGAAATATTTGGGTTTTTAGACTATCAAAACATATTATTGGGTTGGTTATTCTATTTTCAGGTGACCATTAGATTAAATTTAAATGATCTATATAATTGTTACAGAAATTTTATTCATGGGAACGAAATATTGAAAATTTCATAAGATTATTTCATTTTTGGACATCCAAAATCCTCATGATAAGAGAAAGTTCCACAGGGATCTTCAAAATTAAAATTTATTAATTGATTGGATTATGGATGTGTTGTGTCAAAAAAATAATTTATGTAATGATATTGGTAATATAACTAAGTTATCCTAAATTATATAGAAATATTTAATATATTTTACATGTAATAGGCCTTTTATTCAATATTGTTGATCCTTTTGAGAAATTTTTGTTATAAAAGTTCTTGTAATATATGAGTATTTTTTTACTTAATCCCCTCCAATGATAGAAAATATTTTATCCTAAATATAAATTAAAAGTATCTCATATGAATTTTGAATTTTATGTTTTCACTAATTTATTACTACGGGAATGTAAAATTATGTCTCTTGAATATTTCTCAATATTCCAATACGTGTTCTTTAGGGGTTTTTGTAACCCCATATATTTCTTATCTAATTAAATAATTTTACGAATAAGAAATAGTGCTTAAGAAAATGTGTATACATTTCATTAAAATATTTATTCAATTGTTAGTCTAAATTGAAAAAACATTCTTGGATGAATCATTCTAAAAAAATAAAATACATAATTATATAAATTATTGTTTTTAATGAATTTGGACTAATGTTAATAAAAAGATAACAATTTTTATGGTTTTATGTTGATCTTCACTAGGTGGTCCATCGAGTATTTGTAGTTGGTGAAGGGAGAATTTTTTTCCAATGTTTTATTATCATATATGGGGACTTTATGCTCAAATATATTGTGTCAAAGTGTTTTTTGGTTGATTAAAAACTAGAAAAAACTCAAATTATAAAATATATTTCCCTATATTAAATTTTTTTCTTATTTCAGGATTTATGTTAAAAAAAATGGCTAAAATTTCTAGTCATACAAAAAAATAATGATTCAACATAGGAAACCTCATTGGAAATAAAATAATTTGATGACAAAGTTTTTAATATCAAATTTAGTAAAATTTTTATCTAATAAATATCTAAATATAGTATTTCATGAGTTGAACATCACTGATGATGTAAGATATTGCAACACTACATCATGTTGTTTTCTATTATTGTAATTTAAATTCTAAAATGATCATTTCATTGAGTTCTGAAACCAAAATAAAAATAAAAATAAAATTTAAATGAATGATCCAATATTATGAAAAAAACACAACATAGAATAAAAAGGGGTATGAAAATAAATGTTAAAATAGTGTAAGTGGGATAGTTTTAGTCATTAGAAAATTCATTCTTCCCCATCATTATGATTTATCAAATTGGATAGCTAAATTATCACATATAGAAATTTTATTAAAATATTAAACAAATGAAATTCAACATGAATGTACAAACTATAATATAAGGAAAGATATTTCCAAATATGTGGTGACAATTAGAACAACCCCCATTATATTAATAAATTGAACAATATAATAGAATTGTTTCTAAAGAAAATTCATTCAAGGATGAAAAATTCCATATTCTACTAATAATATAGTTTATAGTGTAAAAATATATAACAGTGAAATAAAATAAACTCAAATTTTAGGTTCTCATAGGACTACACTACCAACACTCACATGAGTGTTTCTTCAAGATTTGCCAAATCCACAATCACATTCTTCCACCCTTATAATATAATGGTTCTATGTGAATCACCTAGAATGAAACAAAAAAAAATACAAAAAAAAATTATATCATTCTAATTAGTTTAGATTTCTCACATTATAAATCAATTAAAAGTGATGTAAAGTATTTTAATCATATAAGGTTATACATTTAATTGGTTAATCACCACACACACATGGAATAATATATAGAGATAACGTTAATTTTTTATGGGTTAATTTTTATTGAATAAGAAATTCTCATGGAATAAAATCTAGATATAAAGTTAATTTGTTAAATACATTATTATTCTCAATAAATTATAGTGACAATTTCAATATAGTGTTGATATCATTGTTAAGTAAATCTACAAGGAAGAGTGTTACTGGTCATTTTAGCCTCTCTTTCAAAGCTTCTCATAAAAACATATATCCTTTACCATGATCACTTCACATTTAATTTTTATGTAGACATTATTCTATTTATTTACATGAAATATCATTCCCACATTTAATCCAGAATAAACCCTATTGAGAATTTTTTTAACTATGAGTCATTACAAGCACATAATTTGAATAATGGTCATTATTTTTTTCCTCAAAATCATTAAATTATTAGAATAATTAATTTTCCCATCACCAAAATATTTAATTTAAACATAATAATACCTAGAACACTTATATATTTTCCCATATTCAATTTAATACATGTGGATTTGTCCAAATTTGATAACCCAAAACATCTTCTTCATAGATTCCTGGAATTTTCACATAGTGTAATATCAAACAATATGAAATTATAAATTTGGAGATTAAATCTTATTATGTGGATAAATAATGTTCTTTTATATATCAAAATGTCATAAAATACATTAAAATTCCTTACATGATTCAAGACACATGAGTCTTTTGAACTTGATAATGTAAAAATTTATATGTTTTATTCAAATGTATTGAGATATTTGAAACTTTTTAAATAAATACCGATGAGAAAAAAAAATATATTATAGGGATTATAAATATAAAAATTAAATAATTAATTTAGATTAGGTAAAAAAAGTCAAATAGGTAAGAAAAAATGTTATCCATGGTAGGAAAACTGCACATATGAGCTCCAAAATTTCTTATGGGTCCCAAATTCTTTAAAAAAAATATATTTTATAATATATATTTAAATTTATTTCATTAAATCTTTTTTTAAATTATATATTTTCCTATATTGGTGGAAAATTTACTATGAGTCTCAAAACATTTCATTCAATATAGGAGGGAAAAGCCTTGTGAGATTTTAGAGTTCTGTCAAATTTCAATTTCAAGTCTAAAAAAACATTTTCCAAGGAATTAACAATAGTTATAATTCAAATAATGTATCAATAAAATAATCTAATATATAATAATGAAAATATAACATTAAATTGAGAATCCTTGATAAAAATTCCAACAAATAATCTTGAAAATTAAAAATAATACAATTACATTACAAACCAAATATTAGTCAGGAATTATTTTATAATTAAAATATATGGGTTTATGAAATTGAATGATCTATAAAATTTAATTGATTGTAACTAATGTATTATTAAGGGGTATGTTTTTGTGGGTTTAAACATAGATCATAATTGGATCTACAAAAAATTAACCTTAATAATCCTAATATAATATTTTATTTTAAAATTGAATTGAATTATTAATTAATTATGTAATAGAAAATAGATCATGACTCAAGTTTACTAAAAAAAGTGTAATATAAAGATTATTTTAATGAATTTTTGTATTCTTCTAGAATTTGGTAGAATGGTTTTGTAATTTTCAAATTATAATTGATTTTAAAAAAAGCACATAAAATTGTATGAAAATTAATGTTAATGAAAAATGATTTTACATAAATAATATTTTGAAACAATTTTCAAAAAATCATGGAAATTTCTAAAATGAGAACATTTATAAACCATTATTTAAGATATTTTTACGATTATGAATAATTAATATTAATATCAAACACCAATATATAGTATCAATACATCATATTTGATATATAAGAAACCACTATAAATTATTTTAAATAATTGGATAAAAAATGTAAATATAATGAATTTAACAGGGGTGAGATATTTTAGTTTAACACACTTAAGGGTGTTGTTGTTCAAATGTTTATTTTCCGAAAAGTGCCTCATAGAAATCCAATAGCTAATAGTGGGAATGTTTTTCTTAGTAACAACCATAATATAATTTCATTCCATATCATTTAAAGATAATAAAAAAAGATATTTCTATATAAAATGTTTCATTTTACTATTTCACTTCAAGAGTATAAAACTAATGGAAACTTCATATTCTCTATTAATTATTTTGTATATGATAAAAATAGTGATTAAAAATCCTTATGATGTTATTTTTCATATTTACGGAATATAAGTGTTTAAAAAATAGATAATAGATGGATTCTTAAAGAACATTAAATTAAATTTTATCAATAAATTAATTATAATTGATTTTATTATTAATTACCGATCTACTATTATTCAATATTTAATCTCTCTAAAAGCATAGTGCTCTTGGAGAAATCTGATTTTTAGGAGGGTTGTATACTTCCACCACTATCTTCCTGTCAAGGAACACTTCCTCAAATTTTTAATTTTTTCAATTTTCAATATTTTATTAATGTTCAATGGTGAATTTAATATTTTATTAATTTATTATATTGAATTATTTCAATATTATATGGGTTTTTTATTTAAACTATTAATATCAATACTTGTATATTTGGTTATTCTAATTCACATGATGTAGTTTTTAATAACTATAAATATTATAATTTTATTCCACAAATGTGATAATAGTATCTAGGAATTATAAATAAATCATTTCAGATGTATCATGGAAATTTTGATTTATAGAAATAAATTAAATTGGAAATTAATAAATTTTGATAAAATAAAACTATGAAAATTCATGAATGTCGATCAACAGTTTAATGTTTTTATCAAGGGGGCATTGTTAATGGTTTACATAAATATATTTAATTTCTAAACATCAAATAGATAACATCAAGGATCATTCTCCAAAAATATGAAATGGTATCATTCACAGTGCTATACTTAATTTTTATACACACATATATATATATCTGTGTAATTTTTAAAATGTTTTAATATAAGGATTTATTTTTGAACGAGCATGAAAATTAATGAAATGACAGGGAGGAGGAAGAATATGAAAAAGATAGAATGGAATTTTAGAATTTTCATTATAGTACAAAGTTATATTCAATGGAATATAGTATGTCATTATTCTAATATGATAAATTATTTAATTCAAGAAATATCATTTAAATGAGTAATGTATCACATTATTCAATGAAATTCACCAGTTAAAATAGAGAGAGCCCAAAATAAAATCTGGATTTCCCTGATATATTCTCAGCATTCATGCATTTTGATTATTCTTAGATATATAGATGGGAAGACTAAATTAAAATTCATATCACTAGATACATTTTCACTTAGTTCCTTTAGTTAACGAGGTAATTTATTTATGTGTATAATAAGAAGACAAAAAATGATAGTTCTCCGGATATAATATCATTATGTAATACATCAAGTAATTTATTAGATAATGTTTGTTAAAAACCATTAATATGATTTTTTGACAACAATTCAAAAATTTATCTCACTCCCATGGATATAAAAAGTGAGTTTTTCTCTATATTTGAGATGGGTGTTATTTGGTCATGTGATAATAAAAAATGATATAAAGTTGTAAAATAAATAATGATATAATAACTTATGTTTTATAATACTATAAAAAAGTAGAGTAATATAGATAAATAGATGATGAAAAAAGAATAAAAATCACAACATTTGTAAAACCCAAATATTTTTATGAAATAGATTTTATTAAATTAACATTACTTCTTTGATATCTTATATTAAACGGAACACATAATTTTATTTCATTACACACAACATTGAGTTTCTAAAAATAGAATTTTATTATTATATTTATTTAAAAAATAAATTTATAACCTTACTGGTATAATAGATGAAATAATTGGGATTAATTAAATTATGAATGTCTTATATTCACATGTCAAAACTTTTTGAAATGAAAAAGATATATTTTTTATGAAAAAAATATTTAAATTCACATAAGTGTATTTTATAAAAATAAAAATTAAAATTCACACTTTTTGGATTATATAATTGATATATTTTTAAATACACACACACACACCCCCTTATATATATATGTGTGTGTGAGTTTTTTTGTGTGTGTAAAATTCAATATAATGTTTAACATTCATCTAAGGTGTTCTTTAGAAATGATATAAAAAATACATATTTTTTCATCGAAGTAGTATTTTTTTAAGAAAATTTTTCCATCTTTTGATGGGAACATTTTAAAAAAACATAATTTTTATATGATAATAAATTAGGTTTAAAATATTTAATTCCTATCTGAATGAGTGATATTAACATTTTCATGGGTCATATTTTTCATATTTTTCTTATAAGATTAATGCCTCGATGAATACTGAAAACTGTTGAGTTTTATTTGAAACTAGCTTTTTCATATAAACAATTTATATTGATTAATTATATTTTTGATTGGTTTTAAAGTATATTAAGAAAATATATAAATAATATAACCCAAATTAGATCATTGGAATCATATTTACATTGGGGTTTTATATAAAAAACATTTAGTATTATGAACTTTTTCACTTTAAAACTAGTTATCTCATTCTCTTAATTAGAATAATTATAATTATTTTTTAGGTAATTATTTGTAATAAATTTTTTAAAAATGATTCAATATTTTGTAACATAATAAGAATATTTATTATGTAGGTCCCTTTAATTTTAATAGTAAATGGATATTATATATATAAATTTTTTATCACCACTGTTTAGCGCAAATCATATAATTAATGGTACATATAATATTATAAATATTGGAAAATTAATCAAAAATATTATTTAATGGGATGAGGGTTTTTTTCCAAATTCATAGATTGTAATTTATTATGACCTATTGGCTCCACATGGTTGACTTTAATCCCTTATTATTATTTTATAATATAGAAAATTATAAGTTGTCATACTTATGCTTTAATAACTATAATATTTTTAATATAGGGTTACTTAAAAATATATCTAATTATAAATATTCATTTGAATGATAAAATATTTATATACATAATGGTAATTTATTTATAATTTTTAAGTTATAGAATAATATCCTAAAATGCTGACACACTAATGATGGGGTAATAGTTAAATTAAAAGAAAGATTAGATAAATACAATTAAAAATATTTAAATAAATATAATTTGATATAATATTTGTCAATGATAAATTTTATAGTTGATATTTATTGGTTGTTTAATTGTTACAATAATTTTTTATTTATCTTTTTGTATGATAATTTTAAAAACTCAAGTATTGAATAATGTCAATATTGACATTTGTGATATTTTAAAATAAATAACTCTTTATTAAATATTATAAAAATCATAAAATGAGAAAATTCATAGAATGTATTGGTATAAAGGTCAAAATTACATAAATGATCCAATTATGGTTATTTTTTTAATTTTATATTAATTATATTAACATCAATGAGTAAAATACATGTTTCCATGGTAAGAATTAAAGAGGTTTAATAAAGTTTAAAGCAAAAATATAATGAATAAAAATAGTTTAAACATGTATAAATTTAATTTTAAAAATTTATGTTGGCCAAAGCCATGATATATTAAAAACAAATCTGTTTTTATGTATTTTTTTTCTGATTAATTTATGATAAATTGATATTTTAAGAAATTCCAAAAGTCTATGTCGACTCTCTTATAAAAGGGAACCACTTATAATATTTTTATCATATATAAATAAATATTTTTACCATCCAAAGTCAGTCCAAATATTGTCCTAGATTACATAAATTCATCCTATAATACATCATTTTTTCATAAATCCAACAAATTAAGAATGTTTGTGCAAATCTAAAGAATATACCTAATGAAGAGGTAATGTTCATGAACTAGCATTTCAATTTTATTTTATTTATACACATTAATATTATTAATTAATGTTTTTGTAACAATATTAAAATCTCAATTATTAATATATGTTCTTAGGTTAAGGTTATAACATAAAATGTCACACACATCTGTCTAATGTGATATATTATCATTGTTCGTCTGTATGATGGGCTTCTACCTTGCGAACTGATGTCATTTGTTCTTCCATGAACACCATTAAAGGTTTATAATAAATGTTTATGTAAATTATATGGATGATATATATTGTTTTTTGTTTTTTGTTTTTTTATTCCTTAATTATCACATCACACATATCTTCATGCATGTCATTTTGTGGAAGTATGATAACATCGTTTGTGTATAAAACAGATTATCATCTCATTCACCTATGTGATTTTTCAAATATAACATTTAATGTATTAAGAAATATTTTAATAATAATATAATATATATACGATATAAAAATTATTATATATTTATTTTCATTCATATAATTTTCATTCCTTTAACATGATAAGAAAATAAAAATAGCATTCAATAGAACGTATAACTTAACATCTCTGTTAATGATGAATTTTATTTTCTAACTATAAATATCATTAATTAACATAAGTAAATATATTATAAACATATGCGTTATTAATTTCATGGTTATAATTCTCAATATCATTAAATTGTGATATACTTACTAGGATAGTGAATAACTAGTCAAAACATGTATAAAAGAAGCAGTTATTACAAAAAAAACATAATTGTAACATATGATTGTTAATAAATGAGTAATATTTAGTCATAAGTAAATAATATATATTATTCTATATATTAATTCTGTTCATCTGTAATAATTTTATTTTTATTATATAGTAGTGTTTAACATTTACAAAGGTATTCAATTTAAATGGTAATCAGATTCCTAGTCTCGCTATTATTTCTGTGAGAATTATTTGATATTCACCAAAAATTTATTTTTATGATATATATAATTCGCATGAATATAATATATGATTATTATCCTCATATTTATAAGTATTTATATATATCCATTTGATTATGTATCTTTCAGGTGATTTATGGTCCAAAGGCTACCAAATCAGTAAGGTGTTTTTTTCTAACTCTTATTTCTATAAAACACATGCCTTATACACTACATGTTTCTTTTGTGTGGTGTATATAATTACCATGAATTTATTTTCAGAATATTATCGTAATGATCTTGTTATTAATATATTTATATTGTTTTCATTCTTTCATGTGGCACACAATTTGGATAATTATAATGTGGTAAGAGTTTATTTCACAATATAGTTATTATTTGAGATTTACTAAGTTTAAGTCTATTTTGGGAAATATATATCTTTAATGTTTATGATCCATAAAAGAATATTTTAAAAAAAAGTTATTAATACACACTTTCAGATAATTTGTAAATTTTTTCACATGTTTAACTTTTTATAAAACTTTTTTAAAATAATATTTCTCTCATTTTATAAACAAAGTTACATTGGGACTCCGTTGTTAAAAATAAAATAGGATTTCAAAAAAAACACATCATTAGAAGATTTTCCATTATTAATGAGAAATTAATTATCTAAATATCTTTTCACAAGCTGACAAGGTTCATTTCAAAAAAATTATTTTTCATTAATACTTTTTCCTCTCTTGAAAAAATGATTTCATAAAGGGAATAATATTTTACTCATGAATTATTTAATTTGATCATTCAGAAATAATTTCATTCATCTTAGATGAATTATATTTTTGTTACATATTCATTAATGGTGATATGGATCAAGGATATAATTCCTATTATTTCTCCAAATGGTTTATATTTATAATGAAATGATACTTATGAAACCTGTTTCTTCTCTAGGAATTTTGTTATGATGAATTTTTTAGCAAGCTAATTTCATTACATGGGTTCTAATATGATGATTGATTAAATGGTTATGTGGCTGGAATATAAACATGTGTTTATAATATTGAAACTAAGAAGGGTTTTACTTTTTAAAATACCAATAACAACAGTTTTAACAAACCATTTGTATTTGTTTTTTATATAGAATATACTAATGGTTTTAAAAAACCATTCGTGTAGTTATATACTAAAACCATAAGATCTAAAGGCCCTCCAAACCATTTTTATAGGATATACCAAGGGTTATGAGACCTATATTAATGGTTCCATAATATTGGTAAAGGGTTATTATATATTAGTGTTTATATCTCCCATTTTTACCCTTACTAGAAATCTAGCTCACCCTTTATTGTGTTACTTTTTCAAGGATTTGAAGAATGGTATTAAGTATATTATTCAAAAAAAGTTATAGTTTTTAAAAAATATTTGGATAAGACATAGATGTATTTTGAACTAGATTTTTTATTTCCTAGTTCCCAAATGCACTAAACTATTATTGTTATAAGGCATGTGTTTGTGTTATATAATGAATATTTATAAAAAATTGTAATATCCATGCTTGAATATCCTAGTTCATTATTGTTGGTATTAAAGGAAAGGTTTAGTTTACTATTGTAAACTAGGAAGATGGAACATTACTAAAATCGATATGAATATGTTTAGGTATAGGATATATTCCTAGAATATTGTTAACGACCATAGATAAGCTATATTTAAACTTATGTTGTCATATATTGAGTTTTTTAATAAAATTATCCTGAATATGTGGTTTTATGACTATGATTACTATTTCACAAATAGTGATTTCTAATTTTATTCAATGGAAAAAACCCATTGAAACCCTATTAATGTGTAATGGAGCGGACAATGAAATTATAGTCCCATTGAGAAATTGAATGTTATGGAAGATAGAATGAAAATATTGTCACTCTGACCACACAAACATGTCAATCCATGAATCATGTTTACCATCCAAACTACCAAGGGAGGGAACAATGTTTTCATGTTTTATTTTTAAGGTATCATCCATCTTTTTTCAATGGAATGTCCAGTCAAGTAGCTTCTATGAAAATCATTTGTTCCAAAAAATGATATTTTTAAATATATAATGTTCCTGATTTAAAATGTAAATTTGAAAAAATTTCTCATATATGGTGAAGTTAATTAGTTATGGAAAATTATCATGAATAAGAGGTGGTAAGTGAAAATCTATTCGATGGATTGATATGAGTTCAACAACAATTTTTTTACTAATTACCTTCCTCACATTAATCTTACAAAAATAGGGATAGATTTTTCCCATAAATCTCATTGTTATTAAAAGAAATGATGGAAATAATTTAATGGAAACTCAAAAAACTATAGTTAGAAGATGATTATGTTTACATTATTCTGAATGTGTGGAAAGGAACATGGAGGAAATTGTATTAAGGGTACTAGTAAATGATTTAACTGTGGGAAATGAGGTAATCAACAATTTGATTTCTGAAGTAATGGGAATTTAGATAAACATAAAATGTTTTAACCATCATATCTAATTGTTTTAATGGAATGACCATTATGAATTATAATAAAAATTTCCCTAATATAACGAATAATGTAGATGGATAGGCAACAAAAACCCTGACAAGAATGGAAAAATGGAAATATCATGCTATCATAATTGGTGAAGTGTTCCATGAAAATTAGAGAATAATTATCCTCCTCTAATTTGTCAGGAATGTCATGTTTTATTTGGAATTAATAAGACCTATGAAAATAATATTGTAAATACATTATTAAATATCATATGATTATCTTCTTTGTTTCATGAATAATGAAATCAGATATTTTATTGGTATGAGGATTAACATAAATATTTCCATGGAAATGTTTTTTATATTTGAAATTTGATTATATAAAGAATAATGAAGAATTCATGTATTCAATATTATTTTACAGAATACATAAATAAGATATTCACATGATTGGAATGTGGAAATATATACAAACCTTATAATAATTCGAGGAGTTATTTTTTGTTGATTTTGAAAAAATTATTATTTTTTTAATAAATATTGAATGTATAGCAGGTTATATTGTTAAGCAGTTATAAAAATTTATATTTTGATATTAGAATGAGGTTTTTGAGATTATTGTTCTAGATAACAATATCAATATGTATGTGTATTAGATAACATTTGAGAGAAATTTTTTATGATGATAACTCTAAAGAGAATAAATGAACTGTCATCCTATTATGGATCTTATAATCCTCTTGTTCTGCAAGAATTATAATTTCAACTTCATTTATTAAAGTATGAAACAATGCAGATATTGATCCAGGAAAAACCATTTAGTGGGGTTATACATATTTAATTATATAAAATATGAATTTATTCTCAATTTAAATTAACAAAAAATTTACCTTTAATTAGAAATTATGATGATAAAAATTGTATTTTTCAAAGCTATGATTCCACAATTTTATATTCATTAACCTTCTAATGACCATATTTATAATCACACTCCATTAGAGCTTGATAGATTGTATTTAATTCTATGTAAATTTCTTCTTTTATCACCTATGTTATTCTATATGGAATCCTAGTTATGACCTGCCTTGTGTAACCGTTATATTTTCAACATTCCCCTTTTAAAAGGATATATTAGTATTCATTGATATGATGCGAGTATTTATGAATGTAACATTCATGTATTAAAACATTAATGAACTCAAAAATAAATTTGGGAAAAAATCCATTAAATAGGGTATATTGTTACACAATATCATTTTTCTGAATTTTTAAATAATTTGATATCTTGTATAATGTGAATTACACGAACACTGAGTTTCTATGAAACCTGATTTTATTATTAAAATTATTTAAAATATAAAATTATTATCTATCCATTATAATGGAATGTATGATTATAATTATCAAATTTATGAATGTATTTATTACACATGTAAAAACCTTTTGAAATTAAAACAAAATCACTTTCTAAACAAATATTTAAATTAATAATACTTTTTTTATCAAGTGTAATAAACAAATACCTTTTTTGGGATTATTTATTATATATATATATATATATATTTAATATTCAATGTAATGTTAATAATTCAGCCTATGTGTTTTCATGACATGATATAGAAGTAAATGAATGTTTATGCCTAAAAACAAAATTTTTTGGAAGGCAGTTTTATCATCCTTTCATAGAGAATATATTTTTAAATAAAATTATAAAAATATATATTATATTTGAAAAAAATAAAATTCTTATTTTAAATAATGATATCAACATTTTCAATGGATTTTTTTAATTTATGATATGCTTCATGATTTCATAAATAGTGATGAATTCTGAATTTTAATTGAAAACAACTTTTTCATCAAAATAATTTATATTGTTGAATTATATTTTTATTTGTATTAATATATAATTATAACAATTTAATTTAATTTAATAAAATTCTTGTTTTTGTAATCAATTTCACATTATATTATGATTTAAATGCATTTTATTCTTTTGAATGTTTTCATTTTAAAAACCTAACTTTTCCCTTCCGTGAATGGGATTAATTTTAAATTTATTTTAGATAATTTTCATTTAGAAACCTTTAAAATGGAATCCAAAATTTTAATAAAAGGGTATCTGTTATTTAAACAGGTATTTTTTTTGTAAAATATAAAATATAATAATAATAATTTTATTACCATGGTTATGGGTAAATTAGTTAATTAAGAATAAAAATAATACTGTAAAACTAAGTAAATTACCCTCTAATTTGACAAAATTTAATTTTATGACTTATTTTTGACCAAAACCAACCTTGTTCCAATATTATGACCTCTTGGAGACAATTTTATGACTTCAATTCGAATATATGATTTTATTCTAAAGAAAAGTCAATGATGCCATACTTATACTTTAATAACTATATATTTTTTAATATAGTGTAATTTAGAAGTTATATTATATTAAAAATTAAAAAATTAAAGATAAAATATATATATTCATCATGTAAATTTATTTATAATTTTATTTCAAATAATAACTACCTTAAAAGATAAAACAATGATGATGATTTAATTGTTTAATTAAAGGAAATATCAAAAAAATGATATCAAAAATATTGAAATACATATACTTTTGGATAATTTTGTTAATCCACGGATTATATAGAATGATTTGATATGATATTAATGTGTTAGAATACTATTTTTGAATATATGTTATTGTTATGATATTTTTAATTATCCATGAAACAAATATTAACAATATAGACATTAATTATATTTCTAAAATAAATAATATTTTATTAAGTGATATAAAGTGAATAAAATTTTATCAATCTACTAAATTACTGTAATAAGGGTTAAAATTCCATAAATTATCCATTTAGGGTTCGTTTTTCATTTTATAGTAAACATATTAGCCATTAAATTATAAAAACACTTGTTCTTATAGTAAAATTTACATAGGTTAAATAAGGGTTAAAGTCAAATGATAAGGATTAAAAATATTAAAAACATGAATAATTTTAATTTGATATATTTGCATATCCAAAATCATCCTATATTCAAAATAAATTTTTTTTAGTTTTTTATATTGATAATGATTTTTTATAAATCAGTCCTTTAATAAAATACCAAAAATGCCACTTTCCTCTATTAAAATTCTATACATATTAATATCTTTTCTTCACACTTCAAAAAATATTTGATTCTAAAAAAATATCTCAAAATAAAATCCTAAATTCCCTCCCATAATCCTTGAATCCTTTTATTGAGCCTAAATCCTACAAAGAATGTCTTTTTGTTCAAATCAAAACAAAATACACGAAGAGGATAAAATATTCATCAATTATCATTTTTGTTTTATTTATTATTTAAAACCGTTCAATTTTTTATTAATTTTTTATTTAAATACCTAAGTATATTAAATAAACTTATATTTTTTATGTATTGTTTAAAACATACAATTTTAGAAACATCCATAAAATGGGATGTCCGAACATCATTCATGTGTAAGATAATCTACCACCTCACGAACCAAGGCAATTTGTTCATAAATTTCAACATTTGATGGTTTTTAAAATTGATAATTTTATATTTTATATATGAAATATAGTTAGCCAATATTTATGTACATATACAATAAATATATTTTGTGGAAAAATTAATACATGACACAAAAAGATCCCCAAAGACTGTATTTGTTTACTTTCTTTGCAATCTTGGACCATAGTCTTCTTACATAGTGAAATATCTTCAACATCTCTCATAAATATCTTTCTATTTTTTTCCTACCTAAATCAATTCATTATATCCTTGGGAAAAGAAAACATAAAAAATGGTGTGCTCAAATTCACAGTAAGTGTAATTCATGAATTAAATCTTGGATGTATGTAAGGTATATATCACAAATGATCATTAACCATGATAAAATATCATTGGAATTAAAAATGGAATTTTGGAAAAGTAATGATCTTATAATTTTATATCCAAAGTAACCAAGGCATTACTGCCAGGACTATCATAGTGGACAAAGTCCATTACTGATACTGATTTACTTACTGGTCCAACCCTCTATTACTGGACCAGATTGACATTCTATTTCAACCACATATTACTGAAAAATATTTACATTCTCTTATAATTATGTTTCTCTCATGAGACATAAATATTACCCAATGCATTGGTGGGAGATATAGCTCGGACCTATCCCATAATGAAATCACTCATACATGTGTCACCGATAAATAATCATATAATAACCCAATAAATAAAATGGGATTCTTAAAAAAACCTCCCATAACAACATAATACATATAAAATAACATTAAATAATTAACAAAATTAAATTATAGTAATAATAGGGTTAGAAACATAACTATATTTAAAGAGAATCATCTTAGGTAAAAAAAATAATTTTGATAAAATGCTTACAATTATTTTGTGAGGAAAATATCCTTTCTTCTTCAAAAATGTTTTCTCTTCTCAAAAAAACATTTAATTTTAAAAGATAATAATTTTTTTGAAAATAAACGTGAAATCATGTAGAATAATATACAAGGAAATAAAGAGTTATGAAGATGTAAAGATCCATTCAAGTCATATAAGATTAGAAACCATTCTCCTAGTACACTTGTTGGAAAAGATAAAAAATTATTTCTTATGGAAAAAGAAATATATATTCATACCATACTATTCAATAAAACATCACCAATGGGTAAAATTTACATTAAAAAATATAAAAATAGAAGTAATATTATATATTTTGGAAACAGGGACATGGATGATAAATATACCCCATTAAATACTTATGAAAAAACAATCTCCCATAATAATGAGATTTCAATATTATCCCCTACCATAAATCTGATTTCATCTGTTACTGTCTGAAACACTTTTATGTTGGGTTTAATAATATTATAAACTAATAACACAACCATAATAATATATATGATATCATATATAATTCACATATGACTTTATATTACCTGTTTATTTATCAATCCCTTGTTAAAGCAACATTTTGGGTAAGAATAATTTTATTTATCGTACGTGTTTTGACTTGTAATTGTGGATATTATTACATAGATCATGATTTAAATAATTAATAAATGTAAAACATGATTTATATATCATAAATATTGTGTATATAGTTATATATAATTGAAAGATAAATTAAATGGAATACACCGTTCTAGTACATGATAGGTCGAATGTACACATGAATGTTATTTCCATTTTCTTATTGAATTTAAAGGATGATAGTAAATGAAAAATATATACATGAATCAAGTAGAATTATTATGTTGTAATTTTCATTCATATTTATTATTAATATATTATAATAATTCCTTAATGGATAACGTGGAAAATGAATCTAATTGTATCCTGGAGACGGTAGGTCGTACGTACGCTCGAGAAATGATATCATTCAATTAGTGGTTAAATGGTATGGAATTGGATGGTATATTATTTATTCATAATAATTATCATGTTATTTCCATTATTTAATCCATTATATCGTCATTATACCTATCCAAATTAGGTGTTGTTGAATAACAAATTACAACACAGCATGGAGATGGTAAGATGTACATATGCACACATGGTGATATTGTTATTCAATATATAGATAAAAGGATGTATAAAGTTGTAAACTAATTATAATAAAACCTAGAATGTCTATTATACTTTATTTTTTACTTTTTTTGGAAACAACATAACAATATGAAGTAGAAGAGGAAAATAATTTTTAATGGGTTGATAAAACAGTTACATTTTTTCGAGTATATCATTTTTATTTGAACAATAAGTATCATTAAGATGGATTTCATCCCAAATTGTTTCATATAATATTAATTTAGGTTATTTGGGATGATATATTTTCATTGTAAGGCTGAGAAAATGGGTTTTAGAGGTGTGATTAAAAGATAATGAGATGTTCCCTTTTATAGGAGAGGTGAGGGGCACTTTATAAAAGTCATTAAATAATAATTTATTATAAAAATATTTTCGGTTTCGAGTCATCTTAAACTCATTTATATAGAATAAAATTTTTGTATGGGTTTAAATAATTTCAACCAATTGGTTTTAGAAAAGTTTAGGTCTCAAATTTAACCTTATCATTTAGCTTTAACCATTAGTTAAAAACATTAACTCTTACAATTTCTTCATGTATTTTCATAACATATGGTCACAATAGTTACAATAAAATACCAAGATAACCAACAGTAGATCATTAATGAAATTTATAACATTATATAAGTCATTTTATATAATCATTTATTTTTAGGACTATTATATTATTTAATAAAATAGTATTTGTTTTATAAATTCATTTATGTCAATTATGACACTTTTTAGTAGGTTATTTTTCCTAAATTCATAACAACATCATTCTTTCAAAAAATTATTTAAATCATTACTCACATATCAATGTATTCCATAAAATTCATGGATGGAATAAAAATATTAAAATTAAATTTATTTTAAAATTTATATTATCATTTTTTGAATATTTCATTAATAAGGTAATCACTGCATCTTCATTGTGTCATAAATAATTTTTTTATTTAATGTCCGAAAATTAGAGATAAAATTTCATTATTTATTAAATATTTTTATTTTTATAGTTACAATTTATAGTCAAATATATAATTTAAATAAACATAAATTAAATTATTTTAGTAAAATGATACATGTTTAGGTTATTTTTCCCTTTACATTAAATTAATTATTATAACATGGTTATTATGAAACTCAAGTGGCTCCATGAAGTCATAAAATCTAAAGAGTTAATATAATGTTCTTCCATATCTCATCAAATTGTATTAGAACATGTATTAGTATAGTTTTATATTATTATAATATTATATACTACCCTTATTTACCTTATTTACCCTTTTACAATGGTAAATAAAAATAATTGCAGAAGTTATTGTTCATAATATCCAAAAATAAATAGAACATATTTACACAATTTGTTCCTTCTGATTAAAAACATGTAATCTATTTTTCTAAATTTAAAACACATAATTTACATAAATTAATTTAAAATTATTTCTCGTATTTAAAACCATAAAGAGAGTTTTTAAGAAGTAAATACTTATCAAAAGATTGACAAGTGTTTATGTTGAAATTAAAAGTGAAACTAAATATGATAAGAATAATTGGATTAAATGATAAAAAATAATCCAATTATACCATTAAACAAATTTAAAATGAAATATTACTATGTAAATAAATGAGATAAAAAGTTCGTATTTAATTAAAATGCCTTGTTTTTCACTATTCAATAAAATATGATTTTTATTAGAAAAATACCCAAATTTTAACCCATGTAAATTTTGATGACCTATTATTTTATAATAATATTATATTGTCTAATATATTATATAAAAGTTTTAAAAATATATATTTAAAATTGGTGTAGTATCAATAGGCTGCAAACATACATTTTTAGAAAAAAAATTCTTTTATTTGAAAAATTGAAATTTTTTTATATGATCATTGGAAAATATATAATATTATTATTAATGTAATATAAAATTCATAATTTATTTATGTCTACTCATAAATTCTAGTTTATATTCCATTAAATAATAATATTGTAATAATATATCATTGTTCATTGATACTAGGTTTTGCGTAGAACACAAGCTATCGAGGAAGGTCAATCTTACATGAAACGCAAGACATGTTAGTGATTCATGTACTGCAAGCATACATTTGAGTTATTTATAACATAATATAAACATATTACATTTATAAATTGAAAAAACTCTATACTCTGTGTTGTGTGTTTCGTACGTTTACTCGGTGTTGCGTTTAACATACGACTTGTCACTTTAGTGTGAAAGGAATGATTAACATAGTGAATTGCAGGATATATATGAATGTTTTAATTTATATTAAAAATGGTGCATAAAAACTAGATATGTTATATTATACCCCCTTAATATTAATTTTTTCCCATGAAATTCATCAGGGATATAAAGTATTACTACATGAAAGTTTCTTTCATGGAAACCCACATAAGAAAACTAAACCATCATTTTAAAAAGGATAGTTAGAAACATAATGGTTACCAAAGTGACTCATCACTAAGTTTCTACAAATGAGAAAATAAGTGGGATGTGAATCCCAGGATATGGATGAAAAATCCAACAATTAATTTCTGAGGGATAGTGATAAAAGAATATTGGGAGCACGTTAACAACAAGAAAGTAATAAATTTGCAATGATTTAAGAGATCATCAGATTAATTAGATAGAAAAGCTACTAAGAATTTTTTTTTCAAGATCCATTCCCAAAATTTGATGTTTTTTATGATGATAAGTACTAAATTGATTTTGGCACAACCCCATTGTTGTTCGTCCCTTGAAAAATTTACACTTTATTTGTTATTTAATAAAATGAAGAAGAATTTTTCATTCTTGATGTGTTAGTATATCTTGCGATAGAATGATAGGATATTCCATCTATTTTAACAAAAAGGTTAGAAAAGGTAATCAAACATTCATCAGTCCACCTATAGTGAGGTAATACATTACTCTAACACACTTTAGTCAGAATATATCTTATACTATCAATAAATGTATATCATTATAATCGTTAAAATATAAAACTTTATAATGTGGTTAACTACATCTAATTAACATTTATCTCCCATATATCATAAGGATGTTCATGGTTGTAACATTCCAAACATGTGAATATCTTAATCATGTATTCCCATGAAACATGATTATAACATGAATTATTGAAGAACATTACTGAAAACATGAATTTTTTCAAAATTACCACTTTATGAACCCCAAAAGCATAAAAAATTATATATACTCAAAACATGATATCACTTTGTATTTATATCAGTCATGAGGTCGTTAATACTATAAAACATCTCATTATCTCATAATCGTTTTATTAGGCACATATAACATGATTTGAAAAAATAATTTGATCATTTTTCATGTTTATCAATACCATATACTAATAGAAAACACAATGGACCAAAAAAACATATCCAAATATTCCATAATACTATAAATGTGATTCTACAAAACTATTTGGGAATCCCATTATATTAACACTTAATCATTCCACCACTTTGTTGTCCTACTCAATATCACTAATAGTGGTCTCATTTTACTTGCCCTTGTCCTTTTCCTTAATTGAATGCTTATTTCAATCATCACTAACACAAGGATTAGGTAATTGGTTAACATAATGACCCATTTCTTTTCACATGTATTATTTTAGTGTTGGTGGTATTTTCTCTATATTATTTTATCCATTCACATCATTATCAACATTTTCCCTATTACTTCGGTATATAACTGATCAATGAACTTTTTTCTACACTGAAAACATTTTCTAGTCCCTTTAAGAGAATCTCCACTATGATTTTTCAACATATTAATCATAATAGAACATTCATATTATTTTCAACATTGTGTTTAGATTTTTCCTTGAACTCTATCTTTAATTTCATGTCAAAACCATGGGATTGATATATATCAAGAACATCCATTTCTACATTGATTGCACGATACACAATCTCATCATAGCTATTAATGTCTCTTAAAGATAATGCCCTTAGAATATTTGTTTTTTATCACTAAAAAATCAATAAAATTTACATTCATATTGGATGATAAAACCTGTAGCATACCTTGCATATCTTTTAAAACTTTGATTATATGTACCAACAGATTCATCATCCATTTTCCCATGTTCAACAAACTCATTTTCAATCTTTGTTCGAATAATAGGAGGCAAGTACTTATTGAAAAATAAGTTCATTAACACATCCCATTCCATGGCTTCAATTTCATCTTGTTACCTTGTATTCTAGATTAGACTCCACCATTGGTCTGCTTCAACTTCATAATGATAAATATCCAAAATTACTTTTTCATGTTCTTAGTTTCGAATGTTTATCTAAACCATCACTCTAATACCAACTATAGCGACCCAAGAATGGAATACATATATATTATATTTATTTTGTGGAAATACTAAATACATTAAAAAAATGATTCCCAAATACCAAATTATTTTAGTGTCTTTAGAAACATGGAACATAATCTTCTAACATCGTGAATGATCTTCAACATCTCCCATAAAGACCATCCCCTATTTTCTGACCTAGAACATTTCATTATATCCTGGGGAAAAGAGGAAATGAAAAAGGGAGAGTTCAAATGAACATTAATGTTAAACATGGTGAACATAAAACAAACCATAAACATAAAAATGAATAAACATGAACATAGAGTTTAACTATCAAAATTTTGAGTCATGAAATGAAAATCGGTAGTATGTAAGACATAGATCATAAAGACACAATAACCATACAAATTTTTTTAATTAAAACATGGAAATGTGTAAAACTAATATGTACAAAATATGGCTTCCATAGTAGATGAGATACTTCTTCCAGACCATTATAGAGGATAAATCCTATTACTGAATTGGATTTACATTTCGTTCTAGCCCGATATTACTAAACCAGATTAATTTGACGTAGTAACCATGCATTACTGAACAAGATATACATGGAAATAGATTCATGTATATATCATGAGACATAAATATTTACACAATTCATTGGTGGGAGTTATAGGTCTCACCCATAACATAATGAAATCATTCTTACACGTTCCACAAAAACACAAATTATTCATCATAGAATAACCCATCAAAAATGAGTTTCATAAACACCATTCTATCAAGACATAATCAATATAAAATATCATTCGATTATTAAAACAATTAAATAATACTAATAATAGGGATATAAACATAAACCTATATAAATTGCATCATCATAGATGGAAAATCATTTTGATAAAACACTTAAACTTAATTCTTCAAGAAACTATCTGGTTTCTTCAAAAAACTTTTTCTTATCCCAAAATACTATGAAATTTTTAAAGAAAATAATTGAGTTGAAAATAAACATTAATTAATGTATAGGAAAAATCCTAGAAATCAAGCGTTATGATGATTTAAAAAAAAATTAGTTCAATATAGGTTAAAAAACATTCTCCTCAAACTCATTATGGAAATGTCTAAAAGTACATCATATGGAAAATGACTGAAATATTACTTACATTTCATTTAATAAAACCTCTCCAATGGGTGAAATTTACATTAAAACATATTTTAATAATAGAAACTATATTATATATTTAGGAAACATCGACATGGAAGATAAATATACCCCAGTAAATACTTACGAATATTCAATCTCGGATAATAAAGAGATTTCCTAATTATATCTTACCATAGTTCTGATTTCTTTCATTTGGGTATGAAACTCTTTTATGGTGCATTTAAAAATATTATTAACTCATAACACAACCATAATAATATTAATGATATCATATATGATTAACATGTGACATTATATTTCCCATCTATTTATCAATCCCATGTTAACGCTACCTTTTGGTTAATAAACGTTTTATTAATCATATGTTTTGTAATTTTTATTCATTATATTATTAATTATATAATATTTTAAATAATTATATAATTTTAAACATTATATATGTATAATAAATATTTTGTATTTAAATACATATAATTGATAGATAAATGAAACAGAATACAACATTCATTGAGACGTTAGGTCGTATGTACACATGAATTGTGTTTCTGTATCCTTATTTAATTGAATTGAAGAATATAAAAGAAATATATATTCTTAAATATTGTATAATTATTTTGTAATATATTTAATTCTCGTTTATTAATTATACATTATAATAATTCTTGAATTTTTATGGGGGAGAATGAATCTCATCGCGTCGTGGATAAAGTTGGTCGTACGTACGCACAAGAGATGATGTCAACCATTTAATGGTTAAATGGTATGAAATTGGATTTTATATTAAATATTAATTATAATTATAATTTTACCTTAATTATTTAAATCCATTATACTCACCATTATTCCCATCCATATTATGTGTTGTTTAAAATAAAATTCACCATGGGGTGGAGACGGTAACCCATATGTACCCACACATAGTGATATTTTTATTAATTGTATATATAAAAGAATGTATAATGTTATAACAAAATTATAATAACATCCAGACATATATTATATAATTTATTTGTTACTTAATTATGGAAATAACATAAGAATATGGTGTATAATATGAAATGAAATTTGAATGAGGTGATAAAACAATTACGTCTTTTCTGGGTATATCCTTTAGATATGCACAAAATGTATCATTAATATGGATTTCTTCCCAATTTGTGGGATCTGAGATGAATTTATATATGTTGGGATGAGATTTGGGTTGGTCTTGGAGGATCCAAATGGTTTGGAGGTGTTATTAAAAGGGAAGGATAAGTTTCCTTTTATAGGAGAGCTGAGAGGCACTATAAGAATGTATATATTTATAAATTTATTATAAATTGACTTTCGGTTTCTTATGGACCAAAACACATTTATATAGAATATAAGATTATTATGGGTCTAAAAACTCTCAAATAAATGGTTTTATACAAGTTTATATTAAAAAATTAAACATGACTTTTAAATTTAAGCCACAGTTAAAAACATTAACTCTAACAATGTCTTCTTATATTTTCATAATATATGGTTTTTATATTTACTATAACATTCCAAAAAACCAAAATTGGATAATTAACGTCCTTTTTTACATTATATGTGTCATTTGGACAAATCTTAGATTTTTACAACTATTATACCATTTAATTATAAAGTATTTCATATAAAACTCATTTGATTAAATTTTGACACTATTTAGTAGTTGATTTTTGATAAAGGAATAAAATCATGATTCCTTCAAAAAAAGGATTAAATAATACCTAAAATATAAATTTCATCCAAGAAGAATTTTATTTGAAATAAAATTTTCAAATTATATTTATTTTAATAATTATAATATCATTTATTTTAATATTTCATTAATAATGTAATCATTGTAACATCATTGTGTCATAAATAAATTTATTTATTTAATTTATAGAAATTATAAATAAAAGAAAATAATGTTGGAAATATTTTATGTCAAGACCCAACCTTGGGACCTGTGTCGTGACTACCGTAAGCCCACCTTCCATAGGCCAGGGGATGGCGACTAGCACCAAAGGCGTAAATCCCGATATCAGGAAAGGAATTTCCTTTTAAGTAAGAAAAGAAACACCACAGAGTATGCAAGCATAAGTAAACACTAGGTAAACTGAGTACAAAGGTAAGTGATGGAAAGTAAATGGGCCAGAATACAATCCCAACTGAACGTAAAGTACAACTGAAAAGAGAGTATAGTGGCAGAATAGTAAAGCAGCGACACCCAGTCGTCCTCTGGAAATCCCACATGAAGGGTGGGTACAAATAGTCTCCTCTGCTCCTCGGCTCCAGCTGTCTACTCCATGTACGTCCCATCCAGTGATCCACCTCCATGTACCATCCAGCTCCATGAGCTCCTACCTCAGTCAGCTATGTCCGTCATCTGCATCCAACACAATGTAGTGCGGGCATAGCCCGTGCAGGGGTGAGTATTTGCTACTTAGTAGGGACCCCGAGACCCTCGAAGGTCTCCCAGAATCCACTGAGGATAAACCACAAAGGAAAGTAACAATCACGAAGTAACAACCAACCATACTAAGGTATATTCTCATACATATACCTAAGTCATCAAATCCAGTTCGACTCCAACATCTGAGCCCAAGTTCGATCTAGTCCACACAGGAAAGCACAATCCAATCCACACAGGATAACACAACCCAATCCACACAGGATAGAAAAACAATCATATCAATGATAATGATTGAAAACCAAAACTCATCTCACACATGAATACTCTTCGTAAGGTGATAGAGATTATTAGATGTAGCCACTGAGTCATCTAAGTTGTCGAACCCGCATAGGATACAAGACCAGCTAAGTTGTCTGACCCACAAATGATACAAGACCATCTACTCTGCCGGACCAATGTAGGATAAAAGTACATAGTCAAATACTGTTGGACCCACGTAGGATACAGGAACATTATTCAAGTACTACTGGACCCACATAGCATACAAGAACAATATTCATCTCCTTTTAACCAACAGATGATTCCAGTACAGTCGTCGTCACTGCTGAACCCACGGAGGATCCCAGTACAGTCCTCATCGTCGACGTAGTCGTAGCCAACTCTAGGGTTCCCGCACACAGTACGCTCGATTCCAGGAGGGTCCTCTCTACGAGCCATGGGGGTCGACAAATCAATTGACACTTAGTCCGAAGTTGATGTATCCCAAAGTTCTGTCTCGTCAATAGGAACTCAACACGACAGACAGTGCGTCAATTGGATGTCTAGTCTGAGAGTTATTGGCTTTTTCGTCCCAGGGGTCTGGTTGGTTTTTATGTCAAAAGATACATGAACATATTTCAACTGCATCCAAACCTTGAGTTTAGAAAGACAATGGAACCTTCTCACTATGAGGAATCCAACAAAGTCGACGACATGTCAACCGGACGTCCGGAGCTCATGTTATAATAATTTCTGCTCCGAACGCCTAGTTTGTTTCATATTCAAACCAACCTGGACATACCCAAAGTTCTCTTAAACCTTGAGTGTAAAAACCCAAAACTCCCGTCTTGATCCAAGGATCGCTACGCAACTGGAAGTGCATCAATCAGAGGTCTGTAGCCTATGTTATGGGTGTCTGAATGGATCTGTCCAAAAAAGGGGGTTCAGGCCCGGTCCGACCCGGCCTGATACCCCTGGGTCGGCCAGAACCGGGTCAACCCAACCCGGGTCTGAGTCTGACCGGTTGGGTGTAGCCCGGACCAGCTGGCCCGGCCCGGCGAGGGGGTCCGGCCAGGCGTGGACGGTCCGGCCTGGCCCGGCCGGTTCGTCCCGGTGCAGGCGCCCGCGTGCTGAGCGGACGCCAAAGGGGGGGAGTCCGTTGTCCCTTCGAACCGAACAGGGTACCTTCGGGGGTCCGCCCTTGCTGTGTTGTTCGGGGGTTCAAACCCCCCGGTTTTCCCAAATTCGGCCTGCCGTAACGACTGGCCGGTTCTGTCGCGCGAGACCTGTGGGTCCCACCTCCTGTAGCACTGGCGGCCGGCGGTTCCAACCGCCACCCTCTGCACCACTGCGGCCTTAGGCCGCAGCCCTTTTTCGATGGGCACGGCACGATGGAACCCCGCTCCTCCGCTACGGCCCACCCTGACTGCGGCCTTCCATGAAGCCACGATGCGGCACGACGGCGCCGCGCCCCTCTACCACGGTCCGACTCCGGCCACGGCCCCGTTCGGTCTCAATGGCACAGGGCGAAGGGGCTGCGCTCCTTCACTACGGCCCACACCAGCCACATTTCCTTCGTTTCCCCGCGGTGCGACAGCACCGCGTCACCTCTGTTCCAATCCATAACGATGTACAACAACAAAGTGGAGGAGGGTCGGTCATGTTTGTGCGGTCTGTCTTCCTCCTGTTAATTCGATAATAGGTGGCTAATTATTAAACGATGATCACTAGAAATAATCGTGAATGTAAAAACAAACCCCTACCTCAAAGATATTCGCGGAAGCTTGCATCTCCGAAAACGGTGTCGTGGAAAAAGGCGTCGCGAGGAGAAGCGCCGTAAATGATGACAGAGAACATCCGAGGGGGAGCATTGTCTCCCTTAATTTGATGCGAGAAGAAGAACAAAGGAAGGTGCATCGTCATTATTTGGGAAAGGCATCACACACCTGCTTTAGAGAGGAGAAGAGACGACACATCGATCTCTCCTTGCTGTGACGGCGTTCTTCGACGATGTCTTGGATTTCTTCGAGTTCTCCAACAATGAAGATGAATATCCTCAAGACTTTGAGTAATCTCTCCCAAAATCTCCACACAATGATACAACAATATTAAAATAAGGCTTTGGCCTTATTTTATTACTCATGCCAAAAAATTTCAAAATTCAAAACTTGAATTCACCTAATTAATTAAACTTGAATTGTCAAATTAATTAGGTGTTTAATTGGCATACATTAATGTGGAAGAGTTACAAATTTAATGGGGGTTTCCAAAATTAAGAGGGGGGTTTAGGGGAAAAAAATGGGTGGGATTTGTGTGGCCCACCCTCACTAATATCCTACCAAGTGGAGTTAGGATGTAGTGGGTCCCACCCCAACTTCCACACATAAGTTATAATTACATAGAATAGAAATAAAATTGTAGCGCAAATTTTATTTCCCTCTTCAGTTAACCTATTTATTTAACAACACCACCAGAGAAAATGCAACACCGGAAAAGGTCTTCCTAAGAAAATACCGGCGCTGCGGTTTCATCGGTGCCCTCAGATTTCGATTCCGAGAACCAGTTCAAAAGTTAGGAAAACCCGCTCGTTTGTTCACTGAACGTACCTAAGATAAAGCTAGGAAATTGATTCCGGGCACACCGTGCCTCGGAATCAGGTGCTGTCAGAAACTGCATACTCGTAAAATCCCCAAGAAAATAAAAAAAAATATTTCCTTTAAATTTATGGGACTTTAAATTTTATATTTCTAATTAATATTTATTGTTTAATATTTCATTTTATAAAACTACCCTACAATATAAAGTTTTTTTATTAAAAAGATAGGGTAGTTTTATATTATTATATTTTTATTTGTTACCCTTATTTTCCGGATTTATCCTTTATCAATTGTAAAAATATTATCGAAGATACTATTCATAATATATAAATAAATTTTACCTATTTACATAATTTAGAAATTATGATTAAAAATATGGATTCCATTTTTCTAAATTATGAAAATATAATCTGTTGAAAATAATTCAAAATTAATTCCCATTTTCAATTCCAAAAAACGAGTTTTTATGAAGTAAAATTTATCAAAATACTAACATGTGTTTATGTCCAATTTAAACAGGAAATTACATCCAATGACCGAAATTGTATTAAATAATAATAAAATAATACAATTACAGTTTAAAACTAATTATGAGGATAATATAACTATATAAATATATTATATAGAATGACAGTTTGGAATTAAAAAGCATTATTTTTCTCTATTAATTAAAATATGAATTTTATAAAAAAAATACCCAAATTTCAACAAATGTAAATTTTTATTTCAATATTCAAAAAAAAATATTTTTTCAAATAGAATAAAAAAATTATTAAAAAATATATTTATAATGGGTACTCCCTCAAATTCTAGTAAAATTGCATTTTTTGAAAAATATTTCTTTTATCTGAAAAATAATATTTTTTGTTATATCATCTCTAAAAAATACATAAGATTAATGTTGATGTGTTATAAAATAAAAAATGTGGTTTATACTATTTATAATGACTGGTTTATACCCCATTAAATAATAATATTTTTATAATATATTGTAGTTTAATTAAACGCAGTATTGCGTACAACGTAAACTATCGATGAAGGATTCCCTTGCATGTAGTAGAATCCAAATTATTATTTCATGTAATTCACAATTCCATTAGAGTTACGTATAACATAATCCAAACATATTTATTTTATATGTTAAAAAAATCTATACTCATTGTTTCATGTACCGTATGCTTACTCGATGTTGTGTGTAATATATGACAAGTCGATTTAGTATGAAAGGAATGTTTGACATTGTTCACTGCATGATATAAATGGAAATTTCAATTTATTAATAAAATGTCCATAGAAACCCAGGGTGTCAGATTATACCCCCCCTAAAAATTAAGTTCTCCCTTTAAATTCATAGGGGTAATAATATATTTACTAGTTGAATGTTTCTTTCATTGAAACCCACATCGAAAAAAATACTAAATCATAAATTTAAAAAGGAACGGTAGAAACATAATGTTCACACAAAGTGATTCATCATTGGGTCTCTACATAGGATAACATTGATGCGATGTGAAATCGTGGAAATGAAATTAAAATATAACCATTTAGTATTGATGGATTGTGATGGAGAACACGGATTGGAGAAAGTTAACAACCAGAAAGACATCAATTTATTATGATTTAGATGATTATCTGATTCATTGGATAAGAAGGTACTAATATAACATTTTTGGTTTTCAAGAACCTCTTCTTAATGTTGGGGAATTTTCTTCTGAGAATAAATACTTACTTGATTTTGGAACAATCTTTCCATTGATTGTGCCTTGAACAGTTTACACATAATCTAATATTTAAATAAATAAAGAAGAATTTTTCTTTCTTGATGTGTCAGTAGATCATGTGATTGAATGATAAGAAATTCCATCTATCTCAATATAAAAAGTAGCATAGGTTATCAAATATGAATATGTCCACCTATAGTGAGATAATACATTAATCTATTAAACATCAACTGAAATGTAAATTTTTCTATCGATAAATGGATAACATTACAATCCTATGCATAACTAAATAGACTTCACAATTATATCCCATATATCTTAAGTAGGTTCTTGGTTTTCACATTCCAAGTATGTGAATACCATACTCATGTATTCTCTTGAAACATGCTGATACCATAAATTAAAATAGAACCTTAGTTAAAACATGAATTCTGTCAAAATTAATGCTTTCCACACACAAAAAATACAAAAAATTATATATACACAAACCCTGATATCACTTTCTCATTATATCTGTCATGAGGTCTTTGACACTATCAAAGATCACATTATCTCTTTGTCCCTTCATTATGCACATATCATGTGCTTTTAAAAAATATTTTGACCACATTTCATGGTTACTGGTACCATATACTTATGGAAAGCCTCAATGGAACAATACATAGATATTCCAATATTACATAATACTATAAATGAGATTTCTCAACACTATTTTAGAATCCCATTATATAAACACATAATCATTCATAAACTTTTTTTAATACTCATCATCTCCAATAGTGATCACATGTGACTTCCCTTTGTCTTTTTTCATTAATATATTTTTGACGTCTATAATCATTAACCCTTGAATTAGGGTATTGTATATCATATTTCTTTATTTACTAGAACATATAGCATTGATGTGTTGGTCATAAAATCTCTGCAGTCTTCGGTCTATACATATCATTAGAATCCTTTTTCCTATTACTATGACTCTCAACTGCTCGATAACAGTATTTTCCACACTTAAAACATTTTCTAGTCCATATAAGACAATCTCTACCATACTTACTTCTACATATTTCTCATAAGGAAACATTAATCTTCTTTTCACCATTATTTTCATATTTTCTGTTGAACTCCATCATTCATTTATTATCAACACCATGAGATTGATATGTAACAACAACTTCAATTTCTACCTTGCTTGTACAAAAAAATTCTCATCATAGCTACAAAAGTATCTTATAGCAATTTTCCTTTGTAGACATATTTTTATAACCCTGAATAATTTATCATCATTACTTTCATGTTAGATGATTAAACTAGAATCATACCCTGCAAGTCTTGTAAACTTTTCATTGTATGTACCAACTGATTCATCATCCTTTTGCAGGAGCACAAGGAAATCCTTTTACGACTTTGTTCGAAAAATATGAGGGAATTAATTGTTGAAAAATATGTTCTATAACCCATCGCATTCCATGGATTCAATTTCAACTTTCATCCTTGTATTCTTGATTAGAGTCAACCATTGGTGTGCTTCCCCTTCAAAATGATAAATAGCCAAATTGAATTTTCATGTTCCATTCAAAAAAGGTTTAAATATATATTATTAATTGTATTGAAAAATTATTAATACACAAGTGGATCAGAAGACCCATTGAAGGAAGGTGGATGTTGCCTCATGAAGAAATTAAAAAATTATTGTTCCCTTCTGTAATCATTTGAAAGTACAGACTGATTCATAGATCGTGAAAGTATAAACATAAAATATTTCATGATATATCCCATAATGTTTGGGTGTTCATTAGGACAATCATTATATTTCCCAGTGCATTGATCATTAAAACGGTTCCTTTGAGATCCACCGATTTTCTAAAACCCAAAAAGAACGTTTTAGAGGAATAAATTATACTACGAAAACAATATAATCGAGTTAGAGTAAATTAATTCTCTAAAATATTACATGAAATCAAACTTTATTCGTGATTGTTACCATAATTATTGGACTATAACCTATAGTTAGACTTACCCAGAGAGATATCCCAATGCATAAACCTTATAAATATCTATAGGGATCTCACTAATGTTTTTGCTTCCTAGTTTTCAAAGGATAACTAAACATTCTATCCAATAAAATCTATAATGACCCAAGATTTATATTCACAGAGATTACATATATTTTTCTGAATACTTAATACATGACACAAAAATATTCCCAAAGATCATAATAGTTTATTGTTATTGGAAATATGGAACATAATCTTCTAACTAGGTGAAATATCTCCAACATCTCCCATAATGATCCTCCATTTTTTTCCTACCTAAAACCATAATTTATATCCTAGGGAAAATAAAACATAAAAATGTTTGAGATAAAATGATTAGTAAGGGTAAACATGGATAACATAAAACAAACCATAATCACAATAATGTATAAACATGAACAGAAAGTTTAAATATCAAATTCATTTCTGATGAAATTAATCATTGCAGTACATAATTCATAGATAATAGAGGAATATTAACATTGATTATATAGAATTGGAATAAAAAAATGGAATTGTAGAAAACTAATAATAACATAATATTATTTCCATAGTTTCTAAGTCATTACTTCAAATACCATCAGATTGGACAAAGTCTATTATAGAACCGTATTTACTTTTCGTTCTAGCCCTATATT
Source organism: Viscum album (assembly GCA_963277665.1). Lineage (NCBI taxonomy): Eukaryota > Viridiplantae > Streptophyta > Magnoliopsida > Santalales > Viscaceae > Viscum > Viscum album. Next base: position 246,756,427 of record OY728165.1, read on the forward strand.
ATTAAACTGAATTTACTAGTCATTCCAACCATTTATTACTAAACCAAATGTACATTCCATTCCATTCATTTATAGTTAATTATATATAAATATATACCAAATTAATTGGAGGGAGATATTGGTAACACCCATCCCATAATAAAATAATTCTTACACGAGCCACCAAAACATAATTCATTCATCATACCATAACTCAAGAAATATAATGGGTTACTTAACCATCATTCTATCATAACATAATCCATATAAAATATAATTCCATAATTAATAAAATAATATAATATTAATAATACAAATTGAAATGTAACCCTATTTTATTTTCATCATCTTATATGGAATATAATTTGGATAATTTTCCAATAAAATATACTTCATTCTTCAAAAAATATTTCTTTTCTCCAAATTATATGATGTTTTCAATGAAATTAATTTAATTGAAAATAAACTCAAAATAATGTACTATATGATTCATGTAAATAAGGAATTATAAAGATTATAAAATACATTAATTCCATATATGTAAAAAACATTCTCCTCGTAGTCATATTGGAAAAGTAAAAAAGTACCTCGTTTGAAAAACAAAAGAATGATTCATTAAATACCGTTTTATAAAACGTCACCAATGAGTAAATTATAATTTAAAAAATAGCTGATTAATATAAATACTTTTTCATATTTATGAAACCTGGTCATGGACGATAAATATACCATAGTTAACACTTACAAATAAAAAATCTCGGATAATAATGAGATTGCAAAATTATCCCTTACAATAGGTCTAATTTATTCCATTTGTGTTTGAAACTCTTATATGGTGGGTTTAAACATATTATTAACTTTTAAAAGAACCAATATAATAAATATGTTATCATATATGATTCACTTATGAGTTTATATTACCCATTTATTTATCCATCCCATATTAGAGCATCTTTTTGGGTAATTATCATTTTATTTATTGTATGCATTTGGACTTGTTTTGTTGATCTTATTACACATATAAGAATGTAATTACTTATTCAAAAATGATTTATATATCATAAATATTAAATATATAAATAAATATAATAGATAGATAAATCAAATGGAATACATAGTTCATAGAGACGGTAGGTCTTACTTACTCTTGCATGATGTTTCTGTTTCCTTGTTGAATTAAATGGATGAAATTTAATGACATATATATACATAAATACAATAGAATTTTTATCTCGTATATTTCATTATTATTTATTATATAAAAATTAAAATCATTCTTCAATGGTTAGCATGGATAATGAATCTCATTGGGTCATGGAGATGGTAGACTGTACATACGCACGAGTGACAATATAATTCAAAAAATTGATAAATGGGAAGGAATTGGATGATATATTAACTATAAATAATTATTATCATGTTATATTTATTATATAAATCCATTATCCTCATCATTATACCTATCCAAATTAATTATTTTTGAATAGAAAATTACACCACTCCGTGGAGACGGTATGTTGTACGTACACACGCATGGTAATATTATTATCTGCTAGTTTGATAAAAGGATATATAAAGATTTAATATAATTATAATAACATCCCATAAAATTGAATATATTTTATTTGTTACATTATTATTAAAAAAACAAAATAATATTAATTATAATAAGAAATGAATTTTGAAAGGGGTGATAAAACAATTTTCTATATTTTCGACTATCTCATTTTTATTTTCACAAAGTGTATCTTTAACATATAAATTTGCCCAATTTGGGATTCAATGATGAATTTTGTGAAATTGGGAGGATATTTGGGAAGGGTTAGGCTAATCCAAATGTTATATAATTTTTGGTCAGAGTAGATTACTCAAGAAGGGAGGGGTGAATTGAATAACTATAAAAATTTCTATTACAAAAAATATTATTTTAAAGAAATGGTTTTCCCCAAAAATAGATACATCCTATTTAATAAAGGTTATAATTCTATAAGAGTTTGAATGTATAAACAACTTCTAATAAGATAGATTAATTCTCATTAATCTAAATATGTATTATTATTATTACATTTGAAGTTATACTACTAAGACAAATCAGTTATAACTTCTTTCCAAGACCATATATCAAAGTAAAATTTGTGTTTTCTTGAATTATGCAATATAGATGTAAAATAGAGAAGACATAATTTAAATAGAATAGAGGATATGAAATAAGATGTTTAGTCTCAAGATAAGACCTAATTCAATCTACATGGCGATCACCAGCCACCAAGCAGTTAATATAAATAATCTTTGATCCACACCCTTGATCGGGGTTAAAAACAGTATACAGAATGTCTAGTTCACACAAGGACCACTTCAACAGTTTGTGTGAGTAAACAAAAAATAATAACCAGGCCACACATGGACCTCTTCCACAATTATCATGGGTAAACTAAAGTATAAAGAGTTTTGTGTAAGGATTTTGAAATCCTTCAGTTTAGCACCAGAGTCAGTGTTTATGGAATATACAGAGTTAACACAATGCTCAAGAAGTAAGTAAAAGATTCACTGAGAGAGAGTAGATATGAGTTTAGAATGCTCTAATGATTTTAAGTGTAGCTCTAGACTCCTTTGATTAAATATAAATTCTTCGGAGTCCTCAGGTTTTTTATAGAAAAATAGAGTGTTGTAATTCATCTAATGTTCTTCAGGAGTGTTGATAATGTGAATATGTTCTCTAGATTCTAGTGTACTTTGTATTTTCTTCAACAGAGTCAGATTACATTCATGAGGTGATGAATTCATGGAAAATCTTGCAATGTGTTCTTCACAGTCATGCTCACAGACTTGTTTTTCATTCGTAATCGTGCAATGTGGTTTTTGGGCACACTTCCCTCTTTATCTTCGAATGCTTGAGTTTTAGCCGACAGGTTCCATGTGTTTGATACCTTGTACCTCATACTATTTCTACAAAGAAACAGTAATTATGCAAGTGCATTAAAGGCATCAAATATGACCATTAATTATTAAATTGAAAGGCGACAAAATATTTTAAGAAATGACGTCAAAGTATGTTATTAAAATGGTGTATCTTTCACACAGTTTCTTAGTGTCATGGTGTCTATGTGTCACGATGTCTCAGTGCCATGGTGTCTTGCTTCACGGTGTCTTGCTTACGATTTCTGGGATACGGTGTCTGGGATACTATGTCTGGATTATGGTGTCTCACAGACAGTGTCTGGCATACGGTGTATGGGTTCATAGTGTCTATTTTCACAGTGTCTGTCATTCAATATCAAGCTTTACAGTGTCTTGTACATAGGAAAATAACTGTATGCAGATGTGAACAGTAATATGCAATAAATTGACTGAGCCTAACCATTATAAAGCATGAGATAAGTTGATACATAAATACACATGATTGGATATAATTTATAGGAGTTATCTATGTTGAATAAGATTTCTGATCATTAATGATATTTGTGATAATTAATAAGATTTGTGTTCATTATAACTTTATTAATGCATGAGTATTCCAAAAATCTCCCCCTTTTTGATGATCACAAATCATTTATAGTAAATGTGTATATTAGATGCAACTATAGAGAAAATAACATATAGAAACTTCTCCCCCTTTTTGGATTATCAAAATTTTGAAGGAAGAGTGGGTAAACAGTGCACATTCCATTAAGAGTAAACTATTCGGTAGAAAATAAAGGAGAAATACAAAAAAAAAATGACATCACCGTTAAAAAGTAGTAAGCATTGTTCTTCTTTAAGGACTGGCATTCTGTTTGACTTTATTTGTAGAAAAAGAGGAAGCCATAGGGGAAGTGGTTGATGTAGAAGAAAGTAGAGTGGTTGTAGATAGACAGGGTAAATAGAGACCTTTGAAGACTAAGGAAGCCAAGGTAGGAGCAGTAGAAGATTGAGGTAGTTATTGATCAAGAATCACATGAATAATCTGACTGAGAGCTTGGCCAACAGACAAGCTAGTTGAGGCTAAGGCATAGGTGAATGTAGGCATACCAGGTCTGAGAGGTGCAGCTACTCGAGGAACAACTGTTGTACTCTAGACATGATGATAACGTTAGATGAGTTTGATGAACTCTGTAATAATCTCTCCACCATACTGCATGTCCTTTTCAAAGTCATAATTATTTTCCAGGAACTTGACCAACAATCTGGTAACCTCGGTTAGCTTCTTGACATGGTTTTTGAATGCTTGAGTTACAGGTATAATTCTTAGATTCTATACATGGTATTTGATGTTGTTGGTCATATCATTCTTGGAGAAAAATCGGTTGAAATAGAAATCCACTTTCTTATAAATCTCTGGTTGGGCATCATTTTCAATCTTTGAATAAATTTGAACAAGGTCAAGCATTGTATCACTATTCTTGACAACCACAGATAAAGAAGTCACATTAAAGCCACTGAAAGCATTCTGATGTTCTCCTCTGACTATAGATCTGAGCAAAGTACTGTCCAAAGAAGGTGTAGATGATTCACCAGAGGTATTAGAAGCATTCTCGGCTATTGTTGGAGATTTTATCTGATTCATTACCTTTTAAATATAACCATTGTACTCATCAGTGAGTTTATTGAGGTTCAAAACAAGCTCTCTCATCTCCATCAACAATGGTTTCATCCTTTCCGTAATCATTTCATCATAGGATAACAAATAATGGTGAATCTGAGACACAACATCATGAGAGATTTGAGAAACATTGGGTTCTAGAGGAGCATAGAAAGCTCTTATCTCGAATTCATCTCTTTCTGCATGTCTTCCAAAATGCATTTAAGGGTTGTGAATTCATTACTGAGAAACTTATTTTCAACTCGACCTTGTTGAATTTCATGGAGCTTCTTAGGAAAGATTTCCCAGATAATTTTTTCCAAAAGTAGTGACACATCTCTCTCACTCAGATTTGTCACATGATAAAGTTGGCAGTGTCAAGACCCATCCTTGGGGTCTGTGTCGTGACTACCCCAAGCCCACCTTCCATAGGCCAGGGGCTGGTGACTAGCACTAAAAGCGTAAATCCAGATAAAAATGGAAGGCCTTACCTTTATATAAGTAGCAAAACACATCATTGTACGCCAATGAAGTAGGTGATACATAAAACTGAGTACCAAAGTAGGTGATGAAAATTAAATGGTCCAGTATATGAACCCAACTGAAATTATAGTATAATTGAGAAATAAAGTACAACATCTGTAAGTAAAGCAGTAACAACTGATTTTTCCTCCAGGAATACCACCTGAAGGGTCGGTACAGATAGTCTCATTGGTACCTCGGGTCTGTCTATCCACTCCATGTATGTCCCGCCAGGTGGTCCACCATTGGATACCGTCCAACTCTACAATTCTCGACCATGATCAGTGTTGTCCATCGTCTGGAACCAACACAATGTAGTGCAGGGAATACCCATACAGGGGTGAGTATAACGATACTCAGAAGCGACCCTGAGACTCCCGAAGGACTCCCGGAATCCACAAAATATAAACCAAAAAAGGAAAGATACAAACACGAAGTATCAACCAACTCTACTTAGTTATATGCCCATTCATATATCTAAGTAACCAATCTTAGTACGGCTCCAACCACAGAGCCCAAGAACAATCCAATCCACACAAGAAAGAAGTCAATCATACCAATGATAATTATTGAATGACAAGACCCAGCTCAAACAGGTATACTTCCCACAAAGAAGGGTGGATATGAATAGATGTAGTCTCTGAATCATCTCCTCTACCGAACCCATGCAGGATCCAAGTACAGAAGTTGTCGCTTCCTAATCCATGTACGATCTAAGTAGAGAAACCATCGCTGCCGAACCCACATAGGATCCAAGTACAGTCTTCATCACTACCGAACCCATGGAGGATCCATGTACAGTCTTCATCACTGCTGAACCCACGTAAGATCCAAGTACAGTCGTCATCAACGTCTAACCCACGGAGGATCCCAAAATAGTAGTCATAGAAGTCACAACCATCTCTAGGGTTCCTGCAAACAACATGCTCGATTTCAGGAGGGTCCGCTACTTGAGTAAAGGGGGTCAATACATCAACTATCACGAAGTCCAAAGTTGATGTATCCCAAATTTCTGTCTCGTCAAAAGGCACTCAACGTGACAGATGACAAGCCAATCGGACGCCTGGTCTGAGAGATATTTTCTTCTTCGTTTGAGGGGCCCGGTTGGAAATATGCTCGTTCTAAACCCGGCCATTTACCAAAGTTGACCAAAACTCCTTCGAGTATAGAAAAATGACGGTATCATCGAAAGGGTCCATGTTCCATAGATGGCATGTCGATAGGACATGCGGTCTTTATGTTATTCACGTTTCAGTGAATAATGGGCCCAACCCGTTTAGCTCTGTGGGTCAATGGATCGGGATGACCATTTTTGATTGGTCCGACCCTGTAGGTGTGTTAGACTATTCCTACGGAAAGCACATCATGGCCTGAAGGACACGGCCCGACCCAAAGGTGCACGGCCCGGTTCGGCGTGCCTCGGCTACCTCGGCCGACTCCCCAAGACGCTCAGCCTGAAGGCCGAGCGGTCCGAGGGGGCGCAGCCCACAGTCATTCTGAACCGGAGAAGCCATGCGGTGGCACCCTTCCAAAACTGGCCAACTAGGCCGGCCCACCTTCTGGAACAAGAGGCCCACAAGACGGGCCACGGTTCTTCCGTCCCGGCACCCTTCTCGCTCCACAGATCTGCTCCTCCCGGTCGGACGACAGGCAGCCGGTTTTCTAGCATGGTGCCCTCCTGGCGCCGCGACACCCCTTCACCCGGCCAGTCGATGGGTCAGTCGGTTCTTCCACCTAAGCGGCCTGTGAGGTGGGCTGTGGTTTCTTTTGCACAACCATTGTGATGGCTCCGAATTTCTCTGTCGCGTTCCCGGCACAACACGATGGTGTCGTACATCCTCCGCCTTTGGTTTCTGATTACAAAAATAATAATAAACAAGATCAAACGAGGAGTCATTGGGCCATGTTCATTCGAAATGTTCCCTCTTCATAATGTAATTGTAACACCCCGATCTTCCATGATACGCTTCTCATTCAATAATGCAATGGCTTGCATTGTACGCAACATCGAGTTCTAAAACACCGCGACTAATAAAAGTAGCTGTTATGAATAGTAATAACCAATTTTTAAAATTATAGAAATATTATATTTCAAAATGGACTTCATTTTTGGATTCGGAATATCAAAATTAGCCTATGTTGAATTTTTGGTATTTTTCTAAGAAACTCTAATTTTTTATGAATAGTGAAAAATACTTAAAAACAACTTTTTTAATCAAAATAATCTATAGTGATAAATTATACTATTTAGTGGTTTTAAAGTATAATTAGAATATATTTTTACCATTTTATCCAATGGGAGTCATTAGAATTAATTTAACATTGAAATTGGACATAAACAATTGCCAATCTTTTGATATAAATTGTTTCTTAAAAACACGCTATTTGTTGTGACAGCGGGAATTAATTATAAAATTAATTAATGAAACTTATATGTTTGGAATTTTGTAAAATAGACATCATTTTTGAATTTGTAATATCAATTATAGCTTAGGGAGAAATTTTGGCATTGTTCTGAAAAACTTCAATTTTTGATGAATAGTGAAACCACTAAGTGGTAGTTAAATAACTGATTTTTCGTTTAAATGAAATATTACCACTTCTGTGATTTTATTTTCAAAAATCCGACATACATGGTTGTCATTAAGAAGTAAAATGTGGTTCAATGAGATTAAAATAAATTTTTGGTGAATAGTAACTTTTAAGTTCTTCATCGTGATTAGAGGTAATTAGTGTAGTTTAAGGTAAAAATAATGTTTTAATAATATGAGATGAGCTTGAAACATGTCCTACTCCTATTGGATAATTCATGGCCGACCAAGACAACCCTTGGGTCAACTTGGGGACCCCATGGATCCACTTTAGTTGGAAAATGACATTAATATATATTTATTTAATGTTAAAATTAAATTGACACAAACATGAGTTGTTTTACTAAAACAGTTTTTAAGTGGGGTTACACAAGTCCAAATTTTGATTATAAATATTCATTAGAAAGATAAAAAGATTTACTACATCATAGTATTTTTTTTATAATTTTTAGACATTAAATAAATTAAATTATTTATGACATCATTATGATGCGGCGATGACCTCATTATTTAACGATTTAAATAAAATGAGAATATAATGCAAATTCCAGAGCATACACTTGTAAAAAGCTTATTGGATGAAGATATTTCGAACCCTTATCACCTTAACCACTAATTATATAAGTTTGGGACCTTTAGAATCCGAAAAGCATTGTGTAATAATGTATCATTTCAATCTTTCCAAAAGAGCCCCTCCTCTCCACTTATAAAAGGCCCCCACCTCTCCCACCTTATTCACACATTCAAGCCATTTGGCACAGCCAAAATCTGCCCAAATACTCTCCCAACATCCCTCTCTTACTATTAGAAGCCTAACTTTGGGCAGAACGCTTCCCAAGGAAGCCTTTGGCTCAAATAAAAAAGAGTTACCCGATTTTGAGGTAATGTCTTCTCTAATGTTGTTTTGTTTAATTTTTTCTTCTCCAACCCCCTAAACTCTTTTTATTAATTTATTTTGTAACAACAACAGTATCCTCAATATACTAGGATGTTGTTATAAGAAGGATTCAAGCTACACTTACACACACCTACATCTAATGGTTAAAGAACCTACGGTTTCTGTGGATGGCGAATTTCTGCCTCACGAAACGATGATTGTTCAACACTCATATAACACCTTCAAAGGTGGCCATTAAGATGTAAATATTTTTATATATGATATATAATATGTTTATGTTTTACTTATGCTTCTGTATTTCTAATTTATGGCATACTTTATGATTTCCATTATGGGTAAAACGCGATAATTTCATTTTAGGAAGTGCGGACTACCGCCCCCTCAATGTGATTTGAATCGTTAATGCCATATGTGGGATGTATAAAGGATGGAGTAAATGTTATTATACACAATATTATACTGGAATTATATTATACATTTATATCATTATGATTTCGTTCCATTAAATATGAAATTGAAATGAAAGTAGCGTTCATGCGTACGTACGGCTTACCGTCTCCATGAACGGTGCACTTCATTTCTTACCTGTAAATGTTACGTAATATTATAAATGAATGTATATACTGGATATATAAGATATATATGACATCTAAATCATGAATATAATTCTGGAGATAATGGATATTCTACCACATAAACAACTTGTAATTATAAGAAGTTTATTGTTGACTCAAGTACCAAAGATCGACAAAACGACCGTTATTAACTTAAATAATTACATAATGATCATATCATTGTAATAAGTGATATAATAAGGATAATGAAATTGAAAATGGTTCTTAATAAGGTATATATTAACTCTATTTTATTATTCATGAGGTTAAAGAACGGTTGAGTCAAGTCAGACACGAGGTAAGGGAACTTCTTAACCCAACTTCCATTCTTTGGGTTAATCTCATACTTTCAAATTATGTCATGATATTATTATGTCTTATTTTGTATTATTTATGTGTAAATATAGTGAATATACATAATATATCTATTTTATTTTAAAAAGGATCTTTGTAAGGACTTCTTCAAAATCTCCTTTCATTGAGGCATATTTGGTTTTATACACAAATTTCTTTTATACGGTGTATAAACCACTTTGACTTTTACGTTTATTCAAAAGGAATCTTTTTTATACGAAGCGTTTACTAAACGACAAAAGAAAATGTTTTTGTCGTATGTATGCGGCGACAATTACTTCTCCACCGCCGTGACCACTATTTGAGTTTCGGCTTCCTCTACAAGCCATACCCTTTTTTTGAAGAATAAATACCATGTTATACTTTTCTTTTATTTTGGTATTGAAAATGGTTTTGAAAGTGTTTTTATTATATCAATGTGTTGTATTGATATCTTGTGATTGAAGTGTGGAAATGTTATGTTTCCTTTATGCATGTTTTATGTGATACGATTATGTTATGGTTTATGAGATGTTTAAACCTGTTCATATGAGGAATGTATTGGACTTAATAAGTGACGGGTGGAGCCCGCTATAGCTCCTCGATGCATCGGTGGGTCTCATGAGACAACTAGACGTGGAATTGGCCGAGGCCCTTTCCCAATTTGATATATGGTTTTGGCCGAGGCCTTAATCATTTTAGATGTCTTGGCCGAGGCCTTGACAAAGTGTTTCAAAATGTCCGGCATTATACATTCCCTCATTATGAAAGTGGTTATTGATATTGCATGTGATTATTCGACCAGTAGAATATCCATGTGAAGAAGTGAATGGCATTATCTAATTTTACTTTTTCCATATTATGTTGATCTTCAAGTTTAAAAGGCTTTTGTTTTAGTTATACATTGCCTTAATTGTTAATGTTTATTTATGAAAGCTTCCGCTATATTGTTATCCTTAATGAGCATCTGAGCTCACCCCTTTCATTGTTTTAATATTATCCAGGATCTGAAGAAGTATTTTATGAATGACCTGCAGGGATAGTCAGAAGAGGATATGAGTGTGGACTATGAAGACTTTGTTATTAGTTTTTCTATTTATGATGTAATGTAACATTTATGAATGTATCTAGTGTTTTCAAGGCTACTAAACTAATCGGTCTTTCGAGACTTGATCTTTTATGATCATGCCAATGTTACGAAGTAATGCACCGACTCTGGGTAGCTGGGGTCGGGGCGTTACAGTTGGTATCAGAGGCAGTTTAGTACTAACCTTGGAAACTAGATTTAGATAAACTCTGATTAGAGCACATAGCCCAAAGATAGACTTTGAGGATTAGTATATAAGAACTTCCTAGAATTTTGTTATTGTAGATATTTTGTGAGTTTTCCGAGCAATACATCCCTATCTGGATACGAGCAAGTAGAGGCGGCTCTGGCACAAATGTACCTAGGGGTAAAACCCAAAAACACTGCTTTGAGCTAGACTCGAATGGGAACTGGTGCACGACAACGGGCCTTGCTGCACTCTTGGTTATGACACTCCCGGGGGATATGCTTAGGATAACTCTCATTTTCTTTACAAATCATTATGAAGGGTTTATGATTATATACTTCCTCAAAGAAAACATTTTTATGATTATGGATTATATCCATAAATAGTTCAATTTATGTTAAGTGTTTTATAAGTATGGGATTATGTATTTTGATTCATAAACTGATCTAGTTTATGCCGTTGTTTAGAAATGGCGCCTAGTGGACGAAATGGAATCTGTATCAATGCACGCACTCCATGTAGAGATTTCCCTCCTGCTCAAGATAATTATAGTGGGGCTGGTGATGCAACTGGTGCCGATCAGCTAATCACCATACTGGGACAACTTACTCAGGTTATGAATGATAACCTTACCCGTATGGAGCACCCTGATCCACAGCGTGGAGGATCAATGTTAGACCGCTTCATGAGGCAACAACCACCAACCTTCAATGGGAGTACAAATCCTATAGTAGCTGAGCAATGGATAAATTCCTTAGAGAAAATATTCCATACCTTGGGGTGTAGTGAAAGGGAGAAGGTTGTCATGGCAGTTTACCGCCTCACTGGAGATGTCGATCAGTGGTGGTCGCTGATTCAAAACACAAAAGAAGATGATGACGTATCGAATATGGAATGGAGGGAGTTCAAAGAGCTTTTCTTAGAAAAATACTTTCCTCTTGACCATCGAGCAGATATGGAAAGGCAATTTCTGAGTCTGAGGCAGAAGGAGGATGAGAATGTCGCAAAGTATGAGGCTAACTTTACAAGGTTAGCGAGGCATGATTCCGATTATATACGTAAACCAAGAAGTAATATTGATCGTTTCTTTGATGGGTTAAAACCATTTCTCCGTCGAGCTTTAGTATCACAAAAATTCTCATCATACGAAGATATTGTCTCATGTGCTATCAAGATAGAAAAAGAATTCTCTAAGTCTTATGACAACAAAGTAAAGCAAGAGAAGAAGAGAATGGTGGAACAAGAAATGGATAAAGGGAAAAAGGGAAAGAAGGATTTTCCATTATGCGATGGTTGTGGGAAGAATCACCCAGGTGCTTGCCTAAAAGGAATGGGAGTTTGTTATAAATGTGGAGAAAAAGGTCACTAGGTGCGTGATTGCAAGGGAAAGAAAGAGGCTATCAATGTTGAATGCTAAAATTGTAGAGAAATGGGTCATTATGCAAATGAATGTCCTAAGCGTCAAGGAAACTTACCTCAGAAAAGGCCAAGGAATCAAGGGCAATCTTATGCTGTGACTACAGTTGAAGCGGAATAATTATTGTATTTGTGTTTTTGGACTCAAGAACTAGATTATGGTTATAATAATAATGTGATATATATAAGGATTTTATTGTAGTACATGTTGTTTTCATTAAGGATTTAATATGATTAAGGTAATCATATTTTTAGTATGTGACAATAAGAGAAACTTTTCTTTGTTTGGGGAATCTGATGTTACAATTGATTTTGGAATTTAGAGACCTTTTAGAGAAAGTCTAGACGGAGGTATTTTGGATAACTATTAAGGTTGGAATGGATTAAGTTGAACCATGGATAGTATTGTTTAAGGTTAAATCATTTCTGAAGATTATTTTGGGAATATTATTATACTATAGTTTTAGGAAAAGGACAACCTGCAGGGTGGGGCATAACCCGTCGCGTCGGACAAAGATGCAGGAATCAAACCCACAATCATAGTGCGACAAGCCTTTTTTTCCTACCACTAGCCTACAGGAAGTCCCTGGTTATTACAAAATAATTTTACTAATCTAAATGGTATGTGTTAACATTTGGAACCTCATACAATTAGGATAAGTATAATATTTTTGAGTTTTATTATATTTTTGAGTGAAAGATGAGTTGAAGGTTGAAACTCTAATTGTCAAGAATAAATATATATATACCTATCTCTTATTCAATGAATAAATTAATTCTTAAACTTTAGTAAAGGGATATTAAAACAAAAAATGTGTTATCCTAATACCTTATGTCTTGTTGAACTGATGATATTTTAAATCAACATAGATTGAAGGCTTTGAGGCCCTCAATTTGAAAGTTGATTGTGATTGATGACCTCAATCACTCCCTACAAATATTTACGTTTTTCCTCCAATTATATGTCTCTAATTTCCACCAATGTTCTCCTTATCGAGATCATAATTTGGTGGTGACTTTCTTATTTTCATTTCCCTCTTATTAAGGCTAAATTTTATTAATCTTATTTCCGATGTGGGTTTTCCACAAAGGTATTTTCTCTTTTCAACCTGTTATTTTCAAAGAAAAATTTTCAAATTGAGAGGACACAATTTATTGAAGGAGGGGAGAATGTAACACCCCGAGCTTCCATGATACGCTTCTCATTCAATAATGCAATGACTTGCATTGTACGCAACTTCGAGTTCTAAAACACCGCGACTAATAAAAGTAGCCGTTATGAATAGTAATAACCACTTTTTAAAATTATAGAAATATTATATTTCAAAATGGACTTCATTTTTGGATTCAGAATATCGAAATTAGCCTATGTTGAATTTTTGGTATTTTTCTAAGAACTTCTAATTTTTTATGAATAGTGAAAAATACTTAAAAACAACTTTTTTAATAAAAATAATCTATAGTGATAAATTATACTATTTAGTGGTTTTAACGTATAATTAGAATATATTTTTAACATTTTATCCAATGGTGGTCATTATAATTAATTTAACATTGAAATTTCATATAAACAATTGCCAATCTTTTGATATAAATTGTTTCATAAAAACACGCTATTTGTTGTGACAACGGGAATTAATTAAAAAATTAATTAATGCAACTTATATGTTTGGAATTTTGTAAAATAGACATCATTTTTGAATTTGTAATATCAATTATAGCTTAGGGTGAAATTTTGGCATTGTTCTGAAAAACTTCCATTTTTGATGAACAGTGAAACCACTAAGTGGTAGTTAAATAACTGATTTTTCATTTAAATGAAATATTACCACTTCTGTGATTTTATTTTCAAAAATCCGACATACATGGTTTTCATTAAGAAGTAAAATGTGGTTTAATGAGATTACAATAAATTTTTGGTGAATAGTAACTTTTAAGTTCTTAATCGCGATTAGAGGTAATTAGTGTAGAATAAGGTAAAAATAATGTTTTAATAATATGAGATGATCTTGACACTTGTCCTAATCCTATTGTATGAGTCATGTCCGACCAATACAACCCATGGGTCAACTTGGGGACCCCATGGATCCACTTTAGTTGGGAAATGACATTAATATATATTTATTTAATGTTAAAATTAAATTGACACAAACATGAGTTGTTTTACTAAAACAGTTTTTAAGTGGGGTTACACAAGTCCAAATTTTGATTATAAATATTCATTAGAAATATAAAAAGTTTTCCTACATCATATTATTTTTGTTATAATTTTTAGACATTAAATAAATTAAATTATTTATGACATCATTATGATGCGGCGATGACCTCATTATTTAACGATTTAAATAAATTGAGAAGATAATGCAAAATCCAAGGCTTACACTTGTCCAAAACCTATTAGATGAAGATATTTCGAACCCTTATCACCTTAACCACGAATTATATAAGTGTGGGACCTTTAGAATCTGAAAAGCATTGTGTAATAAAGTATCATTTCAATCTTTCCAAAAGAGCCCCTCCTCTCCACTTATAAAAGGCCCCCACCTCTCCCACCTTATTCACACCTTCAAGCCATTTTCCTCGGCCAAAGTCTGCCCAAATACTCTCCCAACATCCCTCTCTTACTCCTAGAAGCCTCACTTTGGGCAGAACTCTTCCCAAGGAAGCCTTTGGCTTAAATAAAAAAGAGTTACCCGATTTTGAGGTAATGTCTTCTCTAATGTTGTTTTGTTTTATTTTTTCTTCTCCAACCCCCTAAACTCTTTTTATTAATTTCTTTTGTAACAACACCAGTATAATCAATATACTAGGATGTTGTTATAAGAAGTATTCGAGCTACACTTACACACACCTACATCTAATGGTTAAAGAACATACAGTTTCTGTGGATGGCGAATTTCTGCCTCACGAAACGATGATTGTTCAACACTCATATAACACCTTCCAAGGTGGCCATTAAGATGTAACTATTTTTATATATGATATATAATATTTTTATGTTTTACTTATGCTTCTGTATTTCTCATTTATGGCATACTTTATGATTTCCGTTATGGGTAAAACGCGATAATTTCATTTTAGGAAGTGTGGACTACCGCCCCCTCAAAGTGATTTGAATCGTCAATATGTGGGATGTATAAAGGAAGGAGTAAATGGTATTATACACTATATTATACTGGAATTATATTATACATTTATATCATTATTATTTCGTTCCATTAAATATGAAATTGAAATGAAATTAGCGTTCATGCTTACGTACAGCTCACCGTCTCCATGAACGGTGCATTTCATTTCTTACCTCTAAATGTTACGTAATATTATAAATGATTGTATATACTGGATATATAAGATATATATGACATCTAAATCATGAATATAATTATGGAGATAATGGATATTCTACCACATAAAAAACTTGTAATTATAAGAAGTTTATTATTGACTCAAGTACCAAAGATCGACAAAACAACCGTTATTAACTTAAATAATTACATAATGTTCATATCATTGTAATAAGTTATATAATAAGGATAATGAAATTGAAAATGGTTCTTAATAAGGTATATATTAACTCTAGTTTATTATTCAGGGGGTTAAAGAACGGTTGAGTCAAGTCAGACACGAGGTAAGGGAACTTCTTAACCCAACTTCCATTCTTTGGGTTAATCTCCTACTTTCAAATTATGTCATTATATTATTATGTCTTATTTTGTATTATTTATGTGTACCTATAGTGAATATACATAATATATCTATTTTATTTTAAAAAGGATCTTTGTAAGGACTTCGTCTCAATCTCCTTTCATTGAGGCATATTTGGTTTTATACACAAATTTCTTTTATACGGTGTATAAACCACTTTGACTTTTACGTTTATTCAAAAGGAATCTTTCTTATACGAAGCGTTTACTAAACGAAAAAAGGGAATGTTTTTGTCGTATGTATGCGACGACAATGACTTCTCTGCCGCCGTGACCACTATTTTAGTTTCGGCTTCCTCTACAAGCCATACCCTTTTTTTGAAGAATAAATACCATGTTATACTTTTCTTTTATTTTGGTATTGAAAATGGTTTTGAAAGCATTTTTATTATATCAATGTGTTGTATTGATATCTTGTGATTGAAATGTGGGAATGTTATGTTTCCTTTATGCATGTTTTATGTGATACGATTTTGTTATGGTTTATGAGATGTTTAAACCTGTTCATATGAGGAATGTATTGGACTTAATAAGTGACGGGTGGAGCCCGCTATAGCTCCTCGATGCATCGGTAGGTCTCATGAGACAACTAGACATAGAATTGGCCAAAGCCCTTTCCCAATTTGATTTATGGTTTTGGCCGAGGCCTTAATCATTTTAGACGTCTTGGCTGAGGCCTTGACAAAGTGTTTCAGAATGTCCGGCATTATACATTCCCTCATTATGAAAGTGGTTATTGATATTGCATGTGATTATTCGACCAGTAGAATATCCATGTGAAGAAGTGAATGGCATTATCTCATTTTACTTTTGCCATATTATGTTGAAGTTCAAGTTTAAAAGGCTTTTGTTTTAGTTATACATTGCCTTAATTGTTAATGTTTATTTATGAAAGCTTCTGCTGTATTGTTATCCTTACTGAGCATCTGAGATCACCCCTTTCATTGTTTTAATATTATCCAGGATGTGAATAAGTATTTTATGAATGACCTTCAGGGATAGTCAGAAGAGGATATGAGTGTGGACTATGAAGACTTTATTATTAGTTTTTCACTTTATGATGTAATGTAGCATTTATGAATGTATCTAGTGTTTCCAAGGCTACTAAACTAATCGGTATTTCGAGACTTTATCTTTTGTGATCATGCCAATGTTACGAAGTAATGCACCGACTCTGGGTAGCTGGGGTTGGGGCGTTACAGTGATAGCAATAGTTTGGACAAACAAGATAGTCATCAATAATCAAGGAACAATTTTAATCCATTAAAATTTAACTTACTTCCCTACATCAATAATTGATGTCATATGTCAGCGCTGTGGAAGAAGGAATCGCGAGGTGAGGATTTGTAGACGTCATCAGAGAGCATCCGAGGAGAAAGCAACACCTCCTCACATGTCACAGAGAAGAGAATGGAGGGTGTGTCATCGTTCATCATGGAACTGATGTTCTTCGTTGAAGAGACGTTGTTCTTCGTCGAGAGAGGAGTTATCTTCTTCTTTACACATGTGTTCTCTCAAATCTTCCCCAACCCATCATGTTCCAAAACAAAATAATAGGCTTCCACTATTATTTTCTTAACACAAGCAATTATAATTTCAAAATTCAAACCACTCCATTAATTAATTTAAGAGGGTGAATACTTTAATTATCATTTGTTGTCATTAATTAAAGAGGGAGAGTGAGGGAGAAGAAGAGTCCACAATTAAGAGGAGTTTACGAATTAAAGAAGGGGGGTTCAAGGTGTTTAGGGGGAGCTGAATGGTTGGGGATCATGGGGGCCCCACCTATCTTATATCCACACAAGGGAAGTTGGGTGGGTTTGGGACCCACAAAAAGCATCCCATGGTAGGAATTAACTTCCTTAGATATAAAATAAAATTGTATAAACAATTTATTTAATTCTTAATTAAACCCGAAATAATAATTCTCAACCCTCTTAAAACGAAACTGCGGTAAAGTTCCACATAAAAAATTACCGGAGCTGCATGTTCATCAGTGCCATCGATTTTCAATTCAGTGCACCTGTTCAAAAGATAGAAAAATCCACTCATTCGTTTACTTAATGTACCCGAGATAAAATTTGGAAATTGATTATTGGAACCCCAAGTCTCGGAATCAAGTTATATCAGAAGCCACATTCTCGTAATATTCCCAAGTATTTAAGAAAAAAATCCTATAAATTTCTGGGTCTTTAAATTACTCCCACCTCAGGGATTTACGTTCCTGTATAGCTATAACATAAACTAGGGGAACAAATGAGTGTACTGAGAATGCATCTGAGCCTCCCACTCCCATACGCTCTCCTGGAGGTTCCTGTGCTTCAAATGAATGCACACCAGAGGAATATACAGTCCATGTAGGACCCACACATGTCGATCCTCGATCTCCACTGGGACCTCTGGGAATATATCACATCATCAATGTCTAGCTCCTCATTATCAATGATGTGGGTTAGGTCACACACGTATCTTCTCAGCTGAGATATGTGGAAGACGTCATGCACCCGGTGCAACTGAGGTGGAAGGGCCAGGCGGTAAGCCACCTCACCTACTCTACTGAGGACGTAGAAAGGCCCGATAAAGCGTGGATATTACTTTCTACTACAGAAAAATCTGTGTAATACATGTCGAGGTGAGGCTCATATGAAAACATGGTCGCTATCTTCAAACTCTAGTGGTATTCGTCTCCTATCAACATAGGACTTCTATCTGCTCTGTGTTGTCCTCATATGATCCTGGATGATCTGCAGCTTCTCCATCGTAGCTTGAACCATCTCTGGCCCAACAAGTACTGAATCCCTAGGTTCAGTCCAGCACAGAGGTGATCTGCAAGGTTGGTCGTACCGTGCATCGTATGGTGTCATCCCGATGGTGGAGTGGTAGCTGTTGTTGTGTGAAAACTTTACCAAGGGTAGGTGATCCTCCCAACTGCGACCCAAGTCATGGAAACATGCATACAGCATGCCCTCGAGAGTCTAAATGGTCCTCTCCCTCTGGCAATCCATCTGAGGATGAATAGCAGTGCCCAGGCAGAGCCGCGTCCCAAATGCCTCCTGAAACCCCTTCCAAAGTCGGGATGTAAAGTGAGCATCTCGATCGGAGACGATAGACGATGGAACTGCATGATGCCATACAATCTCCTGAACATAAAGGCATACAAAGATCTCTACTGATCCTTGCTCTCTGATCGGATGGAAGTGGGACAACTTGATGAGTCGTTCGACGATCACCCAAATAGAGTCGTGTCCCCTGGATGTTCATGGAACCCCTGTCACGAAATCCAAGGATATCCCATCCCACTTCCACCCCGGAACCTCTAAGGTTTTACCTTTCCTACTGGTACCTGGTTCTCTTCCTTCACTTTCTGGCAAGTGAGGCATCATGAAACAAACTCTGTTACAACCTTCTTCATACCTGGAAACCAGTGCTGTCGTCCGATGTCCTGGTACAACTTCGCCACTCTTGGATGTACCGCTAGAGGGGATGTCTAAAACTCCCTGACCACTTACTCTTATAGTGAAACTGGTACCATGGTATGTCCCCTGAAAAGAATGATGTGTACCCCTCATTCAGAAAATCCATCAGGCGCCTGCCCTGTGGAAATCTGATCACATCGCATCTCACTGTCAACGTTCCCATGTTGTGCCTCTCTGACCCGCTGAAGTAGTGGAGGAGTGACTGTGAGGGACTGTAGAAAGGTTTCCCCATCTCTATCCATGAAGGATATCGATAAAGTGGATAACTGCTCTGTCGCCTCTCTATGTAGCTGAATGCCTGATCTTCAACTGAGAGCATTATCCACAACTTTCCCCTTCCCAGTAGTATAGACTAGCTCAAAGTCATAGTCCTGGATGAACTCTAGCCTTTGTCGATGTCTCAGGATTAGGTCCTTCTGCAAGAATAGGTACCTGAAAATCTGGTGATCAGAGTAAAATGTAAAGCTCTCGCCCATCAGATAGTTCCGCCACATCTTCAAGGCAAAGACCACTGATGCTAACTCCAGGTCATGGGTAGCATAGTTCTGCTCATGATGCCTCAACTGTCATGAACCATATGCGATCACTGCCTGATCATGCATCAGGGCACACCCGAGTCTGGTCCCTGATGCTTCACAGTAAACTACGTACCATATGCCCTTCACTGGTAGCCTCAATATGGGAACACTGGTCAAACTCTGCCTCAGCTCCTGGAAGCTCTGCTGGAATCTATCTGGCCACATGAATGGTTTCCCATTCTTCGTCAAATATGAAAGTGCTGCTGCAACTCTGGAGAAGTCTGTAACAAATCTCCAGTAGTACCCAGCCAGGCCTAGGAAACTCCTCAACTCCATCAAGCTCCTAGGTGGCTCTGAAGCATGTACTGCCTCAATCTTTGCAGGATCCACTGCAACTTCTGCCTCCGAGATGACATGCCCCAAGAAGTAAACCTCTGTTGTAACACCTCAACCCTAGTTACTCAGAGTCTGTGCATTATTACGTATCATTGGAATGATCACAAAGGATCAAGTCTCGAAATACCGATTATTTTAGAATTCTTGGAAACACTAGATATATTCATAAGTCTTAAATTACATCATAAGGTAAAGAAACTACAACAACATCTTGTCATCATGTCCCTTCATACTATCCATACAGGTCATTCATAAATTAATTCATCACATCTTGGAAAAAAAACATTGAAAGGGGTGAGCTCAGATGCTCAGTAAAGATAACAATATAGCATAAGCTTTCATAGATAAGCACAAACACGTAAAGCAATTTATAACTAAAACAAAAGTCTTTTAATGTTCAACTTCTGCATAATATAGCAAAGATAAAATGAAATAATTCCATTTAATTATTCACATGGATATTCTACTAGTCGAAAAATTACATGTAACATCATTAACCACTTTCATAATGATGGAATGCATAATGCCAGACTATCATAACCACATAGCCAAGGCCTCATGCAAAGACTACAAATATGATTTTGCCAAGGCCTTGTGACAAGACACTAGTTTGTCTCATGAGACCTATCGATGTATCAAGGAACTATAGCGGGCACCACCTATCACTTACTATGTACAATGCATTCCACATATGAAAATTTGTAAACATAACATAAATATTTACATTAAAACTAGCATACAAAATTTCAATACTTTATCCACAAACCATGAATGGTATAAAAATAGCACATCCACAGTTAGACATAACTCATTCGATACAATTTGGAAGATTGTATTGTATCATAATAACCTCAATAGAGAATGATGAAGGATATTGACATAGATGAAAATAATCATCAAAACAATTAGAGTGAAATATCCCCCTTTTTCTTGAAATCATTTAAAAGTCACACTATTTTTCAACAATCCGTTTAAAATAAATTTTAGAATCAAAGTTCCCCATACCACTTTCAATGTTTCAAAAAGGAATTTTGATTTTAAAACTTTAATTTCCATATAAATAAATCCTTATAACCATTTTTAAAACATGGACATTAATGAGAAAGATTTAGAATAATCACTCTTTAAAACATTTTAAAATGACATTTTAGTTATAGTTCTTAACCAAAAGAGAGACACTTGAATAAAAATAATTGAGGAAATAAAAACATTGTAATATAATGAGAATAAAAAGATTCATGATATATTATGTCAAAGTACATTATATACACCATATAAAAGTGATTTGGTGTATAACAATAAAGGAGTCTCAATTGAATGTAAATTGATATGAAATCTCTTATAAAGTATGTATCCTTAGGTTAAGGATAAATCAATGACATAAATATGTGTGACAAATATAAATACACTGAATATGATTGGATATTTAGTGTAAAACAATCAATGGAAATTCACACATATTCTTGTAAAAACAACACCAATGAATTGGATATTTATCTCAACAAATCGAGATTGATTAAAAATTACTCTTATCAAGTACATACCGATGATTTGAGAATTTTATAATGGAGTGATTATGTGTATAAAAAGTATATACACATAAATGGGAGTGTAAATTATGACATAATCAATGAATAGTGATTCCACACATAATCTTGGTGTAAAATAATCAATTAAGCATGCGTAAAGCCGAATGAGTGGAAATTAAAATTTCAAATTCCCCTATTGATTTGGTAACATAAAAAACATACACCCATGAAAGAGGGATCATACAATTATGATGTAAATATACATGAATTAAATTATATAAAACAATGAATACAAACATGGGCAGTACACAAACCACATGTAATAAATAAGTGGTGAATAATGGAATTCTCAAGGAATTAAAAGTGATATATGAAACCCCTTACATTGTACTTTTCCGTTGGTAAATGGTAGGTTAACCTCCTGTATAATGGTGAAATAATTGTTATTTTATTATAAAGTAATTATATACATTAATATGATATCATATATGACTTTTTAACATTGATTTGTTAATAATATCTTAGAATTATCATCGTTTCGGGTGTTAACGGGTTCATTTTCCTTTATATTATTTTTTATTTCAGTCATATTTGTTAATAATGGGATGTATATTATTCATATCCAGAATGATATCAAATTTTAAAACATTATTTTTAATCATTAAATTAGAATTAGTCTTGAATGGATGCGATGGACAATGAATCGCATCGCGTTCGTGGAGACGGTAGTCCGTACTTATGCACGAGCGACAATATAATTCTATTGATATTAAAATAATAATTAATTTGATTTTATATCATATATAAAGAATCATTATCATGATATATTTATTATTTACATGATTTAAACATCATTATTATACCCAACCAAATAATAATTTTTTGAATAACAATTACACCACGACGTGGAGACGGAAAGCCGTACATACGTACGTATGGTGACATGTCATTAAAAGGATGGATAGAATACTTAAATATGGTTGTAACATGTTTATAATAATATCAAATTATATATAATATACTGGAGTTATTATTTTAGTATGGTAATAACAAAGAAAGTCAAAGTGGAATAAGAAAGGAACTTGAAAAAGGGTGGTGAAATCATTACCTCTTCTTCGGGTTATTCCTTTTGATTTGATCAAAAGGACTCCTTATGATGGAATTATGACTAATGGAAGCACTATAGGATGAAGTGAGGGAAGATGATAGAATATTATGGTAGGGGTTTACGGAACCAAAATTCTTTGAAGGTGTCAATTAATGAGAAGGGGGAGTTCCCTTTTATAAGAGGGGTGAGGGTCACCTTCGAAAAAGCTTGAAATATTATTTTATAATAAATTCATATTCGGTTTATAATGGATCTAAAGTTAATTATTTAAAGTCTAATGTGGGGATTGGTAAAAACCCACTCAAATAATAGTATTTATACAGGTTTGTCTTACTATATTAACCTTATCATTAAGTATTAAATCTTAGTTAATTAGTTTCACTTTTACAATGTATGTTTGTATTTTTATATTATATGGTTAATAAACATACTATATACATCCAAGAGACCTCCAAGTGGCCCATTAATGATACACCTATCATTATATATGTCTCTTGGCCGAACCATATATTTTTATCAATTTAATATCAATTAATAATATAATATTTGTTTCAAAAACTCTTTTATGTCAATTTTGACACTATTCAATAATTGTGTTTTGTATAAGTAATAACAGAATGATTACTTAGAATAAAGATAATTAAATCAATCCTAAAAAGTTATATTAGACTATAATATTATTTTTATTTTTAAAAAGTCTCAAATTACATTTATTTGGGTATTTATAATATCAATTATTATAATTTTTCATTAATTACGTAATTACTACATCACCATTGTGTCATAAATAAATTAAATTATTTAATATCTAAATAATATAAATAAAATACAATTATGTATTAAATCATTTTCACTTTCTAATGAATATTTATAGTCTAAAATCCAACATGTATATCCCTATATAAAAATTATTTTTCAAAAATATATTTTCTTATGTCATTTTTGTAATTATTTTAACTTAATTTAAATAAAGTGTCATTATCACCTACAAGTGGCTCCATGGGGCCCCAAAATAATCCCAAAGTTTCCCATGGTCGGACATGTATCCAAAAATAAGTTTAAGACACGTTTTAGGTTAATTTAGTATTATTAAAATATTATATGTTATCCCTTTTTTACCAGATTTACACTTTAACCATGGTAAATAAAATATTTACCGAACTAATTATTCAAAATGTCTAAAAATAAAAGTTACCTATTTACAAAATTTGGAAATCATGATTCCAAATATTGAATCCATTTTTCCAAATTCAAAATACATAAGTCGAAGAAATTAATTTTAAATTAATCCACGTTGTTAAAACAAAAAGTGTTTTTTAAGAGATAATAACTATCTAAAGATTGGCACTTGTTTATGTCTGGTTTAATTGTGAAATTATGTCCAATGAAAAACATTGAGTTAAATGGTAAAAATATATTCTAAATATAATTTAAAACCACTCAAATTCATAATTAATCAATATTAATTATTTCGATTAAAAGGGTAGTCTTTAATTAAAATTTATTAATATTGACTATTCATTAAAATATGAATGTTATCTGAAAAGTAAAAACATTTCACCCTAGGTTAATTTTGATATTCCAAATCCAAAAATTAAATCCATTTTGAGATATAAAATTTATAAAATTTCAAAAAGTGGGTATTACTATTCGTAACGGCTACTTTGATTGGTCGAGGTGTGTTAGAACACGAAGATGCGTACAACACACGCTACTGTATTAATCAAAGAGAAGTGTACTGTGGAAGCATCGGGTGTTAAATTCTCCCCTCCTTCAATAAATTGCATCCTTTCAATTTTTAAAATTGTGCATTAGAATATAATGGAAATTCCCACATCGGAAAAAGATTCAATAAATCTATCACTTTAAAAGAAAGAATGAGAAGTACAAAGGACACCCGTGATAATCTATACTAGGATTCCATGTAGAAAAACATGGATAAGGATGATAAAATAAGTCTCAAGTTCTGATGAAGAGGGATAGAAAACATGATCAAGAGAAAGTTAACAATAAAAAAACCACAAACTTGTCATGGGACAAACGGTCATTAGTTTCGTAGTAGGAAAAGTAAATGGAAAATATTTTTATAATAATTTTTTTAAGATACATTAAATAAAGATGAATAATTCATTTTTGCGATTGACTACGAACATAAAGAGATATACTTTTTTTTGTAAAGTTTCGTTCTTTAATAAATTCTTACTACTAACACATTTTTAAACGATGAGTATTCAAGAAGACTTGGTCACACTAGAAGAGATAGAATAAACTTTTTATAGAATCACATGATCCACGATGGAGAAACTATATATTTACCTTGTCTTTAGAGATTAATCAAAACCAAAATGGTTGCAAAATATTCTTATGATCCCCCAAAAGGATATGTCATTAGAGAGAGAAACATTAATCATAATTTGTAAAACTAAACCAACAATACCCTAAAGATAAATAAATAGAATTCAATAAAGAATTGTCCGTAAAATCCTTTAATAAAATACAAAATAATATTGAAACTCAAAACTAAGAAGAATTTGGTAATGTAGTCTTCCATGTAAAATGGTATCTTCAAATGACATCAATTAATCTTAAAGTCACATACTTAAAAGTAATTAACCTAATCCAATATTCTCTATTATAGGTTAATCATTTCCATAAATAACCCAAATCAATATAAATCCACAATAAAAACATAGATAAATATCCACTATTACTCCTCAAATAAAATCCCATAGTATTCAATTTTCCTTGGGCATATAGTGTCCCCAACAAAGTGATCATCTTCCAAAATAACATTTATCACTTAATCACCAAATCATTTTCCTGTACTAATGGTATTCACATGATAAGAAAAAGATCCCAAATCAAATTATTATTGATAAATAAAATCATTTAACTAAAAATAACAGTCACATTAACCAGGGACTTCACATAGTCCATTGGTAGGTGATAAATCTCAATCTCACTTTGGTTGTGGGTTCGATTCCCACAGCTTTGTCTGACGCGACGGTTTGTCACACGGTCTGCGTGTTGTCATTTTTTAAAAACTATATTTTACAACATTACCAAAATGAGATAAATTTCTCAAAATAACCATAACATAATTTAACCACAAATGTTATCTCATACCTTGAATTTTCATCCCAAATTATAATGACATGTAATTTCCTCAAACCCAATGATAATATAAAATCAAATTGTTATTTATAACTATATACAGAATAGAAAAGATAAATCTTCATAAAATATCATTCCCACATGGAAAATTTTAGGGTTATAAATACAAGAGAAAATTATTCCAAAGTAAACCCATCAACAAGGAGCACTAATACTTTTTAAACATTTCTCCAACCATTTATTTCCACATATCTTCTTCTTTGACCAAGAAAATATACTATGGAATAGGGCATTCACTCGGGTAATGGTCAGGTCCCCTACATTTATGGAAAATGACTGTAAATGGTTTCTTGGGACAATTTTTATCTTCTTCCATAGTACTCTTAATTTTTTCGGCAATTCTTTACTTTATGTCCTTCCTTCCCGCACATAAAGCATTTCTTTGTTCCATAGAGACACTATCCTGGGTGTATCCTTCCACATTTCCTGCATGATAGAAATTGAGGATTCATTTCTCCATGTTCTCCACTGCTGGAGCTCTTATCATTCATCACCTTCCTCTTCTTTGTTGAGTCATTGAATTGGTTAATATATATATTGTTGATCATATTTTTGGAAAATCTATTTGGCATGAAGATGTTATATTTTACGCCTATCAACATTCCATTTTGTTTCTCATTGATATCATTGTTCCCACCTTGTACATTATTCACAAAGTCACTATGAATTCCTAGGAATCTAGCCATTGTCTAAAAACAGAAAGCATTGTGTGAGTAACAATAGTCATAAAATCATTTAGAGAATATCATGTCACCATATTCTCAATTTGAAACACATTAGGATTAATCAATGTCATTTACTCTCATCATATATATAATACTTCAAATCTGTTTTTAAATAAAATGTAAATTATCCTAAGCATATCCCCCGAGAGTGTCGTAACCATGAGTGAAGCAAGGCCCATTGTCGTGAACCAGTTCCCGTTCGAGTCTAGCGCAAAGTGGTGCTTTCAGGTTTTAACCCTAGGTACATCTATGCCAGAGCCGCCTCTACCTGCTCATATCCTGACAGAGATGTATTTCTCAAAAAACTAACAAAATCTCTACAGTACCAAAATTCTAGGAAGTTCTTCTATACTAATCCTCAACGTCCATCTTAGGTCTATGTGCTCTAATTAGATTTTATCTAAATCTAGATTCCAAGGTTTGTACTAAACATCCTCTCATACCAACTGTAACGCCCCGAACCCAGTTACCCAGAGTCAGTGCATTATTACGTATCATTGGGATGATCACAAAGGATCAAGTCTCGAACGACCAATTATTTTTGTAGTCTTGGAAACACTAGATATATTCATAAGTCTTACATTACATCATAAGGTAAAAAAAATACAACAACATCTTGTCTTCATATCCCCTCATACTATCCCTTCAGGTCACTCATAAATTAATTCATCCAATCCTAGGAAAAACAAAACATTTAAAGGGGTGAGCTCAGATGCTCAGTAAGGATAACAATATAGCAGAAGCTTTCAAGGATAAGCATAAACACTTAAAGCAATTTATAACTAAAACAAAAGCCTTTTAAACTCCAACTTTAGCATAATAAAGAAAATATAAAATGAAATAATGACATTTACTTATTCACATGGATATTCTACTAGTCGAACAATCAAATGCAATATCAATAACCACTTTCATAATGATGGAATGTGTAATGCCAGACTATCATAACCACATAGCAAAGGCCTCATTCCAAGACTACAAATAAGATTTTTCCAAGGCCTTGTGTCAAGACAATAGTTTATCTCATGAGACCTATCGATGCATCAAGAAGCTATAGTAGGCTCTACCCATCACTTACTATGTCCAATGCATTCATCATATGAAAAGTTTTAAACATAACATTATCATTTGTCTTAAAACTAGCATACAAAATGTCAGTAATTTATCAACAAACCATGAATGGTATAAAAATATCACATCCACAGTCAAGCATATCTCATTATATACAATATGGAAGAATGTATTGTATCATAATAACCTCAATAGATAATGATGAAGGATATTAACATAGATGAAAATAATCATCAAATCAATTAGATTGAAATATACCCCTTTTTCTTGAAATCATTTAAAAGTCACACTATTTTTATAGAATCCATTTAAAATAGATTTTAGAATCAAAGTGTCCCATACCACTTTGAAACATTTAAAAGGAATATTGATTTGAAAACTTTAACATCCATATAAATAAATCCTTAAAAGCATTTTTAAGACATGGACATTAATGAGAAAGATTTAGAATAATCAATCTTTAAAACATTTTAAAATTTCATTTTAGTTATAGTTCCTACCCAAAATGGAGACACATGAATAAAAATAATTGAGGAAATAAAATTTTTGTAATATCATAAAAATAAAGGTATTCAGGATATATTATGTCAAAGTACATTATATACACCATATAAAAGTTATTTGGTGTATAACAATAAAGGAGTCTCAATGGAATGTAAATTGAGATGAAATCTCTCATAAAGGTTGTATCCATAGATTAAGGATAAATCAACGACATAATTATGTGTTACAAAAATAAATACACTAAATATGATTGGATATTTAGTATAAAACCATAAATGGACATTCACACATATTCTTGTAAAAACAACACCAATGAATTGGGTGTTTATCTCAACAAATCGAGATTGAGTAAAAATTAATCTTATCAAGTACATACTGATGGCTTGAGAATTAATTAATGGAGTGATTATGTGTATAAAAAGTATATCCACATAAAGGGGAGTGGAAATTATGACATAATCAAATGAATAATGATTCCACACAAAATCATGGAGTAAAATAATCAATGATGTATGTGTAAAGCCGAATGAGTGGAAATTGAAATTTCAAATTCCCTTATTGATTTGGTAACATAAAAAACATACACCCATGAAAGAAGGATCATACAATGATGACGTAAATATATATGAATTAAATTATATTACACAATGAATACAAACATGGGCAGTACACACATCACAAGTAATAAATAAGTGGTGAACAATGGAATTCTCACAGAATTAAACGTGAGATAAGAAACCCCTTACTTTTTACTTTTTCCTTGGTAGAGGGTGGGATAACCACCTTTATAATGGTGAAATAATGTTTATTGAATTATAAAAGAATCATATTCATTAATATGATATCATATATGATATTTTAACATTGATTTGTTAATAATATCTTAGAATTATCGTCGTTTTGGGTGTTAACGGGTTCATTTTACATTATATTCTTTGTTATTTGAGTCATATTTGTTATTAATGGGATGTAGGTTATTCATATCCAGAATGATATCAAATGTTTAAACATTATTTTTAATCATTAAATGATAATAAGTCTTGAATGGATACGGTGGACAATGAATCGCATCGCGTTCGTGGAGAAGGTAGTCCGTACGTACGTACAAGCAACAATATCATTCTATTGATATTAAAATAATATTTAATTTGATTTTATATCATATATACAGAATCATTATTATGTTATATTTATTATTTACATGAATTACACATCATTATTATACCCATCCAAATAATAATGTTTTGAATAAAAATTACACCTAGACGTGGAGACAGTTAGCCGTGCGTACGCACATATGGGGACATGTAATTCAATGGATGGATAGAATATGTAAATATGGTTGTTCCATGATTATAATAACATAAAAGTATATATAATATACAGGAGTTATTATTTTAGTATGGTAATAACAAAGAAAGAAGAAGTGGATGATGAAAGGAATTTGAAAAACGGTGGGGAAATCATTACCTCTTTTTCGGGTTCTTCCTTTTGATTTGATCAAAAGGGAACCATAGGTTGATTTTCTGACTAAATTAAGGCCTCTAGTATTAAGTGAGGGACGTTTATAGAGTATTTGAGAAGGATTTGGCTGAACCAAAAGACTTTGAAGGTGTGAATTAATGATAAGGGGGAGTGCCTTTTTATAAGAGGGGTGACCGGAACCTTTGGAAAATCTAGAAATATTATTTTATAATAAATTCATATTCGGTTTATAATGGCTCTAAAGTAGATTATTTAAATTTTAAGGTGGGTATAGGTCAAAAAACACTCAACCAATAGGATTTAGATAGGTTGAGGTTACTATATTACCGTATCATTAAATATTAACTCTTAGTTAATTAGTTTCACATTTACAATGTCTCTTTGTATTATTATATTATATGGTTAATAAACATACTATATACATCCAATAGACCACTATGTGGTCCATAAATGATACCCCTATCATCATATAGGTCTCGTGGCCAAACCTTAGATATTTAGTAATTTAATATCAATTAATAATATTATATGTTTTTTAAAAACTCTTTTATGTCAATTTTGAAACTATTAAATAATTGATTTTTGTTAAAATAATAAAAGAATTATTACGTCGAATAAAGATAATTAAATCCATTCTAACATGCCATATTTACCTATAAAATTATTGGTATTTATATAAAGTCTCAAATTAAATTAATTTGGGCATTTATAATATCTATTATTCTAATTTTTCATTAATTAGGTAATTACTACATCACGATTGTGTCATAACTAAATTATATTATTTAATATCTAAATAATATAAATAAAATATAATTATGTAGGAAATCTTTTTATCTTTCTAATGAATATTTATAGTCTAAAATAAAACATATATAACCCTATGTAAAAATTATTTTTCTAAAATATATATGCTTATGTCATTTTTGTATTAATTTTAACTTAATTAAAACAAAGTGTCATTATCACTTACAAGTGGCTCCATGGGGTCCCAAAATCATCCCAAATATGTACATGGTCGTACATGTATCCCCCAATAAGGTTAGTACACGTTTTAGGGTAATTAAGTATTATTATAATATTATTTGTTAACCCTTATTTATCGGATTATCCTTTAACCATTGTAAATAAAATATTTACCGAAGTAATTATTCAAAATGTCTGAAAATAAAGGTTTCCTGTTTATAAAATTTGGAAATCATGATTCCAAATATGGAATCCATTTTTCCAAATTCAGAACACAGAATTGGAAAAAATTAATTTAAAATTAATTTCCGTTGTTAATACAAAAATCGGGGTTTTAAGATATCATAACTATCAAAAGATTGGCACTTGTTTATGTTTGGTTTAATTGTCAAATTATGTCCAATGAAAAACATTTAATTAAATGGTAAAAATATATTTTAAATATAATTTAAAACCACTCAAATTCATAATTTATCAATATTATTTATTTTGATTAAAAAAATGTTTTTTTAATTAAAATTTTGTAATTTTCACTATTCATCAAAATATGAAAGTTATCCGAAAAGTACCAAAATTTCACCATAGGATAATTTCGATATTCTGAATCCAAAAATGAAGTCCATTTTGAAGTATAATATTTATAAAATTTCAAAAAGTGGGTATTTCTATTCACAACGACTACTTTGATTGGTCGAAGTGTGTTAAAACTCGAAGTTGCGTAAAACACACGCTACTGTATTAATCAAAGAGAAACGTACCGTGGAATCCTGGGTGGTTACATCTCAAATCCAGAACTAGCTCTTCAAGAGCATACCATAAATATGGTTCTCTTGTAGTGTGTCAAGTAAAACCTGCAATTCGTAGGCGTGCTCCTCCCCTGTAGTCGAGTAAATCAGTATGTCGTCGATGAAGACCATGAAAAAATGATCAAGGTAAGTCTAGAAGATCATGTTCATGAGACTCATGAAAACTGCTGGTGCGTTAGTTATTCCAAAGGTCATAACCACGTACTCGTAGTGTCCATATCAACACCGGAAGGCCGTCTTATGCACATTATTGTCTCGAAATCTGAGTTGATGATAGCCTGACCTGAGTTCTCCATTTGAGAACCATTGTACTCTATTAGGCTGATCAAAGAGGTCACCAATCTTTGAGAGTGGGTACTTTTTCTTCACGGTCTCCTGATTCAGGCGACAGTAGTCAAGACATTTTTGAAAGCTCCCATCCACCTTCTTGGTGAAAAAAATCGCAGAAGGCCAGGGTGAAACACTAGGTCAGATGAATCCCTTTCCCTGCAAGTCCCCCAGCTGTACCCGCAGCTCATGAAGAGCGGCGGGAGCCATCCGATATGATGAAGTAGATATCGGTGCTGTATTGGGGTACTTGTCAATGTAGAAATCTACCTCTCTATGGGGAGGTAGTCCTGGAATATAGTCATGAAAAACATTCGAATACTGATCCACCACAACATGACAAATCAGACATCGCAGATCAACCGCTCCTAGGATGAGACTAGCCAACTGATGTGTGATCGGTTTCCCTCTCCTCTGCGTAAGTCCTTCCTGTGCTGTAAAGGCTCCCTTCTCGACAGTGATGGTGAACCTACTCCCATCTATGTGGAAACACTGCACTTTGCGCCTAATACAGTCGATCTGGGCAAGGAATGTAGATTACCACTCTATACTCAAGATGACGTCGTAGGGCCTGGACGCCACAAGAAGAAGATACCAGCAAAAGGTTTGCCATCCTACAGTAATGTCACACTGCCAGCACTAGTGCGTAATCATCGAGTCTACTTTCATAGGAGTATCTAGCCGTAATGATCGAGCCAATGGCTCTATCGGAATCTCTGAGATCCAATGAAGGGCATCTACAATAAAATAATGACTTACTCCACTGTCTATAATAACTGCAGCAAGGGTGGAGTAGACAAATATAGTTCCTCAAATCATCTCAGGTGCATTGTGGTCGTGGGCCTCGACTAGCTAGAGCTGATCCAGCCCTTGTCATCCTGCTCCCTATGGTCTGGGTGGTCCTCCTTGTGGTGGTGGTGGTAGAGCCTCAATGCGTCGTCCACCACCCACTGCTCGGCCAGATCATCTGCCACATCCTCCTGCTCCCTCCGGACCACCACGGTCGAACCTCTGCCTCTTCCAGGGAGTCCCTCTACTATCTTCTTCTCGTCTGCATGGAAGGTCGGGCAGTCATGAGCAATGTGGCCCAACCCTCCGCATGCATAGAACTGCATGCCCCTCGTATGGCTGGCTCTGCTTCGTGTTCTCTGCACATCAGAACTAGTATCCTGATGTCGCCCACCTGATGGCCTGGTCTTCTTGGACCTCTGTGATATCTGTCAACTGCCAGCTGCAGAAGACTCCGCTATGTGTCGCCGTGTGTTGGGTCTCGCTGCTGGTGTCAACTCAGCAAGAAATTTATCCACAAGAAAGGATTTCTCCAGTATTATTGCATGCGTCGGAATGCTGAGGGAGATCATCGAAACCCTGATCTCATGCCTCAAACCCTGATCAAATGTCCAGGCCCCGAAGAATGGGTCTCGTACCATATCCGTGGAGTAGCATGAGAGATCAGTAAATCTTTCTGAGTACTGGGCTTCTGTCATGGTTCACTTCCGCAACTATAGTAACTCATGGATGTGCACCACACATAGGGTGGCTGGAACATAATTCTAGAGAAAGAGGATCTCAAATTCCATCCAAAGTAGAGATGTATCATCATGAACCTAGAGCATCAGGCTCCACCATCTACCTATTGTTGTGTGTAGGAGACTCGTGGCAAGGATCACTATAAGGTCTACTGGTGTCCCATCCAATCTGAAGACTCTGACGATAGCCTCCCTAAAATCCTCGGCTACCTGATGGTCCGTCTCCCTGTAGAACCTTGGCGGCCTCTATAACTAAAACTTGTGCAATGCACTCAGGAGGCATGCACTCTCTGATGCTGGGCCTGGTGGCATCAGTGGCTCAGTGGGTAATGGTACCAATGGTCAAACAGTAGACCTAATGTGCTGAAATAGAGTAATCAAAAAGAAAAAAATTGAATCACACATGTAATCAATGTTTTTGTGCACTGAGTCTGATATCAGAAGTCAGGTTCTTGGTGTATGGATACATCGGATGCCGCAAAAACACTGGACTCCCTAAACTGAAAACCACACTCCATACCCATAACACTATTGCTTCACAGAGATGAAATTATCAGAGTCCTGAATTTTGTAGTAGAACTGACCCCTCTGATACCAATATGTCCCGACCTATCCTCAGGGCTTATGTTGTGACTACCCCAAGCCCGCCTTTCATAGGCCAGGGGCAGGAGACTAGCACCAAAGGCATTAATCCCAATAAAATTTGAAGGAATTTCCTTTATATAAGTAAAAAAACACATCAGATTACTCAAGTGAAGAAAGAACTACGTAAAACTGAGTACAAAAGTAAGCACTGAAAAGTAAATGGTCCAGTATACAAACCCAACTGAAAGTAAAATACAACTGAGAAATAAAGTACAACAACTATAAAGTAAAGAAGCAACCACCGAGTCATCCTCCGGGAATCCCACCTGAAGGGTGGGTACAGATAGTCTCTTTGGTACCATGGGTCCGTCCGTACAGTCCATGTATGTCCCGCCATGTGGTCGACCTCCGGATACCGTCTAGCTCCACAAGCCTTGACCATGATCAGTGATGTCCGTCATCTGCAACCAACACAATGTAGTGTGGGAAATGCCCGTGCAAGGGTGAGTATAACGATAGTCATTAGAAACCACGACACCCCCGAAGGTCTCCTAGAATCCACAAAGGATAAAACACAAATGAAAGATACAAGCACCAAGTATCACCCAACTCTTCTTAGGTATATGCCCATACATATACCTAAGTCATCAATCTCAGTACGACTCCAAATTCCGAGCCCAAGCATAATCCAGTCCACACAGGAAAGAAGTCAATCATACCAATGATAATGATTGAAAGATAGGACTCAGCTCACACTGGTATACTTCTCATGAAGAAGGGTGGAGATGATTATATGTAGTCTCTAAATCATCTCCTCTTCCAAACCCACATAGGATCCAAGTACAGAAGTCATTGCTACCGAACCCACGTAGGATCCAAGTACAGCAACCATCACTGCCAAACCCACATAGGATCCAAGTACAGTCGCCATAACTGCTGAACCCACAGAGGATCCAAGTACAGTCTTCCTCGCTGTCGAACCCACGAATGATCCAAGTACAGTCGTCATCGTTGTCGAACCCACGAAGGATCCCAGCACGGTAGTCATCACAGTCGCAGCCAGCTCAAGGGTCCCCACACACAACATGATCAATTCCGGGAGGGTCCAATCCTCACGTAAAGGGTTTCGATACATCAAATGTCACAAAGTCCAGAGCTGATGTATTCTGAAGTTCCATATCTTCAAAAGAAACTCAACGCGACAGTCGGAACATCAATTAGATGCCCGGTCTGAGAGACATTGGCCTTTTCGTTCCAGGGGCCTGGTTGGAATTATGCTCATTCAAAACCCTTACATTTACAAAATTTGTCCACAAATCACTTAGACTATCTCAAAATGACCTTCTTATCTAATGGGTCCTAGTGCCGCAGACGGCTCATCGATCAGACACACAGTCTTTAAGTTAGTCATGTTGAAGTGAATAACAGGCCTGACCCGTTAAGCCTAGGGGTCCGACGGGGCGGGTTAACATAGTTTGATGGGTCCGACCTGGTATAGGTGTCTAACCGGTCTGAAGGAAAACACAGCATGGCTAGAAGTATCTGGACCGACCAGTAGGGGCTCGTCCAGTCTGGGCACTGCCCGGCTAGGTCGGCCCGAAGACCGAACGGTCCGAAGGCCGAGCGGTCCGAGGGGAGTGTGGCCCCCTGACTATCCGAACCAGCAGCGCCAAGTTGCATCTCCCTTCCCAAACTAGCCATCCGGCCATCAGGCGCAAGTGGCCCGCATGGCGGGCAGTAGTTCTTCCAGCGTAGTGCCCTCCTGGCATTGCAGATCTACTCTGCCTGTCTGGTCGATGCGCCAGCTGGTTTTCCAGCGTCGCTCCCTTCTGGTGTCTCTGCTCCCCTTCGCTCGACTGGCCATTGGGCTGTCTTGTTCTTCCAACAGAGTAGCCCATGAAACGGTCTGTGTTTTCTTCCACACAGCCGGGGAGATGGCACTGGCTACCTCTGCCACGTTCCCAGCATGGTGCGACAACATCGTGCTTCCTCCGCCTTCGGTTGCCGATTCCAAAAAAAAAATAAACCTGATCAAATGGAGGGTCGTCAGTCTGTGTTCGTTTGGCCCGCACCCTCCATGTAATGTGATAGACATAGGTCTAAAAAACAAGATGTTCAATGAAAAACTAGGCACAATTATAATACATTAAAATTGAACTTAATTCCCTACATCAATAATTGATGTCGTACATCGGTGTCGGGGAAGACGTCATCGCGAGGTAAGGATTTGTAGACGTCTTCGGAGAGTGTCAGAGGAGAAAGCAGCTTATCCTCACTTTTCGTGGAGAAGAGAATGGATGGATTGTCATTGTTCTTCATGGAACCGGTTTTCTTCGTTGAAGAGATTTTGTTCTTCGTCAAGAGAGGAGTTGTCTTCTTCTTCACACAAGAGTTCTCTCAAATCTTCCCCAACCCAACATGTGCCAAAAAAATAATAGTCTTCCACTGTATTTTATTAACACAAGAAAATATAATTTCAAAATTCAAACCACTCCCTTAATTAATTGAAGAGGGTGAATTCTTTATTTATCATGTGTTGGCTTGAATTAAGGAGGGATAGTGAGGGAGACGAAGAGCCCACATTTAAGAGGAGTTTACAAATTAAAGAAGGGGGTTAGGTAGTTTAGGGGGAGGTGAATGGTTGGGACTTTTGTGGGCCCACCTCTCATATATCCATACATGGGAAGTTGGGTGGTTGTGGGCCCCACCAACAACTTCCAATGGGAGGAATTAACCTCATTAGATATAAATTAAAATTGTACAAACCATTTTATTTACTTCTTAATTAAATACTAAATAATAATTCTCAACCCACATAAAATGAAACTGCGGTAAAAGTCACCTTAAGAAATTACCAGCACTGCAAGTTCATCGGTGCCCTCAGTTTTCATTTCCGAGCACCGGTTAAAATGATAGAAAAACATGCTCATTCTTTTACTAAACATACCCGAACTAAACTTCAGAAATTGGTTCCGGGCACACCGGGCCTCGGAATCAAGTGTCGTCAGAAGCTACAGACTCATAAATTTCCAAAGTATTTCTGAAAAAAATTCCTTTGAAATTTTTTGGTTTTTATTGGGAGTTCATAAGTTTCTCAACTCCAGATTAGATATTATATCAAAAATCCTTCAAATAATTTTTACTGACAAAGGGCTGCTATTAAGGTGAAGGTTCAGGTGTAGGAATTGGTACAAGGGAATGTTCTAGTTTTGGTTCCTTATCAGGGGAAAATTTAGAAACTTAATTAAACTGAAATAGAGAAGAAAGATCATTCCTGGTTGCAGTAACCTGCTTAGACTCATTTACATTATAGAAACTAGGAAATTTGTACTTAGTGTCCATAGGACTTGGCTTAGTTGTATGTGAGGCTTCATCAGACTCAGATTATGGGTTTTCTCCCACTCAATAGGTTCTTGATTCTCAAGATTAAGAGGCTTAGGAGATTGGTCTAAATCCACTGTTTCAACTCTATGTTCCTCATTTATCTATTGTCTATCCAGCTAAAAGACAATCTCCATCCTCTCTTCAGCAGAGGGAATTTTTTCAGGAATAGGTTGTTCCTCAGGGAGTTCTTCCGGATTTGCTTCCAGCACACTAGGAAGTTCTTCCATATTCTCTTCTTGCATAATAGGGATTTCTTCTACTAAAGGCTCATCCATGGATTGATGCTTAGATTCTGGGACCACTAATTTATTTTCAGCCGCAGGTTGGGTTTCTAGATTAATATCGTCACTAGGGTAGGAAATTCATCTTCAAGAACAATAGGAGGAACAATAGTCCTTTATTCCTCAACAGTGACATCTTCCGTATGAGATACTTCAGCTTTTTCTTCCTCTTTCTAAATACTCAACATGTTCATTTGGTTCCAAACAAGGATCTGCAATGTCTTTTGGCCCTGATGGATAATCCACATGAATACATCTTCTCATAAACATTATCGTTGCCTTCCACCCATTATTTTTTCCATGGATTCAAGATTATCTTCATTATTGTGATGGTGTCTTTATAGAGAAAATATTCACAGTCCATAAGCACTTCTTCATTAGGTCCAACTATGCCTTTTTCAACAATCATGGCTGATATCATCCTAGAGTAGAACAGAGAGGTGGAATTGGATTTAACCTTTATCAACTCACACATATGGTGAATTGTATACTTACACAAGTTGATCTTGTATCCATTTTTCATAAGATGAATCAAGAACACATCATGATACATTAACACAACAAATCCACCTTTTCTTGGACTAACCATATTTTGAAAAAACATAAACACCAGTCTTGTTCCCCCATTATGTTCAGCAGCGATGGCCCTTCTCTGGGAGCCATTTTTGGTGAGTGTTTTCAGAGACTCTTCACGATCAAAAAAATCAGTTGTTTTTAGAGGTTATCTCTAATAATCATCACATATACCTTCATGAGGTATCCTATGGAATGAATTCCATAACCTCAATGAGAAGGATAGTCTTTTGACATTAATCCATCTCCTCACAACATAACTTTCACAAGAATTGAAAGAGAACTGTGCGTACTGGTAGAACTGAGCTACTAGCCAAGGATAGATGGGTCTATTCTCCCTTGAGAAACATTCTAACTAGACTTGTTCTTTTAAAAAATTCATGACTAGATATTTTCTAGAAAAAATCCATTCGAGGCAGATTTCTCTCTTAGGAACAACACTTCGATTTACCAGATTCGGATTTAATGATCCATCTGGCGTCAGCTTTGGTGAAATCTTCTTCTTCTTCGGGAAACACTTCTCAGGTGTGGATGAAGACATACATATAATTCTTGGCATACACTGAAGGTTGAGAGAAAGTGAGAGGGTTGCAAGATTGAAAGGGTCCAAAATGAATGAGTATGAGATATTCTGGGTGAAGAACCGATGATACTTTTTGTTTCATCATTTTGGAATTCCAATCATCACAAAAATAAAAACACGGGAAAGTGAATGAGGTGAAATTAAAATTTCAACGATACTGTTTTAAAGAAAATCATAAATAATTATTACGGTGTGTTAGTATGTAATCGTCATGGTGATACAGTGAGTGAAAATCATGTTGAGACTGTGAGTGAACATCACGGTGAGACAGTGAGTGACCTTTTCAGTGTGCGTTACGGTGAGACAATAAATGTCAAACCGTAAGTAAAATGTGCTAACGGTGAGACCCTAAACATGAGAGACAATAACTAAGAAACTATAATCATGAAATAGTAAAGTAAAAAATAGTAAAATGTCAAAAAGTAAGACAAGTAACATATCTATTTGAGATTTATCATGCTAATATCATGTATGATGTAGTAGATTCTCTTAGAATTTAATGGTTTTGTGAATATATCAGCATGTTGATATTCATTACCAATGAATTCAAAGGTGATATCACCTTTTTGATAATGATCTCTTAAAAAGTGAGGTAGAACCTCAATATTTTTTTCCCTAGAATGAGAAACATGTTTTTTTGAGATATTAATATCACTTGTGTTGTCACAATTTATTGATACATGTCTGAATTGATATCCATAATCTAGTAAAGTGTGTTTCATCTACAAAATCTGTTCCCAATAACTTCCAGCTGGTATGTATTCATCTTCCTCTATAGATAATGCAACATAATTTTTTTCTTACTATACCATGATACTAGTCACTTCCCTAAAATGTGACATGTTCCATAGGTTCTCTTTCTATCTATCCTACACCCACCAATGTCATCATCGAAATAACTAAATAGTTCAAATGATTATCCTTTAGGATTGAAATGTCCTAGATTGGGTGTATGCTTGAGGTATTTGAAAATTTTCCTTACAAAAGTTAAATAAGATTATTTATGATTTTCTTGAAAATGAGCACACATACATAGACTAAACATAATATTCATACAACTAGTAGTTAAGTAGTGTAAACGTTCAATCATTCTTCTATATGCGGTTTGATCAATAGATTTTCCATCTTCATCAAGACCCAACTTACTAGTGGTACTCATGGGAGTGTCTCTAATTTTAGTGATTTCCAATCCAAAACGTTTCAGAAGATATCTAGTGTATTTACATTTAGTTAAAACAATTCCAACCTTATTTTGAATGATTTGAAATCCAATAAAGAAATTTATTTAACACATTGAACTCATTTGAAATTCGTTTTGAATAATTTTAGAAAAATCAATACATAATGAATTTTTTGAAGATCCAAAAATAATATTATCTACATAGATTTGAAAAACTAAAACATCATTAGAAAATCATTTTATAAAGAGGTTAGGATCAACTATTCCTTTTGTAAAACCATTAAAAAAGAAATGTACTCAATCTGTCATACCAAGCTCTTGGTGCTTGTTTTAAACCATAAAATTATTTTGAAAGTTTGAAAATATGATTGGGAAAATGAGGACGTGTAAATACTGGGGGTTGTTCAATAAAGACATCCACAATTATATGCCCATTTAAGAATTAATTCTTAACATCCATTTGATATAGTTTGAAATTCAGATGTGCAACATAGGCAAGTAGGATTCTAATGGCTTCATGTCTGGCTACTGGAGAAAAGGTCTCCTCATAGTCAATTCCTTCTTCTTGACTATATCCCTGTGAAATTAATCTAGCCTTGTTCCAAACTATATTTCCAGCTTCATATAACTTATTTATAAACACACATTTAGTGCCTATGATGAATGTGTCCTTCGGTCTTTCAACAAGTTTCCAAACATTGTTTTGGTCAAACAGATTAAGTTATTTGTGCATTTCCATTACCCAAAATTCCTCAATGATGGCATCATCAATGTTTTTAGGTTCATGTTGTGACAAGAAGGATTGATGTTCAACCTGATTTCAAAGAGTAGCTATAGTTTATGTTCCTCTCTCTATGTCTCCAACAACAGTATCTAAGGGATGGTTATTAAGGGTTCTAACCAATATAGAAAAAGAGGTACTAGTTATTTTAGGTTCACCAACAGATTCAGGTTTATTATGACTCGATTGAAGGGAATTTCCAAAATTAAATGTGTTCAAATATTCTTTCATAGAGTAATTTTAGGATTTTGAGCTGATGTTCAAATTTGATACATCATCCTCTGGATTGTATTGGATTGTTCTAGGCTCATGTGGATCTGTTTCATCAAACTAAATATGAATAGATTATTTCACACATTTAGTTATCTTATTTAATACTATATAATCTTTATTTAATATTGAGTAACCTAGGAAAATTCCTTTATCACTTTTGGATTCAAATTAGTCAAGATTATCCTTAGTTTTGAGAATAACGACTTCAAAAAAAACTATAGTGTAATAAATCTTAGGCTTCCAATTGTACT
The DNA here is from genome assembly GCA_963277665.1 of Viscum album. Classification (NCBI taxonomy): domain Eukaryota; kingdom Viridiplantae; phylum Streptophyta; class Magnoliopsida; order Santalales; family Viscaceae; genus Viscum; species Viscum album. The sequence continues at coordinate 246,797,821 of OY728165.1, forward strand.
AGAGTTCATACTGGTTATTTTTGAGAATTGGTATAATTAAGACTCTATTGATTATGTAGCATGTTGTACTAACATATTCATCCCAAAAGTAATTATATAAGTCATATTAACTAAGCATTGTTCTAGAAATTTCTTGCAATGTTCTATTTCTTCTTTCTACAACACCATTCTGCAGAGGTGTTCTCGGGGCATAGAAATTGTGACTATAACCATTTTGTGAGAAAAAGAATCAAACTCATGATTATCAAACTCAAGACCGTGATCACATCTTAAAGATTTAATTTTAAGGCCACTAAGATTTTCTACAGACTTGTCAAACTTATTTAAATAATAGCAGGCTTCACTTTTGTGAACCATGAAGAAGGTCAAGATATATCTAGAAAAATCATCTATTAGAACCTAAACATAGTGCTTCCCATTTTAACTAGAAACTCTAGATGGTCTAATAAAATCCATGTGGACCAATTCGATAGGTTGATAAGTAGAAACTTATTTATTTGTTTTGAATGATATTTTGTGATTTTTTCCATTTTTACAAAGATTACATACTTTGTCATGTGGAAACTCATGTTTGGTTAAGTCCTTAACTAGGCCTTTTCTAGTTTGATTTCTACGGGTGTGAATATTACAGTGTCCTGGTTTCCTATGCCAGATCCAATATTTGTTATGAAATACACTTAAGCATGAACCATTTTGAGAAGCTAAGGAATCCAAATTAATAGAAATAATGTTCTCATTCCTTGATGTAAAAAATACTAATTCATATTTAGAATTAAAGACATTACAGGAATCATTTTCAAATTTAACATGATAATCATCATCACATAATTGTGAGATTCAAAGAAGATTATATTTTAAGCCAATAACTAATAGTAATTTAGAAATTAAAATCAAATCGGTGTCACCAATATGGCCTAAGCCAATGATTTCCCCTTTGGCATTGTCACCAAATGTGACATGTCCTCCATCTACTTTTATCAGGTTCTTGAAACATGAGTAGTCTCATGTCATGTGCCTTGAACATCCACTGTCCAAGTACCATAGATTTATGTAGGATCTCATTAAGAATCTTTCCTATAACAAGATCAATCAAAGATAGATTTTGGTACCCATACTTTTTTGGGTCTAGTAACATTAGTAATAATTGATTGAGGAACCCATATTTGTCACATAGGTTTCATGTAAGCATTATGTAAGTTATCTGAAAAATAAACTATATTTGGTCCACAAAAACATGAAATAGTAGAATATGTATCATGAATTGAGCAAGATGAGCAGTGTACAAAGATGAGAACAAAATTATATGTCCTAGAATTTGAAACAAATTTCTTTTTACCAAGGTTTCTTTAACGTAGTTAATAACCAATGACAAAATTGTATTTGGGGGAAATTTGTTTCCCTAGAATTTGGGTAAGGGTATATTTCACATTAGTAAATTTTCTAGGTCACTTTTTAATTATTCATTAGACATCTTTAATTCATTATTTTCTTTGAGCATTTGAGCATTTTTCCTCTTTTCAGTAGTATGTTAAGATTTAAAATTTACAGTGAGAGCATGTAGTTTCTTCAATGATTTATATTTATCTTTTAATTCATTTCATGTCTCTTCATGCATGCTGTAATATTCAAACATTTCTTCATTATTAATATTTTTAGAATCACTTTCCTCTTCATAATAGTATGAATTATGTACATAATAGTTCAGTATTAACTCAGATGTGTTCGTCATAAAACACATATTAGTTTTCTTAGCTTGTTCAACATGTGATCTCTCTAAGTCACTTGATCTTTCCTTAGAGGAACTCCAAGTTTCTTCCATTACGTTTTTGTACATCTGATCCATGTCCTCATATTTATTCTTATACATGATATTTTGATAGTCATTCTTTATATGTCCTTTTCGATTGCATTCATAGCATGAAATTTCATCAGTTTTGTCACTTCTTTTCTAGTCATTTTTCTAGTTTCCTTTTACATAAAACATGCCCTTGAAGTTAGGCTTTCGGAAGAAGTTCTTCTTCTTGAAAAATCGTTTGAATCTTCTAGCCAGTTGAGCCATCTCCTCATCACTTTCAGGTGATTATTGTTCAGTGCTGGCCCTTTTTACAGAATCTTTTAGTTTCCCTTTGGCTTTGTGCTTCAAGAAGGTGGTCTTGAATTCTACATATTTCCTCTTTGGTTCATCCTCATCTTCTTTGTTGACTTTCATCTATTCCTCATACATCATCAGTTTAACTATGACTTCTTTTACATGTATCTTGATGATGTCGCACGATTCTCTAATAGAGATAGAGGTTCCCCTCCATTTGTCAGGTAGACACCAAAGGATTCTCATGATTTGTTCTTTGGTAGTGACTTCCCTTCCAAAGTAAATCATTGTATTGAAAATCTCATCGAACCTGAGATACATGTCAGAAATAGGCTAATTAAGTGTCATTTTAAAATAATCATATTTTATAGTATAAGTATTAAGTATCATTTCCTTTACACTAGATGTGCCTTCTTGTGAGATAGACAAGGAATCCCAAATTTCCTGGGTAGTTTTACAAGAAGAAATCATATTAAATTATACATCTCCTAAAGAACCATATAAAGCATTCACAGATTTTCAATTGTTATTGTAAGCATGTTTTGTAGGTTCATCCCATGTAATTCAATCAGTGACGAGAAGTTTGTATTCATCTATAATGGATGACCAAATTTCAAAGCGCATACTCTCTAGATGCATTTTCATTTTAATTTTCCAATGAGGATAATTGGTTCCATTAAAGAATGGTGGTATTTTGGTTACAACACCTTACAATCTATTATTCATACTATTGAATTACTTAAAAAGAGATGTAAATTTAGAATTAACAGAAATTTTCATATCTTTATATTTAAAACTACAATCACAGTTGAGTAAGATTAAACATAGTCCAAGTAATGAAACTTCGGATACCAGATTTTGGTTCGAGTAGTTTACTCAAGTGGGGAGGGGTGAATTGAGTAATTATAATAATTTCTATTACAAAAAATATTATTTTAAAAGAAATGGTTCTCCCCAAAATTAGATATAGCCTCATTAATCAAGGTTTTACTGTTATAAAAGTTTGACTGTTTAAAAAATTTCTTATAAGAATGATTAATTCTTAGTAATATTTATATGCATTATTTATATTGCTTTTGAGGTTATCCTACTAAGAAGAATCAATTATAAATTCTTTCTAAGTCTAACTATAAATGTGAAATTAGTGTTTTTTGTATTATACAATAAAGCAGTAAAACATGGAAGACTAATTTCAAATAGCACAGTGGATATGAAACAAGTGGTTCAGTCTCAAGTCGAGACCTAATCCACTCCCCTTGGTGATCACATGTCACTGAGCAGTTTATATAAATAAAATTGATCCACACCCTGGATCTGGGTTAACAATGGTATAATGACTATCCAGGTCACACAATGACCTATTCCATAGTTTTCGTGGGTAAACAAAAAATAATAACCATGCCACACAGGGACCTTGTAAGGTTCACAAGGCTAAATACCCTAAGTGGTGTGGGCGTGAATCAGGGTATGACTAATTTAAAATTAAAGCACGTTCTGATCTTGTTTTTCTGTTAAGAAAAACACTCTTCTCTCTCATTCTCGTTGCACAATATAAAAAGTATGTAAAGCATGCACAGGACACATCAATTTTTACTTTGTTTACCACTAAGGGCTACGTCAAAGGATCATACGTTGACAGGTTGTCGGTCGTACCAAATTACACTAAACATCACTTGCTGTGGACTACAAGGTTCAGGCACAGTCACTATAACCCTGGTCCACTACCTTTACAAGGTTTAGGATTATCTCACTGCTTTCCCAAGGGTTACTCCCTGTTTCTCTCTCTCTCTGGATCACTACTGGTTGAGAGGATTCCCTTCTTCCTATTATTTTTCTCACTACTCTGGAAGTAATCTACTCACTATTGATAGACATGTAGGTCTCTTAATTTTCATGAAAAAATACATCTTCATCTGTATGTAGATGCTCTTTTGAATTCCAAATTTCACTTATAGATGAATATAACTTTGCACCGAAGGTATCAGGCAAACTTCCAACTTCCACACATCCCAAAAACCATACTGGGGAATCAAGCCTAGTTGGAGATCAAGTCTAACTCGGTGCACATGTACCAGCATTCAAAGTTCCAATTGGTGCGCAAGTCCTCCTCCAACACTTGCGCGACACCAACTCGAAACTTGAATGACACACTTCCCTTTACGCACAATCTAATATTGAAGGGCAACTACTATCTAGCACGCAACTGCACTTGCGCGACCACACACAACTTGCACGACCACCACACCTGCATGACGGGAGATATGATTTTTCAATGTGTTGAACTCCATTGAAAATGGGGAGGGGTGTTCTAGTATTTATAGGAATTTTGAACTCCATGTGCGATGGCGCACAAGTCAATCCTCAGCGCGCTAGTCTTGGCACACAAGTCTCTTTCCCTGCAAGTCACTTGCGTGACCCATTTCCAAACATGCACGATCCTTTTTCCTTTACCATATTTTGAATTTATGATCTTGAAAAACAATAGGCACACATGTTCTCAAGCATCCAAGGCATCGTCGCGCAAGTCACCTACGCGACGACACCAATACCAATGCAACCCTTATACCATTTCCATATTTTGAGGATCTGATCTCGAAAAACTTACGGCGTGCTAGTTTCCAAGCCTTCAAGTACACGGAACACAATTCCCTTTTCCAAATCCACTTTTCAACATTTGTCTATTTTTAAGCCCAAAAAGTTTCCAAACACTGCAAAATGACGCCACCTTATATCTGTTCTTTTTGTACCGCCTCTAGATCATCAATTTCTTTGTCGATGTTCTGGAATAAAACATTGATCGTTTATTTTGTTGACAACTCTTCCACAAAAAGTTACAACATTAATTCTTCATCCACCATTCATCTCTACGATTTTGATTGCAATTAAGGATTTACTCAACGCATACTCTAAGCCCACATGAGCAATGCTTGGTGTGAGAAACAAGAGTAAATGAAAAGTTAATCAATGAATCCTTTCATCTCTGACAACCACTATTGAGATAAAACTGATAACAATTGTTTCCAAACTGATACCAATTTTTGGAAATATTCTTACCACTCTCCAACTCCAATATTCTTCTTTTATCATGATCCCCAACTATCGTGATATCTAGTCTTTGATCGATCACTTCTAGCATTGTCAGCTTTAATAATCTCCCCCTGTCTCATTGATCTCCCCCTATATCGCTGGTCCACCTGTCATTTTATCCCCAAATCAATCATGATTTATGAAATTGCCACACAATCAAATTGCCACACTGTCTCCCCCTTGATCAAGCATTATTTTCTCCCCATTTGTCAATGAACACAAAGGTCACTCCTTTTCTCTCTGTAACAGAGTAGAGAACACATATCAGCACATTAGGGGAAATCACATCATACCTATGAGAGAGGGTGAGGTTCCACATCCACACACTCTTAAGTGCGGGGAGTCGACTGCACTCCCAGAGCCATTCAATGCCTTTCAAAAGCTTCCTTGGGTAAGGCCTTTATAAGAATGTCTGCAACCTGTAGCTTGTAGGCACATACTCCAACTTCACGAATCCCTACTCAACCTTCTCCTTGATAAAATGATACTTTTCCTCAATGTGCTTTTTCCTTGAATGATGTATGGGATTTTTTATGAGAATTATAGCACTTGAGTTATCACACTGGATTCTGATTGGAGACATTACTTCAACTCCCATATCTTCAAGATGCTTCTTCATCCACAATAACTGTGTGCATGCTTGAGTGGCCACCAAAATACTCACACTCTACAGTGCTCAATGAGATGAAATCTTGCTTCTTCCTTAGAAAAGAAATACACAATCCAATAATATATAATTCAACTCCTGATGTTTATTTTCTGTCATCTATTGATCCGGCCCAATCTGCATCTGTGTAACCCAATAACACATATTGAGATTTATCATTATACATCAAATAGAAATCCACTGTACCATTGATATACCAAAGTATTATTTTCGCTACATGTATATGTATTTACATGGGATTACTCTGATATCTCGCTGCTTGACATCTGGAAGAAACAATATCAGGCCTTGTTGCGGTTATGTACAACAAACTTCCAATGATTTTCCTATATTATGTGATATTGACTGCCTTACCATCCTCATCATTTGATAATTTCATCCAGGTAGCAACTGGAGTTTTCATCTCCTTGGAATTATCCATGAAAAACCTTCTTAAAACCTCCTTGGAATATTTGGATTGAGAAATGAACATTCCATTCCTTTCTTGTGTCACATGTAGACCAAGAAATAATGTTAGCTCACAAATCATTTACATTTAAACTCATTTTTCATGAATTCAGAAAACTGTCTGCACTGAGCTTCATCTGATCCACTAAATATTATTTCATCGACATAAACTAACACCATCATTCTTTAATTACTATTGTTGTTGAAATAGATGTTGTAATCAACTCCCCCACACTGGAAACTAAGCTTCTTCAAGTATTGATCAAGCCTTGAGTACCATGCTCGTAGTGCTTTTTCAACCCATACAATGCCTTCTTCAGCCTGCCGACATTTTTCTCATCCTAATGAATGAGAAAACCAACTGGATGCTCAATATACACAACCTCTTCTAGAATTCCATTCAAGAATGCATATTTGACTTCCATATAGAACACTTTGAACATTCGTTGCACTTCTGTGGCCAAATATAATCTGATTGTCTCTAGCCTTGAAAATGTTGCAAATTCTTCATCAACATCTATTCCCTCTATCTGGTAGTATCACCTCCACAATAGTTGTGCTTTGTTCCAAATCACTGTTACATCTTTATTCATCTTGTTGCGATATACCCATTTACTCTCGATGACATTTTTATCTGTTTGCCTCGAAACAATATCACATGTCTTTTTCTTCTCAATCTGATCAAGCCCTTTATTCATAGCTTGAAGCCATTTTTCATCACAACTGCATCAGAAAAACATTTCGGCTCCACCTAAGAAAACAATGATGTTTTCTGTAATGATTTCATTCTTTGAGTCTGAACATGAGCTATCTGATCACCAAGGATATATTGCCTATCAATTTCAGCTCTACTCTTTGGCTTCCTTGAAGACACAGACTTGACACATTCTTGTTCATCATCAGTATCTTCTTCTGAGTCAGCCTCTACCACTTCAACTCCCCCTATGTTTCTTACCTCATCATCACATTCATCCATAAATTCTTTATTGGGTCCTTGAGCATTATGTTCATTTTCAACTATTGTAACATCATTGCTCTCAACAATTTTTCCCAGACTTTTGTTGAAGTATTTATATGCTTTTCTTTTCCCTGAGTAGAAAAGGAATATCCCCTTATCTCCTTGTGACTCAACCTTCCTCTGATATTCTGTGTTGAGTATGAAACACTTACTCGCAAAGATTAGAAATTATTTCAACACTGTCTTGTTTCCGTACCACATTTCATACAGAGTCTTCCTTTCCTTTGGACACAACTGAGACCTGTTCGAAATATATACCGATGTCCTAACTGCTTCCTTCCGAAATTTATCTGGAAGGACCTTTTCAATAAGAATTAGTCTAGTCATGTTGCTGATGATCTAATTTCTTCTCTCAACCACTCCATTCAGTTGCAGAGTTCTCATTGATGAAACTTGATGCCATATTCCGTGTTTCTTGAGATTGTCTTCAACTTTATTGTTTGTGAATTCTGTACCGTTATCAGTATGAAACTTCTATATTTTCTACCCAAGCATCTTTTCTGATTCCCTCATGTACTGCTTTATGCAACTGAACACCTCTGTCTTATGGGTAATGAAAAATACTCAGGCCATTCTGTAATAATTATAAATGAAAAGAATATAGTACGTTTTCCCATTTATAGCTCATGGAGAGATAGGTCCACATACATCAACATGAACCAATTCGATCACTCTAGTTGATTTATATTCCTTTGGCCTGTATGTCTTTCTGATGATCTTCCTTTGTTGACAAGAATCACACATATGGGTGTGATCACGTGTTAGATTAGGAAGGTCTCTAGCAGCATCACACTTTACCAGATCTTCCATAGATGGTTGGAATAGATTAACAAGTCACTTATACCCAGCTAGTTTTCTTCCTCTCTGGATAAAAGGCATGTATCCTCTTCCCCACCTACAAGGTAAAGATTTCCCTTTGTCATTTTTCCCTGTAGAACAAATGCTCCATCTTTTCCTTTCACAACACACATCTTCTTGGTAAATCGGATAGAGTGCCCAGAGTCACATAGTTGACTGACACTAAGCAAGTTATGACTAAGACACTATACTAACAAGTCATCAACACATCTCATTTCTTTGCCCCAAAACATGGCTTTCCCTGAGGCAAAAATTTTCAGGCCTTCATCGTTTCCAAATTTGACAACTCCTTATTTGTGATATGTTATGCCTGTAACAAGATCATTATTACCCATTATGTGATATTTGAAACCACTATCAATGATCCACACACCAGAGCAATCTGATTCTTTAAGGGAAATCTCTACCCCCACATCCTTCTCATTTTTCTTCTTCTTGGTCCATACTTTTTCCTTCACACTCGGCATTGATTGAGACTTATGTTCTTTCTTAGAGTATGATAGACCAGATTCAACTTGTAGAGCCATAAATCTATTCTGCATTTTTAACTCACCTATTGGTTTATTTATCTTATACTTGTGTACATTTTGATTCTTCTTTGGCACATTTCTCTGTGTGGTCGAAATGCATTACCTAGCCATGTGCCCAAATCCTCCGCCCCAAAAACACTATCCTTCGAAATATGTTCTGGAAAACCATTATCAGTTTGGTTTCCACCTCTGTTCTTATTCCTTTCGGTATCTCTTGGATATGGAACACACATAATTTGAATGTCCCATCCTTCCATACCAATAACACCTGATATAAGGTGCATTGATTCGTGTTACATCAGCACTACGAGATTCCCATTGGGATCTCTAAATGTTCTGATTCTTCTTTATGCCCAAATCAACCTTCAATCTCGGGACTGGTGCTTGCTGTCTGACTTCAATTTCCATAGATTTTTTCTTCTGATCAAGCTCAAAATCAGCCTTAATGTGTGATCTCAATTGCTGTTTATTTCCTGCTGAACTAGTAGTCTCATCTTTCATCTTTTTAGTCTTTGTAATGTCCTTATTTCCCAAGAATATATTGGGAATCAAGGGTTTTCTTGGCCTTTTACTTACCTCCGTAGACCGAAAACTTCTTCATCAAGCTCTTCGATACACTTGACCGGATCTTTCACTTTTCTATTCAAGCCATCGATCTCCCTTTTCTGTTCTTCAATCTTAAACATACACACACTAACTGATTCTGAGTTATCTGGTGTTGATGACTTGAGTTTTTCAATTTCTTCCAACAACTCGGACTCCTCTTCTTCCTACTACTGCATATAGAGTTTGGCATCATGAACAACTTTATTGGATTTCTTCATTTCGGCTCTCCAAACATCTATCTCCACAAGAGATGCTTCCAACTCTGCTTACATATCAACTCTTCCTTCAACTTCTTATTCTTCTTCTCCAGCATCAATTTCCTCCTTTTCTTGAGAACTATCTATGACCTCCACCATAACATTTTCTCCTCGATCATTGAAGTTCTCTATTTCATCAATATCATCAACCTCAAACTCACCTGAACTGTCTATTTATTGTGAAAGAAGATTATTCTTCTTGAATAAAGTTCTCTTGAACTACTTCTTCCCTTTCAAATAGGCTGAGGATTTCTTCTTGGGAATTTCAACATAATCTACATCATTTTCTTCTTGAAATTTTTTGGGGAATCTTGTTGGGAGATGTCCATCCTTTCCAAATCTAAATCATGAAAGAGGTAGTTTCCCTTTGAACTTTCTTTTTCCACTTTGATGATTTGAGGGGAGGAATGACATTAACTCATCTGTCTCTTCTTCATCCTGAGATTCTTCAATTGTGATATTTTTCAAGGCGGTGAATTCCACCTCTTTGGATTTTCCCTTTTCCACAACATCATTATCATCATTTCTCATTTCATTTGCATCAAGAGTGCTGTGTAGGTTATCCAATGTCATCTCATTTGGATATTCATCTTATAGCACGGATAATTTCGGATTGAACCGAGGTGGATGTTTCCTAATGATGTGCATCACAATTTTTATTTCATCAATATCTTCACCAAGACCTTGCATGTCTTCCGCTACAACATTTACCCTATCAAATAATTCATCAATAGTCTCATTCTGGTTCATTCCCAAATCTTCATACTTATTCAACAACACTTGCAGCTTTGCCTCTCTGAACATTGTATCCCCTTGATGTATATTCAATAACTTTTTCCACATGGCATGTGATGTTTTGAAAGACATAACCTTTGTATATATAGGATAGGATATGGCACCCCCTAAGGCATTGATTTCTTATTCATCAGCATCCAACTCTCTACACTCAGATTTTGATAATGCACCAATGTTGATGTCTGTTGCTATACCATGCATTGTTGTTGTGAATACATTCATTCCAAATGATTAGAAGTAGTGTTGTATCTGATTATTCGATAGCTGAACATTGTTCCTGTTGAATATTGTAATTACATTATGATTAGTGACCTCCATTTAGAGAAGAAAAAATATCAACCTTTTCCTCAGATACCAATTGTTAGGTCCAGAAGGCTGAATACCCTAAGAGGGGGGTGATTCAGGGTATGACTAATTTAAAATTAAACCCCTTTTTTATCTTGTTTCGCTATTAACTAAAACAATCTTCTCTATTTTTCCCATTGCACAATATAAACAGAAATTAAAGCATTCACCCGAAAAGAGAATTTTTACTTGGTTCACCACTAAAGGCAACGTCCAAGGAGAATACGCTGATAGGTTTTCGGTCGTACCAAATTACACTAAAATTCACTAGCTGAGGACTACATGGTTTGGGCACATTCACTCTATCCGAGGCTCATTACCTTTACAAGTTTTAGGGTTAGATCACTGCTTTCCGAATGGTCAATACTTGTTTCTCTCTCTCTTGCTCACAACTGGTGGAGAGGATCACCTTCATCCTCTTCCTTTGCTCACTGCTCTGGAAGGAATCCACTCAACATTTATTGACCTATAGGACTCTTCATTTTCATTAAGGAATGCATCTTCATCTGTATGTAGATGCTCTATTGAAGTCCAACTTTCACCCGTAGATGAATCTCACATTTCACCGAAGGTATCGGGAAAACTTCCATCTTCCACGCAGCCTGAAAACTTTGCTGGGGAATCAACCCTACATGGTGCGCAAGTCTAACTCAGCGTGCAAGTACCAGCTCACATGTCCCAACTGGCGCGCAAGTCCTGCTCAGACACTTGCGTGACACAAGATTCTTCAACTCGAAACATGCACAACACACTTCCCTTTATGCCCAATCCAATATTGGCACACAACTACGAACCGGCGCACAACTTCAATCACTGGTGCACAACATCACTTGTGATACCACACACCACTTGTGTGACCACCGCACCTACGCGAAAGGAGCTCTGATATTTCAAAGTGTTGAACTCCATTGAAAATGAGGAGGGGTGGTCCAGTATTTATAGGCATTTTGAACACCCTGTGCGACAGTGCAGAAGTCTATCCTCGGCGCGCAGGTCTCGACGCACAGGTCTATTGCCTTATAAGTCACTTGCATGACCCACTTCCAAACCTATGAAATCCTTTTTCCATTGACATATTTTGATGTTCTGATCTTGAAAAACAACAGGCGTGCATGTTCTCAAGCTTCTAAGGCATCGGCATGCAAGTCACCTGCGTGACAACACCAATACCAGGGCGACCTTAATCCCTTTGCCATATTTTTATGATATGATCTTGAAAATCTTGTGGCGCACATGTTTCCAATCCTTCAAGTACATGACACGCAAGTCCCTTTTACAAAATCCTCTTTTCTTAATTTTTCAGTTTGCAAGCCCACAAATTTGGCAAACACTGCAAAACAGCGCCACCAGGTATCTGTTCTTTTTTTACCACCTCCAGATCGTCCATTCCTTTATATAAGTTCTTGAATCAATCATTTATCGTTATCCACAGCTCTTGAACTTGACATTCCACCATGAAAACCCCTTTGTCATCAAATTTGATTATCATTGTTCTACTTTTTCAACAATCATCACATAGATGTCCACATTTTCAACAAACAAAATCACCTCAAAAATGATTAAATGGTACCTTGAGGGATTTTTTTCCAACAAACCTCTTCCATAGTTGTTGTGGGTAAACAAATGTATAAAGATTTTGGTGTAAGGATTTAGAAATCCTTCAGTTTAGCAGAAGACACAATGTGTATGGAATATATAGAGTATACACACTACTCAAGAAGTAAGTAAACTAATCACTGAGAGAGAGTATATATGAGTTCAGAATGATCTAGTGATTTTAATTATAGCTCTGGACTCCGTTGATTAAACAGAAATGCTTCTGAGTCCTCTGGTTTTTTTCTAAAAAAACAGAGTGTCGTTATTCAGCTTGTGTTCTTCACGAGTGTTGATAATGTGAAGATGTTCACTGGATTATAGTGTACTTTATATGATCTTCTTCAGAGTCGGATTTCATTGATGAGACAATTATTTTATTGAAAATATTGCAATGTGTTCTTCACGGCTGTGCTCACATACTTGTTTTTCATTTAGTATCGCTCTATGTGGTTGTTGGGCACAGTTCACTCTTTATCATTGAATGCATGAGTTTTAGTCAACCAATTCCATGTTTTTCTTACCTCGTAATTCATAATATGTTTACATAGATACATTAATTATGTCAGTGCATTAATGGCATCAAATATTCCCATTAATCATTAAATATAATGACGAAAAAATAGTTTAGGAAATGGTGTCACAATATGTTATTAAAATGATGTATCCTTCACACGGTGTATGAGTGTCATGGTATGAGTGTCACAATGTATTGTTCGCAGTGTCTAAGTGTCATGGTGTCTGAGTGTCTCAGTGTTTTCTTCATGGTGTCTTGCTTCACAGTGTCATGCTTACGGTGTATGGATTACAGTGTCTGGCTTATGGTGTCTGGCTTACGGTGTCTGGCTTACGGTGTCCGGCTTACGGTGTCTGGCATCACGGTGTATGGCTTCACGGTGTCTTTCATATTGTTTCATGATCCATGATGTCTTGTACTTATGAAAATAACTGTATTCAGACATAAAATTTAATATGCATGAAATGGATTGAGCTTAACCTTTAAAAGCATGAGAGAACATTAATCATAAATACACATAATTGTATATAATTTAGAGGAGTTGACTAGGTTGAATAATATTTGTGATCATTAATGAGATTTGTGATAATTAATGAGATTTGTGATCATTAAAACATGATTAATACATGAGGATTCGAAGAATAATATTTTAATAAAAGATAAGGATAAGTACCCTTTTATAGGGGAGGTGAGGGGTGCTTTAGGAATGTCTTTAAATATTATTTTATTATAAATTTTTTTTCGATTTATAATGTTCCATAAATACTTTAATTAGAATATAATATGGTTATGGGTAGAATAAATCACAAATAAAAGGTTTTATACAAGTTTCTGTCACAAAAAATTTATCTTTTAGCTTTAACACTAATTTAAAAACATTAACTCTTACCATGTCTTCTTGTATTTTCCTAATATATGTTCACTATAGTAACAATAAAATTACATGAGAAACACAACTGGATTATAAATTAAATTTATAACATTATATCACTCAATTTGACAAATATTCAATTTTTAGGAAAATTATATCATTTAATTAAATAGTATTCGTTTTAAAAACTCATTTATGTCATTTTTGACACTATTAAGTACATGATTTTTTCTAATGTAAAAACAACTATATTTCTTATAACCAAAGGAATTAACACATCCCCCACATGTCTATGTCTTCCATAAAAATATTTTATGGAATAAAAATGATCAAATTAAATTTATTTTAATATTTATTATACCATTTATTTAACTGTTTCATTAATAAAGTAATCACTGCATCATCATTTTTTAGTAGATAAATTTATTTATATAATGTAAAAAAAATCATAAATAAAATACCATGATTTACTGATTCTCATTATCTTTCAAATTACTTTATATTGTAGAATAGATCATTTATAATCCAAATGTATAATTTTTTAGCTAAAAAGATACATGTTTATGATATATTTCCATTAAATTTAAATTAATTATTATAAATGTTCATTATCACACCCAAGTGGCACCATGGGGTGTTAATACCAACCCAATGATTATCATGGTCGTAAATATCTCATCCAATAGGATTAGAACAAGTTTTAGGGTAGTTTTATATAATTATAATATTATTTGTTACCCTCGTTTACCAATGTTACACTTTAACTAATGTAAATAAAAAGAATTACTAATGTTCTTATTCATAATATCCAAAAATTAAAGGTACCTATTTACATAATTTGGACCATCTAATTAAAAATATGGAATAAATTTTACAAAAATCTAAACACCTAATTGGTAGAAATTAATTTTAAATTAAGTCTCATCATTAAAACAAGAATGTGGGTTTTTAAGAAGTAAATATTTTTCAAAAGATAGACATGTGTTTAAGACCAATTATATATGAAATTACTTATAATGATAAAAATTTGATTGAATGAAAAAAATAACCCAATTATAATTTTAAACCAATTAAAAAGATAACATAACTATAGAAATAAATTATATGAAATGGTAGTTTTTAATTAAAATGTAGTATTTTTTACTACTAATTAAAATATGAATTTAACCAGAAAATTTAAAAATTTAAAAAGAAGTATAATTTGTTGTACATATTACAAAAAATATGATTATTTTGTAAAATATAATATCTAAAAGTGTTAAAAACTATATATGGAATGGTTTTTCAATCAAAAGGTTTAAAACTACATTTTTTTTGAAAAATACTACTTTTATTCGAAAATTTTAATTTGTTGTTATATAATGTCTGGAAAATACATGAGATTAATGTTGATTTTATATAAAATTCCTAATAATTTTAATAATACTCATAACATCATGTTTATATCACATTAAATAGTATTATTATAATAATATATCATTGTTTAGTAAAACATGGTATTGCGTACAACACAAACTACCGAGGAAGGTCGCTCTTGCATGTGAGTCATGCCAAGTATGTATTGCATGCAGTGAAATATTCCTTTGTTGTTACATATATCATAATCCAAAAATAGTATATTCATAAATTGAAAAAAAAATATACTCAGTGTTGCGTGTATCATACACCAACTCGGTATTGTGGGTAACATATGACAAGTCAGTTTAGTATGAGAGGAATGTTTTGGCTTAATGCAACACAATATATAAATGAAAATTTATATTTATTTGAGAAAAAGGTCCAGAAAAACTCAAATTTTTTCATGAAATATTTCATATTTATTATATTTATTATTATTTCATAATTGGGATATTAAACATACCTTAATTATTTCTATTTTGTGAAATATGATAACGCCATTCATGTGTAAAGTGAACCACCACCTCGAAAAGTGGTGTGATTCATTCCCAAATTATATGGATTGTTTTATGAATGGTTTTAATATAAATATTTGATATATATGACATAAAAATAATTCCATAATAATAATATGTCATATATGTTTCTTTCCATTAACAAGATAAGAAAATGAAAACAACCTTCATGCATTGTTTTGTCTAATTGTCTCTGTGAATTGTGTATTTCATTTTCTAACTCAAAATTTAATTAATCCCCATAAATAAAAAAAATTATTTATATATATAAGATTTATTTCATGATTATTATTTTTTATATGATTAAATCATGATCTAAGAAAGAGTACCAAGAATATCAAGTCAAAATATGTATACAAATCAAAGAGTTAATTTTTTGAATCATTAATTTAACCTAAGATTGTTAATAAATGAGTAATATAATGTCATAATTAAATAATATATAGTAATATATATGAATATATTTTCTGTTATATGTATGATAAATTTATGTTCATATCTATTTTGGTCTTAATATGTATGAAGGATGTCAAAACTTACAGAAAGGGGATATGTAGTTTCACTTTTATTTCTGTTAGACATATGCCATATTTATCACCCATTTAATTTCTGTGGTGTATATAGTTCCTATGTATGTAATATATATTAATTATAAATTAATTTATGGGTATATACATACCCAATTGATTATACCTCTTTCATTTATTTATTGTTCAAATTCCACCAAATTAATACCAAATATTGGTATCACTTTAATTACTGTGGGACATATGCCTCATAAATTGTAATGACCCAAAATTTGGAATAAGTCTTGTTTCCTAATTTTATGTGTTATTTTATTTTATTTTTATACTCAAAAAAATGTTTCATTTGATAACATGATTATAATTAAAATGAGACCATTGGTTTTTGACTATTATATGACCATTGGTCAATATGACTGTTGGAAACTAAGAATTTTGATATTTGTCTCTAAATACAAGTAATCTTGGTTAATTATTATAGAAAGAAGATTCGATGGCCTCACCTAGTAGTCTTGGACCGATCGAAGCCCATCTAAGAGAACTTTGGAAGGAGGTAGCACCACTGGGCTTTGCTCTGGACCAAACCCAAGATGAACATCATCGTGTGAAGCTAGAATGGAATCACCTTCGTGAGAAGTTCAACCTGAAAGAAATTACTACTCGTGCGATGTGGGCCGAACCTCCCTCAGATTCTCTCACCTTATCACACCTTACATTTAGGTCCTATGCTGGAATGATAATGGGCTATTTAAGGAGACCGTAACTGCCTTGTTTAATCCTTTGTTTTAAATAAAAATTGGGATTTCTTCTTATGATAATGTTTATGAATTTTCAATTGTATGGATAAATATAGTATGCATATTTTTGGTTAATTTTAGAGAAATGATGTTTTAAAAAATGTTTATGTAAACCATAAAAAAATAAAATTGTGTAATGATTTTTGAAAAATGGTCTTCTACAATTATGTTCAGTATAAAATTTAGAGTCTAATAATATCAACTTGATTTTTGATTAATAGTAGAGTATGAATAGTTATTTTATGCGTAGGATTAGTAATGTGACCAAATATATTGTAACCTCACTTAAAGAAAGTATTAAAATAATATAGGCACCTTGATTAAGTAATGTGATTCAATAAAATGGTTAAATAATGGTTTCATAAATTATTATTCATGTATTAGTTTTTTGAGGTGAATATTGTTTTTAAATTAAAAATTAAATTAAAAATATTTATAATATTATTTTTATAAAATGGATTACATTTTTGAACTCAGAGTATCAATATTATGTTAAGGTAATTTTTGGAGTTTTTTTGAAAAAAATTAATTTTCGGTGAATAGTGTATTTATTTAAAAATAAAATTAAAAATATTTAGAAAATTATTTTTATAAAATGGATATCATTTTTGAAATCAGAGAATTGATATTTGGTTAATGTGAAATTTTGGGATTTTTCTGAGATAGTTGAATTTTCAATGAATAGTAAAAATATAGTTTTAGGGTTTCGTTATGTTTAATGATATCATAACTATGTCATGATGATGTAAGGAGATATTTTAATGGTTGGACGACCAGAGGTGATGAATTTTTGTATTGGGGTCCCCATGTGGCCTAACTTCATGGGAAATATCATGGGAGAGCACATGGTTTTGAGAAAACTACTTTTGAGGTGTCCCTTGGCCATTAATGCCTTGTTCCCTCACTATCCCTATAAATGCCAAGCCCTCCTCTCATCCATTCGACTACAAAACCATCCTAAAAGATGTTCTGGTATCCTTACCTCCCAAGGAGTCCTCCCAATGTTCCCCCAATCCCTCAAGGTCCAACCCTTTGAGTTTTAATAGTTACATTTTAAGGTAAGGGATCCGACCACTATCTTTCTTTTCAAGAAATCTCTTTTATTTCAATTATTTTATGCTTCATGTTCTTATGTTTAAGGATGTTATTTTATACTACACTTACTTCCCTTTTCATGTTCATATAATTATATTTCCCCTCTTACTCTCATTATTATGTTTTATTATGTTTTAAGTGGCGTCGTTAGGCTGCCAAAATTTTTGTAACGAATTATTTCTCACCTCTCATTTTTCAAGATCTATTTTCATGTAAAGTATTTCAAGTTCCTTTTTATTATGTTGGGGTATGATCTCTAAATTTTTCATACTGATCTTTTATTATCATATGATTAGATACCCCATTTTATCTCTTCAATTCATTTTTTGATGTTTTAAGTGGCGTCGTTAGGCTGCTGAATTTTTAAGTGGTTCTTTTACATTTCTACTTTTTCAAAGTTCTAATTCCATGTCAAGTCTTGAAACTTCATTTTTATTATGTTGGGGTATGATATCTATATCTATCATACTGATATTTTATGATCATATGATGAGAGACCCCATTTGATCTCTTCAATTTAGTATTTTGTAGTTTTAAGTGTCATCGTTAGGCTGCCGAATTTTTAAGTGGTTCTTTCACCTTTTCTTTTTTCCAAGTTCTAATTCCATGTCAAGTCTTTCATGTTCCTTTTTATTATTTTGAGTATTATCTCTAAATATATCTTACTGATATTTTATTTTCATATAATTAGAGACTATATTTGATCTCTTCAATTCAGTATTTTGATGTTTTATGTGGCGCCGTTAGGCTGCCGAATTTTTTAGGGATTCTTTCACCCTTCTCATTTTCAAGATCTATTTTCTTTTTATGTCTTTCATGTTCCTTTTTATTATGTTGGGGTATGATCTATAAATATATTATACTGATATTTTATGTTCATATAATGAGAGACCCTATTTTGTCTTATCAATTCATTTTTGTTGAAGTTTAAGTGATGCTGTTAGGCTGCCGAATTTCTAAGGGGTTCTTTCACCCTTCTTGTTTTCAAGATATATTTTCATGTCTTGTCTTTCAAGTTATTTTTTATTATGTTGGGGAATGATCTCTATATCTATCATACTGATAATTTATGTTCATATGATTAGATACCCTATTTGATCTTTTCTATCTATTTTTGGAAGTTTTAAGTGACGCCTGTAGGCTGCCGAATTCTCATAAGAGAAATCTTATTTTTGGTCTTCCTTTCAAGTTCTTCGTTTTATATGGTATATCATTCAAATTTCATTACCATGTTCTTAAATACATTATATTTTTTCCCCTCCAATTTTATGAATCATTTTTATTGGATGAACCATGTATCCTCTCTTTTCAAAGTTTTCTAAAACCATGTATCATAGCCATTATGCTGCAAAGTTTTCGTCTCAAAATGCCTCCCTCTTTATCTCAAAATTGTTTTCTGTTATTAATTGAATACTCAATTCTCTTATTTCTACAGGGTTATTCACAGATATATCAAAATATTCTATTTTATATTCTGGGATTTACATACATGAAACCCACTTTCCCTTTTTCGTGGGTTTAATGTGACATAAAGATCATGTCTTTAATGGAATTTTTAAAAAATTATGATTATGAAATGAAACCCATTTCTTTTATGCTATATGGGATGTTTATGAAATGATTGATGACGATATATGTGTATCACATGATAATAAAGGCATTTCAATGGTGCGCCCAGATAGCACTCCAATGCATTGGGTAATGACTTAATCTCTAGAGATGTCGTTTTAGACTGATACCTTGGGGAATAACCTTGGTAATTTTTAATGACACCTTGGGGATAGATTGTGGTGAAACGAAATGATTGTCAATATTAAATGTTGTAGCCACATTTTCAAGTTATGAAAAATGTTATATTTATTATGATATTCCCCATTATTTCATTCTCATGCCTTAAAGTTCTTTTCATGACTTTATTGATGTATCTCAATTGCATATGTAAAATGTTTCGCTTGTTTCCCTTACTGGGCCTTCTGCTCACCCTTTCATTTGATGTATGTACCCAGGTTATGAGATCCAGTAATGAACCTAGGATGAACGTTAGGAGAATACATTCAAGTGTTTAAGAAGAATGTTTTATGTTGTTTTCATGTATTATGTTCCTGGTTTCCAAGACACTAAACCTTAAGGATCCTCAGTTTTGTGTAATGTAATGAAAGTTTATGTTATAAAAAGGAGGGATGTCATAATTGGTATCAAAGTATGGTTTACTTATTTTTGGAAATTAGGATATGAAAACTCTAGGAACAAACCCTATATAAAAGTTTAAATATAGGAAATCTTCCTGGTATTTTGATGAGTATTGAGTAAGGGGTTTCCAAGAAAATACATCCATGTCTGGATACGAGCAGGTAGAGGTGGCTCTAGCACAGATGTACATAGGGGTAAAACCTGAAAACACCACTTTGAGCAAGACTCGAACGGGAACTGGTACATGAAAAGAGGCCTTGCTGCACTTTTGGTAACGACACTCCCGGGGGATATGCTTTGGTATATTCATAAGCTTAGTATGAACCATTATAAAAGGAACAAGTATAAAACAAAATAAAGATTCATATAAGAATATATGATCATGGATAACATAGTTTTAAACCTAGGGGATCACAAGTTAGGGTATAATTTTCATCTACATGTTATCCTTTTATGATTAAAGCTCTTTTTCAAGATTATTTGTTAAGTATTTAAGCCTCTAATTATACTTTCTCTTCTTAGTTAATGGAGGGAAATGGAAAAACATTTCCCAACAACCAATGTGATAGGAAATGCAACAATTACTGTATTAATATGACTGAGATGATTAGGGGATTAAAAGATGATTATTATTTTGGAAGACGTTCACTATTTTGGGGACCCTATATGATCGAGGTAAATAGATTACTATGATATTATCATTGAGGAGTAAGGTTGACTTATAGAATTGAATAATTTAAGGTAGACTTACAGTAATTTAGGTAACTTATCGAAATTATTAACCTATCTTCGGTAAAATATCTTTAGGTTAGCTACTTTTTTTATAATATGTTAGGAGTGGTTGTTGTGTTTTGGAGATGAACAATGAAGTTTATTTTGGAAGACTTTGTTATCAAATTCTTCATGTATTTGGGTTTCAATCTTAGTTTGGTTTATTTTGAGGAATTTTATGAACATTTAATTATGGAATGGTCTATGATGAACTTTGGGTAGTACCATGGAACTTTGAAGATTTAAAAGTACTTTCCATTGCTATGTGATTCTTTTTATAAGAGTCTTTTAACTTACCCTTTCTGTTTTTTGGGATAATGCTTAAAGATAGAAGAATTATATAGTTAATATTTTTTGGATTATGTGATTCTCTAGAAGATGATTCTTGTGGTTTTGATGAGACCAAGTGTTTTTGAATTCTCATCATTTAGAGAAATGATTATTTTTGGTAGAGACTTATTAAAGGATGAAACTCTACTTGAAGGTAGGTATATTTTCTTATGTTTTTATTCTATGTAGTAAATGAATTCCTCAAAATTTTGAAAAGTAATGGAAAACAAAAATTTGGTTTGTTTACGTTTCATATGAGGTAATCAAAGGCCGTTTATACACACCATATGTTTGGGATTTTCATATGGTTAAATTTCTTCTAATCATGTTTTCTGTCACTCTCCCTTAGAACTTGACCCTTTGTTTTCTCCTACATGTCCATGTTTTCCTTTGTGTAATCCTAGTGTGGGTTAACACGGGTGACCTTTATACTTCCCTTTCATTCTTTTAAAGTAATAGTTTTACTGACTCCTTTTACGATGTAGGACTTTCAATGAAATTTCAAAACCCAATTTTTTAAAAATTGCGAGGTTGCAATTTCTTAAGGTGGGAAGTTTGTAAAGACCCGAAATTTTGAATAAATCTTGTTTCCTAATTTTATGTGTTATTTTATTTTATTTACATACTCAACAAAAATGTTTCATTTGATAACATGATTATAATTAAAATGAGACCGTTTTGTTTTGACTAGTATATGACCATTGGTCAATATGAACGTTGGAAAGTAAATGTTTTGATTTTTTTCTCTAAATACAAGTAATATTGGTTAATTATTATAGAAAGAAGATTCGATGGCCTTGCCCAGTAGTATTGGACCCATCGAAGCCCATCTAACAGAACTTGGGGAGGAGGTTGCACCACTGGGCTTTGCTCTGGACCAAACCCAAGTCGAACATCATCATGTGAAGCTAGAATGGAATCGCCTTCGCGAGAAGTTCAACCTGATAGAAATTACTACTCGTGCAATGTTGGTCGAACCTCCCTTAGATTCACTCACATAGCACACCTTACACTTAGGTCCTATGCTGGCGTGATAAGGGGGTATTTAAGGAGATCATAACTACCTTGTGTAATCCCTTATTTTAAATAAAAATTGGGATTTCTTCTTATGATAATGTTTATGACTTTTAAAATGTCCAGATAAATATATTATGCATATTTTTTGTGAATTTTAGAGATTGGATATTTTAAAAAATGGGGAGGGGTGTTCTAGTATTTATAGGAATTTTGAACTCCATGTGCGATGGCGCACAAGTCAATCCTCAGCGCGCTAGTCTTGGCACACAAGTCTCTTTCCCTGCAAGTCACTTGCGTGACCCATTTCCAAACATGCACGATCCTTTTTCCTTTACCATATTTTGAATTTACGATCTTGAAAAACAATAGGCGCACATGTTCTCAAGCATCCAAGGCATCGTCGCGCAAGTCACCTGCGCGACGACACCAATACCAATGCAACCCTTATACCATTTCCATATTTTGAGGATCTGATCTCGAAAAACATACGGCGTGCTAGTTTCCAAGCCTTCAAGTACACGGAACACAATTACATTTTCCAAATCCACTTTTAGAATTCCTTTATCACTTTTGGATTCAAATTAGTCAAGATTATCCTTAGTTTTGAGAATAACGACTTCAAAAAAAACTATAGTGTAATAAATTTTAGGCTTCCAATTGTACTAGAGTTCGTACTGGTTATTTTTGAGAATTGGTATAATTAATACTCTATTGATTATGTAGCATGTTGTATTAACATATTCATCCCAAAAGTAATTATATAAGTCATATTAACTAAGCATTGTTCTAGAAATTTCTTGCAATGTTCTATTTCTTCTTTCTACAACACCATTCTGCAGAGGTGTTCTAGGGGCATAGAAATTGTGACTATAACCATTTTGTGAGAAAAAGAATCAAACTCATGATTATCAAACTCAAGACCGTGATCACATCTTAAAGATTTAATTTTAAGGCCACTAAGATTTTCTACAGACTTGTCAAACTTATTTAAATAATAGCAGGCTTCACTTTTGTGAACCATGAAGAAGGTCAAGATATATCTAGAAAAATCATCTATTAGAACCTAAACATAGTGCTTCCCATTTTAACTAGAAACTCTAGATGGTCTAATAAAATTCATGTGGACCAATTAGATAGGTTGATAAGTAGAAACTTATTTATTTGTTTTGAATGATATTTTGTGATTTTTTCCATTTTTACAAAGATTACATACTTTGTCATGTGGAAACTCATGTTTGGGTAAGTCCTTAACTAGGCCTTTTCTAGTTTGATTTCTAAGGGTGTGAATATTACAGTGTCCTAGTTTCCTATGCCAGATCCAATATTTGTTATGAAATACACTTAAGCATGAACCATTTTGAGAAGCTAAGGAATCCAAATTAATAGAAATAATGTTCTCATTCCTTGATGTAAAAAATAATAATTCATATTTAGAATTAAAGACATTACAGGAATCATTTTCAAATTTAACATGATAATCATCATCACATAATTGTGAGATTCAAAGAAGATTATATTTTAAGCCAATAACTAATAGTAATTTAGAAATTAAAATCAAATCTGTGTCACCAATATGGCCTATGCCAATGATTTCCCCTTTGGCATTGTCACCAAATGTGACATGTCCTCCATCTACTTTTATCAGGTTCTTGAAACATGAGTAGTCTCATGTCATGTGCCTTGAACATCCACTGTCCAAGTACCATAGATTTATGTAGGATCTCATTAAGAATCTTTCCTATAACAAGATCAATCAAAGATAGATTTTGGTACCCATACTTGTTTGGGTCTAGTAACATTAGTAATAAGTGATTGAGGAACCCATATTTGTCACATAGGTTTCATGTAAGCATTATGTAAGTTATCTGAAAAATAAACTATATTTGGTCCACAAAAACATGAAATAGTAGAATATGTATCATGAATTGAGCTAGATGAGCAGTGTCACATAGGTTTCATGTAAACATTATTTATATTGCTTTTGAGGTTATCCTACTAAGAAGAATCAATTATAAATTCTTTCTAAGTCTAACTATAAATGTGAAATTAGTGTTTTTTGTATTATACAATAAAGCAGTAAAACATGGAAGACTAATTTCAAATAGCACAGTGGATATGAAACAAGTGGTTCAGTCTCAAGTCGAGACCTAATCCACTCCCCTTGGTGATCACATGTCACTGAGCAGTTTATATAAATAAACATTGATCCACACCCTGGATCTGGGTTAACAATGGTATAATGACTATCCAGGTCACACAATGACCTATTCCATAGTTTTCGTGGGTAAACAAAAAATAATAACCATGCCACACAGGGACCTTGTAAGGTTCACAAGGCTAAATACCCTAAGTGGTGTGGGGGTGAATCAGGGTATGACTAATTTAAAATTAAAGCACGTTCTGATCTTGATTTTCTGTTAAGAAAAACAATCTTCTCTCTCATTCTCGTTTCACAATATAAAAAGAATGTAAAGCATGCACAGGACACATCAATTTTTACTTTTTTTACCACTAAGGGCTACGTCAAAGGATCATACGTTGACAGGTTGTCGGTCGTACCAAATTACGCTAAACATCACTTGCTGTGGACTACAAGGTTCAGGCACAGTCACTATAACCCTGGTCCACTACCTTTACAAGGTTTAGGATTATCTCACTGCTTTCCCAAGGGTTACTCCCTGTTTCTCTCTCTCTCTGGATCACTACTGGTTGAGAGGATTCCCTTCTTCCTATTCTTTTGCTCACTACTCTGGAAGTAATCTACTCACTATTGATAGACATGTAGGTCTCTTCATTTTCATGAAAAAATACATCTTCATCTGTATGTAGATGCTCTTTTGAATTCCAAATTTCACTTATAGATGAATATAACTTTGCACCGAAGGTATCAGGCAAACTTCCAACTTCCACACATCCCAAAAACCATACTGGGGAATCAAGCCTAGTTGGAGATCAAGTCTAACTCGGTGCACATGTACCAGCATTCAAAGTTCCAATTGGTGCGCAAGTCCTCCTCCAACACTTGCGCGACACCAACTCGAAACTTGAATGACACACTTCCCTTTACGCACAATCTAATATTGGAGGGCAACTACTATCTAGCACGCAACTGCACTTGCGCGACCACACACAACTTGCACGACCACCACACCTGCATGACGGGAGATATGATTTTTCAATGTGTTGAACTCCATTGAAAATGGGGAGGGGTGTTCTAGTATTTATAGGA
This sequence comes from Viscum album, assembly GCA_963277665.1. Lineage (NCBI taxonomy): Eukaryota > Viridiplantae > Streptophyta > Magnoliopsida > Santalales > Viscaceae > Viscum > Viscum album. The sequence goes on from OY728165.1 coordinate 246,823,367, forward strand.
ATTTTGAACTCCATGTGCAATGGCGCACAAGTCAATCCTCAGCGCGCTAGTCTTGGCACACAAGTCTCTTTCCCTGCAAGTCACTTGCGTGACCCATTTCCAAACATGCACGATCCTTTTTCCTTTACCATATTTTGAATTTATGATCTTGAAAAACAATAGGCACACATGTTCTCAAGCATCCAAGGCATCGTCGCGCACGTCACCTGCGCGACGACACCAATACCAATGCAACCCTTATACCATTTCCATATTTTGAGGATCTGATCTTGAAAAACTTACGGCGTGCTAGTTTCCAAGCCTTCAAGTACACGGAACACAATTCCCTTTTCCAAATCCACTTTTAGAATTCCTTTATCACTTTTGGATTCAAATTAGTCAAGATTATCCTTAGTTTTGAGAATAACGACTTCAAAAAAAACTATAGTGTAATAAATCTTAGGCTTCCAATTGTACTAGAGTTCATACTGGTTATTTTTGAGAATTGGTATAATTAAGACTCTATTGATTATGTAGCATGTTGTATTAACATATTCATCCCAAAAGTAATTATATAAGTCATATTAACTAAGCATTGTTCTAGAAATTTCTTGCAATGTTCTATTTCTTCTTTCTACAACACCATTCTGCAGAGGTGTTCTAGGGGCATAGAAATTGTGACTATAACCATTTTGTGAGAAAAAGTATCAAACTCATGATTATCAAACTCAAGACCGTGATCACATCTTAAAGATTTAATTTTAAGGCCACTAAGATTTTCTACAGACTTGTCAAACTTATTTAAATAATAGCAGGCTTCACTTTTGTGAACCATGAAGAAGGTCAAGATATATCTAGAAAAATCATCTATTAGAACCTAAACATAGTGCTTCCCATTTTAACTAGAAACTCTAGATGGTCTAATAAAATCCCTGTGGACCAATTCGATAGGTTGATAAGTAGAAACTTATTTATTTGTTTTGAATGATATTTTGTGATTTTTTCCATTTTTACAAAGATTACATACTTTTTCATGTGGAAACTCATGTTTGGGTAAGTCCTTAACTAGGCCTTTTCTAGTTTGATTTCTAAGGGTGTGAATATTACAGTGTCCTAGTTTCCTATGCCAGATCCAATATTTGTTATGAAATACACTTAAGCATGAACCATTCTGAGAAGCTAAGGAATCCAAATTAATAGAAATAATGTTCTCATTCCTTGATGTAAAAAATACTAATTCATATTTATATTTAAAGATATTACAGGAATCATTTTCAAATTTAACATGATAATCATCATCACATAATTGTGAGATTCAAAGAAGATTATATTTTAAGCCAATAACTAATAGTAATTTAGAAATTAAAATCAAATCTGTGTCACCAATATGGCCTAAGCCAATGATTTCCCCTTTGGCATTGTCACCAAATGTGACATGTCCTCCATCTACTTTTATCATGTTCTTGAAACATGAGTAGTCTCATGTCATGTGCCTTGAACATCCACTGTCCAAGTACCATAGATTTATGTAGGATCTCATTAAGAATCTTTCCTATAACAAGATCAATCAAAGATAGATTTTGGTACCCATACTTGTTTTGGTCTAGTAACATTAGTAATAAGTGATTGAGGAACCCATATTTGTCACATAGGTTTCATGTAAGAATTATGTAGGTTATCTGAAAAATAAACTATATTTGGTCCACAAAAACATGAAATAGTAGAATATGTATCATGAATTGAGCTAGATGAGCAGTGTCCAAAGCTGAGAACAAAATTATATGTCCTAGAATTTGAAACAAATTTCTTTTTACCAAGGTTTCTTTAACGTAGTTAATAACCAATGACAAAATTGTATTTGGGGGAAATTTGTTTTCCTAGAATTTGGGTAAGGGTATATTTCACATTAGTAAATTTTCTAGGTCACTTTTTAATTATTCATTAGACATCTTTAATTCATTATTTTCTTTGAGCATTTGAGCATTTTTCCTCTTTTCAGTAGTATGTTTAGATTTAAAATTTACAGTGAGAGCATGTAGTTTCTTCAATGATTTATATTTATCTTTTAAGTCATTTCATGTCTCTTCATGCATGCTGTAATATTCAAACATTTCTTCATTATTAATATTTTTAGAATCACTTTCCTCTTCATAATAGTATGAATTATGTACATAATAGTTCAGTATTAACTCAGATGTGTTTGTCATAAAACACATATTAGTTTTCTTAGCTTGTTCAACATGTGATCTCTCTAAGTCACTTGATCTTTCCTTAGAGGAACTCCAAGTTGCTTCAATTACGTTTTTGTACATCTGATCCATGTCCTCATATTTATTCTTATACATGATATTTTGATAGTCATTCTTTATATGTCCTTTTCGATTGCATTCATAGCATAAAATTTCATCAGTTTTGTCACTTCTTTTCTAGTCATTTTTCTGGTTTCCTTTTACATAAAACATGCCCTTGAAGTTAGGCTTTCCGAAGAAGTTCTTCTTCTTGAAAAATCGTTTGAATCTTCTAGCCAGTTGAGCCATCTCCTCATCACTTTCAGGTGATGATTGTTCAGTGCTGGCCCTTTTTACAGAATCTTTTATTTTCCCTTTGGCTTTGTGCTTCAAGAAGGTGGTCTTGAATTCTACATATTTCCTCTTTGGTTCATCCTCATCTTCTTTGTTGACTTTCATCTATTCCTCATACATCATCAGTTTAACTATGAATTCATTTACATGTATCTTGATGATGTCGCACGATTCTCTAATAGAGATAGAGGTTCCCCTCCATTTGTCAGGTAGACACCAAAGGATTCTCATGATTTGTTCTTTGGTAGTGACTTCCCTTCCAAAGTAAATCATTGTATTGAAAATCTCATCGAACCTGAGATACATGTCAGAAATAGGCTAATTAAGTGTCATTTTAAAATAATCATATTTTATAGTATAAGTATTAAGTCTCATTTCCTTTACACTAGATGTGCCTTCTTGTGAGATAGACAAGGAATCCCAAATTTCCTGGGTAGTTTTACAAGAAGAAATCATATTAAATTATACATCTCCTGAAGAACAATATAAAGCATTCACAGATTTTCAATTGTTATTGTAAGCATGTTTTGTAGGTTCATCCCATGTAATTCAATCAGTGACGGGAAGTTTGTATTCATCTATAATGGATGACCAAATTTCAAAGCGCATACTCTCTAGATGCATTTTCATTTTAATTTTCCAATGAGGATAATTGGTTCCATTAAAGAATGGTGGTATTTTGGTTGCAACACCTTACAATCTATTATTCATACTATTGAATTACTTAAAAAGAGATGTAAATTTAGAATTAACAGAAATTTTCAAATCTTTATATTTAAAACTACAATCACAGTTGAGTAAGATTAAACATAGTCCAAGTAATGCAACTTCGGATACCAGATGTTGGTTAGAGTAGTTTACTCAAGTGGGGAGGGGTGAATTGAGTAATTATAATAATTTCTATTACAAAAAATATTATTTTAAAAGAAATGGTTCTCCCCAAAATTAGATATAGCCTCATTAATCAAGGTTTTACTGTTATAAAAGTTTGACTGTTTAAAAAATTTCTTATAAGAATGATTAATTCTTAGTAATATTTATATGAATTATTTATATTGCTTTTGAGGTTATCCTACTAAGAAGAATCAATTATAAATTCTTTCTAAGTCTAACTATAAATGTGAAATTAGTGTTTTTTGTATTATACAATAAAGCAGTAAAACATGGAAGAATAATTTCAAATAGCACAGTGGATATGAAACACGTGGTTCAGTCTCAAGTCGAGACCTAATCCACTCCCCTTGGTGATCACATGTCACTGAGCAGTTTATATAAATAAACATTGATCCACACCCTGGATCTGGGTTAACAATGGTATAATGACTATCCAGGTCACACAATGACCTATTCCATAGTTTTCGTGGGTAAACAAAAAATAATAACCATTCCACACAGGGACCTTGTACGGATCACAAGGCTAAATACCCTAAGTGGTGTGGGGGTGAATCAGGGTATGACTAATTTAAAATTAAAGCACGTTATGATCTTGTTTTTCTGTTAAGAAAAACACTCTTCTCTCTCATTCTCGTTGCACAATATAAAAAGAATGTAAAGCATGCACATGACACATCAATTTTTACTTTGTTTACCACTAAGGGCTACGTCAAAGGATCATACGTTGACAGGTTGTCGGTCGTACCAAATTACACTAAACATCACTTGCTGTGGACTACAAGGTTCAGGCACAGTCACTATAACCCTGGTCCACTACCTTTACAAGGTTTAGGATTATCTAACTGCTTTCCCAAGGGTTACTCCCTGTTTCTCTCTCTCTCTGGATCACTACTGGTTGAGAGGATTCCCTTCTTCCTATTCTTTTGCTCACTACTCTGGAAGTAATCTACTCACTATTGATAGACATGTAGGTCTCTTCATTTTCATGAAAAAATACATCTTTATCTGTATGTAGATGCTCTTTTGAATTCCAAATTTCACTTATAGATGAATATAACTTTGCACCGAAGGTATCAGGCAAACTTCCAACTTCCACACATCCCAAAAACCATACTGGGGAATCAAGCCTAGTTGGAGATCAAGTCTAACTTGGTGCACATGTACCAGCATTCAAAGTTCCAATTGGTGCGCAAGTCCTCCTCCAACACTTACGCTACACCAACTCGAAACTTGAATGACACACTTCCCTTTACGCACAATCTAATATTGGAGGGCAACTACTATCTAGCACGCAACTGCACTTGCGCGACCACACACAACTTGCACGACCACCACACCTGCATGACGGGAGATATGATTTTTCAATGTGTTGAACTCCATTGAAAATGGGGAGGGGTGTTCTAGTATTTATAGGAATTTTGAACTCCATGTGCGATGGCGCACAAGTCAATCCTCAGCGTGCTAGTCTTGGCACACAAGTCTCTTTCCCTGCAAGTCACTTGCGTGACCCATTTCCAAACATGCACGATCCTTTTTCCTTTACCATATTTTGAATTTATGATCTTGAAAAACAATAGGCGCACATGTTCTCAAGCATCCAAGGCATCGTCGCGCAAGTCACCTGCGCGACGACACCAATACCAATGCAAGCCTTATACCATTTCCATATTTTGAGGATCTGATCTCGAAAAACATACGGCGTGCTAGTTTCCATATCATGTACGATGTAGTAGATTCTCTTAGAATTTAATGGTTTTGTGAATATATCAGCATGTTGACATTCATTACCAATGAATTCAACGGTGATATCACCTTTTTGATAATGATCTCTTAAAAAGTGAGGTAGAACCTCAATATGTTTTTCCCTAGAATGTGAAACATGTTTTTTTGAGATATTAATATCACTTGTGTTGTCACAATTTATTGATACATGTCTGAATTGATATCCATAATCTAGTAAAGTGTGTTTCATCTACAAAATCTGTTCCCAATAACTTCCAGCTGGTATGTATTCATCTTCCTCTATAGATAATGCAACATAATTTTTTTCTTACTATACCATGATACTAGTCACTTCCCTAAAATGTGACATGTTCCATAGGTTCTCTTTCTATCTATCCTACACCCACCAATGTCATCATCGAAATAACTAAATAGTTCAAATGATTATCCTTTAGGATTGAAAAGTCCTAGATTGGGTGTATGCTTGAGGTATTTGAAAATTTTCCTTACAAAAGTTAAATAAGATTATTTATGATTTTCTTGAAAATGAGCACACATACATAGACTAAAAATAATATTCATACAACTAGTAGTTAAGTAGTGTAAACGTTCAATCATTCTTCTATATGCGGTTTGATCAATAGATTTTCCATCTTCATCAAGACCCAACTTACTAGTGGTACTCATGGGAGTGTCTCTAATTTTAGTGATTTCCAATCCAAAACGTTTCAGAAGATATCTAGTGTATTTACATTTAGTTAAAACAATTCCAACCTTATTTTGAATGATTTGAAATCCAATAAAGAAATTTATTTAACACATTAAACTCATTTGAAATTCGTTTTGAATAATTTTAGAAAAATCAATACATAATGAATTTTTTGAAGATCCAAAAATAATATTATCTACATAGATTTGAAAAACTAAAACATCATTAGAAAATCATTTTATAAAGAGGTTAGGATCAACTATTCCTTTTGTAAAACCATTAAAAAAGAAATGTACTCAATCTGTCATACCAAGCTCTTGGTGCTTGTTTTAAACCATAAAATTATTTTGAAAGTTTGAAAATATGATTGGGAAAATGAGGACGTGTAAATACTGGGGGTTGTTCAATAAAGACATCCACAATTATATGCCCATTTAAGAATTAATTCTTAACATCCATTTGATATAGTTTGAAATTCAGATGTGCAACATAGGCAAGTAGGATTCTAATGGCTTCATGTCTGGCTACTGGAGAAAAGGTCTCCTCATAGTCAATTCCTTCTTCTTGACTATATCCCTGTGAAATTAATCTAGCCTTGTTCCAAACTATATTTCCAGCTTCATATAACTTATTTATAAACACACATTTAGTGCCTATGATGAATGTGTCCTTCGGTCTTTCAACAAGTTTCCAAACATTGTTTTTGTCAAACAGATTAAGTTATTCTTGCATTTCCATTACCCAAAATTCCACAATGATGGCATCATCAATGTTTTTAGGTTCATGTTGTGACAAGAAGGATTGATGTTCAACCTGATTTCAAAGAGTAGCTATAGTTTATGTTCCTCTCTCTATGTCTCCAACAACAGTATCTAAGGGATGGTTATTAAGGGTTCTAACCAATATAGAAAAAGAGGTACTAGTTATTTTAGGTTCACCAACAGATTCAGGTTTATTATGACTCGATTGAAGGGAATTTCCAAAATTATATGTTTTCAAATATTCTTTCATAGAGTAATTTTAGGATTTTGAGCTGATGTTCAAATTTGATACATCATCCTCTGGATTGTATTGGATTGTTCTAGGCTCATGTGGATCTGTTTCATCAAACTAAATATGAATAGATTATTTCACAAATTTAGTTATCTTATTTAATACTATATAATCATTATTTAATATTGAGTAACCTAGGAAAATTCCTTTATCACTTTTGGATTCAAATTAGTCAAGATTATCCTTAGTTTTGAGAATAACGACTTCAAAAAAAACTATAGTGTAATAAATCTTAGGCTTCCAATTGTACTAGAGTTCATACTGGTTATTTTTGAGAATTGGTATAATTAAGACTCTATTGATTATGTAGCATGTTGTATTAACATATTCATCCCAAAAGTAATTATATAAGCCATATTAACTAAGCATTGTTCTAGAAATTTCTTGCAATGATCTATTTCTTCTTTCTACAACACCATTCTGCAGAGGTGTTCTAGGGGCATAGAAATTGTGACTATAACCATTTTGTGAGAAAAAGAATCAAACTCATGATTATCAAACTCAAGACCGTGATCACATCTTAAAGATTTAATTTTAAGGCCACTAAGATTTTCTACAGACTTGTCAAACTTATTTAAATAATAGCAGGCTTCACTTTTGTGAACCATGAAGAAGGTCAAGATATATCTAGAAAAATCATCTATTAGAACCTAAACATAGTGCTTCCCATTTTAACTAGAAACTCTAGATGGTCTAATAAAATCCATGTGGACCAATTCGATAGGTTGATAAGTAGAAACTTATTTATTTGTTTTGAATGATATTTTGTGATTTTTTCCATTTTTACAAAGATTACATACTTTGTCATGTGGAAACTCATGTTTGGGTAAGTCCTTAACTAGGCCTTTTCTAGTTTGATTTCTACGGGTGTGAATATTACAGTGTCCTAGTTTCCTATGCCAGATCTAATATTTGTTATGAAATACACTTAAGCATGAACCATTTTGAGAAGCTAAGGAATCCAAATTAATAGAAATAATGTTCTCATTCCTTGATGTAAAAAATACTAATTCATATTTAGAATTAAAGACATTACAGGAATCATTTTCAAATTTAACATGATAATCATCATCACATAATTGTGAGATTCAAAGAAGATTATATTTTAAGCCAATAACTAATAGTAATTTAGAAATTAAAATCAAATCTGTGTCACCAATATGGCCTAAGCCAATGATTTCCCCTTTGGCATTGTCACCAAATGTGACATGTCCTCCATCTACTTTTATCAGGTTCTTGAAACATGAGTAGTCTCATGTCATGTGCCTTGAACATCCACTGTCCAAGTACCATAGATTTATGTAGGATCTCATTAAGAATCTTTCCTATAACAAGATCAATCAAAGATAGATTTTGGTACCCATACTTTTTTGGGTCTAGTAACATTAGTAATAAGTGATTGAGGAACCCATATTTGTCACATAGGTTTCATGTAAGCATTATGTAAGTTATCTGAAAAATAAACTATATTTGGTCCACAAAAACATGAAATAGTAGAATATGTATCATGAATTGAGCTAGATGAGCAGTGTCCAAAGCTGAGAACAAAATTATATGTCCTAGAATTTGAAACAAATTTCTTTTTACCAAGTTTTCTTTAACGTAGTTAATAACCAATGACAAAATTGTATTTGGGGGAAATTTGTTTTCCTAGAATTTGGGTAAGGGTATATTTCACATTAGTAAATTTTCTAGGTCACTTTTTAATTATTCATTAGACATCTTTAATTCATTATTTTCTTTGAGCATTTGAGCATTTTTCCTCTTTTCAGTAGTATGTTTAGATTTAAAATTTACAGTGAGAGCATGTAGTTTCTTCAATGATTTATATTTATCTTTTAATTCATTTCATGTCTCTTCATGCATGCTGTAATATTCAAACATTTCTTCATTATTAATATATTTAGAATCACTTTCCTCTTCATAATAGTATGAATTATGTACATAATAGTTCAGTATTAACTCAGATGTGTTTGTCATAAAACACATATTAGTTTTCTTAGCTTGTTCAACAGGTGATCTCTCTAAGTCACTTGATCTTTCCTTAGAGGAACTCCAAGTTGCTTCCATTACGTTTTTGTACATCTGATCCATGTCCTCATATTTATTCTTATACATGATATTTTGATAGTCATTCTTTATATGTCCTTTTCGATTGCATTCATAGCGTAAAATTTCATCAGTTTTGTCACTTCTTTTCTAGTCATTTTTCTAGTTTCCTTTTACATAAAACATGCCCTTGAAGTTAGGCTTTCGGAAGAAGTTCTTCTTCTTGAAAAATCGTTTGAATCTTCTAGCCAGTTGAGCCATATCCTCATCCCTTTCAGGTGATGATTGTTCAGTGCTGGCCCTTTTTACAGAATCTTTTAGTTTCCCTTTGGCTTTGTGCTTCAAGAAGGTGGTCTTGAATTCTACATATTTCCTCTTTGGTTCATCCTCATCTTCTTTGTTGACTTTCATCTATTCCTCATACATCATCAGTTTAACTATGACTTCTTTTACATGTATCTTGATGATGTCGCACGATTCTCTAATAGAGATAGAGGTTCCCCTCCATTTGTCAGGTAGACACCAAAGGATTCTCATGATTTGTTCTTTGGTAGTGACTTCCCTTCCAAAGTAAATCATTGTATTGAAAATCTCATAGAACCTGAGATACATGTCAGAAATAGGCTAATTAAGTGTCATTTTAAAATAATCATATTTTATAGTATAAGTATTAAGTCTCAATTCCTTTACACTAGATGTGCCTTCTTGTGAGATAGACAAGGAATCCCAAATTTCCTGGGTAGTTTTACAAGAAGAAATCATATTAAATTATACATCTCCTAAAGAACAATATAAAGCATTCACAGATTTTCAATTGTTATTGTAAGCATGTTTTGTAGGTTCATCCCATGTAATTCAATCAGTGACGGGAAGTTTGTATTCATCTATAATGGATGACCAAATTTCAAAGCGCATACTCTCTAGATGCAATTTCATTTTAATTTTCCAATGAGGATAATTGGTTCCATTAAAGAATGGTGGTATTTTGGTTGCAACTCCTTACAATCTATTATTCATACTATTGAATTACTTAAAAAGAGATGTAAATTTAGAATTAACAAAAATTTTCATATCTTTATATTTAAAACTACAATCACAGTTGAGTAAGATTAAACATAGTCCAAGTAATGCAACTTCGGATACCAGATGTTGGTTAGAGTAGTTTACTCAAGTGGGGAGGGGTGAATTGAGTAATTATAATAATTTCTATTACAAAAAATATTATTTTAAAAGAAATGGTTCTCCCCAAAATTAGATATAGCCTCATTAATCAAGGTTTTACTGTTATAAAAGTTTGACTGTTTAAAAAATTTCTTATAAGAATGATTAATTCTTAGTAATATTTATATGAATTATTTATATTGCTTTTGAGGTTATCCTACTAAGAAGAATCAATTATAAATTCTTTCTAAGTCTAACTATAAATGTGAAATTAGTGTTTTTTGTATTATACAATAAAGAAGTAAAACATGGAAGACTAATTTCAAATAGCACAGTGGATATGAAACAAGTGGTTCAGTCTCAAGTCGAGACCTAATCCACTCCCCTTGGTGATCACATGTCACTGAGCAGTTTATATAAATAAACATTGATCCACACCCTGGATCTGGGTTAACAATGGTATAATGACTATCCAGGTCACACAATGACCTATTCCATAGTTTTCGTGGGTAAACAAAAAATAATAACCATGCCACACAGGGACCTTGTAAGGTTCACAAGGCTAAATACCCTAAGTGGTGTGGGGGTGAATCAGGGTATGACTAATTTAAAATTAAAGCACGTTCTGATCTTGTTTTTCTGTTAAGAAAAACACTCTTCTCTCTCATTCTCGTTGCACAATATAAAAAGAATGTAAAGCATGCACAAGACACATCAATTTTTACTTTGTTTACCACTAAGGGCTACGTCAAAGGATCATACGTTGACAGGTTGTCGGTCGTACCAAATTACACTAAACATCACTTGCTGTGGACTACAAGGTTCAGGCACAGTCACTATAACCCTGGTCCACTACCTTTACAAGGTTTAGGATTATCTCACTGCTTTCCCAAGGGTTACTCCCTGTTTCTCTCTCTCTCTGGATCACTACTGGTTGAGAGGATTCCCTTCTTCCTATTCTTTTGCTCACTACTCTAGAAGTAATCTACTCACTATTGATAGACATGTAGGTCTCTTCATTTTCATGAAAAAATACATCTTCATCTGTATGTAGATGCTCTTTTGAATTCCAAATTTCACTTATAGATGAATATAACTTTGCACCGAAGGTATCAGGCAAACTTCCAACTTCCACACATCCCAAAAACCATACTGGGGAATCAAGCCTAGTTGGAGATCAAGTCTAACTCGGTGCACATGTACCAGCATTCAAAGTTCCAATTGGTGCGCAAGTCCTCCTCCAACACTTGCGCGACACCAACTCGAAACTTGAATGACACACTTCCCTTTACGCACAATCTAATATTGGAGGGCAACTACTATCTAGCACGCAACTGCACTTGCGCTACCACACACAACTTGCACGACCACCACACATGCATGACGGGAGATATGATTTTTCAATGTGTTGAACTCCATTGAAAATGGGGAGGGGTGTTCTAGTATTTATAGGAATTTTGAACTCCATGTGCGATGGCGCACAAGTCAATCCTTAGCGCGCTAGTCTTGGCACACAAGTCTCTTTCCCTGCATGTCACTTGCGTGACCCATTTCCAAACATGCACGATCCTTTTTCCTTTACCATATTTTGAATTTATGATCTTGAAAAACAATAGGCGCACATGTTCTCAAGCATCCAAGGCATCGTCGCGCAAGTCACCTGCGCGACGGCACCAATACCAATGCAACCCTTATTCCATTTCCATATTTTGAGGATCTGATCTCGAAAAACTTACGGCGTGCTAGTTTCCAAGCCTTCAAGTACACGGAACACAATTCCCTTTTCCAAATCCACTTTTCAACATTTGTCTATTTTTGTTGACAACTCTTCCACAAAAAGTTACAACATTAAATCTTCATCCACCATTCATCTCTACGATTTTGATTGCAATCAAGGATTTACTCAACACATACTCTAAGCCCACATGAGCAATGCTTGGTGTGAGAAACAAGAGTAAATGAAAAGTTAATCAATGAATCCTTTCATCTCTGACAACCACTATTGAGATAAAACTGATAACAATTGTTTCCAAACTGATACCAATTTTTGGAAATATTCTTACCACTCTCCAACTCCAATATTCTGCTTTTATCATGATCCCCAACTATCGTGATATCTAGTCTTTGATCGATCACTTCTAGCATTGTCAGCTTTAATAATCTCCCCTTGTCTCATTGATCTCCCCCTATATCGCTGGTCCACCTGTCATTTTATCCCCAAATCAATCATGATTTATGAAATTGCCACACAATCAAATTGCCACACTGTCTCCCCCTTGATCAAGCACTATTTTCTCCCCATTTGTCAACGAACACAAAGGTCACTCCTTTTCTCTCTGTAACAGAGTAGAGAACACATATCAGCACATTAGGGGAAATCACATCATACCTCTGAGAGAGGGTGAGGTTCCACATCCAGACACTCTTAAGTGCGGGGAGTCGACTGCACTCCCAGAGCCATTCAATGCCTTTCAAAAGCTTCCTTGGGTAAGGCCTTTATAAGAATGTCTGCAACCTGTAGCTTGTAGGCACATACTCCAACTTCACGAATCCCTACTCAACCTTCTCCTTGATAAAATGATACTTTTCCTCAATGTGCTTTTTCCTTGAATGATGTATGGGATTTTTTATGAGAATTATAGCACTTGAGTTATCACACTGGATTCTGATTGGAGACATTACTTCAACTCCGATATCTTCAAGATGCTGCTTCTTCCACAATAACTGTGTGCATGCTTGAGTGGCCACCAAAATACTCACACTCTACAGTGCTCAATGAGATGCAATCTTGCTTCTTCCTTAGAAAAGAAATACACAATCCAATAATATATAATTCAACTCATGATGTTTATTTTCTGTCATCTATTGATCCGGCCCAATCTGCATCTGTGTAACCCAATAACACATATTGAGATTTATCATTATACATCAAATAGAAATCCACTGTACCATTGATATACCAAAGTATTATTTTCACTACATGTATATGTATTTCCATGGGATTACTCTGATATCTCGCTGCTTGACATCTGGATGAAACAATATCAGGCCTTGTTGCGGTTATGTACAACAAACTTCCAATGATTTTCCTATATTATGTGATATTAACTGCCTTACCATCCTCATCATTTGATAATTTCATCCAGGTAGCAACTGGAGTTTTCATCTCCTTGGGATTATCCATGAAAAACCTTCTTAAAACCTCCTTGGAATATTTGGATTGTGAAATGAACATTCCATTCCTTTCTTGTGTCACATGTAGACCAAGAAATAATGTTAGCTCACAAATCATTTACATTTAAACTCATTTTTCATGAATTCAGAAAACTGTCTGCACTGAGCTTCATCTGATCCACCAAATATTATTTCATCGACATAAACTAACACCATCATCCTTTAATTAATATTGTTGTTGAAATAGATGTTGTAATCAACTCCCCCACACTAGAAACTAAGCTTCTTCAAGTATTGATCAAGCCTTGAGTACCATGCTCGTAGTGCTTTTTCAACCCATACAATGCCTTCTTCAGCCTGCAGACATTTTTCTCATCCTAATGAATGAGAAAACCAACTGGATGCTCAATATACACAACCTCTTCTAGAATTCCATTCAAGAATGCATATTTGACTTCCATATAGAACACTTTGAACATTCGTTGCACTGTTGTGGCCAAATATAATCTGATTGTCTCTAGCCTTGAAAATGTTGCAAATTCTTCATCAACATCTATTCCCTCTATCTGGTAGTATCACCTCCACAATAGTTGTGCTTTGTTCCAAATCACTGTTACATCATTATTCATCTTGTTGCGATATACCCATTTACTCTCGATGACATTTTTATCTATTTGCCTCGAAACAATATCACATGTCTTTTTCTTCTCAATCTGATCATGCCCTTTATTCATAGCTTGAAGCCATTTTTCATCACAGCTGCATCAGAAAAACATTTCGTCTCCACCTAAGATAACAATGATGTTTTCTGTAATGATTTCATTCTTTGAGTCTGAACATGAGCTATCTGATCACCAAGGATATATTGCCTATCAATTTCAGCTCTACTCTTTGGCTTCCTTGAAGACACAGACCTGACACATTCTTGTTCATCATCAGTATCTTCTTCTGAGTCAGCCTCTACCACTTCAACTCCCCTTATGTTGCTTACCTCATCATCACATTCATCCATAAATTCTTTATTGGTTCCTTGAGCATTATGTTCATTTTCAACTATTGTAACATCATTGCTCTCAACAATTTTTCCCAGACTTTTTTTGAAGTATTTATATGCTTTTCTTTTCCCTGAGTAGAAAAGGAATATCCCCTTATCTCCTTGTGACTCAACCTTCCTGTGATATTCTGTGTTGAGTATGAAACACTTACTCGCAAAGATTAGAAAGTATTTCAACACTGTCTTGTTTCTGTACCACATTTCATACAGAGTCTTCCTTTCCTTTGGACACAACTGAGACCTGTTCGAAATATATACCGATGTCCTAACTGCTTCCTTCCAAAATTTATCTGGAAGGACCTTTTCAATAAGAATTAGTCTAGTCATGTTGCTGATGATCTAATTTCTTCTCTCAACCACTCCATTCAGTTGCGGAGTTCTCATTGATGAAACTTGATGCCATATTCCGTGTTTCTTGAGATTGTCTTCAACTTTATTGTTTGTGAATTCTGTACTGTTATCAGTATGAAACTTCTATATTTTCTACCCAAGCATATTTTCTGATTCCCTCATGTACTGCTTTATGCAACTGAACACCTCTGTCTTATGGGTAATGAAAAATACTCAGGCCATTCTGTAATAATTATAAATGAAAAGAACATAGTACCTTTTCCCATTTATAGCTCATGGAGAGATAGGTCCACATACATCAACATGAACCAATTCGATCACTCTAGTTGATTTATATTCCTTTGGCCTGTATGTCTTTCTGATGATCTTCCTTTGTTGACAAGAATCACACATATGGGTGTGATCACGTGTTAGATTAGGAAGGTCTCTAGCAGCATCACACTTTACCAGATCTTCCATAGATGGTTGGAATAGATGAACAAGTCACTTATACCCAGCTAGTTTTCTTCCTCTCTGGATAAAAGGCATGTATCCTCTTCCCCACCTACAAGGTAAAGATTTCCCTTTGTCATTTTTCTCTGTAGAACAAATGCTCCATCTTTTCCTTTCACAACACACATCTTCTTGGTAAATCGGATAGAGTGCCCAGAGTCACATAGTTGACTGACACTAAGCAAGTTATGACTAAGACACTATACTAACAAGACATCAACACATCCCATTTCTTTTCCCCAAAACATGGCTTTCCCTGAGGCAAAAATCTTCAGGCCTTCATCGTTTCCAAATTTGACAACTCCTTATTTGTGATATGTTATGCCTGTAACAAGATCATTATTACCCATTATGTGATATTTGAAACCACTATCAAAGATCCACACACCAGAGCAATCTGCTTCTTTAAGGGAAATCTCTGCCACCACATCCTTCTCATTTTTCTTCTTCTTGGTCCATACTTTTTCCTTCACACTCGGCATTGATTGAGACTTATGTTCTTTCTTAAAGTATGATAGACCAGCTTCAACTTGTAGAGCCATAAATCTATTCTACATTTTTAACTCACATATTGGTTTATTTATCTTATACTTGTGTACATTTTGATTCTTCTTTGGCACATTTCTCTGTGTGGTCGAAATGAATTACCTAGCCATGTGCCCAAATCCTCCGCCCCAAAAACACTATCCTTCGAAATATGTTCTGGAAAACCATTATCAGTTTGGTTTCCACATCTGTTCTTATTCCTTTCGGTATCTCTTGGATATGGAACACACATAATTTGAATGTCCCATCCTTCCATACCAATAACACCTGATATAAGGTGCATTGATTCGAGTTACATCAGCACTACGAGATTCCCATTGGGATCTCTAAATGTTCTGATTCTTCTTTATGCCCAAATCAACCTTCAATCTCGGGACTGGTGCTTGCTGTCTGACTTCAATTTCCATAGATTTTTTCTTCTGATCAAGCTCAAAATCAGCCTTAATGTGTGATCTCAATTGCTGTTTATTTCCTGCTGAACTAGTAGTCTCATCTTTCATCTTTTTAGTCTTTGTATTGTCCTTATTTCCCAAGAATATATTGGGAATCAAGGGTTTTCTTGGACTTTTACTTACCTCCGTAGACCGAAAACTTCTTCATCAAGCTCTTCGATACACTTGACCTGATCTTTCACTTTTCTATTCAAGCCATCGATCTCCCTTTTCTGTTCTTCAATCTTAAACATACACACACTAACTGATTCTGAGTTATCTGGTGCTGATGAATTGAGTTTTTCAATTTCTTCCAACAACTCGGACTCCTCTTCTTCCTACTACTGCATATAGAGTTTGGCATCATGAACAACTTTATTGGATTTCTTCATTTCAGCTCTCCAAACATCTATCTCCTCAAGAGATGCTTCCAACTCTGCTTACATATCAACTCTTCCTTCAACTTCTTATTCTTCTTCTCCAGCATCAATTTCCTCCTTTTCTTGAGAACTATCTATGACCTCCACCATAACATTTTCTCCTCGATCATTGCAGTTCTCTATTTCATCAATATCATCAACCTCAAACTCACCTGAACTGTCTATTTATTGTGAAAGAAGATTATTCTTCTTGAATAAAGTTCTCTTGAACTACTTCTTCCCTTTCAAATAGGCTGAGGATTTCTTCTTGGGAATTTCAACATAATCTACATCATTTTCTTCTTGAAAATTTTTGGGGAATCTTGCTGGGAGATGTCCATCCTTTCCAAATCTAAATCATGAAAGAGGTAGTTTCCCTTTGAACTTTCTTTTTCCACTTTGATGATTTGAGGGGAGGAATGACATTAACTCATCTGTCTCTTCTTCATCCTGAGATTCTTCAATTGTGATATTTTTCAAGGCGGTGAATTCCACCTCTTTGGATTTTCCCTTTTCCACAACATCATTATCATCATTTCTCATTTCATTTGCATCAAGAGTGCTATGTAGGTTATCCAATGTCATCTCTTTTGGATATTCATCTTATAGCACGGATAATTTCGGATTGAACCGAGGTGGATATTTCCTAATGATGTGCATCACAATTTTTATTTCATCAATATCTTCACCAAGACCTTGCATGTCTTCCGCTACAACATTTACCCTATCAAATAATTCATCAATAGTCTCATTCTGGTTTATTCCCAAATCTTCATACTTATTCAACAACACTTGCAGCTTTGCCTCTCTGAACATTGTATCCCCTTGATGTATATTCAATAACTTTTTCCACATGGCATGTGATGTTTTGAAAGACATAACCTTTGTATATATAGGATAGGATAGGGCACCCCCTAAGGCATTGATTTCTTATTCATCAGCATCCAACTCTCTACACTCAGCTTTTGATAATGCACCAATGTTGATGTCTGTTGTTATACCATGCATTGTTGTTGTGAATACATTCATTCCAAATGATTATAAGTAGTGTTGTATCTGATTATTCGATAGCTGAACATTGTTCCTGTTGAATATTGTAATTACATTATGATTAGTGACCTCCATTTAGAGAAGAAAAAATATCAACCTTTTCCTCAGATACCAATTGTTAGGTCCAGAAGGCTGAATACCCTAAGAGGGGGGTGATTCAGGGTATGACTAATTTAAAATTAAACCCATTTTTGATCTTGTTTCGCTATTAACTAAAACAATCTTCTCTATTTTTCCCATTGCACAATATAAACAGAAATTAAAGCATTCACCCGAAAAAAGATTTTTTACTTGGTTCACCACTAAAGGCAACGTCCAAGGAGAATACACTGATAGGTTTTCGGTTGTACCAAATTACACTAAAATTCACTAGCTGAGGACTACATGGTTTGGGCACATTCACTCTATCCGAGGCTCATTACCTTTACAAGTTTTAGGGTTAGCTCACTGCTTTCCGAATGGTCACTACTTGTTTCTCTCTCTCTTGCTCACAACTGGTGGAGAGGATCACCTTCATCCTCTTCCTTTGCTCACTGCTCTGGAAGGAATCCACTCAACATTTATTGACCTATAGGTCTCTTCATTTTCATTAAGGAATGCATCTTCATCTGTATGTAGATGCTCTATTGAAGTCCAACTTTCACCCGTAGATGAATCTCACATTTCACCGAAGGTATCGGGAAAACTTCCATCTTCCACGCAGCCTGAAAACTTTGCTGGGGAATCAACCCTACATGGTGCGCAAGTCTAACTCAGCGTGCAAGTACCAGCGCACATGTCCCAACTGGCGCGCAAGTCCTGCTCAGACACTTGCGTGACACAAGATTCTTCAACTCGAAACATGCACAACACACTTCCCTTTATGCCCAATCCAATATTGGCGCACAACTAAGAACCGGCGCACAACTTCAATCACTGGTGCACAACATCAGTTGTGATTCCACACACCACTTGCGTGACCACCGCACCTGCGCGACAGGAGCTCTGATATTTCAAAGTGTTGAACTCCATTGAAAATGAGGAGGGGTGGTCCAGTATTTATAGGCATTTTGAACACCCTGTGAGACAGTGTAGAAGTCTATCCTCGGCGCGCAGGTCTCGACGCACAGGTCTATTGCCTTATAAGTCACTTGCATGACCCACTTCCAAACCTATGAAATCCTTTTTCCATTGACATATTTTGATGTTCTGATCTTGAAAAACAACAGGCGTGCATGTTCTCAAGCATCTAAGGCATCGGCATGCAAGTCACCTGCGTGACAACACCAATACCAGGGCGACCTTAATCCCTTTGCCATATTTTTATGATATAATCTTGAAAAACTTGTGGCGCACATGTTTCAAATCCTTCAAGTACATGACACGCAAGTCCCTTTTACAAAATCCTCTTTTCTTAATTTTTCAGTTTGCAAGCCCACAAATTTGGCAAACACTGCAAAACAGCGCCACCAGGTATCTGTTCTTTTTTTACCACCTCCAGATCGTCCATTCCTTTATATAAGTTCTTGAATCAATCATTTATCGTTAACCATAGCTCTTGAACTTGACATTCCACCATGAAAACCCCTTTGTCATCAAATTTGATTATCATTGTTCTAATTTTTCAACAATCATCACATAGATGTCCACATTTTCAACAAACAAAATCACCTCAAAAATGATTAAATGGTACCTTGAGGGATTTTTTTCCAACAAACCTCTTCCATAGTTGTTGTGGGTAAACAAATGTATAAAGATTTTGGTGTAAGGATTTAGAAATCCTTCAGTTTAGCAGAAGACTCAATGTGTATGGAATATATAGAGTATACACACTACTCAAGAAGTAAGTAAACTAATCACTGAGAGAGAGTATATATGAGTTCAAAATGATCTAGTGATTTTAATTATAGCTCTGGACTCCGTTGATTAAACAGAAATGCTTCTGAGTCCTCTGGTTTTTTTCTAAAAAAACAGAGTGTCGTTATTCAGCTTGTGTTATTCACGAGTGTTGACAATGTGAAGATGTTCACTGGATTATAGTGTACTTTATATGATCTTCTTCAGAGTCGGATTTCACTGATGAGACAATTATTTTATTGAAAATATTGCAATGTGTTCTTCACGGCTGTGCTCACATACTTGTTTTTCATTTAGTATCGCTCTATGTGGTTGTTGGGCACAGTTCACTCTTTATCATTGAATGCATGAGTTTTAGTCAACCAATTCCATGTTTTTCTTACCTCGTAACTCATAATATGTTTACATAGATACATTAATTATGTCAGTGCATTAATGGCATCAAATATTCCCATTAATCATTAAATATAATGACGAAAAAATAGTTTAGGAAATGGTGTCACAATATGTTATTAAAATGATGTATCCTTCACACGGTGTATGAGTGTCATGGTATGAGTGTCACAATGTATTGTTCGCAGTGTCTAAGTGTCATGGTGTCTGAGTGTCTCAGTGTTTTCTTCATGGTGTCTTGCTTCACAGTGTCATGCTTACGGTGTATGGATTACAATGTCTAGCTTATGGTGTCTGGCTTACGGTGTCTGGCTTACGGTGTCCGGCTTACGGTGTCTGGCATCACGGTGTATGGCTTCACGGTGTCTTTCATATTGTGTCATGCTTCATGATGTCTTGTACTTATGAAAATAACTGTATTCAGACATAAAATTTAATATGCATGAAATGGATTGAGCTTAACCTTTAAAAGCATGAGAGAACATTAATCATAAATACACATAATTTTATATAATTTAGAGGAGTTGACTAGGTTGAATAATATTTGTGATCATTAATGAGATTTGTGATAATTAATGAGATTTTTGATCATTAAAACATGATTAATACATGATGATTCGAAGAATAATATTTTAATAAAATATAAGGATAAGTACCCTTTTATAGGGGAGGTGAGGGGTGCTTTAGGAATGTCTTTAAATATTATTTTATTATAAATTTATTTTCAATTTATAATGTTCCATAAATACTTTAATTAGAATATAATATGGTTATGGGTAGAATAAATCACAAATAAAAGGTTTTATACAAGTTTCTGTCACAAAAAAATTATCTTTTAGCTTTAACACTTATTTAAAAACATTAACTCTTACCATGTCTTCTTGTATTTTCCTAATATATGTTCACTATAGTAACAATAAAATTACATGAGAACCACAACTGGATTATAAATTAAATTTATAACATTATATCCCTCAATTTGACAAATATTCGATTTTTAGGAAAATTATATCATTTAATTAAATAGTATTCGTTTTAAAAACTCATTTATGTCATTTTTGACACTATTAAGTACATGATTTTTTCTAATGTAAAAACAACTATATTTCTTATAACCAAAGGAATTAACACATCCCCCACATGTCTATGTCTTCCATAAAATTATTTTATGGAATAAAAATGATCAAATTAAATTTATTTTAATATTTATTATACCATTTATTTAACTGTTTCATTAATAAAGTAATCACTGCATCATCATTTTTTAGTAGATAAATTTATTTATATAATGTAAAAAAAATAATAAATAAAATACCATGATTTACTGATTCTCATTATCTTTCAAATTACTTTATATTGTAGAATAGATCATTTATAATCCAAATGTATAATTTTTTAGCTAAAAAGATACATGTTTATGATATATTTCCATTAAATTTAAATTAATTATTATAAATGTTCATTATCACACCCAAGTGGCACCATGGGGTGTTAATACCAACCCAATGATTATCATGGTCGTAAATATCTCATCCAATAGGATTAGAACAAGTTTTAGGGTAGTTTTATATAATTATAATATTATTTGTTACCCTCGTTTACCAATGTTACACTTTAACTAATGTAAATAAAAAGAATTACTAATGTTCTTATTCATAATATCCAAAAATTAAAGGTACCTATTTACATAATTTGGACCATCTTATTAAAAATATGGAATAAATTTTACAAAAATCTAAACACCTAATTGGTAGAAATTAATTTTAAATTAATTCTCATCATTAAAACAAGAATGTGGGTTTTTAAGAAGTAAATATTTTTCAAAAGATAGACATGTGTTTAAGACCAATTATATATGAAATTACTTATAATGATAAAAATTTGATTAAATGAAAAAAATAACCCAATTATAATTTTAAACCAATTAAAAAGATAACATAACTATAGAAATAAATTATATGAAATGGTAGTTTTTAATTAAAATGTAGTATTTTTTACTATTAATTAAAATATGAATTTAACCAGAAAATTTAAAAATTTAAAAAGAAGTATAATTTGTTGTACATATTACAAAAAATATGATTATTTTGTAAAATATAATATCTAAAAGTGTTAAAAACTATATATGGAATGGTTTTTCAATCAAAAGGTTTAAAACTACATTTTTTTTTGAAAAATACTACTTTTATTCGAAAATTTGAATTTGTTGTTATATAATGTCTGGAAAATACATGAGATTAATGTTGATTTTATATAAAATTCCTAATAATTTTAATAATACTCATAACATCATGTTTATATCCCATTAAATAGTATTATTATAATAATATATCATTGTTTAGTAAAACATGGTATTGCGTACAACACAAACTACCGAGGAAGGTCGCTCTTGCATGTGAGTCATGCCAAGTATGTATTGCATGCAGTGAAATATTACTTTGTTGTTACATATATCATAATCCAAAAATAGTATATTCATAAATTGAAAAAAAATATACTCAGTATTGCGTGTATCATACACCAACTCGGTATTGTGGGTAATATATGACAAGTCAGTTTAGTATGAGAGGAATGTTTTGGCTTAATGCAACACAATATATAAATGAAAATTTATATTTATTTGAGAAAAAGGTCCAGAAAAACTCAAATTTTTTCATGAAATATTTCATATTTATTATATTTATTATTATTTCATAATTGGGATATTAAACATACCTTAATTATTTCTATGTTGTGAAATATGATAACGCCATTCATGTGTAAAGTGAACCACCACCTCGAAAAGTGGTGTGATTCATTCCCACCTTATATGGATTGTTTTATGAATGGTTTTAATATAAATATTTGATATATATGACATAAAAATGATTCCATAATAATAATATGTCATATATGTTTCTTTCCATTAACAATATAAGAAAATGAAAACAACCTTCATGCATTGTTTTGTCTAATTGCCTCTGTGAATTGTGTATTTCATTTTCTAACTCAAAATTTAATTAATCCCCATAAATAAAAAAAATTATTTATATATATAAGATTTATTTCATGATTATTATTTTTTATATGATTAAATCATGATCTAAGAAAGAGTACCAAGAATATCAAGTCAAAATATGTATACAAATCAAAGCGGTAATTTTTTAAATCATTAATTTAACCTAAGATTGTTAATAAATGAGTAATATAATGTCATAATTAAATAATATATAGTAATATATATGAATATATTTTCTGTTATATGTATGATAAATTTATGTTCAAATCTATTTTGGTCTTAATATGTATGAAGGATGTCAAAACTTACAGAAAGGGGATATGTAGTTTCACTTTTATTTCTGTTAGACATATGCCATATTTATCACCCATTTAATTTCTGTGGTTTATATAGTTCCTATGTATGTAATATATATTAATTATAAATTAATTTATGGGTATATACATACCCAATTGATTATACCTCTTTCATTTATTTATTGTTCAAATTCTACCAAATTAATACCAAATTTTGGTATCACTTTAATTACTGTGGGACATATGCCTCATAAATTGTAATGACCCAAAATTTGGAATAAGTCTTGTTTCCTAATTTTATGTGTTATTGTATTTTATTTTTATACTCAAAAAAATGTTTCATTTGATAACATGATTATAATTAAAATGAGACCATTGGTTTTTGACTATTATATGACCATTGGTCAATATGACTGTTGGAAACTAAGCATTTTGATATTTGTCTCTAAATACAAGTAATCTTGGTTAATTATTATAGAAAGAAGATTCGATGGCCTCACCTAGTAGTCTTGGACCGATCGAAGCCCATCTAAGAGACCTTGGGAAGGAGGTAGCACCACTGGGCTTTGCTCTGGACCAAACCCAAGATGAACATCATCGTGTGAAGCTAGAATGGAATCACCTTCGTGAGAAGTTCAACCTGAAAGAAATTACTACTCGTGCGATGTGGGCCAAACCTCCCTCAGATTCTCTCACCTTATCACACCTTACATTTAGGTCCTATGCTGGAATGATAATGGGCTATTTAAGGAGACCGTAACTGCCTTGTTTAATCCTTTGTTTTAAATAAAAATTGGGATTTCTTCTTATGATAATGTTTATGAATTTTCAATTGTATGGATAAATATAGTATGCATATTTTTGGTTAATTTTAGAGAAATGATGTTTTAAAAAATGTTTATGTAAACCATAAAAAAATAAAATTGTGTAATGATTTTTGAAAAATGGTCTTCTACAATTATGTTCAGTATAAAATTTAGAGTCTAATAAGATCAACTTGATTTTTGATTAATAGTAGAGTATGAATAGTTATTTTATGCGTAGGATTAGTAATGTGACCAAATATATTGTAACCTCACATAAAGAAAGTATTAAAATAATATAGGCACCTTGATTAAGTAATGTGATTCAATAAAATGGTTAAATAATTGTTTCATAAATTATTATTCATGTATTAGTTTTTTGAGGTGAATATTGTTTTTAAATTAAAAATTAAATTAAAAATATTAATAATATTATTTTTATAAAATGGATTACATTTTTGAACTCAGAGTATCAATATTATGTTAAGGTAATTTTTGGAGTTTTTTTGAAAAAAATGAATTTTCGGTGAATAGTGTATTTATTTAAAAATAAAATTAAAAATATTTAGAAAATTATTTTTATAAAATGGATATCATTTTTGAAATCAGAGAATTGATATTTGGTTAATGTGAAATTTTGGGATTTTTCTGAGATAGTTGAATTTTCAATGAATAGTAAAAATATAGTTTTAGGGTTTCGTTATGTTTAATGATATCATAACTATGTCATGATGATGTAAGGAGATATTTTAATGGTTGGACGACCAGAGGTGATGAATTTTTGTATTGGGGTCCCCATGTGGCCTAACTTCATGGGAAATATCATGGGAGAGCACATGGTTTTGAGAAAACTACTTTTGAGGTGTCCCTTGGCCATTAATGCCTTGTTCCCTCACTATCCCTATAAATGCCAAGCCCTCCTCTCATCCATTCGACTACAAAACCATCCTAAAAGATGTTCTGGTATCCTTACCTCACAAGGAGTCCTCCCAATGTTCCCCCAATCCCTCAAGGTCCAACCCTTTGAGTTTTAATAGTTACATTTTAAGGTAAGGGATCCGACCTCTATCTTTCTTTTCAAGAAATCTCTTTTATTTCATTTATTTTATGCTTCATGTTCTTATGTTTAAGGATGTTCTTTTATACTACACTTACTTCCCTTTTCATGTTCATATAATTAGATTTCCCCTCCTACTCTCATTATTATGTTTTATTATGTTTTAAGTGGCGTCGTTAGGCTGCCAAAATTTTTGTAACGAATTCTTTCTCACCTCTCATTTTTCAAGATCTATTTTCATGTAAAGTATTTCAAGTTCCTTTTTATTATGTTGGGGTATGATCTCTAAATTTTTCATACTGATCTTTTATTATCATATGATTAGATACCCCATTTTATCTCTTCAATTCATTTTTTTGATGTTTTAAGTGGCGTCGTTAGGCTGCTGAATTTTTAAGTGGTTCTTTTACATTTCTACTTTTTCAAAGTTCTAATTCCATGTCAAGTCTTGAAACTTCATTTTTATTATGTTGGGGTATGATCTCTATATCTATCATACTGATATTTTATGATCATATGATGAGAGACCCCATTTGATCTCTTCAATTTAGTATTTTGTAGTTTTAAGTGTCATCGTTAGGCTGCCGAATTTTTAAGTGGTTCTTTCACCTTTTCTTTTTTCCAAGTTCTAATTCCATGTCAAGTCTTTCATGTTCCTTTTTATTATTTTGGGTATTATCTCTAAATATATCTTACTGATCTTTTATTTTCATATAATGAGAGACTATATTTGATCTCTTCAATTAAGTATTTTGATGTTTTATGTGGCGCCGTTAGGCTGCCGAATTTTTTAGGGATTCTTTCACCCTTCTCATTTTCAAGATCTATTTTCTTGTTATGTCTTTCATGTTCCTTTTTATTATGTTGGGGTATGATCTATAAATATATTATAATGATATTTTATGTTCATATAATGAGAGACCCTATTTTGTCTTATCAATTAATTTTTGTTGAAGTTTAAGTGATGCTGTTAGGCTGCCGAATTTCTAAGGGGTTCTTTCACCCTTCTTGTTTTCAAGATATATTTTCATGTCTTGTCTTTCAAGTTATTTTTTATTATGTTGGGGTATGATCTCTATATCTATCATACTGATAATTTATGTTCATATGATTAGATACCCTATTTGATCTTTTCAATCTATTTTTGGAAGTTTTAAGTGACGCCTGTAGGCTGCCGAATTCTCATAAGAGAAATCTTATTTTTGGTCTTCCTTTCAAGTTCTTCGTTTTATATGGTATATCATTCAAATTTCATTACCATGTTCTTAAATACATTATATTTTTTCCCCTCCAATTTTATGAATCATTTTTATTGGATGAACCATGTATCCTCTCTTTTCAAAGTTTTCTAAAACCATGTATCATAGCCATTATGCTGCAAAGTTTTCGTCTCAAAATGCCTCCCTCTTTATCTCAAAATTGTTTTCTGTTATTAATTGAATACTCAATTCTCTTATTTCTACAGGGTTATTCACAGATATATCAAAATATTCTATTTTATATTCTGGGATTTACATACATGAAACCCACTTTCCCTTTTTCGTGGGTTTAATGTGACATAAAGATCATGTCTTTAATGGAATTTTTAAAACATTATGATTATGAAATGAAACCCATTTCTTTTATGCTATATGGGATGTTTATGAAATGATTGATGATGATATATGTGTATCACATGATAATAAAGGCATTTCAATGGTGCGCCCAGATAGCACTCCAATGCATTGGGTAATGACTTAATCTCTAGAGATGTCGTTTTAGACTGATACCTTGGGGAATAACCTTGGTAATTTTTAATGACACCTTGGGGATAGATTGTGGTGAAACGAAATGATTGTCAATATTAAATTTTGTATCCACATTTTCAAGTTATGAAAAATGTTATTTTTATTATGATATTCCCCATTATTTCATTCTCATGCCTTAAAGTTCTTTTCATGACTTTATTGATGTATCTCAAGTGCATATGTAAAATGTTTCGCTTGTTTCCCTTACTGGGCCTTCTGCTCACCCTTTCATTTGATGTATGTACCCAGGTTATGAGATCCAGCAATGAACCTAGGATGAACGTTAGGAGAATACATTCAAGTGTTTAAGAAGAATGTTTTATGTTGTTTTCATGTATTATGTTCCTGGTTTCCAAGACACTAAACCTTAAGGATCCTCAGTTTTGTGTAATGTAATGAAAGTTTATGTTATAAAAAGGAGGGATGTCATAATTGGTATCAAAGTATGGTTTACTTATTTTTGGAAATTAGGATATGAAAACTCTAGGAACAAACCCTATATAAAAGTTTAAATATAGGAAATCTTCCTGGTATTTTTATGAGTATTGAGTAAGGGGTTTCCCAGAAAATACATCCCTGTCTGGATACGAGCAGGTAGAGGTGGCTCTAGCACAGATGTACATAGGGGTAAAACCTGAAAACACCACTTTGAGCAAGACTCGAACGGGAACTGCTACATGAAAAGAGGCCTTGCTGCACTTTTGGTAACGACACTCCCGGGGGATATGCTTTGGTATATTCATAAGCTTAGTATGAACCATTATAAAAGGAACAAGTATAAAACAAAATAAAGATTCATATAAGAATATATGATCATGGATAACATAGTTTGAAAACTAGGGGATCACAAGTTAGGGTATAATTTTCATCTACATGTTATCCTTATATGATTTAAGCTCTTTTTCAAGATTATTTGTTAAGTATTTAAGCCTCTAATTATACTTTCTCTTCTTGGTTAATGGAGGGAAATGGAAAAACATGTCCCAACAACCAATGTGATAGGAAATGAAACAATTACTGTATTAATATGACCGAGATGATTAGGGGATTAAAAGATGATTATTATTTTGGAAGACGTTCACTATTTTGGGGACCCTATATGATCGAGGTAAATAGATTACTATGATATTATCATTGAGGAGTAAGGTTGACTTATAGAATTGAAGAATTTATGGTAGACTTACAGTAATTTAGGTAACTTATAGAAATTATTAACCTATCTTCGGTAAAATATCTTTAGGTTAGCTACTTTTTTTATAATATGTTAGGAGTGGTTGTTGTGTTTTGGAGATGAACAATGAAGTTTATTTTGGAAGACTTTGTTATCAAATTTTTCATGTATTTGGGTTTCAATCTTAGTTTGGTTTATTTTGAGGAATTTTATGAACATTTAATTATGGAATGGTCTATGATGAACTTTGGGTAGTACCATGGAACTTTGACGATTTAAAAGTACTTTCCATTGCTATGTGATTCTTTTTATAAGAGTCTTTTAACTTACCCTTTCTGTTTTTTGGGATAATGCTTAAAGATAGAAGAATTATATAGTTAATATTTTTTGGATTATGTGATTCTCTAGAAGATGATTCTTGTGGTTTTGATGAGACCAAGTGTTTTTGAATTCTCATCATTTAGAGAAATGGTTATTTTTGGTAGAGACTTATTAAAGGATGAAACTCTACTTGAAGGTAGGTATATTTTCTTATGTTTTTATTCTATGTAGTAAATGAATTCCTCAAAATTTTGAAAAGTAATGGAAAACAAAAATTTGGTTTGTTTACATTTCATATGAGGTAATCAAAGTCCGTTTATACACACCATATGTTTGGGATTTTCATATGGTTAAATATCTTCTAATCATGTTTTCTGTCACTCTCCCTTAGAACTTGACCCTTTGTTTTCTCCTCCATGTCCATGTTTTCCTTTGTGTAATCCTAGTGTGGGTTAACACGGGTGACCTTTATACATCCCTTTCATTCTTTTAAAGTAATAGTTTTATTGACTCCTTTTACGATGTAGGACTTTCAATGAAATTTCAAAACCCAATTTTTTAAAAATTGCGAGGATGCAATTTCTTAAGGGGGGAAGTTTGTAACGACCCGAAATTTTGAATAAATCTTGTTTCCTAATTTTATGTGTTATTTTATTTTATTTACATACTCAACAAAAATGTTTCATTTGATAACATGATTATAATTAAAATGAGACCGTTTTGTTTTGACTAGTATATGACCATTGGTCAATATGAACGTTGGAAAGTAAATGTTTTGATTTTTTTTCTCTAAATACAAGTAATATTGGTTAATTATTATAGAAAGAAGATTCGATGGCCTTGCCCAGTAGTCTTGGACCCATCGAAGCCCATCTAATAGAACTTGGGGAGGAGGTAGCACCACTGGGCTTTGCTCTGGACCAAACCCAAGTCGAACATCATCATGTGAAGCTAGAATGGAATCGCCTTCGCGAGAAGTTCAACCTGATAGAAATTACTACTCGTGCAATGTTGGTCGAACCTCCCTCAGATTCACTCACATAGCACACCTTACACTTAGGTCCTATGCTGGCGTGATAAGGGGGTATTTAAGGAGATCATAACTACCTTGTGTAATCCCTTATTTTAAATAAAAATTGGGATTTCTTCTTATGATAATGTTTATGACTTTTAAAATGTCCAGATAAATATATTATGCATATTTTTTGTGAATTTTAGAGATTGGATATTTTAAAAAATGTTAATGTAAACCTTAAATAATTTAAAATGTGTATTGATTTTCAAAAAATGGTGTTCTACAATTATGTTTAGTACGAAATTTAGAATCTAATAAGATCAACATGATTTTTGATGAATAGTAAATTATGAAGAGTGATTTTATGCTTAGGATTAGTAATGTGACCAAATAGATTAGTAAACTCACTTAAAGAAATTATTAAAATAATCTAGGCACCTTGATTAAGTAATGTCATTCAATAAAATGGTTAAATAATGGTTTTATAAATTATTATTCAAGTATTTGTTTTTTCAGGTGAATAGTGTTTATTAATTAAGAATTAAATTAATAATATTTAGAAAATTATTTTTATAAAATTGATTTCATTTTTGAACTCAGAGCATCGATATTATGTTAATGTAATTTTTGGGGTTTTTTTCTGAAAAAATTGAATTTTCAGTGAATTGTGTATTTATTTAAAAATAAAATTAAAAATATTTAGAAAATTATTTTTATAAAATGGAGTTCATTTTTAAAATCAGAGCATTGATATTTTCTTAATGTGAAATTTTGGGATTTTTCTGAGAAAGTTGAATTTTCAATGAATAGTAAAAGTACAGTTTTAGGGTTTCAGTATGTTTAATGACATCATAACTGTGTCATGATGATGTCATGAGATATTTTAAGCATTTTAAGACAAAAGGTGATGCATTTTTTTTATTTGGGGCCCCATGTGGCCTAACTTCATGGGAAATATCATGGGAGATCACATGGTTTTGAGAAAACCACTTTTGTGGTGTCCCTTGGCCATTAATGCCTTGTCCCCTCACTTTCCCTATAAATACCAAGACCTCCTCTCATTCATTCGACTCAAAAACCATACTCAACAAATTTATGGTCTCCTTACCTCCCAAGGAGTCCTCCCAAGGTGACCCAAATCCCTCAAGGTCCAAACCATTGAGTTTTAAGAGTTACATTTTAAGGTAAGGGATCTGACCTCTCTATTTCTTTTCAAGAAATCTCTTTTATGTCATTTATTTCATGCTCAATGTTCTTATGTTAAAGGATTTTATTTTATACTCTTATTACTTCTCTTTTCATGTTAATATAATTTGAGGTCCCCTCTTACTCTCATTACTTCGTTTTATGATGTTTTAAGTGGCACCGTTAGGCTGCCGAAATTTTTGTAACAGATTCTTTCTCCCTTCTCATTTTTCAAGATCTATTTTCATGTAAATTATTTCACATTCCTTTTTATTATGTTTGGGTATGATATTTAAATTTATCATACTGATCTTTTATGATAATATTAAGTGAGACACCATTTTATCTTTTCAATTCAATATTTTGAAGTTTTAAGTGGCGCCATTAGGCTGCCGAATTTTTAAGTGGTTTTTTCACCTTTCTCCTTTTTCAAAGTTCTAATTCCTTGTCAAGTCTTTCAAGTTACTTTTTATTATGTTGTTGTATGATCTATATATCTATCATACTGATATTTTATGATCATATGATGACAGACCACATTTGATCTCTTCAATTCAGTATTTTGATGTTTTAAGTGGTGCCGTTAGGCTGCCGAATTTTTAAGTGGTTCTTTCACCTTTCTCCTTTTTCAAAGATCTAATTCCAAGTGTTTCATGTTACTTTTTATTATATTGAGGTATGATATCTAAATCTATAATAATGATATTTTATGTTCATATGATGATAGAACCTATTTGATCTCTTCAATTCAGTATTTTGATGTTTTAAGTGGCGCTGTTAGGATGCCGACTTTTCAAGGGATTCTTTCACCCTTCTCATTATCAAGATCTATTTTCATGTCAAGTATTTCATGTTACTTTTTATTATGTTGGGGTATGATATATAAATATATCATACTGATCTATTATGTTAATATGATGAGATACCCTATTTGATCTCATCAATTGATTTTTGTTGAAGTTTAAGTGACGTCGTTAGGCTGCAGAATTTCAATGGGGTTCTTTCACCCTTCTCGTTTTCAAGATTTATTTTCATGTCAAGTATTTAGAGTTAATTTTTATTATGTTGGGGTATTATCTCTATATGTATCATACTGATAATTTATTTCCATATGATGATAGACCCTATTTGATCTCATCAATCCATTTTTGGAAGTTTTACGTGACGCCGTTAGGCTGCCGAATTCTCAAAAGATAAATCTTATTTTTTGTCTTCCTTTCATGTTCTTCGTTTCATATGGTATATCCTTCAAATTTCATTTCCATGTTCTTAAATACTTTATATTCTGTTCCCATCATGTTTTATGAATCATTTTTAGTGGGTGACCCATGTCCCCTCTCTTTTCAATGTTTTCTAAAACCAGGTATCATAGCCGTTATGCTGCATAGTTTTCATCTCAAAATTCCTACATCTTTATCTCAAAATTATTTTATGTTATTAACTGAATAATCAAATCTCTTATTTCTACAGGTGTATCCACATATATAAAAAAATTTAATATTTTAAATTCTTGGATTTACATAAATGAAACCCGCTTTCCCTTTTTCATGGGTTTAAAGTGACATAAAGATCATGTCTTTAAAGTAATTTTTAAAACGTTATCATTATAAAATGAAACCCATTTCTTTTATGAAATTTGGGTTAGTTATGAAATGATTCATGATTATATATTTGGCTAAAATTATAATAAAGACATGACAAGGGTGCGCCCAGATAGCCCTCTAATGCATTGGGTAAAGACTTAATCTCTAGAGATGACCTTTTAGACTGATACCTTGGTGAATAACCATGGTAATTTTTAATGGCACCTTGGGAATGTACATTGGTGAAACGAAATGATTATCAATATTAAATTTTTTAGCCACATATTCGTGTTATGAAAAATGTTATTTTTGTTATGATATTCCTCATGATTTCATTCTCATGCCTTATAGTTCTTTTCATGAGTTTATTGATGTATCTCAAGTTCATATGTAAGATGATTCGCTTGTTTCCCTTACTGGGCCTTCTGTTCACCCGTTCATTTGATGTATGTCCCTAGGTTATGAGATGCAGTAATGAACCTAGGATGAAATTATTGATAAGCCTTTCAAGTGTTTAAAAAGAATGTTTTATATTGTTTTCATTTATTATGTTCATGATTTCCAAGACACTAAACCTTAAAGATCCTCTGTTTTTTGTAATGTAATGAATGTTTATGTTATAAAAAGGCGGGATGTCATATAAATTACTTCTTTATTTTTTGTGGTGTATGTACTACAAATGAATGAATTTTTTGTGATTTATATTGAAATAATGGTATATAAATATCCATAAAATTTTATTTCATTCATTTTAATATGTTTCTAATTATTGTAAAGTGGTAGGAGATTATTCCACAATCCCTTTATTATTCAAAATTGATTATGTTTAAGTATCTATTTGGGAATATTTATCATCCATGTACATTTTTACTAATATTTTTTTGAAAATGGACTGTAATACACTCATATGAAAATTTTAATTCTTTTTTATCCATTTTGAATTTATAAAAAATGGGTTTAGAAGAATATATATATGTATTTTTTTCAAAAGAAGTTAATTTGTAATATTTCTAAAAAAAATATAGTATGAATGTATTTTTAAAAAAAATACTATGTCTGTGCATTTTCCCACCATCATGTGTCCATAATTATTTATATCTTCCATTAAATTCATTCAAGGATAATTTCGAAGAAAACATTTTCCTTTATAATTTTGTGTCTTTTTAAAATTATAATTTTATAAAGGAAATGATATTTTCATCAAAATTATTTCAAGTTATATTTTGAAAATAATTTATTTTCATCTCAGATGACATATATTAGTTTTAATTATGATTTATTGGGATTATTAATCAAGGATTATTTTCTTATTATTTCTACAATGGTTATGCATATGATGGTATGACATTTAAGAAATATGTTTCTTTTCTATATGTTATGGTATGATAAAATGTTTTTAAGACAAATTTCATTCTTTATAATTAGATGTTATGTATAATTTATCATCCTATAGAACACATATGTATAATATTCATTAAGTTAAGGGTGGAGACTATATCTCCATATAATGAATTCGGTAAGGAAAAATATTTTGTGGTATCAATGGTTAAAAGGTAGTTTATCCTAATCCCCCAAAAGAGGGTAAAAATATGGTAATCATAAGACTGCAACATGAGTGTTCAATAGAGGTCATACTATGTCCATAAATAGAATGTAAATAGGAGGTCATATTAAGCCTAAAGCAATTTTTTGTGTGATTATCCTAATCATAACATACTATGAATGTCTTGGAAGGTATCATTGATATAATATTTTATAAACTTATGTGTATGCCAAAAATTCCATCCCTTATTTATATGTTATTCTTTCATTGATTATTCTTTTGATTCCCATTGGATTCATATCATATGAACTACAAAAATTTATTTAATGAATCATCTATATTATATTTCATATTTAGTGTATGGTCTTTGAATTTTATGATTATGTTCTCATACTCTTATATTCATATTATGCTTATGTAAATCCCTTGAATATCATTACCGGGCATCTGAGCTCACAATTACATATGTTTCCTTTATGAAAGATTTGAAGAAAATTAAAAAAATATAATATTAGAAAAAATGTTCTAGTTATAAAGAAATAGACAAGAGAAGATATAGATTTATTATGATCCAGTTGGATATGATTCCATGTTTCAAAATGCACTAATCGATTAATGTCATTAGGCGTGTATTTATGTAATATAATGAACATTAATATAAAAATATGAAATATCCATTTTTAAATATCATGGAACATTATATTATATAACAAAATTAACATAAAAAAATGAAATATAACAATGAAAATTCTATAAATAGAGGTAGAACACATACAATATTAAAAATTATGTGAATAATTTTGTATTATAAAATGATATAACAAAAAACATTAAAAAATCATATATTTTTGTTGGGAAATATTTATTCAATCAAATGAAATTAATGTATCAGTAGGAGAGTCTTATAATGGAGAGGACATTGTGAATTTATAGCGATGAAAAATAATAATCTATAATGTGATTTGATGAATTTTTGTTTACCTATTTGGTGTATGGGGAAAATTCTCTTTCTCTACTATAATCAAATAAAAAATATTTCCTCCAAAATATCTCTCTATTTATGGTAATATGTATTTTTTATTTTATATTAATTTGTTCTTAATATTGAATAGTTTTGTTTATGTGCAATTCAATGTGTTGGCCATTATGATTCTATACTATAAAAATTATTGGCGTAGTGTTACATATAATTTATTGTAAAATAGATTATAAAAACAATCCATGATAAATTAGATCACTTAATCCTCATATTTACTATTCAAATTTCATTTCAATAACAAGGAAACCATGGAAAACCCTTAGGTCTTTACTAATATAGAATCATAAACGGATTAAAAATATATATATCTTTTTAGGCCAAACAAATTGATATATATCTTGATAATGACTCATTTAAAACAAATTTGGAATGATGGATCCACTAAATTTAGTGAAAACCAAGAATTTTCTATCTCGTACTTCATCAGCAATCCCCCTAATAGTCTCTCAAGATTCCATCAATGGCTCCCTGACTGAACCCACTTGAATGAAATCAGCTAGATTTTTAATGTTTTTAAAATCATTAAATATTTTTTTATTTTGGATTCATAATGGGTACAATCATTATTAGAATCATACAATTGAATATGCGGATATAATGAACATATTGTATCACTATAGGACACATACATTTTCTAAAATGTGTGGTCTATGTCACTATATTAATAAGATGATATACATAACACTTGATTAAATATATAAAATTAAGATATTTTTTAAAATAGTACATACCCAGTTATAATGGGTAGGATGATAACGTTGATATAGTGATTCATGACTATAATATTGAGTCCCCATTTATTAGAAATATGGCTTCAAAGGATATCATATTACCATTTCATAGACTCTATAAAATGCATGAGATTCATATCAATCGCTTCCCAAAATATTCAAAAAAAATTATTTTAGATTATAACAACAATATATTTTCAAAGAATATTGTTTTCCAATGATTTTATAGGGGACACTCTCTATAAATAACATTTATAAATTATTTATCTACCATTTTATCGGAAATAGGATTCACCTGAAACCCATATTACTATCGATTTGGTTCGGGTTTCCATACATTGAAACAGAGTAATGATGTAATGCACCTTAGTGAGCTGCATATGGTACCCGAAAAAAAATACCCATATATTTTTCAATTATATCATATATTTTATTGGATTTATTTTCTAAAAAGTTTGTTGTTACAATTATAAAATGTGATAATCTAGTGGATTAATTTAATATAAATTTTTTAATGGGTGGGAAAATATAATGTATTTACTACATGGATGCCAAAAGTAGTATATATACTATAGAAATAAAATTTCGTAAATATGTCATTGTAATACACATCATATTCCTTACTATAATGTACCAAACCATTATGTTTTGTAAATTTTATTTAGAATTTTAATTTATGGAGTTCATGATTTTCTTCATCTAACTAAATTGATATTCAGATTGAGAATTTGAGTTTTGGAGTTTCCCATTATAATTTATTGGGTATGGATTAAAAAATAGGAGTATTGGGTAGTTCATTGGGTCAGTTGATCTTCTTGTTAAATTTTATATGTTTAAATTTTTTACCTTTTCTGGTTCATGATTTTGGTTACATGGGTTAGGAAAACTAAGTGATTTCCCTTACACATGTGAGTATTCAGTGTGAGTTCTGTACTTGATAAATTTCCATAAAATTAGGCCGAATGTTAGGGGAAAATTGTATGGATTTTAGATGTGACCATTTATTTTATCTTTTCATTTCAATGTGGCACAATAAAACACTATTATTATAGGAATAACATGTGGGACATATTTTTTTTGGTGTAGAGGTTTTTTTGTGGTTGTTAATACCTTATATTTTAGTGTTTCCCTACCATTTTTGGGTAATGGACATGAATGAAGAATATTGAATGGTCGATACACTATGTGGATAACCATGTGATAAAAACCTATGATTCATTAAAAAATAAATAATATATTTTTTAACTAACATGTTTTAACATTTTCCTCCCTTTTTTCTTCTTCCCTCATACACATTCCATGTATACCCAAATAAACCCCCTTCCTCCTTCAACCCTATTGGATTGGGGTGTTCATTAGTGTGATCATTTGATTATTTTAGGTATGTTAACCATTTTTTATTCTTTATTATTCTTTCTATTGGTTATTCAGAAATACATCACATTAAAAATCAAGGGTTTGAGAGATAATTCAACTGGTTCTTGTGGAATAATCTCATTATGATGGACATTTTGAATGGGATAGCCAAATTGTTTCCATAGAGAGTACATTCATGGAATCACACAATATTTTTATGGAGGGATGTCACTATATGATTTTATATTTACATTTTTTAAAAATAAGTGAATGCAATTATTGAATAGAAGTTATTTGACATGGATTTTGAGAAGAGATGTAAGACCCTAGATACATGTGGTCTAACACTTATTGTGTTACCAAGACTCATGGGGATCTTATGTGGTTTTGAAGTTGTCTAGATGAATTTGGATATAACATGTTAAAAGTAGGGTGATAACATGTCATATAATCCTTACAAACCATGTAAGTGTAGTCCACGACTTGTGCAGGGGTTGGCACATGAAGTGTACATTTTTTAGGTTAAATAATAAAACATTGATGAATATTTTGGTTAAAATTGTACTCTTGTGATTTCATAATGTGAAATGAAAATTAAACATCATGCAATTCCCCAATAATTTTTCCACTAGGGTTATTCATAAACATTTTTCTATATAAACACACTCTCTAATTCATGAATTTTAACTAACCCCTCCTTCGACATTTTGGATTCCCTTCTAAGGGGAATGATCGTTGGGCTTTCATATTCAACCTATGGTGACCAAAAATGAGTCCTACCACCATTTCTTTTGGTGTTTCATTATTTTTTTATTGGTGTTCCTCCCATTCTTCACCACATGATATTGAATTTGATCGCTAGTTTTCTTAACAAGGTCTCCCTTTATTATGGATGGTGTGGGGGTGTCTTGGCATGCATGATATGATATAGTTTTTGTACTAGAAGTGATTTTATATAAGAAACATGGTATGTTCTCAAGAGAAAAACATTTATGTCTTTTGAGGAGTAGGATTCATTGCCTATATTTTTTACATGAAATAGTAAATTCATATTTTTTATCACTTTGGATATAGATGTAATTAAACTAATAAATATTGAACAAGATTAAATAATTGTATAGTGATCGCATGCTAGCGATGTTTTTTCATTGTACAATAATATATTTTTGTCTTTTTATTTTATAGATAATATAACAACTATGACTCACTTTTTTCATGTTTCTCAGGATTTAAAATTGTAAAGAACATAAATCTGAAATTTGTTAATAATAAATTGTGTTAGGAATAATTTAATGCAGTATGTGTGTAATCCTATGGTTAATGTAATTTGTTTTTGAACATGATGTTGCTAATGACATATTTAATTTAACTGATCTTCAATATATTTACTGGGATTGATAAAATTTCATAGTTATCCGGAGTCATGATAATGATTTTTTGGTAATAAATATATGGTCTATTAATTGAATATGAGACGTCTCTTGAATTGTTGAAACCAAAATAAATGGTATGATCATGTTTTCCCTAAGATAAATACATATAGTTTGATGCATTAGGTTTCCCATAATTAGAAACTATATGTAAAATAATTGGTTAAATCCTGAGGGAATGATTACCATTTGGGTGAAAAAGATAATTTTTCATTGGATAGAATTTTCCATTGCATGAGAAGGTTGAGTGTATTATTTATGAGATGTGAGAGCTCCGTTTCATGAGAATACTGAATGACTTTTTTTTCCGTCCAGTTTCCTATTTGAATACATTTTTGTTTACTAATTCTTATGTTATGCTCATGATATGAGACTTTTGATGTGAGATTCAGATGGGTGAGCCTAGTGGTTTGTTGTTATATTGGATGGGGAGTCCCCGATATGATGTGGTCCTGGTATGGTTGTGCCTTAGATGGATATGGTGGTATGTGGGTACAGAGGCTCATATGACATAGTAGTAGATAATTCTATGATACTGAGTTGCATCAGTATATACATGTGGGTGTCAGGGATGGAACCAGAGGTGATGGAACAATTTAAATCAGACTATTCCAATTTATGACATGTTGAGAGCCTGTATGTTCTCTTGAATATTTTTAATGGCTATTAGCCAGGTTTCTTTTTGTTACCTACATTCCTTTCCCCATGTATTGATGTTGTTGGATGTTCTTCTTTGAATATTTCCTATTAGAGGTAGTGTCACATGGTTTTCCTAGAGTATTAAGATATGGAATGGTGCAAATAATGATATAATAATTGAGTAACCCATGAGGTTGATTGATGTTGTAAGGAAAATATGTAAAATATATTATTCTTAATATTTTATACCCTTGTATTTGACTTCTGACAAGAAGGAATAGAATTTACTCTAGTGATTTATGTAATTAATGCAATGGAATGTGTAAAAAAGATAAATAGATAATTAATGGATAATAAATTATTTAACATAAAACAGATTTCATAATGAAATAATTAATAAATATATATCTATTATATGCTTTTGTTGATATATGATATCTTTTCCTAGAAGTCGTAGTCATGATTTTTAGTGACATTGGCTTCACTAAATTCTAAGGCTAGATTATGCTAAGGGTGGGTTTTTGAATTATATTATATCACATATATTTCTTAAATTCATATATATCCCCATGAATGTTGGATATAGAAACAGAAACAGGGTGGGCATAGAAATGGTGTTTTCCCCAACATTCAAATTGGGGATGGATGACTGACTACCCCCTTTATACCCACACTCTTCCATTGATAGTTACATGTTCTGATATGCATGATTGTTAGTTTCCCCTTTCAATTGTGTATAAGGATGTGATGTCTTGTGGTTATTTCAGACATGTATATTACTATATATTACATCCAAATGATTATTATATGTATGAAATTTATATTCTATCATGGATTGAGGTATTTACTCAGTGAATGGGATGTAATGTGGTTATGTGATGGAAGAGGTTAATGTGGTGTTTCCCTACATAGGTGTCTTTGGGCCAGTTTAGTTTTTGATAGATTTCTCCGGATGTGCGATGTTGGGTAAAAGAAGAAAACTAGTTAGTAATCCAGAGATATGTACTCTCTATGTACTATTACAATATTATATATTAAATTGTATCCAATATCTAGTGAGATATAACCAGGGTAATGTTGGGAACATAGTATACCAATTTAAGAGAACAATTAGTTTCAATAATAATTACTATGATTTATCATTATTTATTTACCATTATCATAAGAGGCTTCAGAGATGATCCTACAGAGTATACTATTTTTCTCACACTATATATATGTTTATTGTTTTTTGAGTCATCTTGGGAAGGATGGTGATTAGGATGGATATTACTATATCAGGGCATAACATGAGCTATTAGTTCTTCATGTTGAATTTTTTATTCTAGTTTTAGTAAAATTTACTTTCCTTTCAACTGTTTATTAATGAATTAAATATTATATTTTCATGTTTGTGTGGATCTAGGATGAATTACTTTTTAGGTTCATGTCAATGATGTTCAGAAGGATGCGCCAGCAGATCTCTATAAAATACAGGTTGGAGATGAAGACACTTAGAGGAAGAACCTCTGGGTATTTTATAGGGGGAGTATATAGATTTATGAGGGATTTGTTTAAGATGGAGTCACAAAGGACTATTTGGTGGAGGTTTACATTAATTTCAATTCCTTCTATTATAAGTAGGATCATGAGGTTTTTTGGATATTACGATGCTACATAGAGCAATGAGGATGTGTTTCTTCTTATTCCTCAGGTATGTTTAGGAGTTAGTAGTCTTATTGGAGATTATATGGATTCATTAAGTCATGAGTTTCTTTTTTTTACCACACTAGATTCTAGTCGCATGGATATTCATACCCATTAATCGGGGTTATCTAGAGTGAATGTGTTCACAATATTATTCATGACCCTTCTATGATATTCTTTAGAGCAATTTCTACATGAGGAGGCCATATTTAAGAATTTCTAGGAGTCTTTCATCTAGAGATCCAGTTCTAGGACACCATGTTTTTCCTAAATACATATCTCATGGTGCTGGTGAGAGAAAAGGATATTGAATGGATGTTGGCCTGAACCATGTCATCATTAGATGGGAGTCTTCAATATTCCTGATGAATCAGATTTGTGGTATGAGGTTCCATGTTTTTTGAACATATAAGTTCTGAATCAGCAATGGGTATGTCTCAT
The DNA here is from genome assembly GCA_963277665.1 of Viscum album. Classification (NCBI taxonomy): domain Eukaryota; kingdom Viridiplantae; phylum Streptophyta; class Magnoliopsida; order Santalales; family Viscaceae; genus Viscum; species Viscum album. Next base: position 246,864,343 of record OY728165.1, read on the forward strand.
CCATCATCAACACATTGCTATGTGGGAGGAAAATGTCATACCTAATCCACTGTATCATATTCGTATCTCTCATTTGGATATCGTGATCTTCAGTGGTGTGAGTGACTGGTCTTTCTAAGAAGACAATGTGTGTGGGTTTTTAAACATTATATTTATATATTTTGGTATTTTCATCTGAGGAATAGTTTAATGGTGGTCCAATTTGGGATTACAAGAAAGAAAATGTGGTAGGAATAATACAAGCTTGAGTTTCCCCTCATCCATAGAGAGAATATAGTAGCCATAGAGGTTATTATCCATAGGTTTTGAGAGTTCATTAACAAGGTTGTGGTATTATTCATGCATTATCAATTACATATCCAAGAAATCCATGCATCAATTGATGTACCCTTTCCTTCTTTTGAAAATGTTTTTATTTTTTGTTTGATATAGGAGTGACATAATACATTATATCACAAACCCTATTTTGTTCATTGGGACATTGGGTGGAGTTCATTTTAGTTTCAATGGTATTTATTATTATAGGTTGAGGGCGATATAAATTGTATAATGTATGTGAAGACTTCGAGAAAGTGATTTGTGAAAACTTCTCTTGGGGTGATATAATATGTTTACAGATACAACCATATAACATCATCATTGGTAGAAATTGGTATTTTTATTATAGGATATCAAGGATAGATTTAGTATGATAGTGGTGTTTCATTATTCTAATGGGGAGAAAATAAGGTTTTTCTGAAAGGTAGACCCTCAAATCGGCCAATGTCTTGTTCCTTCCTTATCATATTTGATGGTCGGGTTGATGTTGAGATCATTAAACGTTTAAGATATCCTATTTCTCAGGGTTTTGGTGGAGTATCCTTACTTTTTACTAGGGTAGGATTTATCTCTACCCCCTCTATAGAAGATAGAGTTTTGGATCAGCTATTTCTAGGCGTGTCTATTATCTTGATGTATCCATATAGTATGGATTCATCTCAGTTGTGTGTTATTCAAGTACATCTTGATAATATGTTGTAGGGTAGGTTTCTTCAGTGGTGTGTGTAACATTGAGGTGAACATGTTTTATTTGTGATGAATGGTGATGTAAATGTTTACCATTTCATTTATTATTATCACATAAACCATTTGACAGTATATAACTAATATCCAATAATGTTGATTGATGATTCATTCATTTTGGTGAAAGGACAAATGTTAGTGGTTGATGATTTATTTTCAGTGTAGATACCATAACATCTAGATGATGGATGAATTTATTCATATGAATTAAAATATAGATAATATTTTAATCATTTTCTATATTCAGTTCAATGATTTAATCTCTAAAAATGAACAAGTTGTGTAATTCTCATCAATTTTGGATTTATGATGTGTTTTCTGCTAAAATTAGAAAACTACTTAATTTTGAAATATAAAGAGATTTTATAATCAATGGTTATTAGAGTATATCTTTTAAAATCTTAATGCTCTTGATTTTATTTATTTTTTATCGGGTTAATGGATTTATTTTCTTCATATTTCTCTTCTGGACTAGGATTTAATTCGTCCATCCAAGGGATCGAAAGATTTATTCAATGTAGACAATTATTCTCTATGACCTTGTGAACCCACCTCAATAAATTGATCATAAATTGGCCTACAAACATATAATTGATTTTATTCCAATTTTATTGTAAATAAAATTCAATTATTTGTTTTTAGGATAATGATCATGGAGATAATCATTCATTACGGTGGCCCATGGATTCTCATATTTTGGGGAAAAATAGGAAATATTTAGAATAAATACAATCTTGAATGTAATTTACCAAATCTCTTACTAACAAGTGCTGATAAATCTAAAATGTTTTGTGTAATCATATAAGATATTTTGGAACATATTTCATGAATACACCCTTATAATATTAGACCATTAAATTGGAATACCATGATAAAACCTTTAGTGGATACAATCTACAAGAAATCTTAATTAGAGATTTTGAATATATAAAAATTGAATACCCAAGGATAGAATCACATGGACAATATATGGGGGGGGGGTTCAACAATGCTGATGGAGAAGATTGACAACACAATTGGAGAGGAGGCCTAGGGATTTGATACTAACATAGGAATTGTCTATTCTTTTCTTTTTAGTTTAGTTTTCTTTAATCATGTAACACATTATCATAATTTTTATTTAAGTGTATACATATTCTTCCATCCTTATTTGTCTTATATCCCTAAAATAAATCTCATATTTTCAATAATTCATTTATCCACCATTACCTATTACCCTTAAAAGTGGGGGGATAACCCAAGACTTGGCCCGGGGGAAGTATGGGAAAATTCCATTTTTTATGCACTTAAATTCTTAATTTTTTATTATATTTGTGATGGGAATGAGTGATGTGCATGGGTGTGACCATCATCCACCATGACACTGAACTCGAACTTATTTATATTATTTTATTAAATTTTTTCCCTCTATTCTTCTGGATACAATCTCTTCATATGATTGATTTGAGTCGTTTAGTATGTCAAATGACATACGATGGAGCTAGGTCCTGGGAGATGTCACACACTCAATCGAGGTGTTCCATCAACATTGATTATAGGGGGAGGGGGAATTGAGATTGCATTTAATATATCACTACACTAAATTAAATAATATTAATTAATGAATGATATCTCATAATGAAATTATGAAACATATTTTAAACACCACTGAGAAGAATGATGGAACCCAAAAACCAACCAATAATGGCCATGTTTTTCTACATTAATTTCATTTAGTAATTTCAAGTTCATTTTTTCATTTATTTAAATTAAATTGCATTGCATTAATAGATAAAATAAAAACATAAAAATGATGTTGTTTAGGTGAATTTGATTAACTAAGTGAATGACTGAAAATGATCGTTAAAAGAGACGATCCTGGTCAGCCACTGTGGTTCACTAGGAAAATTAAATTTCTTTCTCCATGACTGAAGACAGGTGTGTGCAAAACATAGCGGCATTTATAGGCAGCTAATCAGTTCTTTACATTAATTTTTCTATTTTAAAATTTTTATTATTTTCAATTTAAAAAAATATATAATAAAACATTTTCTATGATTCATTAAAATTAAAATTATTCATCAGGGAAAAATTACTCATAGGTGTAGGAGGAAGAAACCTACTACACATGGGAGGCCCTCCAATGAAGAGCTGATGTGATGATGGTAATGTTCATGTAGGTGGAAAGAGGAACAGTAACATGGATCTCACCAGATGTTTTGAATTCCATGGTCGATGAACTCCAAGTTGACTTATGTATATTTAAGGCCAAGAAAGAAGTGACACTGGTTTTCCCTGATATCACGGAATACATCCATAAAGTCGAATCCAAACTTGGGTTGGAGGATCCTCACTACCTACAACCTTCCATTGAAGATCAAAACTAAGAGGAACATTCAATTAAAGATGATATAAAAGTCGATCCGACTCAGTGAGATGATACAGTCATAAATTCAATCACTTTTAATTTTATTTAATCAAATTTGAGTAACACCATTAATATTTTTGAATTTTCAGATTTGGCCATCTCGTTTTACACCTTAGAGGATGATGAAGGAATATAATTTTCACCTATTGAGGAACATTTAGAACTCCCGGAAAACATTGAATATTTACTAAAGGGAGCATGAGAAGTGAAGGGGAATATTGCACACGTATAAACAAATGAGGAGGATATTCCATACTTCATCCTACCCCCTCCTTTCAAGCTATACCACATTAAAAAGTGTGACGATATGGGGTACTCAATCTACGTATTCCCCCTAATCAAGAATAAAGAATGGAAATATGGGAAATGAAACATGTGTTGATTCATGTCCAAGAAGATCCACCCACCATTGGATTAGGGATAATAGCTTGTACAACCCTATGGTGGAATTAAAAGAATCTAATTCCCACTTGGGGATCATACAAAGACATATATTTACTTTCGTTCTAGGAATTTAGATTCCAATTTCTTTTAATATAAAAATCATAGCATGCACACCCTCCCTATTATATGTCTGAGCTTTAATGACTAGATACAATCACTTAATTGAGTAATTAACTTTTTATGGTTCATGATGGGTGAAGGAAACCCCCAGACAAAAAAAAAAGAAAGCTTCATTTCAAAAGGGTGATCAATTTTAATGTTTAACATTGGAACACCTTACATTTTTTGGTTTAGACTAGAATTAAATTCCAACACATGAATTTTGTTTTACCTAAAATATCTTGGAGACATGAGTTTATTAGAAATCAGGTGATTCCATGTTTTAAATTTCCATTTAAATTATATTGAATGAGTAAAATGGATAATTGGATGATTAATGTGAATCATGTATATTGAAATGAGGACTGGGAGTTGGGGGAATTAATTAATTCGTTTAAATGAATCTTATCTACTGTTTTTCATGCTTGGAATATATAAAATTTATGTGAATTAATTTTTTATTATTAATCATTCCACTAATGATTTCCCAATATTATATACCCATTCCCAAGAGGATTCATTGACCAAATGTTTCTTATTTTATCTTGATCATATTTCATAAGTGATATTTGGACATGCCACCTGGTAGAACATGTATTGAATCTTTTCAAAGCTATGACTTTGCAAAAACACATTTAAAATAATTGAGGCACTCTTTTGGGTGGCCACAATTTTTTTTGATACCCACCCTTACATTTTTCCATCGTTATCCCATAGAAGCCATTTATTTCCTTATAGGATTAAGCCACATTACAAGATAATATTTATTTACCTACATGCAATATGTATCAGGCATTTAGAGGTCAATTTTAGTGGCTTAGTAAGAAGCATGCTATTGTAGAGTATATTTTTTAAAGTGTTCCCTTTTAGAAGGTAACGGTCGAGCGCTATGTTCCATTAGGTTTTAAATAGATTTTAGATGTTCCCCTATTGAAGTGGGAGGGAAGCATGATGTAATTAGTTATTATTTTAGCCCATGATTAGGGTGACTATGATTCTATATGGGTGATAATGAATTTTTTGATGAAATTATCCATCTTTATAGAGATTTGGGAGTCAATATTGGTAGATGATTTATCTAGGTAGTATATATAATACATGGAGAGACTCACAAAGTCTTGAGGATGATCATTTATAATTGAGATACTCATTTTAATTCTAGGGTATAGAGAGAACAAAAAAATTATTTTATATCCTAGTTAAGCCTTATCACTGAATTTCATCCAAAAATTGATGGTCTTATAGAGAAAACTATCCAGATATGTGAAGACATGTTTCTCTCTAATGTCCTAGAATATAAACGTTCAAGGATGAGGCAACTTTAGAAGATCAATTTATCATATAAAAATAGTTTCAACTCAACAATTAGTGTGATGTATTTTTAATATTTGTATGTACAACCTTTCCATTCCCCATTGTGTTGGACTAGGGTTGGAGAGATAGTAATTATTTAAATGTAACTGGTACAGAATATGATTGATATCATATAGGTTGTTTGTGAGAGGAAACTAGAAGTGAATTATTGAAATAAATCCAATAATGGTCATGGGAGGAGACCTATGTAGTTTGAAACTTGTTATCCTATGTTCTTGAATTTGAATCCTTGTTATGGGAAGTGTAGTTGTTTTAATTGGAGTAAGCTTTATAACAAGTTTTTTTTGGGAATTTCAATGAGTTAGATATTGTCGGTACCATAGAATATCACATAGAACCTATCCATAGATGATTAGGAAACACAATTATTTTGACATTCCACAACTCTTTCGTTATCTTCATGACAAATCTCATATCATTGATTTGCGTGTGATTTTGTTGATAATGATGCGACCTTTGAGGAGAGGCCAATGGAGATCCTATACTTCTAGAAGAATGTGTTACACGAGGACTCTATTCCCTTGTTTCATGTATTGTTGTGGAAGAGAAGTGTAACTGTGAACATGAGTTGTTGATAGACAATAAATACCATGATATTTTTGGTTTTTAGCTTATATCATATAATGTTTACCTTTTCTGGATGTTGATCCATTTTTTCTTATGATATGGTTATATCTTGTTTATTATTTTTTATTTTCTATTGTTTGAGACGTATCCCCCTATGAAGAGTGTTAAGGGCTAGTTATATAGTAATATGGATGTTCCCATCAGTGAGGTGGTCTATCTAATGTGATGTAGATATCATTGAGTGCTATATCATGAGGTGGTTTTTTGAATGACCCCTCTCCATTTTCTAACTGTTTTGTTTGGATTATCGAGGAAATTGTTTTTTGATAGGTATCAAATGTAATGGCCCATGTCCATGTGGCCCCTCAGTTTATATGTTCCCAATGCATATGTTAGTTGGAAGAGGCTTGGATGGGTTCGGTAGTTGTTTTTATGTGAAATGATTGATGCAAAGAGATTACATACCATGTAATCCTTACATGATGTGTAACAATGGTTCATGACTGTGGTATGACATGTTCACATTTTCTATGTTTTCATTAAATAATAAAAAGGATATGCATTTTTTGATAAAATAATACCCCAACTTTTATATGATGTAAAATTGAATTATACATCATGTAATTCCATACTTCAATACCATTATAAAATTTTTAGCCTATCAGGCTACTCATAACCCTACAGTTGTAGTGGCTCCCCTCTTGTTCTAGGAGGCTGATGATCTTCTCCTTAGGATTTTTGAATTATCTTTAAAGGATATGAAACTAATATCTTCCATATTTGATTGGTGGTTATCCAAGGTGAGTTATACCACTGTTTCATTTGGGGTAATCATTTATTAGGATCCAGTTTCCATCAATTCTTCTCAAAATCAAATGGTGTTTGTTCACCCATTATTTAATGGTGATTTCATTTTTAATGTTTGGTACTACTATGTTGTGGAGTACTCGGTCAGATGTTGTTCTTGTGGGAGTGGTGATCAAATATCCACAATGTAGTATCTTCTCATGAAAACAATGATGCAGTCTTTTGAGGTAGTTTATTCATTACTTATATTTTATTTATGTGCAATTGTAATTTGATAATTCTTCAACACTTTGTAATGAAATAGAGTTATCCTAATAAATATTGTTGTGGATTGAATAATATGATAGTGATCACATGTTGGTGATTTTGATTGTTTGTGTAGTGATATCTCATTGTATCTTTATTTTCTAAATAGTGTGATATATATGACTTGATTTTTAGAATATTTTATTAAAAAGAATAAATAAACATAATAATGTTTTGAGTGCCATGTTGGGACCTTTTTAATTATCTATATTTTCTCAATCATCGATGGATGATTATTTTATTATTCATGTATGCATTATGACTCTAATATTATTAGGGGGTTTTATTTAGATGAACATAGTGATTTTAAGGGCCCTGTTAATAGGTTCCCCCGATCGATCTTAGTTGATGTGATCTTTAGATAAAGGTTGTGTGGTCCATATTGGCCATGTGTTAACATTGGCATGCATTAGAGTCATTTATTATGTGAGATAGCAATGGGGTGAGTGTTCCTCCACCACATAAAGATTATTAGACTATGTGGATATCGAGGGATAGGTTTTGTGTGAGGAAAAACCTTGGGAAACATGATAAGGGGTTGGGTTTGATATTATATCCTTTAATTTTTATATATACAAGAAAAACAATGAAGGAAATAAGGCCATGTGATTTGATATGGATAAAATATTACTTATGTGATTCCATAGTTGATATGTATCCATGGGAATTCCATCATGTTACCTAGTGATTTGATGAACCTAGATAGGGTTAGCTTAGGAATGGGTAGCAATAATTTATGGTCACATTTTACAAAAAAAATTAATGATATAAAACAAATTATATTGTGGTTGTGGATTATAGTTTATGTACTTGAAAGAATGAATACGAATTCTGTTCTTAGACCAGACAGGGTTATGAATCCCAAGAAATGTGATGTCATATTTTATATAAATTGTGCACACTACCCATAAAGATGTATTGAGATTCATGGGATAACATGGACATGTTCCTCATATTATGTAATTTTTCATCATACTATGTAACATTTTTATGAATTATGTAAAACTTTATGTATCATGGTGAATTTTTTATGGATGACTTAGTCAAATTCCTCATATTATAATATGAATTCTTTGACATGGTATTTTATTTGAGAATGAACTATGATGGGGATTCATTTTAAAAAGAATCTGGGTTCTAATATTAATGATTTTGGGAAGTCTTGAATATGATCCTTGGATTAGGGTATGAAAGATTTTGGGACTCATTTTACATGTTCATTTGGATTAGATATTACTTAATTTTTCACACATTGATCATTGTTCAAATATTTAGTTTTGAAATTTTTTTAGACCACATAGATGTAGTCATTGAGTTGAAATAAGAATGTGCTTGGAACCCCTTGGATTGTTTCCTTGGGCTTAAATACATATGTGATTGGTATTTCTTGAAGATATTTCTTTTCTTTTGGTATGAATATGTTTTGGATTCCTGGTAAAAAGTCCATTGGTTAAGACATATCTATGTTTTAATGCAATTGTATCACTTATTGAATTTAGATTTGTTACTAATAACATTTCTTAGGTTATTTTGAAAATCATTCAACCATGTTTCTAATATATATTGGAAAATTTTGGTTATGTGATCATAGATTCTTCAAGGATGTCAAATGTTTGTTTTGGATTTAACTCAAGAATAATTATAGACACTATGGATTACCTATGATAATTATTTTTAGTTCAACACTATATCTCATTATTCAATTAAAAACATAAAAAATCTTAACATAATTTATAGAATATTTATGAGACCTTAATCTTGGTTACCTATTGTGTTCTACTCACATCATTCTTAGGTGACTATAAAACATAGGTACCCAAATAGACATCACATATCACATGATTAGGTTATGTAGTGTTCCAGTATAGTAAGATCAATCTTTATATCTCATACATGATCAAAAAAATGGAATTAGATGAGTATAGCCGATATTAATATGTCTGTAAAGTTTTATTTATTATTATTTTACCTTTCATAAGTAATCATCTATATGGGTAATAATTATTATTATATACTACTATGAAGGATGTTTATATAACAATTTTCATTATTATTTTAATATATTACACTCGTTGGTTTTCACTTCATAAGCATAATCTTATTTATTAATATAGATAAATCTTTATTTATTTTTACTATTACTATACACTTTGATATGCGTGTTTATTTTCCTTGTGAAACTACGCTGGAACCCCACTCCTTCTTTGTATCCATTGGCATATGGGGAGGCATGCTTGAGGTCATAGTGGCATCACTAGTATAGGCACTAGTTTAATGGTCACATTCTATGAATGTTACAATGATTTATCAACGTTTCTAGGTGTATCATATCAAAATTTTTATCGTTGTTTTATTTTATCTTACTAATTTGGGTGATGGTAGACATGTTATAATGGAATGTTTATGATCATGTGATAAATGTTGGATAATTTCCTCAAAAACATATTTTCATATTGGTTTTCCACATTACTAAGGTAATAATATTTTTATTCATTTTCATAATTAATATGTTAATTATTTCACCTAGTGTTACACACAAATGTTTTGGTTTTATTATTTTTTGGGTTTTATCTATAATCCAGTTGGCTCGCATCTAGTTTCCTTGAATCATATTTTATATAAATTATTAAATTAACATATATGTTTTGATTTTTATTGATATACAAAAAATCACATAATTCATGTTTTTAATGTTGAAAGAACGACATTAATTGTATTTTTTTATATAAATTGTTGGTGGAATTGTAATCAACTGAACCATAATGTTTACATCTTTGAGGTAGATTATGTGGATCTTACTGTAGTGTACCTATAAAAGATGATTATATAGTCCCCATGTCCAAGGTAAGTATATTAATCATGGTAGGTTGGTTAAATAATTTGTGACTTACTAACAGACCCCATTCAGGTGGTTATAGAATTGGTTTCATAATGAAAAGTGATTTAGGTACATAATGTGTCATTATGAACTATATATAGATATTCTATATCTATTATTTGTGGAATTATAAATAATAGAACAATTAGGTCCTGAAATAATCGACACATATCATAGTTAAATGTTTTTATTATTTGACTACATGTTTAATGATTGGAATGCGACACTTGATAGGGTTTCTCAATTATGTGTTGAAAAAATTAGTATTACCCTGAGATTTTAATTTTGGATTGGATATTATCATATGAAGATATTCGGTGTATGTTTTTTTATATTTTGATAATAGCTTGGGTTTTAATCCAAAAATATATATACACGAGGAGTATAGAGTAGGTAGTTTTATATATGATGTTCATTATGGTACTTGATATGGGAGTAGAGTTTTTCATCATGAGTTATGATCTATCGGTGATAAAAATAATAGGCTAGGTTAGATGTCCTAGTGAAATAGAGGTCAGGCTCTAGAGGTTAGTTAGTTGGGAATTATCGATAAGGGAAGATGTGATATATGAGGGTAACCAATAAGATTTTGTAATTCATTCTTGAGAATTCACTTGATACTAGAATCATGGGTATATGGTTTGATTATGAGATATATGTATGGGGTCTTCTTCAAGGTATATTGTATAGGTATGTTAGAATAATACTATTTTTTGGAATAAAATATCTATGATTGAATGAAATGTTAATATATATTTCTAGTTTCTTGGGTATTACATATCCAATTACTGACACTTTTCATTCTAGATCAACATTTTGTAAAGTGTTGAGGATTTATGTAGATAACATATATTGGGTGATGACATTAGTTTACTGTTTTTCTAGAAATTTTCCCTTAATAGGTTATATTATTTATTATCTAGAGGGTCATTGATGGTGGTTCTGATTAGATGAGAGTCATATACATATTGGTTATTGTTATTTTTATGTACTATATGAATGTTTTGATGCAGTATGAATTAATGTAGAAGAATTTTGATAGCTTATGTTTCTATATTAGAGTGTATAACATTAGGATTTGGATGAGATAGAGATATTAAATTATTGTTAAGAGTGGTTCCATTGAAATATGAATCAATTATCGTCCATGTACAAGATGATAACTGACAGTTTTAATGGAACACATATAGGTAAATAGATAAATCATGTTATGATAATGAAATGTGTGACCTATATGATAAAAAATTATTAATGGGTGGCATTGTGATAGTAGTTATGTGTGATTATTGTGTCTTATGAGTAGAAAAAAGCATATAATGATCTATATTATTGTGGTTGTCAAAGTGGAATGAAATATGGAAGTTATTTGATAGAGAGAACTCCTTTGGAATTTTTTTCTTCCAAACCATGTTCAAAATAGGGTTTTGATAGTTATCTAGGATATAATTACAAAGAGACTATAACCCATGTCATTTTATTATGTTGTATTGATAATTTGGTATGAGCTGAATGCTTATGTGTAGTAAATAGGGAATTTAATTGAAGAATCGTAAGCCATAAAGGTATGATATGCAAGTATACATGGACATGGATTTGATTATTCTAGTTGTTTTATGATTGAGGTGAAATTTAGGATGTTGATATACATATAAATTTGACAGTATCGGGTATAGAATTAATACTAGAATTGATATTTGGATGTAATTTTATATGGATATCAACCAATAAATTTGTTCTTAGGTTGGTTTCTATATAATCCCTGAATGAGTAATGTATGGGGGGTTTCATTTATACTAGTGAGAGAATGAAGGTTGATGAGAGTAGTTACTGATCAGACTAGGTAATTACAGTGGGAATCAGTATCAAACATTCATATGTGTGTGTATGTGCCATACATGTAAAGAACCATGTTTTTATAAGATGATCTTTGATAAAAAATATTTTGTTAAGTAGAAATCCCCACATAGAAAACCAAAATCTATTGAACCAGAAATACATTTATTAAAATAGTACTCAATTATGTAAGGCAATAGTTCAGTAAGAAGGATAAAATAATTATATATTACTTATGAAATAAAGGACCATTTTAATAATATTACAATAATTTTGGAATGCATTTAATAAATTATTATTTTCTTAGAAAAATTAATTTTATAAAATGGATTCTTCATTTTTTATATATTTGTGATTTAAAATAGTTATATAGATTAGTTAATATTCCAAAACTATTTTTACACAAAAATTAATTTTTTTTAAAAAAATGGATTTTATTTTAAAAAATAATGAATGTAAATAAAAATATTCTAAATACATTTTTATATTACAATAAAAATATTATATAATGATTATTTATTTATTTTTCAAAATAATGATCTCAAAATGACAACATAAAATACCATTTTTTTAAAACATGAATTTTCTGACTTTACTACTATATACGTATGAGTCATAATACCTAAAAACCTAATTATAAAACAAAATATGTATTTGATAAGTGAAAGTATAATTATAAACTTTTTATTTTTAAATTAGAATCAAATATTTTAAATTTTAGAACATAATATATATTTCTCAAAATAAAAATATATATTACACTTTTATAATATTAATGTAAAAATTTATAGTTTATATATATAATAAAATAAAATAAATTTAAAAGTTTTAATAATTATTTAAAACAATAATATAATTTTTTTTATATTTTAAGACATACTTTGTAAATGAAAATTTTTAAAAACTACTAAAATCTGTAAAAATATAAAGGGAAAAATTGTTTAACCATGTGAGAAAGAAAAATTTCATGTTTGAAACATGTATGGGAATATGTAGTTGATTCCCTTTTTAAATTACATCTTACCCACACCATTATTTTCACAATTCATGATCTAATTTTATTGAGAGTGACATTTTATTATTTAAAAATAGTATGCATTTATACAACATCAATCTATATTAAATTATAAAAGGGATACTCCTCTGATAACACAATCTAATAAAAAACAATCATAGTTCAACCTAAAATATTCTTAAAAGTGTCATAAAATTTTATATCCATAATTAAGAGTTATTTTTCTTCTTTAAATTATAATCTTCATTGAAAATCACCTTTTCCACATACGAAGATAAAATTATAAAGGTATAAATTTCGGCCTACTCGAATATCAATTCTATTTCTTTATTTTTAATTATTCCCAATTAAATTCAATTACCCTATCATGAAATTATATGTTATGTATAATTATTATACTATAATATTATTTTAATGTTTTTATATTCTATATGTGGAATTTAATTTTCCATTTTTAAATATGAAAATGTTTGTAAAGACCTGTAAAATTCAAGGAAATGTTTTTCTTAATATTCATTGGGATTTTACAAGAATTTTGTTTCTGACGGCACCTGATTCCGAGGCCAGGTGTGCCCAGAATCATTTTCCGAAGATTGGATTGGGTACGTTTAGTGAACGAACGAGTGGGTTTTTCTAACTTATGAACCAGTGCTCGGAATAGAATTATGAGGGCACCGATGAAATCGCAGTTCCAGAAATTTCTTAGGAATATCTCTTCCGAAGTTGCATTTGCATGGATGTGGTTTTAAATTTTTGGGTTAAGTAATGGAATAAAATAAAAATGGTGTGACCAATTTTTATTTTACATAAAGTTGTCTAACCTAAGATAAGTGTTTGGTGTGAGACCCCCAATATCCTACCCACTAGGTAGGATATTTGTGAGGTGGGGCCCACATGAGCCCCACCGTTTCATTCAACTTTATCAACCCCATTTTAATTAAGGTAACGCACCTTCACCCCTATGAAGATGTCAACCTTTTCATTTTTCTGTTTATGAAACACGTCAATTAATTTGTTTGGTTTAAATGTTGCCATTAATTATTTTAACTGATTGTTTCAATTTTTGCTTTTCAAAGGTGTTGGATTGAGAGTTAATAAAATAAGAAAAATCTTATTTTATTAAGGGTTGGTTGTGCAAGAGGGATTAGGGAGAATTCTCTCAAGCTTTGAAGTTCTTCCTCCTCGACGAAGAACGCGAAGAACACGAAGAACGCGAAGAATGTGAAGAACGCCGACCTCCGAAGAAGGTCGACAAGAATGCCGAATCATTGGAGATTGACAATGAGACGCTAATGAATCCTTTCTTTGGGACGCAATGATTCCCCTTCCACGGTGTCTTCTTCGGGGACACCTTCTTCTGCGACGTGCAATTCCGCGACGAATCCCCGCTCAACTAATCCGACGATGTAGGGGTTTATTTTATTTTGTTGTTCGTGATTACTTCGGTCGCATTCTTCCTTAAATTTCAACCGCCTGATATCGCAATAACGGGAGGAGGTCGGACCACACGAACACGGCCGACCCTCCTCCCCCTTGTTGGTTTTATTTTGTTGTGGCACGTGTAAGGCGGTGCGGTGTTGAGCACCGCGCGAGAAATATTAAATAAAGGGGCAGAAGCGCAACACCGTCCTGCCACGCTGTTGAAGACGAAAAAAAGATGTGGCGCCGTCGTGCTGCACCAAAGAATCACAAAAACACAGTGGCCGGAGTGGGGTCGCGGCAGAGGGGCGTGGCGCCGCCGCGCCGCGCTGGACAGACCAAGGCCGCGGCCTTAGGCCGCGGCGGAGCAGGGACGGACGGCCGTTTCCGGGCCCCCGGCGTCGTAGCAGGGGGGACCAGCCAGCACTGGTCCCATGGCAGTAACAGCCGGCCGGCCGGTGCGGGCCGACCGGTCAGGAGGAAACGCCGGGGATCGTAACCCCCAGCTGGCCAGCAGGAGCGGCCCCCCGTGCGGGGGCCGCAGTTTCTCAACGTGGGGGGAAACCCCCCCCCCCCCCCACCTTCACCGCTCGGCCGTTATGGAAGAGCTGCCGGGCCGCTGGCCACACCAGCGTATCGGGTCGGGCTGCCCAGGTCGGGCCGGGCCGGGCCATGCCCAAGTGGGCTGGACCCAGACCCGGATCGGGTCGAACTGGTTCGGACCGACCCTAGGGGACCGGGCGGGGTCGGACCAGGCCCGAACCCCCTAGTTCCGGATCTCTCACGGTCTTTTTCCCATAACATGGGATTCGGACCTACGATTGATGCACCGTCATCTGCAATTCAATTCCTGGATCGAAATGATCGTTACGGTATATTACACCTTTGGTTTTGGAGAACTTTGGTTTCATCCGAGTTGGTTTGTACACGAAACCAATCGGGCCCTTGGAGCGGAAACACTTATAACTTGAGCTCCGGATGTCCGGTTGACGTGTCTTCAACTTTAATGGATTCCTCTTAGTGAGACGGACATTTTTTATTACTCCGCTCGAGGTTTGGACACAGTTGGAGTATGGTTGGGTTGGTTTTGACATAAAAACCAACTAGGCCCCTGGGACGAAAAAGCCAATAACTCTCAGACCGAGCGTCTGATGGATGCGCCATCTGTGACGTTGAGTTACTGTTGAAGATATGGAACTTTTGGATACATCAACTTCAGACTACGTGTCAGTTGATGTATCATCCCTTGGCTCGTAGAGAAGACCCTCCCGAATGAGCTTGCTGTGTGTGGGAACCCTAGAGCTGGCTGTGACTGCGACGATGATGTGGACTGTACATAAATCCTCCATGGATTCGACGATGAGGACTATATCAGTAAGCGATCCTATGTGGATCAGAGCTACCAATCCTGTGTGGGTCAGATCCTGTGTGGGTCAGCGCTCAGAAGTCGTGTGTGTGCCAGCGCCTACAGATCCTCTGTGGGTTCGATCTTGTGTGGGTCATTTCGGGGGTTAGTTATCTATCGATCCTTTCTGGGTCATTGTGGGGATTAGTTACCTATCGATCCTTTGTGGTTCATTAAAGGGGTTAGTTACCTATCGATCCTTTGTGGGTCATTGTGGGGGTTTGTACCTATCGATCTTGTGTGGGTCCGACGACTTAGATGAATCAGTGGCTACATATGATCATCTCTATCATCTTATGAAAAAGTATACCTGTGTGAGCTGAGTCTCGACTTTCAATCATTATCTTCGATATGATTTACTTGATATCCTGTGTGGATTACATTATGTTTTCCTGTGTGGAATGGGTTGTACTTGAGCTCAGATATTGGAGCCGATCGAGAATTGATTACTTTGGTATATGTATGGGAATATACCTAAGTAGTGTCGGATGTTACTTCGTGATTGTATCTTTCCTTAGTGGATTATCTTTTGTTGATTCTGGGAGACCTTCTTGGGTCTCGGGGTCCCTAATGAGTTGCTTATACTCACCCCTGCACGGGCTATACCTGCACTACGTTGTGTAGGTTGCAGACGACGGACATCGTTGATCGTGGTTGGGGCTTGTGGAGCAGGTCAATACCTGGAGGTGGACCACTAGGCGGGACGTACTCGGAGAGGACGGCTAGACCCGAGGATCTGTGGAGGCTATATGTACCCACCCTTCAGGGGGGGACTTCCAATGGACGGATCGATGCTACGGCTTTACTTTTCAGTTGTTGTACTCCCTTTTTCAGTCGTATTTCACTTTCAGTTTGAGTTTGTATTCTGGCCCACTTACTTTTCCACACTTACTATTGTACCCAGTTTCTACTTAGTGTTTACTTCTGAATGCTTGCTCTATGGTGTTTGTTTTCTTTATGAAGGCAATGCCTTCCCTTTTTACCAAGAATTACACCTTGGTGCTTGTCACCAGCCCCTGGCCTATGGAAGGCGGGCTGGTGGTAGCCACGGCGCAGGCCCTGAGGACGGATCGTGACAAATTGGTATCAGAGGAGTTCAGTTCTACCGCAGACCTCAAGACTCTGATATTTTTCTATGTGAAGCAATGGTGTTAATAGTATTGAGTGTGGTTATCAGTCCAGGGAGTCCAGTGTTGGTGCGGCAGCCGAAGTATTCGTACACCAAGACCCTGACTTCTGATTTTCGACTTATTGCACGAAAACATTGATTGAATGTGTGTTTCAGGTTTTCTTTTTGATTACTTTGTGTCAGCTCACCAGGTGTACTGTTTGACCATGGCACACCTGTTTCATTTCAGGATGGCCCAACGACGGCAGCCAGCTAGGGTTCCGAGCATTGTGCATGACGATAGCCCACCGAGCAACGAGGACTCGGTACATGGCCCTTTGATAGCAGAGGCATCGGCGGTACCTCTACCCGCCAAGCCACTGATGCTTCCAGCCCCAACCGCTGACGATGCACGTCGCCTTAGTGCACTGCAGGAGTTTCAGCATCAGCGGCCGCCCAGGTTCCATGGGGATATGGACCCTCAGGCAGCCGAGGATTGGATGGAGGCAGTTTTATGATTTTTGAGGTTAGTTAGGACACCAGCAGACCTCATGGTGATCCTCGCAGTGAGCCTCCGGCACGAGACAACAGGCATATTGTGGAGCATGATGCTCCAGGTGCACGATGAGGCATCTCTCCTCTTGACGGACTTTGAGAGCCTCTTATACTCAGAGTTCTCCCCAGCCACCCTCCATGAGGTGCGCATCCACGAGCTTCTAAAGCTGCGGAAGGGTAGCTTGAAGGTCACCCAGTACTCGATGAGATTTACAGATCTCTTGCGCTATTCGACGGACATGGTACGAGACCCATTCTTCCGGGCTCGGACCATCGAACAGGGATTGAGTCATGAGATCCTAGCATCGCTGATCTCCCTCATCATTCTGATATAGGCAGGGGTACTGGAGAGATACCTCCTCATCCAGAACTTCCTTATTGAGCCTACGTCAGCAGCGAGACCTGCCGCAGGGCGGCACGTAGCAGAGTCTTCTGCCGCAGGCAGTCGACGGATGACTAATGGGTCCAGGCAGACAAGACCCTCAGGCAGACAACCTCAGGGCACTGGCTTAGAGGTGTGGGGAACTCCGCACAGAGCCAGACTATCGAGAGGCAGACAGTGTTATGCATGCGGCGGGCAGGGCCACATGGCTCGTGACTGCCCGACCCACCGTACCGAGGAGCAGCAGACAGTTGAGGGGCCACCCAGGCAGAGGCAGAGGGTCGACCATGGCGGTCTACCGGGAGCAGGCAGACGAGGTAGAGGAGCTGGACGAGTGGTAGGTGGTGGGAGACACTTAGAGGCTCTACCACCGCCACCACTAGGAGGTCCACCCTGACCACAGGGAGCTGGCGGGCACAGACAGGCACAACTCTAGGCAGCGGAGGCCTATGACTACAGTGCGCCTGAGATGATTCGAGGTACTATCTGTGTCTATTCCAGCCATGCTACAGTTCTTATAGACACAGGAGCGAGTCATTCTTTCATTTCCACTGCCCTTGTTTGTAGCACGGAGATTCCGACGGAGCCGTTGGCTAGATCTTTACGGCTAGAGACTCCTACGGGAGCAGACTCGAAGATTACGCACTCGTGCCGGCAGTTTGAGCTTACTCTAGGAGGTGAGAGCTTCTACTGGGATCTTCTTGTAGTGGCATCGAGGCCTAACGACATCATCTTGGGCATGGATTGGTTATCTACAGTCCAAGCTCAGATTGACTGTATTAGGTGCAAGGTGCGATGTGTATGCACCGACAGGAGTAGGTTCTCCTTCACCGGCGAGATAGGAGCCTTCGTAGCACAGGATGGACTCTGGCAGAGGAGATGAAAAAACTCACTCATCAGTTGGCTAGCCTTATCCTATGAGTATTTGACATGCGAAGCCCCGGTTTTCCTACAGTGGTGGATCAGTATATAGAAGTTTTCCCCGACGACATTCTAGGACTACTTCCTTACAGAGAGGTATACTTTTGTATTGAACTATACCCTGAGACAACCCCGATATCCACCCCAACATATCGGATGGCTCCCGCTAAGCGTCATCCAACCTAGGGATTCATCCGACCCAGTGTTTTACCCTGGGCTTCCCCGATATTGTTCGCAAAGAAGGCGGATGGGAGCTTGCGACTTTGTGTTGACTATCGTCGCCTGAACCAGGTGACAGTGAAGAACAAGTATCCGCTACTGAGGATTGATGACCTCTTCGATCAGCTCAAGGGAGCACGGTGGTTCTCAAAGATAGACCTCAGGTTAGGCTATCATCAGCTCAGAGTTCGGGATGAGGACGTGCTAAAGATGACCTTCATATGTCGGTATAACCACTATGAGTTCTTGGTTGTGCCCTTCGGTGTGACCAATGCTCTAGCAGTGTTCATTGGCCTAATGAGCAGGATATTTCATCCATACCTCGATCGATTTGTCGTGGTCTTCATCGACAACATTTCGATATACTCGATTACTAAGGAGGAGCACACCCACCATTTACGGGTTATACTAGACACACACTGAGAAAAACATCTTTATGGCAAGCTCTCGAAGTGTCAGTTCTAGATACATGAGGTACACTTCTTGGGACACATCATCTCTGAGGTGGGAGTTGTGGTGGATCCTGTGAAGATCGAGTCAGTGCTAGCTTGGGAGCCACCCAGGAGCGTGACAGAGGTACAAAGTATCTTGGGTCTAGCTGGGTACTACCAAAGATTCATGCCAGACTTCTCCAGAGTTGCGGTACCACTCTCAGCTTTGACGAAGAAGGGTAAACCCTTTGTGTGGATAGACAGATGTCAGCAGAGCTTCCCGGAGTTGAGATAGAGATTGAACAGCGTGCCTATCTTGTGGTTACCGGATGAGGGAGTAGGGTACGTAGTTTACTGTGATGCATCAGGGACAAGACTTGGATGTGTCCTGATGTAGAAGCTTGCAGTGATCACCTCTATATCACATCAATTGAGGTAGAATGAGCAGAACTACGCTACCCATGACCTGGAGTTAGAAGCAATGGTCTTTGATATAAATATGTGGCGACACTATCTGATGGGTGAGTGCTTTACAGTCTATTTTGACCATCAATGTCTCAGGTAAATCTTCTCGCAGAAGGACCTGATCCTAAGACAATGACGATGGCTCGAGTTCCTCCAGGACTATGACTTTGAGATAGTCTATACTCATGGAAAGGGGAACATAGTAGCAGATGCCCTCAGCAGGAGGACAAGAATTCAGCTACTTGGGGAGGCGACAGAGCAGCTAGCCGCTTTGCAGATATCCTTCGTGGATAGAGACGGATAAGCCTTTCTTCAGTCACTCATAGTCACTCCTCCACTACTATAGTGGGTCAAAGAGGCCCAGCGTGGGGATGTTGACTATGAGACGCGGCGTGCGCAGATATTCTCAGGACCGGCACCTGATGAATTCTCCGTGGGAGGAGTGCACAATGTCCTTTTTAGAGGATGTTCCATGGTACCAGTTTCTTTACAGGAGGAGGTGCTGAGAGAATTTCACACTTCCTCTATGGCGGTACATCATGGAGTGGCAAAGATGGAACAGGATCTCAGACGATAGCAATGGTGGCCGGGCATGAAGAAGGTTGTGGCAGAGTTCGTTTCTCGATGCCTTGCCTACCAGTAGGTGAAAGCAGAGCACCAGGTACCAGCAGGCTTGGTACAACCCTTGGAGGTCCTGGAGTGGAAGTGGGACGACATATCTATGGACTTCGTGACTAGACTTGCACACACTTCTAGAGGTCACGACACCATTTGGGTGATTGTCGACCGGCTCACCAAGTAGGCCCACTTCATACCCATCAGAGAGCGGGGCTCAGTGGAGAGCTTGGGACATCTCTACGTACAAGAGATTGTATGGCTTCACAATGTTCATCATCTATCATATCATATAGAGATGCTCACATTACTTTCCGGCTGTGGAAGGGCTTGCAGGAGGCGTTCAGGACACAACTAAGTCTGAGCACCGCCTTTCACCCTCAAAAGGATGGTCAGATGGAGAGGACCATTCAGACTCTCGAGGACAATCTCCGCGCATGTGTCCTCGACTTTGGTTGCATCTGGGAGGACCACTTACCCTTGGAGGAGTTCGACTACAACAACAACTACCACTCCATCGTCGGTATGGCACCATACGAGGCATTGTACGGCCGACCATGCAGATCACCCCTATGCTGGACATACCCTGGGGAGTTAGAACTTGTGGGAATGGAGATGGTCTAGGCCACAACGGATAAATTCCAGGTCATCCAGGAGCGGATGAGGACATCTTAGAGCCGGAAGAAGTCTTATGCTGATAGGCGGCGGAGGACACTGGAGTTCGAGGATGGCGACCACGTCTTCTTGAGGGTCTCACCACAACGTGGATTACAGAGATTTGGCTGAGGTGGAAAGTTTTCTGCACACTTCATCGGACCATTCCAGGTCCTCAACAGGATTGGCGAGGTGGCTTATCACCGGTCTCTACCACTTGAGTTGCACCGAGTGTACGGCGTCTTCCACGTATCTCAGATGAGGAGATATGTGCACGACCCAACATATATCATTGACCATGGGGAGATGGACATTGATGATAGGGATACTTTTGTGAATGTCCCGGTGGAGATCAAGGATCGACAGGAGTGGGTCCTTCGTGGACGATCGATTCCTCTAGTGCGCATCAGATGGCAGCACAAGAACCTCCAGGAGAGCACTCCGGAGCGGGTGGCTCAGATGCGTGCTCAGTACCCACATTTGTTTCCCTATTTTATGATGTATAATCACGGGGACGTAAATCCCTGAGGTGGGAGTGATGTAAATACCTGTAAAATTCAAAGAAATGTTTTTCTTGATTTTCTTTGTGATTTTACAAACACGCAGTTTCTGACCGCACTTTTTTCCGACGCCCGGTGTGCCCAGAATCATTTTCCGAAGTTTGGCTCGGTTACATTCAGTGAACAAAGGAGCGGGGTTTTTTAACTTTTGAACTGGTGCTCGGAATCGAATTTCGGGGGCACCGATGAAATCGCAGTGCCAGTAATTACTTAGGAATACCTGTTCTGGAGTTGCGTTTACTCAGATGTGGTTTTTAAATTTTCGGGTTAAGTAATGGAATAAAATAAAAATGGTGTGAAATTTTTTTTATTTTACATATAGTTGTTTAACCTAATCTAAGTGTTTGGTGTGAGACCGACAATATCCTACCCACTAGGTAGGATATTTGTGTGGTGGGTCCCACACAATTGCCACCGTTTCTTTCAACATTCTCAACCCCCTTTAAATTAAGGTAACACACCCACACCTCTAAGCAGAAGTAAACCCTTGCATTTTTATGTTTATGAAACACCTCAATTAATTTGGGCAGTTTAAACGTTGAAATTAATTATTTTAACTGATTGTTTCAATTTTTGATTTTCTAAGGCATTGGCTTGATCATTAATAAAATAGGACAACTCTTATTTTATTAAGGGTTGGTTGTGAATGAGGGATTGTGGAGAATTCTCTGAAGCCGTGAAGTTCTTCCTCCTTGACGAAAAATGCGAAGAACGTGAAGAACACGAAGAACGCCAACCTCCGATGAAAGTCGACAAGAACACCAGATCATCGGAGATAGACGACCCGACGCTAGCGAATCCTTTCTCCGCGACGCGACGATTCCACTTCTGCGAAACCTTCTTCCGCGACGTGAAATTCTGCAACGAATCCCCGCTCAACGAATCTGACAAGGTAGGGGTTAATTTTACGAGGTTGTTCGTGATTATATCTGTGGCCTTATTCGTTCATTTTGAGCCTCCTGATATCGCAATAATGGGAGGAGGTCGGACCGCACGAACACGGACGACCCTCCTCCCCCTTGTTTGTTTGATTTTGTTACGTCACATGTAAGGCGACGTGGTGCCAAGCCCCACGTGGGAAATATTAATGAAAGGGGTAGAAGCATAGCGCCGTCGCACCGTACCATTTAAGATGAACCAAAGACGTGGCGTCGTCGCACCGCGCCGGAGAATCAAAAAAACACCGCGGCCGGAGCAGGGCTGCGCCGGAGGGGCACGGCGCCGTCACGCCGCGGCCTTAGGACCTGGTGATGCAGGGACCGGCGGCCGGTTTTGGGTCGCTGGCGTCGGAGCAGGCGGACTGGGCAGCGCCGATCCCGTGGCGGCAGCAGCCGGCCGGTTAGGGGGAAACGCCAGGGGTCGTAACACCCGGCTGGCCAGCAGGAGCGGTCCCCCGTGCGGGGGACACAATTTCTCAATGCAGGGGGTAGCCCCCCCCCCACCCCTTCACTGGTCGGCCGTTACAGCCGAGCCGCCTGGCCACGCTAGTGCACTGGGCTGCGCCTAAGCGGTCCGGACCTGGACCCGGTTCGGGCCGGGTCGGACCGGGCCCGAACCCCTAGTTCCGGACCTCTCACGGTCTATTTCCCATAACATGGGCTGAGGACATCCGATCAATGCAAAGTTAGATGCGATGCGATATTTGGATCAAAACAGTCATTTTGGTATATTACACTTACTGTTTTGGAGAACTATGGGTTCGGCTTGGTTGGTTCGTACCCGAAACCAACCGGGCCCTCTTAACGGAAACACTTATAACTTGAGCTCCGGACATCCGATTGACGTGCCATCGACTTTGATGGATTCCTCTTAGTAATAAGGACCTTTTTTCTTACTATTATTGAGGTTTGGACGCAGTTGGAGTATGGTCGGGTTGGTTTTTAATTAAAAACAAACCGGCCCCCTGGGACGAAAAAGCCTATAACTCTCAGACCGGGAGTCTGATTGACGCACCGTCTATGACGTTGAGTTCCTGTTGACAATACGGATATTTTGGATAAATAAACTTCAAACTATGTGTTAGTTGATGTATCAGCACCTCGGCTCGTGGAGTAGACCCTCCCGAACGAGCTTGCTGTGTGCGGGAACCTTAGAGCTGACTGCGACTGCGACGACGATGACGACTGTATAGAAATCCTCTGTGGATTCGACGGCGACGACTACAAAAATAAGTGATCCTACGTGGATCAATGCTACCAATCCTATGTGGGTCATATCCTGTGTGGGTCAGCACTCAGCAGTCCTGTGTGGGCCAGCTCCTACAGATCCTTTGTGGGTCCGATCCTGTGTGGGACATTGCGTGGTTTAGTTCACTATCGATCCTTTGTGGGTCATTACGGGGGTTAGTTACCTATCAATCCTCTGTGGGTCATTGCGGGGTTTATTTAACTATTGATCCTTTGTGGGTCATTGCGGGGGTTAGTACTTATCGATCCTGTGTGGGTCCGACGGCTTAGATGAATCAGTGGCTACATCTGATCATCTCTATCGTCTTACGAAGAAGTATACCTGTGTGAGATGAGTCCTGACTTTCAATATTTATCATCGATATGATTGACTAGATATCCTATGTGGATTATGTTATGCTTTTCTATGTGGACTGGGTTGTACTTGAGCTCGGATGTTGGATATGATCGAGAATTGATGACTTAGGTATATATATGGGCATATACCTAAGTAGTGTCGGATGTTACTTCGTTATTTTATCTTTCCTTTGTGGATTATCCTTTTTGGAATCTAGGAGACCATAGGGGGTCTCGGTGTCCCTACTAAGTAGCTTATACTGATCCCTGCACGGGCTATGCCCGCACTACATTGTGTTGGTTGCAGATGGCGGACAACGTTGATCGTGGTTGGGGCTTGCGGAGCAGATTGGTACGTAGAGGTGGACCACTAGGTGGGATGTACTCTGAGCGGACAGCTAGACCCGAGGAGCTATGGATGCTATCTTTACCCCCCCCCCCCTTGAGGTGGGACTTCCAGTGGATGGATCAAGGCTGCAGCTTTACTTTTCAGTTGTTGTACTCCCTTTTTCAGTAGTACTTTACTTTCAGTTTGGGTTTGTATTCTGGCCCACTTACTTTTCCGCACTTACTATTGTACCCAGTTTTTACTTAGTGTTTACTTCTGCTTGCTTGCTCTGTTGTGTTTGTTTACTTTATAAAGGCAATGCCTTCCCTTTTTATCGGGAATTACGCCTTGGTGCTAGTCTCCAGTCCCTGGCCTATGGAAGGTAGGCTTGGGGTAGTCACGGTATGGGCCCCAAGGACAGTTCGTGACAATGTGAATCATGAGAACGTTTGGGCTACGACCTCCTTAGAGAAACATGTTTCATTTTCTTTCATTAGCTATCATGTATTTTACAAAAAAGATATTAATATTTTTTTATTAAATATGTATATTATTGATTTTTATTTAATTATATACCATTATACATCATTCTTCCTCCCTTTGAACCATGAAATCATCATCCTTGCGTATGTGCGGACTACCGTCTCCATGGAACAATGTTTCCATTTTCTTTACTACCTCATTCATATATTTTTGAATTTATATTATATTATAATATAAAATGTAAATAGGTAATATATATATTGAATAAAAATTTTTATGTATTACAAAAAATAATGATCATTATATTGTATTCTATTGATATAAGAAAACAAAAAATAGTTCATCACAAATTTACATTTTACAAAATAGTAATAAAAAATGATGTAATGGAAAAGTAAAATTATAAGAAAATATGAAACATAAATTATAGAACATTTAGTTGTTATAAAATGATTATGTACTAGAAAAAATGAATATCTGTACTTATTTTAAGAACATAGTTCAAAATGTTTAAGATTATTCACACTAAAGGATTGAAAGTGACAATAAAATAATTATAAAATATATGATTTCTTATTAATTATGTGTATAAATATAAATTAATATAAATAATATTATTTAATTGGTAATTAATAAGTTTATATTTATGATAAATGGGGTCGAATCACATTTTTTGACATCATGGGTAATTTTATTTGATTTTGAATCTCAAACTCCTTTTTCTGAGGTCTAAAATTGCATTCTGAAGAAAAATATTCCCAAACAATAAATTTTGAATTAATTAAACTCTTTTAATTCTATGTAAATATAGCTTTTAATCAAAATAAATTTCCATGATTTTTTTATAGTTTTAATAAATAACATAGGAGACTCTTTCAAAAGAGACACATACCTAAGATAATTATAATGATGAATAAATACAATTTTCAGAAATGTTGTTTAATTAGTATGTTTTCTTTATATTCTAATGATATAACTCTAATGTAATTATATTAAATGTTTTATCCAATATTTTATTATAATAGGTGATAATTTTTTATAATAAATTTTCTAGTGAATAATAATTTAATTAATGCTGTTATTCTACAACATTTGGATGATTTACTAAATTCATTTTATTTATATAGGAAATTTTTGAAAAGTGAATGATTTCTATTTTTATTTATTAGTTATATTTTATTTCTGTGGGATATTTATTAAAATATAATGGTTTAAATTTTTAATAGTTATGAAACCTATTTTCTTTACATGGGTTCAATAACCTAAGAATTCAAAGGACTTATAATTTATTCACATGAGTATGGACGAATTATTACTGGGGTCCATTATTTCTACACAATGAATTGGTTGAGAGGTTATATCTATTGAGATAGTTATTCATATATACATTTTAGTTTCTCATAATCAAAGATATTGATGTTCTATATCATGAAATTAATGTTTTTTATGAGAATATTTCTGAAACATTTAAATGATGATATTCAATAGATCTTATGCTCCATTAAATCATCATATATGATAAATATGATTGTGTAATGATATTGATTTTATGCCTACATGAATATATTTTATTAAATAATTCTATTTTCAAAATTTAATTTGAACCACACTTCATTCTTATTATAATCTCTCATAATGTTATGATATTTTATTTATTATCTTGTTTTCCACTTATTCGTATGAATTCATCTATACTGTACTATTTATTCATCCCTTAAAAAGTGATTGAGATAATACCATTCTTATTAATTTATTCCTCAAATTTATAGAAATATTTTTACTATTGTGTTGTCGAGGAGATGGATTGTTATAGTTCTATTAAAAATAAACTATTATGAATTTTTTAAAATAATATTTTTATTTAGATAGTTTCCGAAGACACTAAAGCAATCAGTCCCCTGGATTTTATTATTTAAAAAATATAATGTTTTATATAATTTAAAATATTTAGTATAATGGTATGACTGGCTTTGGTCTCTATAGTTTGTATAAGAGAAATTTATAGTTATTTTTTAGAGAATACTTTAGAGAACATTAGTGAAAACATATGGAAATGTTTATTGGGTATGTCTATGTATAGTTTAATATCATTTATTTTTAATAATATAGTGATTTTTCGGTTACCCTATGTATTATATCCCTGTATGGATTCTAATATTTGTTCAATTATCTAGAACTTAATTATTTATGGGTTAATATCCATGAATTAGAGGCATACACCTAAAATTGATTATCACCTGGTCCATGATAAAGTGGCCTAACTAGACACTTGGTTTGAAACTCTTGTAAGATATTCCATGCTTAATTATAATTTTTCCAATCCACTATTTGAGGGATTGAAATAATTTTATGTAACAAAACTTAATAGAACGTTAACAGGGAATATTAAGATTGAAGATAAATGATATATAAGCTTGATTAAGCATATAATTTATGTTTTATTTAATCTTATTTAAATGGTTTCATTTTATACATTTACACATCTCTTTATATAAAAATTATTTGGTATGATAAAAATTCTCTTATAATGTGGTAAAAAAACCCATGAAAAAAATATCTTCCAACTTATAATAATACCTAGTGAAATAATCATTGTCACCTTGATTTATAAATAAACTCTGATAGACATTTAAGGGTCGATACATCCTACATATCTAATTATTCATTCTTTTTTCAAAATGAAATAATATTTTGAATGGATTGGATTTCACTACAAAAATAACATATCAACTATCATTATAATTAAGTATAATTTGAAATAAAATTCATCAAATTATCATGTAAGGATTATTATAAACTCTATATACAAAATATTTCTGTAATATTCATTAGAATACAAAAAAATGAGGTACCCATGACTCATCTAATAATGAAGGAAGTAAACATTAATGAAATACTAATTGTAAAGGAATATATTGATGTATTTCTAGATGAACTACCCAGTTATTACCCTGAATAAGTGGTTTGTTTTCAATGAAACTTAGGCATCGACCCATGACTATCTAAAAGAGACCATATAAATAATATTCCTTTGAATTGTAAGAGTTAACGAAGAAACTGAAAGGAAATTTGGAGAATGGATTTATAGTCACTGGTACAACACCATATGTTTCACTAGTCTTTTTTTTCCTAAAATAAGAATAGAATAATTGGAATTTTCATTATCTATCATAAAAATTCCGGTATAATGATATGGGACCGGTAATATCTATCCCAAATCAATTAATTTCTCAATCAAATGATAGGATATCACTACTTTATAAGGATGTAACTGTGATCCATATATATATATTTTATTTTTAAATGTGAGTATATTTCTGTGAAAGAAGACCAATGGAATTATAGACACTATGAATTTATTGGGGTTCCATTTGGAAATATAAAATAAAATCCCATCTTTGTGGATATAATAAATATAGTGTTTATATTATACATTAATCAATTTGTTTTCACCATTATAGATGATATTCTTATATATTCAAAGGGCAGGGAAGTACACAAATATCATTATTTATTTATGTTTGTGACATTAGAAAGGGGTAAAATGTAATCCATATTTACCAATATCACAACCCATTCCCCGAGGCCCCTACCGTGACATACCCCAAGACCACCTCCCCAAGAAGAGGGGTTGGAGACTAGCACAGAAGGTGACAACCTGCAAGTGAGAGGAATTTCCCTGGATATTTATACAGACTTGAACAAACAAAAAAACACCACAAAGATGAAAGGTGAACACTATGTAATCAGAAACTGGAGTACAATAGTAATTAAAGAACTGAGTGGTGTAACTAGCCCATTATAAAATCCCAAAAAAATAATTATAAACAACATGGTAAAAAGGGAGAACAAATGAATGTATGTGGAAGATCCCACTTAATCGATGGAGTAGTGAAACTAATCAAAGATGAAGTAGTACGTCTTGTATTCCTAGTCCTACTGGACCCCTCTTGGTCCTAGGACACCAATTCCACAATCGTAACACCCATCGGTCCCATCTCTCAGAGTAGACCTATCAAAACTTCTAACGGCTTCACCAAACACAACACATGTGGGTGAAGCCTATATAGGGGTGAGAAACTCAGTAATCTGTAGGGGACCTCAAGACCCTCGATGGTCTCTCAGAAATCTACCAATGGAAATCACCTAAAAACATCCAGGAAGTAAACCAATAATATTATGCATAGTATGATCTACTCAGTTATATGCCTTAACAGATACCTAGGTCATCCAAATATACCCATCACGGTGAAAAAAACATAAGGATTGGACCTCAAGCCATTTCTATGATTTCCAAGGAAGACTCAAAGTGAAACTCATCGATCCGGAGTACACACTCCATAAAATGGCTATCCCTGATGGCACTGATCAGAGAGATGCACTTTATTAGGTACAACTCAACAATTCCAAATTGAACATTTGAAAGGACATACTTTGTCGAGATATTTCTTCTATAATTGCCTCTTGTGACCCGCACAAGAGGTCTCACAGTTATAGTCTTGTGCCTGAGTCAAGACCAAGGGAAACCATGTGAAGAAGCCTACTCCTCAACACTGTTTTCTATTGGGGGAGCACTACTCCAGTCTAACCCATGATATCTCAACTGTGCCCGGTATGAATTGGCCCGCACATTAGTCCGTCGAGGGAGTACTAACTTCTACTATGGGTATTGATTACATTAAGGGGGGGTAGCTCCTTGTAACTGTGTCCTGCTATCAGGGGAGCTCCAAATCCCCTAAAGGACCTTCTTTCCATCGCTACTCGAAGACGGGGGAGTACTACTCCCTATGTGAGGACCTGAACCCTACACGGTAGGGGAGTACACCTCTAGTAGTTTTTCACAGTGGTTGAACTGAGCCCTAGTACGTCATGGTAGTACCGACCCCAGGATAGAGGACATGCACCATAGCATGGTAGTGGAGTAATGACCCTATTGTAGCACTAGATAAGGAGAACCTGCACCCATGGATGATAGTTTAGTACCTACTCCTAAAATAGAGGACTCTCACCCTACCAGGTAGGGTAGTACCTGACTCTATGTGAGTAATGTATAGAGGACCCTCACCCTAGTCCAATAGGGGAGTACCATTTCTACCAGAGCAGTGGAGTATGGAATAACCATGCCCTGAGTCATCAAGGGAGTAGCTATCATAACTCTCAGTACATGAAAATCCTAGGTTCCTCACATTTATTTATTAATCATATATCAATAACAGCAATGTTTCACAAAGAAGTAAGTGGATGATCTTTCATGTCATTAGGGTTCCAATGCAATAGACGAAGCGTCAACTGGACACCCAATCTGAATGTTATAGGTATTGTAGTGCCCAGGGCCCGGTTGGACTAGGGTACAATTCAACCCAGGAAAACTCAAACATTCATTCAAATTCATGTGTAGTATCACAAAAGGACTTCCTCATCCTAAGGGTATCACTGCCACATAAATTTTTTCAAACGAACATCTGGTTTAAGAGATACTCATGTTTAAGCATACTGGGCCAAATGGTGGTCCGGGTCCAGGCCGACATAGTTGGACCGACCTGACCCGGCCCACTGGGCCACATGCTTGGCTTGGCCCACCCGGTTGGGCATTTCCAGGAGGGGTACGGAATCGCTCGGCGCTCAAGGCAAGCGCGGGGGAACACTCCCCTCTCAAATTGCCAAAACCGTTAGGGTCACCAATATCACGGAACGATGGATATGGGTCCGCACTCCACGGTGGCTCGATGCCACGACCATTCTCTTCAGCACACCGCTGCAATGCACATCCTAGATCAATAGTGGCATTGTATGGCGCCACACATCCTCACCGATCGGAGTGTACTGAACCACAATGGACCCACGATAATATGTCCGCCCTCCATCGTAGATCTATGCCATAGCCTTCCACTAATGGTGTGATGCCCTGCTTCCATGTGGTCGGTGATGGTCAGCCCACCCCCCTGTATGTCATGACTCCTTCAGGCACCGCTGTTCCTTTATGGCCGACGAGTGTCGGTCGCCACCTCCCACAGTCGGCGATCCCTCCACATGCTGCCATCACAACTCTATATCATTCATTAGTCTACGAAGAATGCCACAAAAATAGAGTTTTGCGGAAGGTCCAATCCTTGTTCGTTTGGCCCGCTCCGTCTGCGTTATAATAATAACAAGGTAGGGATATTTTATTTATAATACCCACATCAAAAAATCCCACATTACCCCCCTACATTAAAGGAAATAAAACAAATAAACCCATTGGATGGTTGTACCGTGTTCTACATAATAATCATGAATTGGGAAAAGGGATGAAACATGCATATAACCCCCTACCTCGAGATGATTGGATGTGGCAGCGTATGATGAAAAATTGTCCACGTCCAAAGGTGTTCATTGAACCTTATTATCGCTTGTCGATTCTTAAAATGTCCATCGCACGATTCTTTGTTCTAGTTTTGTGGAAATCATCATTGATATTTGTTAGAGGTTCTTCTCTTGAGTCCCAAAACCAATGCCCGATCTTCATTTAAATAGAATGGAGAAGAGAATCAACGCACCATATAATTAATGGAGTTCATTAATGAGTATAGTTAATGATCCTATTTTATTATCTCAACGATGTGGTTACACATTCATTTAAATCTCCCAATATATTGGATACATAAATTATGAGTCGATACATTAAATGGTTTGACGTTTCACTGCGGTCCCACCAGTGCTTGTCCAACAATTTCTCAAAGAAAAATAAAATAACCAAAAGTTATTTTATTAATTTTTTGTAATGTAAAAAAGTAGACATTTCATAAAACTCTTTCCGGTTGAATTTAATCATCCCCTAATTTAATCTCGTCATTAAAAATTCAACTGTTCCCTCAGATTTTTATTTTGTGAACTATTTCTAAAGATATATTTTTCTTCCCACATGTTTACTGGACGTAAAATATAAAATGTTTCAAAATTATTATTAGTCACCCTCGACCCACGCCAGTTGAGGTTAGGCTCTACCTATGGAGAACAAACCATCACGATCTCAACTATAATCAAGGATTTTTAATTTGAGTTTTAGTTTAGAAGAAATGGATCTTACATTAAAATAATTGTTGTATAATTATTTTATTTTACAGCCAAAAACTAACATCTACTAGCATCCCACACTAGACAATGTTAGTATCTTTTTAGGAACGAATACCCTCATGAGTTCAGCGGTTGTATCATATTTTTAATCTGAGTCACCACTTGTGAGTTATAATCATTTGAAAAATAAAATAATTTTATTTAATTGTTTTATTAACAGTTATTCCATATTCGTGTTTTCTCGCCGAAGGCCTATGCCGTCTAAACTAACGCCAATCCTAGGGTAAACCCACCATCTTGAATGGAATGGTGCCCTAGAATTTATAATCTGGGAACCCTTTTAAGAGTTATTACACTTTTTTAGGAAAACCACTAACACACGGTATTTAAAGATTAACAAATTTTAGATGGATCATTCCAGGAACTTCAGGCCTCGGTATAATGGGTCATCAGATTTCACTGTCTCGAAATAATTATATATAAAAAACATTACACAGAATTTAAGAGACATTATAATCAAGTGTGAATTCATGATGTGGAATGTATCACTCATGGGTCATCTAATCATATTAAAAATAGAATTTCAATACATCACGAACTTGTGGAATTTATTCAGAAATGGTCCCAAGTAACCACTATAGCTGAGATATATTTTTGTCATAGGATATAAGAATATTACCAAAAAATTGATAATTGTCTTCCTAAAATTCGACCGCTACAAATGTTAATATTAAAAGGAGTGATGTTATGTTTGATAATGAAATTTGATGAATGTTTTAAAGAACTAATAAAGAGGATGTCACTTCTCTTATACATACAATATAAAAAAATTATGTAAGGTTGGTAATATAAAATGATGCTTAGAAATACATTATAAGATGAATCATTATATATTATTATATTATAATTTATTATTCTTTATAAAAATTAAGGTCTCTTAAGATAAAATATAGAAAAAATGATTTCATGTTGGAAGTAGTGATCTTTTCAATAGATATTTATAGACATTATCTCTCTAATAATATTTTTATTATATATATTTTTTACAAGAGAATAAAATATATATTACCATATAATAAATTTAATATGAACCAAAAGTGTAGTTTGGAATTGATTTAATATTATGGTTACTCAATACATTACCACCCATGGAAGGAAAATAAGGTTTTTGATGCTCTATTTATGAAATAATATAAAATTCTATCTATTATGTGGATTGAAAGGACTCAATACTCATTGATTTATAGAGGATTATTATTTATGTGATAATACTAGGATAAAAACTATATTTTCCCAAATCACTATTAAAACTTATATTCAAATAAATATCAATGGCGTATAGCAATATGAGATAAATCTATAAAAAGGATGAAAAAATTTAGGATTTCATCTTTGATAATTATGGAGTAATATGTTTTAGAACCCAGATATATATCCCATAAAAAATCTAATGAATGAAATTTTCAATTATGGAAATAACTAATCAATTTATATTCATCTTGGAAGTTAAAAAAGTGTATAGATATGAGGATGGTCATATGGGGATATAACATGAAAAGGGAGAACAAAAACTGCAAATATTGATGCTGGTTATACCAACATGTTAAGGATGGATGATAAAATTATAAGGGTATATTGTAAACATTTCTGACACATTTATATGAATTGGGAAACACCACCATGGATTTTATCATAGTAGTACCCAAATCATATAATGACTATAACGTTATCTAGGTTGTAAATGATCACATTTCTATGTAATCATGTTATACTTCCATAAATGAATTTTACTCTATTAAACCAATATCTATATAATAAAAATGGAAAGTGGTATGATTGCATGGAGTGTTACGACCCATTTTTTTCTTCTTTAATAATACAAGGTTTGATCTCTCACTATTTATGAAACACCGAAGCCAAATAAACTTTGATTATTGTAATATAGGCATATAATCAAAATATTTAAGCAAAGGTAACAAAATTATGAATATATATATTAGATTTCACTTTATATATCAACTAAATTATTACAAAAAAAACCTAATGAAATAATTTTTTATTCTTAAATTTTATTTTTCAAAATTTTATTAATTTATGATTAGCAATAATTTTAGAACAATAATCAAAATATCAAAAAATTATTTCCTACAGAAAAACTATTTTGAAGATATTTTATGATATTATTTTATAGTAAATTTTATATATTTTAGTACATGAATATTGAAAAGTAAATATACTATTTAGTTTTATCATTTTCTTATTATCTTATGAAAAATAATTGATATTTTTATAAAAATAATTTTTTATGTGAATAATGAAAAGTATGGTTTTTAATAATTACATGAATTATTTAGTATATAAAATTGAATTGGAATTTTATGAAACATTCTTATAAGAAATAAGATTTATTTAACATGTGAATTTATAATGTCAAAAATTTTGGTTCTGATTTTCATACCCATACTTAAGTTTTAGAAATTATGTTATATTTTTAAAATGGAATAAATTAATAGAATACAAATTTAGTATTATAAAATTAGTTTCTATCACTCTGAAAAAAATAACATATTTCATATTTCGAATAATTAAGTACATGTAACCCAATAAGTAACATTTTTATATCGGATATATTAAGATTGTAAAAACCAGTTAATGTGGTGAAAACTAAAATAAAATACTGAATAACAATAGACATAAAATTCATTAAAAGTTAAAAATATGATTATTATTGAATAGTGGAGGTTTTTTGACGTTATAACTTTTACACTTCATTATTCCTCTACGTTGGAGCCATATTCCTTGAGAATTGGTTCCCAATACTAAAAAGTTTTAGGTATTTAAAAAATTGATTCCCACTTTGAGTTATAAAAGGGAAACTCATATCCTAACTTTCACTCATCTAAAAAACATATTTTATCTTTAAA
Source organism: Viscum album (assembly GCA_963277665.1). Lineage (NCBI taxonomy): Eukaryota > Viridiplantae > Streptophyta > Magnoliopsida > Santalales > Viscaceae > Viscum > Viscum album. The sequence continues at coordinate 246,899,179 of OY728165.1, forward strand.
GGTACCCACAAATCACCTTGACACTATGATAAACCATATATTGGGTTACATATTCCCAAATATCATCCCTCAATGTTTTACACCCATTCACAAAGGAAATAGTCCATGAATATGGGAATATGTTCATAGCCACCCTTTTTTCAATTTATTTATGTATTCCTTTTTTTTCAAAAATTACATTTCACTATAATATAGTCATAATTTATGTATTATTACCACTATAAATTTATGTTCTTATAATTATTTTACAAGCATTAACCACCCTACCATTTTTTATTAACAAAAATTAAAATATGAATCTTGTATTATGTAGACTACTGATTCAATGTGTAAAAATATGTTTATCTTTCACCTAAAAATGTTGAAGTTTTTAGTTTATATTTTATCCTTAAATTGTAAATATTTACATAATATATATCATTAATTTGGTAAATTTTTTAATACATGAATTAATAATCAATATAAGGAAATCAATTGAATTTGCTAAATAAACCAAAACTATTTCATCACTGATTTCTTCTTCAAAATACATATAAAAAACTAAAATTAATAAATTATAACCTTCTTAGTATTTAAAATAATAATAATAAAACAACATTAATGGGTTTTAAATGATGATTATTGAGAGAGAAAGGATGATCAAAACCAATTTCATGAACCTGGATTAAAATAGTCATGGTGAATAATAGCTAATGATGAAAATAACATACAACAATATAATTAATGAATATTATTGTTACTAATTAAGAATTTAAATTTGAAATTAATTTGAATATAGTTCTCAAATTGGTAATTAATTTTTTTCTTTTTTATAAAGGATATTAAATCAATTCCCATGAAATCACCGAAAAAGGAATGACACTTTGTAACTCAAGAATATATCGTTGATTTTACACTATCTTATTTTTCATTATTTTTTATTTCTATAAATTTTAAATGATATTCATTCATAATTCTAAATGAAAAATAGTTTTTGAAGAAAATCACTTTCCATAAATAAATTCTTTTAACTTTTTATAAAAAGAAGTCTTTTTGAATTTATACTCATAAATATTACATTGACAGTGATCACTAATAAATAATCAAAAAAAGAACATTCCGAAGTATGTTTTTTCTTGTATTATCATAACCTATGTATATAAAAGTTGAATTTTTGGTTTCACTATATATTTTATTTATTAACTTATTGTTTTAAGAGATAATGTTTTATTTTATCAATTAATATCATTTCCAATTACATTTTATAAAATTTGGTATCCCCTTATTTAACATCCATATTATTTCTTTTAGAATAAAAAATATTTTATAAAACATTTTCAGAGACAACAATTAAGACGACACAAGATTATGAGGCCCGATGATCCTCAATATTGATAAAATAGATATATTAATTTTTTAAAATCACAAGGTCATATTTTGATGAAATAATGAATAACTCAAAAATAGTGTATCATATTAGAAATAGGATACAACATTTTAGTCTGATGAGTCCGTTTTACCATGGGTACGACATAAGGTTGGATTACATTGGCCATTGGGGTTGACCACATTCATTGGGGAGTAATTAATAAATAAGTTTATTTATTTTTATTTTAATAATTAACCTAAACTTATATTCTTCTATAAATAAAATATTGAGACAAATAATATTATTATCTATATAACCCTAAGGATATTAAAGGAAATAATTGTGTACTATTGGTGGATGTCATGATTTTGGATAATCTATCAGAGTACTATAAGGATCGACAACGATAATGATCTTCATGGATCTCATGAATGACAATGGAGGAGGACCGTTATATATCATTAATTAATAAAAAATCTAGATAGAATGTTTATTTATGTATTTAACCTATTTTTTATCAGACATGAAATAGAAATAAATTATTTTATCAATTTTATTTTCATGTCGATGGATGATTGGTTTTTGATGGTATAATATTTCAAGAATATTGGAATTAATATTGTTTTATTATTCACATTTCTTTATAATTACAATGAAAATTAATTCATTCCAACATGAAAAAATTAAAATATTCATCCATTATACTAGTTTTGTATGATATTCTACCATGTTCTTCAAGATATCATCATTAATTTTTTCTTGGTCGGTGGATCGATAAATAATCAATGGAAGATCACTGAAAAAATGATATTTTGTGACAAGTTTCATTATTGTGGGTTCAGGATAAAGATCCATGATAATGTATTGGGGTTTTACAATAATGTAATATCTATATGCGTTGAATATATAATTTTTTTCTTCATTTTCTGGGTTTTTGATCTATTTTTTGTGATGATGATGCTTCACAATCGGATTTGGGTAGCGGTATTCCAATAACATGTGATGGACACGTAATGATAATCACAGATCCATTTATATTTTTAATCTTATTTAATAATCAATGGATTCTAGGAAACATGAAAATGTGTATAAATGTATATGATTTCTGATAAAATCAAAAGTACACAGTGTGTAATCAAGAATAACACACTTTATATAGTTCATATTCTATATTTCCTTGGTATACATGATGAGAAATATATCTCATACTCTATGAATCAGATAAAAAGCCATGTGACTTGTGGATAGAGATTTAGTGTGAACCCTTAGGGTACATAGGAAAAGACTTGCCCAGTTACATGGGTATAACAACAGTTTATAAGCACATCCAAATATTTAGAAATAAAAAACAATCATTAGAAATTCCCACTAAATAGACATTAAGATGTACATGGGAATAATATATATACATGAGAATGACCTAAATAATTTGTGAATAGTCCAAGGAACATGTGAAGTCATGGTTTCTGAATGAAATTTCGTGTACTCATAATAAATTACATGTACTTCCTCAAGGGAATCCTATGATGATTTTCCGTTCAATGTTTACCAGCCTCATAATTTTGAATTCCCTCAGTCTATCACCATGAGGGTAGAGTGGGGAATCATGTTTTTATTGAAATATTTTACTCATATTGGATTTATTTAGATAGTGTTTTTGGAATCCCTCATGAAGCCTAGTGTGATATCATCTATGGTATTTCATTTCCATAGTGGGTATTTATGAATTAGTGTTACTAATATACCCATTATTGGACCCCTTACATGATTTTTTATCCCGTGTATGGTTAATTAGTTACCACATTCCACATGTGAGACCTCCTACCCTTCTGTTGATACCATATGTGATATAATATATACATATAATTAGTAAGGCATGATGAGTATATCCACTGAAATGAGATCATTTAGTGTAATCATTAGTGTATAGTGAGTTATATTGGGTGATCTTTACATTGATTCTATGAGTATAATCTTAGGATGGATTGGTGATTACAAAAATTCACTAACACAAAGTGTTTTAAATTATTATAAATGGATGTTGTTATTGTATGTATCATATTCTGTTTGAAATTACCTTAGTATGATGTACTTAATATTATACTGACACTTTATATTTAAATATTTTATGTTAACTACTAGGTAATTATAAAAATACCTCTACATGGTATTTCTCACACATGGAATATATCATGTAGTCAAATAACCAATATATGGGTTCCTAGATGGACCAAGAGGAGGAAAATCCTAGTGATCAAGTAAAATGTGGTATTTACTAGGTGTTTCCTTTGACTATAGATCCATCCTTCTAGTAAGCTTGGCTTCTTTTATTTCATTAATGAGATTATATTTTTCACCTTTTTATTTCTTACTATGTTCAACAATAAATAAGATATTTGGATGTGTGAATGGATTATGGTATCAATTTGTCTATTTTATCATTCAGTATTGTATTAGTGTCTAGAGATGTGTGAGTGTGTACTTGTACATTAGGATAAGGCCTCCCATGTGTGTTATTTTCTTACTCGGATCATTTATTGAGCCCTAGGCATATTGGAAATGTTCTTGAGGTGAAATTACCAATTTATTAGTAGAAAATATGGGCCTTGTGCATTGGGTCATGATAAAATGGTTTTATATTACTATAACATTTCAATGGGAGTTCTGATATTTTCTATCTATGAGGATTGTTTTTGGAATTAGGGATAAAATTTTATATAATTTAGTATTAGTATATCAGGAAAGGGACACCAATGATGGTGCGGTGATTGATATTTCCATTTATCGTGAATAATATTACTTGTTCAATGGATTATTTTATATAAAAACATGATCCAAGAAAACATGAATACATACAACATATATGAATTGGTTAGGTTTTTCATATCCTTTTTAAGTCACAACTTTGATAAAAAAAATTAGCATGGTATATCTATTCTATTTTAGGGTTTCTCCAAAGTGATTCAAATATAGTATTATACAGTAATAATATGAGGATTATATAATTAGTTATGAGGGTTTGAAATAGTTTCATGTTTAGGATGTGGCTCAAGGAGGACTGTTTTCCTATTTTCAGTTACATAATGAGTTTCATGTTGTTTTTGTAGCACCAGATGATGAGGCACATTGTATTAGCACATATTATGATTTTTTGTGGAAATAAACCATTAGGTTTTGTGAGAGACAAACCAATAGGGAGATTTGGTTAGTCTGGAGGATGTTACAAGATTTTTCTCCTATTTATGACACCTACATATCAGATTACTCTCATAGAGGATATTCTTCTTCATGGATATATTGGGATATTGAGTAATCTAGTGAATTTATCCGATGATGGGGTCAAACTTTCAAGGAATTGGTTTTCATGCTTCATTATTGATGATTTGTCTCCAAAGGTAATTTGATGAGATTGTATCCTAGGTCTTATTTCACTAGAATAGGGTAGAATTAATTTTGATGAGTATTGATCGAGTTTTTATAACCTCTCAAAATAAAAAATGGATATGGTTAATTTCACCTTCATTCGAGTATGTAATATTCAACATGGTATCTTGAGGGATATTTGGGTTAGTCCAACATTTTTTTTTTTATTTTTACATTTTTGGTATTGATCCAGCATTCTTTGGAAGTATTGATCATTCTAGACGATAGTTGTTGCTAGTATTGTGAACACATTATCCGAATCATTATTAATTGGTAAATAAAGATAGAGGTAGGGACATGGTCTTGAGAGATGCATTAAAATGATATAATATGTCATAAGTTATGAATTTTAGGTTTCTTGGGTTAGTTTAGTGAACCTAGGAAGAGTCAATTTTTCTCTTGTGGTAGTTGGGGTCAACTTGAATGAGAGTGTCCAACTCACTGTGTAGCAGATAGAAAAATAATTGATGTACTTATCATAATGATATAGTGGTTTGATAGTGGTGGTCTATTGGAGGTGGAAATTTTAGGGAAGATGTGAGAGAATAATTAGGTGGATGTATATATGATCAACTAACACCCCACACCCTTACCATTTAAACAAGATCAAAGACCTTATGGAGAGGAATGAGGATAATGGCCAGAATTGGAGGACTATAACCCAGAGCCCATAGGAATGAATAAAGGTACTATCTATTTAATATCAACATGATATTAATTACTAAAACTCACATGATTGAGAAAATTATTTCATTCCACATCCCCTGTTTGAGTCATAGAAATTCTAGTTGATCCATTAGCTCGACCCCCTCATTTGGAGGCGCTTACTAGAGGGGATTTTATTATCACATAATTTTATCGATAGTCTCACCGGGATCATGTAAGAGATTGGTTAATTTATGATCATATTATAGTAGTAATGTGACCATATAAAATCAGGCATGGTATAAAAAGTCTATAAAACGTCCATGCATATATTGACTATTTCTGGTAGATGATCGGGTGTGTCCATGTATTGAGGATGAGCTTTTGATTCTTCATTGATAAGAAAGTCAATGTAGATTAGTTATTGGATAATAAAATTTTGGATATAGCCAAATAATTTTTATTTTTCCAGTATCAATGTATGATCTGAGTATTTAATGAGCTATCAATTCACAAAAGTGGTGGCGTATTATGAGGACAACATTCCAGATAATATTTCTGTCTTACCTCCACACCATGATATAGAATTCAACATATAATTTCCCCAAGGTACTTCCTCTCTATTATCTCTGTAAAATAGGATATCCCCAAATAGGTTCAGGTTCTAATGGTATTATTGGTGTAGTTTTATAGGAAGGGATTCATTATACATAGCGTGGAACCTTGGAAAAGCCACAATTTTTTAGCCATAAAGATGGACATGTTCATGAGGTTTCATGTGGACTATAATTTCATGATCTAGGTGACTATTAATATTACACTATAGATAATAATTGAACTCTTTGACTAATTGAGAGGGAATAGGTCATTATCAGTGAATAACCTCATGTCATCCTAGCAGAACCTCGATGTAAAAGATAAGGATATACTGATTACATCAATTTTAATAGTTCTATGATCATTATGAGTTCATTCTGATACCTCCTGTCATTAATTATTTCCAAAACTGTGTTCAATGAACACATGAAATAGATATTACATACTTTTTTATACTGGTTTGTTATTATCTTCATTGAGGACATTATGTTGTACTTAGTGTCTAAGGAGGTCCCTGAGAGAAAATTGAGGATGGTCCTAAACATACTCTAAGATCCCAATTATTACGGGATTATCTCAAAGTGTAAGTTTTGGATTTTATAATTCCACATTTTGTGAATCATTTTCTTAAAAGAGGGTGAGGTAGTGGACTTAGTTAATGTTGAGGTTGTGTAATCCTATAAGAAACCCAAGGGAGTCAAGGAAGTGTGAAGATATGATGGGTTGGTAAGCTACACTAAGATATTCATTTATAATTTATACAGGTTATCAAAAAAATTTAATTCTATGAATTTTAATGTGAATCCATTATTTTTAATGAAGAGGTTTTAATAGGCATCATGGGAGTTGTGGAAGAGGATGAGGACCTATCACATTTTTTGATTTCTAGAAGAGGGTGTTTTTTATGAGTTTTTCTATACGTATTTGGCTTTATTATAATATGTTGCAGATAAATATAGTGATTGGATATGGGTCCCAGTAGTTGATACCAAAAGAGTTGAACTATGTGACTCATGATCTGGAGCTACTGGTGGTTGTATTTTCCCTGATGATATGGTGACACTATGTTACTGTTTATTTGGTTATCATCTATTCACACCACAAGAGTCTCAAGTATATCAATTCGCATAATTATCGGTTATTAATAATGATGTGATGGAATATTTCAACTTAGATTATGACATTGTGATATTCTATACTATAGGGATGGAAACAATTATGGTAGAATCTCTCGATTGGAGATCTTGTTCATAGTTATTGAACGAGGTGTCATAACGGTTCTCCACAATATATTATTATGTAGTAGATGAGAATGGTCAATCTTACTTTGATTCAATGTTTTTTAACCCACCACTTATACTACTTATTTAGGAGACTCAATTATGATACAATTTTTGAGTCAATAAGGTTTTCCTTATGACTTTTCCATTCCTTCTTGTTTTGAAAATCACAAACACCTTATCATTAAGAAAATTGCTTTTATAAGGAAAATTTCTTTCTTAAGGAAAATCGCTTTTATAAGAAAAATTATCCTTATCATATTTTTCATTCATATTTTCCTTAAGTATGAGATTCGGATTCATTTTCTCGGAATCATTAAAACTTAGATATAAAGCATTCTATTTAGTATTCGGATTCTGGATAAAGAATTATAAGGAAGTCTCATTCTGAATTCCAGATATGATCTCTGACTAAGTTCTATTCCAGGTTCAGGATACGAATTCTAAAGAAGAGTTCTCATTACGAATTCTAATGAAGAAATTCCATTCCGAATTCTCATTACGAATTCTGAAGAAGAATTCTCATTACGAATTCTAATAAAGAAATTCCATTCCGAATTCTCATTAAGAATTTTAAAGAAAAATTCTCATTACGAATTATAATGAAGAAATCTCATTCCGAATTCCCATTTCGAATTCTGATGAAGAATTCTCATTACGAATTCTGATGAAAAATTCTCATTACGAATTCTGATGATGAATTCTCAATATGATTTCTGATGACGAATTCCTATTCCGAATTCTCATTCCGAATTCACCTATTAAAAAGAATCTGATTATCATTGTTTTATACACTCTGAATTTATTCACTCTGAACTTTCACTCCGAAGTTTTCATTCCGAACCTTTTTGTTAGAGTTTTAAACGATGTCGTACATTCTGTTACACTTACTTTGTTATAAAACGATGTCGTCTGTTTCGTTATAAACTAACCGTTGTCTAAGTGACACGTGTACAGGTCCCTCCGATCTTTAAGGAAAATATGACCGTTGGAGAAGGAGCCGACCTTACCTATAAATAGGAGCTCATTTGAAAGAGCTCGGGGCTGATGGCTGATGCTGAAAGCTGATTGCTGAAAAAGTGCATACATGCTATTGAAGTGATTTCTAGAGAGAGAGTCTCTTATTAACTCTCAATGCTTTGTGCGACTCCGAATGTTGGTGATTACATTCGAGGGCTTCCAGGGATAGGAAGACAAAGGTGCCGACTACCTTAAAGATCGAGGGCTTTCTTGCTGAGAAAGATAGAGGTTGCCAACTACCTTGAAGTTGAGGGCTTGCGGGGATACCAAGACAGAGACACCGATCTTTGTATCGAGGGCTTACCCTGGTGTGGGTAAGACAGACTTGCTTGAAAGTATAAATCAAGGGACCTTTATCCAAGGTTGTTGGATACCCTTCTCTTTGGGTTAAAAGACTATTATATTGTTACTAGTAGTTTTACTACTTGTTTTTATTCCGCTGTAATTTGTATCTTAAGGAAATTATAACTTTCTTATACTTCCTTACTTACTCTGATTCATTTAGATTCTATACGCCTTAAGGTAGAATCTCATATTGTAACTTTTGTTATGTTTCAATTTCCGGAATCATATTTCCGGAACCTACTTTTGGAATCACTTTCCAAGTTCAGTTCGGTGTTAGAGGTGTTGTGAATTTACTTAGTTTAACTTTGTTAAACATAGCCCTTTCCTTTTCTTAAGGAAACTTCACTTATTCATAACTAACTTTAAAGGTTCCAAAGGAATTTTTAAAGTATACAATTCACCCCCCCTCTTGTATATTGAGCATCTCATATTATATTTCGATCCTAAAATTGGTATCAGAGGTTGGAAACCTCTTACTCTATACCATTCTTACATTTGGTATCAGAGCCAAGGTTACTGAAATACTTGTACTCACATACAAGTTTTTATTGCTCACTTTTCCATTCCGAACTTTGTCATTCCGATTTATCCATTCTGAAATTTTCTCATACCGAACTTTGTTATTACGAATCTTTGCTACTAACAAGTTTGTGTGCAAAGTTATTTTTAGTATGGCAGGAATTAATGTTGGATAAATTGACAATCTGAATCCCACAAGGCCACCAATCTTCGATGGTAATGATTATGAATACTGGAGAGATCGTATGAAGACATTTGTTATCAATACTGGAGTATACAACTTTGTGATGCTTACTGGTGATTATAAAATTCCTGACAAGGATGTCAGAACCTTTACTAACCAGGAGAAGCAAGAATATCAACTCAACTATAAGGTACGCAATACTTTACTATGTTCAATGACCAGAAATATATATAGCCAAATTTCTTCTTGTGAAGCAGCTAATTGTATATGGAAGAAGTTAGAGGTTACACACTTTGGGACTTCTAAGGTGATTGAGACTAGAAGAGCTATGCTTAGAGCTGAATATCATGGTTTTAATTTTCCCTATGGAGAACCTATCTGTAAAGTTCATCAAATATTTATGACTATCGTCAACAGTCTACAATCTATGGGAGAAAAAGGTTTAGATGATGAAGCTCTTGTGGACAAGATAATCGATATTATGCACAATGAGTGGGAATCCAAGAGAACAGCTATAGATGAGAACATGAAGGTTACTCAAATTACTCTTGATGAGCTTTTTGGAACTCTTCTACAACATGAGACCAGAATGAAGAGAGATGCTGACAACATCAAGAAGAAGAATGGAAATGGTACTGTTGCTTTTACTACAACTTCAAATCAAATGAAAGCTAAGACTCCTCAGAGAGTAACCAGATACAAGTCTAAGAAAGTCATTTTCCAATCTAAATCTACTGAGAGTGAAGTCTCAGAAAATGAATTAGCCAATCTTGCTCGAAGGATGAACAAGATAGCTGGACAGAGAAACTTTCAATCCAACTATAAGAAGAAGGATATGAAAGATAAGAAAGATGGAGAAGTTAATTGTTATGAATGCAAAAGAGCTGGACATATTAGACCAGATTGCCCTATGCTCAGAAAGAAAGAAAGAAAGGAAAGGCATTCAGACAGGAACAGGAAGAAGTATTATAAAGCCAAAGCTAAGAATGTTCTGAAAGCTAATGACACCTGGAGTGCCAATGGTGGTGACTCTTCAGATGAATCTTCTGAATATGGATCTTCAGGACAGATGAATCTTGGTCTTATAGCCAGATTGCCTATTGATAATCATTGTCTTATGGATAAGGTACGAAATGCTGAATCTTTGACCTATGATTCCTTAAATCCTAATGATAGTAAGTATTATAACTCTTCTGATGAAGAATCATCTTTTGATGAGGAAAATACTTTACCTACTTATGAAGAAGTTTCTAGGTTTGCTGAACTTCTTGAGATTGAGAATTCCAAACTCAACAAGAAACTTGGTATGTAAAACTCTAGGAATTCTATTCTTACTAAAGAAATATCAGATCTTTCAAAAGATCTTGATAAGAAAAATGCTGATTTTGAAAGTATTTCAAAAAATCTTGAGGAAGTAAGTTCTGAGAAGAATAAACTTTCTAAAGAGTTAGAAAAAGTAATTTCTAATAAAAATATTTTCGAGCCTTACTCTATTTCAAAAATTAAAGATTTTGAGGATAAAAACTTGGTTGTAAAACTCAAGTCCACAATTTTTTCCTTAAAGAAATGTTTATCAAACTTTACCCATGGTAAGGAAAATTTTGATAAGATGTATTCTCAAATACGACCTTTAAAAAATAAATCCGGATTTGGTTATACCCATGAAAAACCAGTTTTCAGTAACAATTACTTTGTTCCTCAGAGTGCCCCATTTTGCACTAAATGTCAATGTGGTGGTCACTGGGCAAAAAATTGTTCCTTAAACAAAACCCAGTCTCTAGGATTTCACAAAGCTTATTTTTCTAAGAAAATGTGGGTTCCTAAAATTTTATTGTCTGGAAATCTCGGATCCAAACAAGTTTGGATTCCGAAAGTCTAATTTTCTTCTTGATTTTAGGAAAATAAAGAATGTTCCAGCAACAATACATGGTACATGGATAGTGGATGTTCCCGGCACATGACTGGTAACAAAAGCTTCTTTGAAAAGATTATCAAAACGAAAGGAGGAAAGGTAACTTTCGGAGACAATGCTAAGGGAGAGATTGTTGGTATTGGTAATATAGTTCTTTTAGGTAAGACTTTGATTTCAAATGTTCTTTTTGTTAAAGGTCTTAAGCACAACCTCATTAGCATAAGTCAGTTATGTGATGAAGGTTACCTTGTGAATTTTAGGAATGATAAATGCTTAGTTCACAATTCCAAGGAAGAATTTATTCTCTCAGCCAACAGGCAAGAGAATGTTTACACCTTAAATTTAGAAGACCTCAGAAGCCAAGATTTACCTTGCCTAAGTGAAATGGAAGATCATTCTTGGTTATGGCATAGAAGATTAGGACACTGTAATCTTAGGAACCTATGTAAACTCTCTAAGAAGAAACTTGTTAAGGATCTACCGGAGCTTAGATTTGATTCTTCTAAAGTTTGTGATCCTTGTCAATATGGAAAGCAACATAAATCTAGTTTTAAGTAAATCGGTGAAGTCTCAACAACTGATGCATTACAGTTGGTGCACATGGATCTTGTTGGTCCAACACAAACTGGAAGCATTGGAGGCAAATACTATGTGTTTGTTCTAGTTGATGATTACACTAGATTTACTTGGGTCTATTTTCTAGCAAAGAAATCTGAAGCTTTTTCCTATTTCAAAAGTTTTAGAGCTCAAGTTAAAAATGAGAAAACCCTTCCATTGAAAACTATTCATAGTGATCATGGAGGAGAATTTCAATATTCTGATTTTGAAACTTTTTGTAGTAAGAAAGGTATTACTCACAATTTTTCAGCACCTATAACCTCTCAACAGAATGGTTTAGTTGAAAGAAGAAATAGAATTCTTCAAGAGATAACTAGAACCATGTTGAGTGAATATTCTATTGCTAGACATTTCTGGGCTGAAGCTGTAAGTACTGCTTGTTATACTATAAATCGAGTTTTGATTAGACCTTTTCTTAATAAAACTCCTTATGAGTTATGGAATGGTAGAAAACCTAGACTTTCCTACTTCAAGGTTTTTGGTTGCAAAGTATTCATTTTGAATACTAAAGATAACTTACATAAATTCGCACCAAAATCAGATGAAGTGATTTTCATAGGTTATTCCACAACCTCTAAGGCTTATAGAGTTTTTAATAAAAATACTTGTACTGTTGAGGAAACAGTACATGTGAAATTTGATGAGTCAGATCCTTTGGTTTTTAAAACATCTCAACTTACATCTTCGGATGTGTTTTCAAAAATTGATTATCAACCTTTGATAGAAGAACCTTCTGATAAGGAAATTGTTCTAGAAGATACTTCTGAAACATTTACCCCAAAAGACTTTCTACCCTATGTTGATGAACAGGTTTTACAAAACCCAAATCAGTTGTTTCTTTAGAATCATCCCAATGATAGTATCATTGGTGATGTAAATCAACCTGTAAGGACTAGAAGTTCCTTAAGAAATGAAATAGGTCATCGAGCATTTCTTTCCCAATTAGAACCTAAAAGAACTGACGAAGCTTTAGGTGATGATCATTGGATCAAAGCAATGCAATATGAACTAAATGAATTCGAAAGGAATAAAGTCTGGACCTTGGTTGAAAGACCTAAGGAAACTTCTGTTATTGGAGTAAAATGGGTTTTCAGAAATAAATGTGATGAAAATGGAGTCATAGTAAGAAATAAAGCTAGACTCGTTGCTAAAGGATATAATCAGCAAGAAGGAATAGACTATGAAGAAACCTATGCTCCAGTAGTTAGACTTGAATATATCTGTATTCTACTTGCCTTTGCAGCATTCTTTAATTTCAAACTTTTCCAAATGGATGTGAAATGTGCTTTTCTTAAAGGTTATGTTCAAGAGGAAGTTTTTGTTGATCAACCTCCTGGCTTTGAAGATACTAAACATCCTGATCATGTTTTTAGACTTACCAAAGCTTTGTATGGTCTTAAACAAGCCCCACGAGCATGGTATGATAGACTCACTGGATTTTTGTTTCGAAATAACTATGTTAAGGGAAATGCAGATCCAACCCTTTTTATAATGAAAGATAAGAAAAATGTTTTGATTGTTCAAATTTATGTTGATGACATTATATTTGGTTCAACTGAGCAATCTTTGACTGACTCTTTTGCTAGTCTAATGAAATCTAAGTTTGAAATGAGTATGATGGGTGAGTTAACATTTTTTCATGGTTTTCAAATTTCTCAAAAACCAGAAGGAACCTACATATCACAACATAAGTATATTAAAGATCTTCTTAAAAAGTATGGTTATGACAACACTAAGAGTATAAGTACTCCCATTGGTACCTCAAACTCTTTAGATCTTGATGAAGCTGGGAAACCAGTAGATCAAACATCTTTTAGAGGTATGATAGGAAGTCTACTTTACTTAACAGCTAGTCGACCAGACTTAATGTTTTCAGTATGATTATGTGCAAGATATCAATCCAATCCTAAGGAATCTCACTTAAAGGCAGTAAAAAGAATTTTTCGCTACCATAAGGGAACCATGGATCTAGGACTATTTTATACTTCTGGAAATGATTTTGTTCTAAAAAGCTTTTCTGATGCTGACTTTGGTGGATGTAGGATGGATAGAAAAAGTACATCTGGAACTTGTCATTTCTTAGGAGATTCATTTGTTTCTTGGTCTTGCAAGAAGCAACATTCAGTTGCACTCTCCACTGCTGAAGCTGAATATGTAGCAGCTTGAAGTTGTTGTGCACAAGTGTTGTGGATGCAACACACACTCACAGACTATGGCTTGAGTTTTACTAAAACTCAAATTTTGTGTGATAACACAACTGCCATTGCCCTAAGTAAAAACCCTGCACATCACTCTCGTGCAAAACACATAGATATTAGGCATCACATTCTTAGGGATCACACACTTAAAGGAGATATTATTCTTCAGTTTATCGGAACGCAAGATCAACTTGCTGATATATTCACAAAATCTTTGCCTTCTGATAGATTTGAATATATTAAACAGAAGTTAGGAATGATAACCGTAAGGTAATCTTTCTTAATTAACTTTCTGCTGAAAAAATCTTCTTACAGTAATAAACTCCTTTTCATAGGGGGAGTACATTTGGTTGTTTAAAAAAGTTTTTCAAAATTTGTTTTCAAACTTTTCGGAACAAAGATTTCCGGAATGAAAACTTCCGGAATGAAAATTATCCAAAATGGATATTTTCGTACAGAATACTTCTGGAATGGAAGTATTCGTATTGAAACTTTCCGGAATGAAAAACTTTCGTACTGGTATTTTCATAACGGAATTTTCATACTGAATCTTCCATAACATGTTTTTTATTTACTTTTTCGTATTTAGTTTTTCGTATTGAGTTTTTCGTATTGAGTTTTTTTTTCGTATTGAGTTTTTCATATTTAGTTTTTCGTATTGAGTTTTTCGTATTTAGTTTTTTGTATCGACTTTTTCGTAGTCGTCTTTATATTACCCATTACGAATAACTTTCCTAAGATAATCCAAAAGGTATGATTTCCTTACTGATGTTTTTGTAATCATATTTTACTTGCTGACCTTTTCTTTTATTTTGTTTTCGGATTTTAGATTTCTTAATTCTTTGTTTTAATAAAACCTCAAAAAGATCGGATTCGAGATTTCAACCGTTAGATCTGATCGCAGCTCATTCTAAACCGTTAGATCAACCGTGGAAGGTGAACCGTCATCCCATTGCCTATATAAAGGGGACCTAATTTCTAGTCCCACATCGGTTTCAAGCTTTCGCGTGCTGAAGCTCTGCCCCTCTGATTTAAGGCCGTTCCGAACTTCAGTTTTCTCCGTTCCGAACTTCCCAGAGGACTTCAGATCCGAATGTCTGCAGAGTTAGCTTCTCTAGAAATGTATTCAACCAAGCCTATTTCTCAGTGGCTAGTATACAGGGAGAGGTTACTCCATCCGGATTTATTCAACAATTATGATTCCTTTATCTCAAAGAATATCAGGTTGAATGGCTGGGAGGATGTTGCGGTATCTAAAACCGGGAATCAAGATGATGTCTATTCTGATTTGCCTGTTGAGTTTTATGAGTCAGTTGCTTTCTTCGAGGAAGATAATAGAGAGAAGTTTTCTTTCAAATCATATGGAAATACATATAAGCTTTCTTACACCAAGGCTGCAAGCTTGGTAGGATTATCTTATGAAGGTGAAGCTGAGTTTGTTTCTCACGTATTGCCAGACTCCAAGGGTAGCTTCAACAAAGAGAAAGCCTTGGAAACTCTCGGACTTGCTGATGACAAGGCTCCGAAAATTGAAAGTCTTTCTACTAATTTTCGAATTCTGGAATTATGGGTGCAAGGACTTATCGTACCAAGAAAAGGTGATAAGGACAGCTTGAAGAAAATTGAGATCTATATCTTAGATTTTCTGATAAATCTAAGGAAGTTCAACTTCATGAGGCACATCCTTATAACCATTGAGAACCTTAAGAAAGGAAATCTCAGAGCTCAGATCGTTATGTACCCAGCGATATTATCAAAGCTCATAGTTCGGTGCCTAGAATCTTTCAAGGTAGCATGCAAATCTAAACCAAGGGTGTGTAAAATCTTGTTGGTAAGGGATGACACTTTTAAGAGGATGAATGTGGCCTTCAACAAGGAGATTGGAGAGTTTGTTGAACTGCCTAGTCAAGAAGAAACGGTTCCGAAGGTTGCCGAACCGGAATCATCCAAACCAGTGAAGAAAAGGAAGTTGAAGGAAGTTGCAGCTGTAGCAGAAGATCCTAAGTCTAAGGATGTCCACTCCTCACCTCCCAAACCAAAGAAGAAGAAGGCCTATCCTGATGAGGTTGTTGCAAAGTGGAGAGCTGACAAAGAGAAGAGGAAATAAGGGGATCCGCAGTTCGGATTGGACCCTGCGGAAGCTAAAGCTTTAAAGGAGAAAGATGCTGATGAGCTCGAGAAACAAACTAAGGAAAAGAAGCTTAAGATGAAAATGTCCGAGGCTGAGGTAGCTCAGGCCCTGTTAAAGTTCAACGAAATGGTTTCAGCAACTATCCCTGTTCCGAGATCTTTCTCTCTAGAATCTCTACCTGAGACTCCAGGAAGAAATCTTGTTGCTCCGGAAGAGGCTGTTGCTACGAATACTGAGGAAGTAGAGCAAGTGGAACAAGTTGATGAGGCTGCTGAAGGAAGTGCTGAGACAGGAGATGTGGTAAAGCAAGTAGATGAGTATAAGGTAACTCCTTCGGAACACTTATCACTCCGAACATCAGAAGCCGAATCCTCAAAGCTAGTTACTCCAGTAATGGAAGAAGAGAAAGGAGAGGAAGAAGTTTCTTATCATGGAGAAGAAGAACATCTTTTACTTGATGTTTCTCAGAAGGAAAGTGTAGAAGTTGCTGTTGAGGAAGATGATGTTGTTCAAGTTTCTGATAGCGAGAAGAGATATCTGGAACAGGGTTCTATTCCGGAAAAAGATAAGGGGAAACAAATTCTTGCTGATACTCCGAGTTCAGAAAAGAGAATGAGAAAGGAAGCTGGTAGTTCTTCTAAGAGGAAGTTGGAACTTATTGAGGAAGAAAATTCTCCGAGCAAGATTTCAGATTTGGAGTCATCCTCATTGGGGCATGATTGTGTTGTTCAGTCTTTGATGAAGTTGGTGGGAACCATTCTTACCTTCTCAAGTATAGATTCACGATGCCAGATGCTCCAACAAGAATTGAATCTGAAAAACGACTCTGTATCCATGGTTATGGACAATTGCGTTGACATTGAGGCTCAATTCAAAACTTTCTTTGTTGGTTACGAAGCTCATAAAAGATCTTGCAAGAGGATGACAAGCTGGTCTAAGAAAACTGTGGAAGAGATGAGGCTTTTCGATGAGTTTCAAGATAATGTTAAGGATGCCTTTGAGACCGAAGACAAGAAGATTAATGAGCTGACTGCATCCTTCGAAGAGAAGTTGACAGAGGAAAAGAACTTTCGGATTCAGGTAGTGAGAGATCTGAATGGGAAGCTCAATTCCATTTCTCAAAATTGGAAATATGAAAGGGATTATCGGATCGAGTTTGAAGAAAGGATGAAGGCTCAGGAAGAGAAGATGAAAGCTCAGGAAGAAAAGTTGAAGGCTCAGGAAGAAATAATTGAAGCTCAGTCTGCAAGAATAGTCGTCTTAGAAAAGCAAGCAGAAGAAGATCACAAATACTTAAAGAAGATCAAGATGATTCTTAAGGGACTAATGTCGAAGGTGAAAGATCCGAAATAACCAATCCGATCTTTTTGTTGTATTTTTTTTCCTTTGTTGTCGAGATTCCAATTTTAATGAAAGTCGTACTTGTTCTTTCTATTATTGTCATTACTAATTTTTCAGGTACTTCGTTATTTTTTTCCATTCCCTCCAATTCTTTTTGAAAATCACAAAGGGGGAGAAGGAAAAGATCCTTAAGAAAAAGAGGAACTCTAATAAGAGTTTATCAAAGGGGGAGAAAGAAAAATACCCAAGGAAAAAGAACTCTAATAAGAGTTTGTTTAAGGGGGAGTTTTTCTTAAAGAAGACCTTCTTATGAAATATCACTCCAGAAATATGAATACGATCCTTAGAGTTTCAAAGCCTAAGTGGGAGTTAGTCGTATTCATCTACATCCTTAAAGAAAGGGAGATAAGCTTTAATATGTTTCTTTCTTCTTAGAATCATTGTTTTTCGTAAGGATGTTTGTGCTTTCCAAAAAGGGGGAGATTGTTGAGTCAATAAGGTTTTCCTTATGACTTTTCCATTCCTTCTTGTTTTGAAAATCACAAACACCTTATCTTTAGGAAAATTGCTTTTATAAGGAAAATTGCTTTCTTAAGGAAAATCGCTTTTATAAGAAAAATTATCATTATCATATTTTCATTCATATTTTTCTCAAGTATGAGGTTCGGATTCATTTTCTCAGAATCATTAGAACTTAGATATAATGCATTCTGTTTAGTATTCGGATTCTGGATAAAGAACTATAAAGAAGTCTCATTCCGAATTCTGGATATGATCTCTGACTATGTTCTATTCCAGGTTCAGGATACGAATTCTAAAGAAGAGTTCTCATTACGAATTCTAATGAAGAAATCCCATTCCGAATTCTCATTACGAATTCTGAAGAAGAATTCTCATTACGAATTCTAATAAATAAATTCCATTCCGAATTCTCATTACGAATTCTGAAGAAGAATTCTCATTACGAATTATAATGAAGAAATATCATTCCGAATTCCCATTACGAATTCTGATGAAGAATTCTCATTAAGAATTCTGATGACAAATTCTCATTACGAATTCTGATGATGAATTCTCAATACGATTTCTGATGACGAATTCCTATTCCGAATTCTCATTCCGAATTCACCTATTAAACAGAATCTGATTATCATTGTTTTATACACTCTGAATTTATTCAATTCGAACTTTCACTCCGAAGTTTTCATTCCAAACCTTTTTGTTAGAGTTTTAAACGATGTCGTACATTCTGTTACACTTACTTTGTTATAAAACGATATCGTCTTTTTTGTTATAAACTAACCGTTGTCTAAGTGAAACGTGTACAGGTCCCTCCGATCTTTAAGGAAAATATGACCGTTGGAGAAGGAGCCGACCTTACCTATAAATAAGATCTCATTTGAAAGAGCTCGGGGCTGATGGCTGATGCTGAAAACTGATTGCTGAAAAAGTGCATACATGCTGTTGAAGTGATTTCTCGAGAGAGAGTCTCTTATTAACTCTCAAAGCTTCGTGCGACTCCGAATGTAGGTGATTACATTTGAGGGCTTCCAGGGATAGGAAGACAGAGGTGCCGACTACCTTAAAGATCGAGGGCTTTCTTGCTGAGAAAGACAGAGGTTGCCAACTACCTTGAAGTTGAGGGATTGCGGGGATAGCAAGACAGAGACACCGATCTTTGTATCGAGGGCTTACCCTGGTGTGGGTAAGACAGACTTTCTTAAAAGTATAAATCAAGGGACCTTTATCTAAGGTTGTTGGATACCCTTCTCTTTGGGTTAAAAGACTATTATCTTGTTACTAGTAGTTTTAATACTTGTTTTTATTCCGCTGTAATTTGTATCTTAAGGAAAGTATAACTTTCTTATACTTCCTTACTTACTCTGATTCATTTAGATTCTATACGCTTTAAGGTTGAATCTCATATTGTAACTTTTGTTAAGTTTCAATTTCCGGAATCATATTTCTGGAACCTACTTTTGGAATCACTTTCCAAGTTCAGTTCGGTGTTAGAGGTGTTGTGAATTTACTTAGTTTAACTTTGTTAAACTTAACCCTTTCCTTTTCTTAAGGAAACATTAGTTATTCATAACTAACTTTAAAGGTTCCAAAGGAATTTTTAAAGTATACAATTCACCCCCCCTCTTGTATATTGTGCATCTCATATTATATTTCGATCCTACAATTGGTATCAGAGGTTGGAAACCTCTTACTCTATACCATTCTTACATTTGGTATCAGAGCCAAGGTTACTGAAATACTTGTACTCACATACAAGTTTTTCTTGCTCACTTTTCCATTCCGAACTTTGTCATTCCGATTTATCCATTCCGAACTTTTCTCATACCGAACTTTGTTATTACGAATCTTTGCTACTAACAAGTTTGTGTGCAAAGTTATTTTTAGTATGGCAGGAATTAATGTTGGATCAATTGACAATCTGAATCCTACAAGGCCACCAATCTTATATGGTAATGATTATGAATACTGGAGAGATCGTATGAAGACATTTGTTATCAATACTGAAGTATACAACTTTGTGATGCTTACTGGTGATTATAAAATTCCTGAAAAAGAAGTCAGAACCTTTACTAACCAGGAGAAGCAATAATATCAACTCAACTATAAGGTATGAAATACTTTACTATGTTCAATGACCAGAAATATATGTAGCCAAATTTCTTCTTGTGAAGCAGCTAATTGTATATGGAAGAAGTTAGAGGTTACACACTTTGGGACTTCTAAGGTGATTGAGACTAGAAGAGCTATGCTTAGAGCTGAATATCATGGTTTTAATTTTCCCTATGGAGAACCTATCTGTAAAGTTCAACAAATATTTATGACTATCGTCAACAGTCTACAATCTATGGGAAAAAAAGGTTTAGATGATGAAGCTCTTGTGGACAAGATAATCGATATTATGCACAATGAGTGGGAATCCAAGAGAACAGCTATAGATGAGAATAGGAAGGTTACTCAAATTACTCTTGATGAGCTTTTTGGAACTCTTCTACAACATGAGACCAGAATGAAGAGAGATGCTGACAACATCAAGAAGAAGAATGGAAATGGTACTGTTGCTTTTACTACAACTTCAAATCAAATGAAAGCTAAGACTCCTGAGAGAGTAACTAGATCCAAGTCTAAGAAAGTCATTTTCCAATCTAAATCTAGTGAGAGTGAAGTCTCAGAAAATGAATTAGCCAATCTTGCTCGAAGGATGAACAAGATAGCTGGACAGAGAAACTTTCAATCCAAGTATAAGAAGAAGGATAGGAAAGATAAGAAATATGGAGAAGTTACTTGTTATGAATGCAAAAGAGCTGGACATATTAGACCAGATTGCCCTATGCTCAGAAAGAAAGGAAGAAAGGAATGACATTCAGACAGGAACAGGAAGAAGTATTATAAAGCCAAAGCTAAGAATGTTCTGAAAGCTAATGACACTTGGAGTGCCAGTGGTGGTGACTCTTCAGATGAATCTTCTGAATATGGATCTTCAGGACAGAAGAATCTTGGTATTATAGCCAGATTGCCTATTGATAATCATTGTCTTATGGCTAAGGTACGAAATGCTGAATCTTTGACCAATGTTTCCTTAAATCCTAATGATAGTAAGTATTATAACTCTTCTGATGAAGAATCATCTTCTGATGAGGAAAATACTTTACCTACTTATGAAGAAGTTTCTAGGTTTGCTGAACTTCTGGAGATTGAGAATTCCAAACTCAACAAGAAACTTGATAAGGAAAACTCTAGGAATTCTATTCTTACTAAAGAAATATCAGATCATTCAAAAGATCTTGATAAGAAAAATGCTGATTTTGAAAGTATTTCAAAAAATCTTGAGGAAGTAAGTTCTGAGAAGAATAAACTTTCTAAAGAGTTAGAAAAAGTAATTTCTAATAAAAATATTTTCGAGCCTAACACTAGTTCAAAAACTAAAGATTTTGAGGATAAAAACTTGGTTGTAAAACTCAAGTCCGAAATTTTTTCCTTAAAGAAATGTTTATCAAACTTTACCCATGGAAAGAAAAATTTTGATAAGATGTATTCTCAAATACGACCTTTAAGAAATAAATCCGGATTTGGTTATACCCATGCAAAACCAGTTTTCAGTAACAATTACTTTGTTCCTCAGAGTGCCCCATTTTGCACTAAATGTCAATGTGGTGGTCACTGGGCAAAAAATTGTTCCTTAAACAAAACCCAATCTCTAGGATTTCACAAAGCTTATTTTTCTAAGAAAATGTGGGTTCCTAAAATTTTATTGTCTGGAAATCTCGGATCCAAACAAGTTTGGATTCCGAAAGTCTAAATTTCTTTTTGATTTCAGGAAAATAAAGAAAGTTCCAGCAACAATACATGGTACATGGATAGTGGATGTTCCCGGCACATGACTGGTAACAAAAGCTTCTTTGAAAAGATTATCAAAATGAAAGGAGGAAATGTAACTTTCAGAGACAATGCTAAGGGAGAGATTGTTGGTATTGGTAATATAGTTCTTTTGGGTAAAACTCTGATTTCAAATGTTCTTTTTGTTAAAGGTATTAAGCACAACCTCATTAGCATAATTCAGTTATGTGATGAAGGTTACCTTGTAAATTTTAGGAATGATAAATTCTTAGTTCACAATTCCAAGGAAGAATTTATTCTCTCAGCCAACAGGCAAGAGAATGTTTACACCATAAATTTAGAAGACCTCAGAAGCCAAGATTTACCTTGCCTAAGTGCAATGGAAGATCATTCTTGGTTATGGCATAGAAGATTAGGACACTGTAATCTTAGGAACCTATGTAAACTCTCTAAGAAGAAACTTGTTAAGGATCTACCGGATCATAGATTTGATTCTTCTAAAGTTTGTGATCCTTTTCAATATGGCAAGCAACATAAAACTAGTTTTAAGTCAATCGGTGAAGTCTCAACAACTGATGCATTACAGTTGGTGCACATGGATCTTTTTGGTCCAACACAAACTGGAAGCATTGGAGGCAAATACTATGTGTTTGTTCTAGTTGATGATTACACTAGATTTACTTGGGTCTATTTTCTAGCAAAGAAATCTGAAGCTTTTTCCTATTTCAAAAGTTTTAGAGCTCAAGTTAAAAATGAGAAAAACCTTCCATTGAAAACTATTCATAGTGATCATGGAGGAGAATTTCAAAATTCTGATTTTGAAACTTTTTGTAGTAAGAAAGGTATTACTCAAAATTTTTCAGCACCTATAACCTCTCAACAGAATGGTGTAGTTGAAAGAAGAAATAGAATTCTTCAAGAGATAACTAGAACCATGTTGAGTGAATATTCTATTGCTAGACATTTCTGGGCTGAAGCTGTAAGTACTGCTTGTTATACTATAAATCGAGTTTTGATTAGACCTTTTCTTAATAAAACCTCTTATGAGTTATGGAATGGTAGAAAACCTATACTTTCCTACTTCAAGGTTTTTGGTTGCAAAGTATTCATTTTGAATACTAAAGATAACTTACATAAATTCGCACCAAAATCAGATGAAGGGATTTTCTTAGGTTATTCCACAACCTCTAAGGCTTATAGAGTTTTTAATAAAAATACATGTACTGTTGAGGAAACAGTACATGTGAAATTTGATGAGTCAGATCCTTTTGTTTTTAAAACATCTCAACTTACATCTTCGGATGTGTTTTCAAAAACTGATTATCAACCTTTGATAGAAGAACCTTCTGATAAGGAAATTGTTCTAGAAGATAATTCTGAAACATTTACCCCAGAAGACTTTCTACCCTATTTTGATGAACAGGTTTTACAAAACCCAAATCAGGTGTTTCTTAAGAATCATCCCAACGATAGTATCATTGGTGATGTAAATCAACCTTTAAGGACTAGAAGTTCCTTAAGAAATGAAATAGAACATCGAGCATTTCTTTCCCAATTAGAACCTAAAAGCACTGACGAAGCTTTAGGTGATGATGATTGGATCAAAGCAATGCAAGATGAACTAAATGAATTCTAAAGGAATAAAGTCTGGACCTTGGTTGAAAGACCTAAGGAAACATCTGTTATTGGAGTAAAATGGGTTTTCAGAAATAAATGTGATGAAAATGGAGTCATAGTAAGAAATAATGCTAGACTCGTTGCTAAAGGATATAATCAGCAAGAAGGAATAGACTATGAAGAAACCTATGCTCCAGTAGCTAGACTTGAATCTATCCGTATTCTACTTGCCTTTGCAGCATTCTTTAATTTCAAACTTTTCCAAATGGATGTGAAATGTGCTTTTCTTAACGGTTATGTTCAAGAGGAAGTTTTTGTTGAACAACCTCCTGGCTTTGAAGATACAAAACATCCTGATCATGTCTTTAGACTTACCAAAGCTTTGTATGGTCTTAAACAAGCCCCACGAGCATGGTATGATAGACTCACTAGATTTTTGATTCAAAATAACTATGTTAAGGGAAATGCAGATCCAACCCTTTTTATAAAGAAAGATAAGAAAAATGTTTTGATTGTTCAAATTTATGTTGATGACATTATATTTGGTTCAGCTCAGCAATCTTTGACTGACTCTTTTGCTAGTCTAATGAAATCTGAGTTTGAAATGAGTATGATGGGTGAGTTAACATTTTTTCTTGGTTTTCAAATTTCTCAAAAACCAGAAGGAACCTACATATCTGAACATAAGTATATTAATGATCTTCTTAAAAAGTATGGTTATGACAACACTAATAGTATAAGTACTCCCATTGGTACCTCAAACTCTTTAGATCTTGATGAAGCTAGGAAACCAGTAGATAAAACATCTTTTAGAGGTATGATAGGAAGTCTACTTTACTTAACAGCTAGTCGACCAGACTTAATGTTTTCAGTATGCTTATGTGCAAGATATCAATCCAATCATAAGGAATCTCACTTAAAGGAAGTAAAAAGAATTTTTCGCTACCTTAAGGGAACCATGGATCTAGGACTATTTTATACTTCGGGAAATGATTTTGTTCTAAAAAGCTTTTCTGATGCTGACTTTGGTGGATGTAGAATGGATAGAAAAACTACATCCGGAACTTGTCATTTCTTAGGAGATTCATTAGTTTCATGGTCCTGCAAGAAGCAACATTCAGTTGCACTCTCCACTGCTGAAGCTGAATATGTAGCAGCTGGAAGTTGTTGTGCACAAGTGTTGTGGATGCAACACACACTCACAGACTATGGCTTGAGTTTTACTAAAACTCAAATTTTGTGTGATAACACATGTGATATTGCCCTAAGTAAAAACCCTGCACATCACTCTCGTGCAAAACACATAGATATTAGGCATCACTTTCTTAGGGATCACAGACATAAAGGAGATATTATTCTTCAGTTTATCGGAACGCAAGATCAAATTGCTGATATATTCACAAAATATTTGCCTTCTGATAGATTTGAATATATTAAACAGAAGTTAGGAATGATAACCGTAAGGTAATTTTTCTTAATTAACTTTCTGCTGAAAAAATCTTCTTACAGTAATAAACTCCTTTTCATAGGGGGAGTACATTTGGTTGTTTAAAAAAGTTTTTCAAAATTTGTTTTCAAACTTTTCGGAACAAAGATTTCCGGAATGAAAACTTCCGGAATGAAAATTCTCCAAAATGGATATTTTCGTACAGAATACTTATGGAATGGAAGTATTCGTATTGAAACTTTCCGGAATGAAAAACTTTCGTACTGGTATTTTCATAATGGAATTTTCGTACTGAATCTTCCATAACAAGTTTTTTATTTACTTTTTCGTATTTAGTTTTTCGTATTGAGATTTTCGTATTGAGTTTTTCGTATTGAGTTTTTTTTCGTATTGAGTTTTTCATATTTAGTTTTTCGTATTGAGTTTTTCGTATTTATTTTTTCATATCGACTTTTTCGTAGTCGTCTTTATATTACCCATTATGAATAACTTTCCTAAGCTAATCCGAAAGGTATGATTTCCTTACTGAAGTTTTTGTAATCATATTTTACTTTCTGAAATTTTCTTTTATTTTGTTTTCAGATTTTAGATTTCTTAATTCTTTGTTTTAATAAAACCTCAAAAAGATCGGATTCGAGCTTTCAACCGTTCGATCTGATCGCAGCTCATTCTAAACCGTTAGATCAACCGTGGAAGGTGAACCGTCATCCCATTGCCTATATAAAGGGGACCTAATTTCTAGTCCCACATCGGTTTCAAGCTTTCGCGTGCTGAAGCTCTGCCCCTCTGATTTAAGGCCGTTCCGAACATCAGTTTTCTCCGTTCCGAACTTCCCAAAGGACTTCAGATCCGAATGTCTGCAGAGTTAGCTTCTCTAGAAATGTCTTCAACCAAGGCTATTTCTCAGTGGCTAGTATACAGGGAGAGGTTACTCCATCCGGATTTCTTCAACAATTATGATTCCTTTATCTCAAAGAATATCAGGTTGAATGGCTGGGAGGATGTTGCGGTATCTAAAACCGGGAATCAAGATGATGTCTATTCTGATTTGCTTGTTGAGTTTTATGAGTCAGTTTCTTTCTTCGAGGAAGATAATAGAGAGATGTTTTCTTTCAATTCATATGGAAATACATATAAGATTTCTTACACCAATGCTGCAAGCTTGGTAGGATTATCTTATGAAGGTGAAGCTGAGTTTGTTTCTCATGTATTGCCAGACTCCAAGGGTAGCTTCAACAAAGAGAAAGCCTTGGAAACTCTCGGACTTGCTGATAACAAGGCTCCGAAAATTTCAAGTCTTTCTACTAATTTTCGAATTCTGGAATTATGGGTGCAAGGACTTATCGTACCAAGAAAAGGTGATAAGGACAGCTTGAAGAAAAGTGAGATCTATATCTTAGATTTCATGATAAATCTAAGGAAGTTTAACTTCATGAGGCACATCCTTATAACCATTGAGAACCTTAAGAAAGGAAATCTCAGAGTTCAGATCGTTATGTACCCAGCGATATTATCAAAGCTCATAGTTCGGTGCCTAGAATCTTTCAAGGTAGCATGCAAATCTATACCAAGGGTGTGTAAAATCTTGTTGGTAAGTGATGACACTCTTAAGAGGATGAATGTGGCCTTCAACAAGGAGATTGGAGAGTTTGTTGAACTGCCTAGTCAAGAAGAAACGGTTCCGAAGGTTGCTGAACCGAAATCATCCAAACCAGTGAAGAAAAGGAAGTTGAAGGAAGTTGCAGCTGTAGCAGAAGATCCTAAGTCTAAGGATGTCCACTCCGCACCTCCCAAACCAATGAAGAAGAAGGCCTATCCTGATGAGGTTGTTGCAAAGTGGAGAGCTGACAAAGAGAAGAGGACAGAAGGGGATCAGCAGTTCGGATTGGACCCTGCGGAAGATAAAGCTTTAAAGGAGAAAGCTGCTGATGAGCTCGAGAAACAAGATAAGGAAAAGAAGCTTAAGAAGAAAATGTCTGAGGCTGAGGTAGCTCAGGCCTTGTTAATGTTCAATGAAATGGTTTCAGCAACTATCCCAGTTCCGAGATCTTTCTCTCTGGAATCTCTACCTGAGACTCCAGGAAGAAATCTTGTTGCTCTGGAAGAGGCTGTTGCTACGAATACTGAGGAAGTAGAGCAAGTGGAACAAGTTGAAGAGGCTGCTGAAGGAAGTGGTGAGACATGAGATGTGCTAAAGCAAGTAGATGAGTATAAGGGAACTCCTTCGGAACACTTATCACTCCGAACATCAGAAGCCGAATCCTCAAAGCTAGTTACTCCAGTAATGGAAGAAGAGAAAGGAGAGGAAGAAGTTTCTTATCATGGAGAAGAAGAACATCTTTTACTTGATGTTGCTCAGAAGGAAAGTGTAGAAGTTTCTGTTGGGGAAGATGATGTTGTTCAAGTTTCTGATAGCGAGAAGAGATCTCCGGAACAGGGTTCTATTCCAGAAAAAGATAAGGGGAAGCAAATTCTTGCTGATACTCCGAGTTCAGAAAAGAGAATGAGAAAGGAAGCCGGTAGTTCTTCTAAGAGGAAGTTGGAACTTATTGAGGAAGAAAATTCTCCGAGAAAAATTTCAGATTTGGAGTCATCCTCGTTGGGGCATGATTTTGTTGTTCAGTCTTTGAAGAAGTTGGTGGGAACCATTCCGACCTTCTCAAGTATAGATTCACGATGCCAGATGCTCCAACATGAGTTGAATCAGAAAACAGACTCCGTATCCATGGTTATGGACAAGTGCGTTGACATTGAGGCTCAATTCAAAACGTTCTTTGTTGGTTACGAAGCTCATAAAAGATCTTGCAAGAGGATGACAAGCTGGTCTAAGAAAACTGTGGAAGAGATGAGGCTTTTCGATGAGTTTCAAGATAATGTTAAGGATGCCTTTGAGTCCGAAGACAAGAAGATTAATGAGCTGACTGCATCCTTTGATGAGAAGTTGACAGAGGAAAAGAACTTTCGGATTCAGGTAGTGAGAGATCTGAATGGGAAGCTCAATTCCGTTTCTCAATATTGGAAATATGAAAGGGATTATCGGATCGAGTTTGAAGAAAGGATGAAGGCTCAGGAAGAGAAGATGAAAGCTCAAGAAGAAAAGTTGAAGGCTCAGGAAGAAATAATTGAAGCTCGGTCCGCAAGAATAGTCGTCTTATAAAAGCAAGCAGAAGAAGATCACAAATACTTAAAGAAGATCAAGACGATTCTTAAGGGACTAATGTCGAAGGAGAACGATCCGAAATAACCAATCCGATCTTTTTGTTGTATTTTTTTTCCTTTGTTGTCAAGATTCCAATTTTAATGAAAGTCGTACTTGTTCTTTCTATTGTTGTCATTACTAATTTTTCAGGTACTTCGTTATTTTTTTCCATTCCCTCCAATTCTTTTTGAAAATCACAAAGGGGGAGAAGGAAAAGATCCTTAAGAAAAAGAGGAACTCTAATAAGAGTTTATCAAAGGGGGAGAAAGAAAAATACCCAAGGAAAAAGAACTCTAATAAGAGTTTGTTTAAGGGGGAGTTTTTCTTAAAGAAGACCTTCTTATGAAATATCACTCCGGAAATATGAATACAATCCTTAGAGTTGCAAAGCCTAAGGGGGAGTTAGTCGTATTCATCTACATCCTTAAAGCAAGGGAGAAAAGCTTTAATATGTTTCTTTCTTCTTAGAATCATTGTTTTTCGTAAGGATGTTTGTGCTTTCCAAAAAGGGGGAGATTGTTGAGTCAATAAGGTTTTCCTTATGACTTTTCCATTCCTTCTTGTTTTGAAAATCACAAAAACCTTATCTTTAAGAAAATTGCTTTTATAAGGAAAATTGCTTTCTTAAGGAAAATCGCTTTTATAAGAAAAATTATCCTTATCATATTTTCATTCATATTTTTCTTAAGTATGAGATTCAGATTCATTTTCTCGGAATCATTAAAACTTAGATATAATGCATTCTGTTTAGTATTCGGATTCTGGATAAAGAACTATAAGGAAGTCTCATTCCGAATTCCAGATATGATCTCTGACTAAGTTCTATTCCAGGTTCAGGATACGAATTCTAAAGAAGAGTTCTCATTACGAATTCTAATGAAGAAATTCCATTCCGAATTCTCATTACGAATTCTGAAGAAGAATTCTGATTACGAATTCTAATAAATAAATTCCATTCCGAATTCTCATTACGAATTCTGAAGAAGAATTCTCATTATGAATTATAACGAAGAAATCTCATTCCGAATTCCCATTATGAATTCTGATGAAGAATTCTCATTAAGAATTCTGATGACAAATTCTCATTACGAATTCTGATGATGAATTCTCAATAGGATTTCTGATGACAAATTCCTATTCCGAATTCTCATTCCGAATTCACCTATTAAACAGAATCTGATTATCATTGTTTTATACACTCTGAATTTATTCACTCCGAACTTTCACTCTGAATTTTTCATTCCGAACCTTTTTGTTAGAGTTTTAAACGATGTCGTACATTCTGTTACACTTACTTTGTTATAAAACGATATCGTCTGTTTTGTTATAAAATAACCGTTGTCTAAGTGACACGTTTACAGGTCCCTCCGATCTTTAAGGAAAATATGACCGTTGGAGAAAGAGCCGACCTTACCTATAAATAGGAGCTCATTTGAAAGAGCTCGGGGCTGATGGCTGATGCTGAAAGCTGATTGTTGAAAAAGTGCATACATGCTGTTGAAGTGATTTCTAGAGAGAGAGTCTCTTATTAACTCTCAAAGCTTCGTGCGACTCCGAATGTTGGTGATTACATTCGAGGGCTTCCAGGGATAAGAAGACAGAGGTTCCGACTACCTTAAAGATTGAGGGCTTTCTTGCTGAGAAAGACAGAGGTTGCCAACTACCTTGAAGTTGAGGGCTTGCGGGGATAGCAAGACAGAGACATCGATCTTTGTATCGAGGGCTTACCCTGGTGTGGGTAAGACAGACTTGCTTGAAAGTATAAATCAAGGGACCTTTATCCAAGGTTGTTGGATACCCTTCTCTTTGGGTTAAAAGACTATTATCTTGTTACTAGTAGTTTTACTACTTGTTTTTATTCCGCTGTAATTTGTATCTTAAGTAATGTATAACTTTCTTATACTTCCTTACTTACTCTGATTCATTTAGATTCTATACACTTTAAGGTAGAATCTCATATTGTAACTTTTGTTAAGTTTCAATTTCCGGAATCATATTTCCGGAACCTACTTTTGGAATCACTTTCCAAGTTCTGTTCGGTGTTAGAGGTGTTGTGAATTTACTTAGTTTAACTTTGTTAAACTTAGCCCTTTCCTTTTCTTAAGGAAACTTTAGTTATTCATAACTAACTTTAAAGGTTCCAAAGGAATTTTTAAAGTATACAATTCACCCCCCTCTTGTATATTGAGCATCTCATATTATATTTCGATCCTACAATAATGTGTTTAATAACTTTCATATTCATATATCATCTGGACATGATCTTGATGAATTTTTTGATTATGGGGAGTATTCCATCATTTTTAGAGGGGGTATGCTGGTAGTAGAGGCATTATGGGAGGAGGAGTTTCGGAATTTTCATACATCCCCATAGTTTTATATCCTTGTGATGGAAATTGTTACCAAAATAGTAAACATTATTAAATTTGTTCGATAATAAATAAGTGTGTAAAAGAGTTTTTCTCATAAATAATCAATTTACAATAGTTTAAGGTTGAGCACTAGTTTTCAATTTGTTTATTTGAACCCATTTAGGTATCCGAGTGGAAGTGGGATGTTATCACTATGGTTTTCATGAAAGGAATCCCATGATATTCTAGAAGAAAAAATTTCATATGGGTGGTCTTTCACCAACTCACCTTGTAGTCCCACATCCTATATTTACGATAGAAGTGTCTAGTTGAGATAATCAGACATAATTTCATTCTGGTGATAGTTCATCATAATAGATGTTTCATGATGATTTTTCTAGATAGTGATGCTCTATTCACATAAAATTTTTGGAGAGTATTATAGGTGGGTATTGTGAGTCAATTTCTCTTTGATAGGGAATTTTACACAAGAATACATCCCATAACATAGTGTTACACTCATATTCTAGAGGATAATCTCAAGGCTTTCATATTAAACTTTGGTTGTAGATTGGATGATGAATTAACATTGGTGTTTTTTTCACATGACAATTTTTACCACTCCAATATAGGTATAGAACCATTTGAGTTTTTATATGGGAGAACTTATAGGTCACTACTATATAGTAATGATCTAGAGGGGTCAACACATTTTAAAATAGAGTTGTTTAGATAAGAAAAAGTGAATGTGTAGATCATGTTTGAGTAGATAATGACTTTGTATGTATATCACCGTACCATTACAGATCTACTATAGAGGCCTTTCGAGTATACAGAGGGAGACCATGTTCTCTTAATGGTATCATATAAATGAGGATTGTGTCTATATTTTTATGAATTAAATTTATATACATGATTCATGGGCCCTTTAAATATATTTTATTTTGATATTAAGGTGGGTTAATAAAAAACACAACTACTAATGTAACACCACATACATGACTTCATCGACATTTCATAGTTGGGGAGAAATGGGTAGGACCTATCATAAGTTATTGAGTAGGGATAGATATACATCAAGGACATATCTTACATTATAGAGTACCCATTATAGAACAATGAATGATAGGAAAATTTATTTTTCAGCTGTCATATTTCCTTGGTTTAAATACTATAGAAATTCAAGCATATTTTAGAGAGTTTTTGGGAGAATAAAACCCATATGTTTTTCTAGTGCCCACATCTTTTAGTGTAAGATGATTTTTTTATAGATGAAAATAATTAAGGCAGGGGAACCGAATTATCCTCATTCATAATTGTTTACTTTTAAATATTTTATAGAACATTTTATAAGATTAGATCTGAGGAAACATAAGATTCAATCACTCAGAAAGCCTCGTTACTGGTTTCATAGAAATATGAAATATTCTTTATCATTCATGTACAATTATTTGTAAATAAAATAAATCCAAAATATATTCCCTACTCTGAAATTAGATACTGTCGTAGAGTGTGATATTTTTGATTTAAACTAGGTGTTAAATATCCTTAGTCCTCATTTGGTGCATGAGTTTTTCATGATCATCATAAGAATGATAAATAATTAAATTAATTAATCAATTTTTTATTTATTAATTTCCATAAAACAGAACTCATATATATTTTAATTTTTATAGCCAAATAGTAGGGTTAACAACAAAACATTATGGATTTGTGAGTGTATCATAGGGGATAGAGTGTGGATGTCAGGATTATAGATCTATTATCATATAACCATAAATATATCCAATGGTAATAGAGTTTGTGGTTATTGACATTGAAAATTGAGGGGTATTGTTATTTAATAGAAATTTATCCAAACATGTGGTAGGATTTCTATTTTTTTAACTTTATCACATTTAAAATTATACCAAATTGAACACAAATAAATTATTTAAACAATTTTATATTTGAGTAATCAAATGATTTATATTCGATGTAATTATCTACATAGAAACTATATGTAATATTTTTTACTTATCACACATTCAATTTCATTCCCATGAAAATAGATTTAGGACAATAAGAACACTGGTTTATTTTCATCCCTCGCATTTTTTATTGTTTAATTTTACCCTCATTCATCATGTAGAGATTTCTTGAATTTCCTTAGCCATAAGATTGTCAAATGCCTAGTGGATGATCAATTAAAAATTGATGATTGGAATAATATATCAGAACTGCATGTTTGGTAACATTATCGTGGATGCAGTAGTGGTGTATGAAAATTATAGATATTCAATATCGATAATATTGAGAGTTGTTTTTATTGTTTATTGGGTGTGTGATCAATGTAGTGTGACATGAATTATTAATGATCTAATTTTTTTGGTTAAAATATAGTCACAAGTGATAACCAAGCCCAGACTATCACATATCTCCATTCAATAGTTGATTAGGAAGTGGATTCAATTCTGGAAATGGTGTGGGGTAAATAAATTTAAGAAACTACGATTTCTATGAAAATAATAATTATATGGGTTTTACTCATGAACAACACATTTTATGTTTTTTCACTTCTATTGGTCTTTGGTTTATTCAAAGAAAATAAATAGCATTATGAGTGGAGCATGTAATAAATCTTGTGACCCATGTATGGTGACTCGGACATAACCCTCATTATGAACATTCCTAGAAAATTCATTGTATACAACCACAATAACAATATAATAGAATGAATAAATAGTCACACAACACCATAATAAATATGAAAATCCTAGTTATTGTAAATTTCTTCATATATTAGAACATCCAAGGTAGACAAGAACACCCCGGTGTAAATAGGCACAGGCTAAAGCACACAGTCCAACTCAGATAAGGATCTAAATATCATCTGTTGTAAGTAATCACTGTGCACATCAACAAAGGAAACATGAGATCCTTTTTGTTTTTATTTTATACATGTTTACATAGGTTTCATAACCTCATTACATCATAATAAGTATAGAGTGAGCAATCATGTCATATGAAATGGATTTGATCCTCTTTGTGTGATCAATATTAGAGAGAGTATTATGATTCCTCTCTAAATTATATGGTTGGATCCTCAATCAAGACCTCATCAATAGTTTTAAATTTATAAATCAGCATGAATAACATTCCTAGGTGTTGTTTCCATGCATAGAATGTCATTTCAATGAGGATTTTGTAAACACTAGATTCCCTTAGAGTGATTCAGTATTACCTTATCAATCACATTTGATTTACATAATGTACTTATTCTTTCTAATAGATGAATTATACAACCACTCAGATGAAAAAGTTCTTTATTATCAAGCATGTGGAATGAGTTATCCTAGATAAGCATTAACATAAATATCTAGATATTATCCCACGATGGCTTTGTAGTTGTGACCAAATCGTGGGACATAGTACTTGACATGAATATATATATATTTTAATATTTTATTTTTCATATTCTTAATTGGATTCATTAATGATAAATTTTTGAATAATCTATTTATTTATTATGTTTAGTTATTTTGTAGTCACTTAATTGTTGTTTCCATTCCCACACATCGATAGATTTTTCCCACACATATCGTATCTCATGTAGACGACAATGTATTAGATAGGGTCATATGTGGATAAATAATATGCATTTTTTAGTGAGATTGATAGATCATGGTTCATACCAGTTGTTTCATTATACGACAATCCCCTCTTTCTCCATGGTTGGATTTAATTTACAATTTTGTGGGATTTATTTGTCCTTTTTTATTAATATTCTATTTGGTACATTGATTGTGGGATTAATATTTGATCATTAATTGTTGTATCTATTGTGTTATTATAACTCTCATCATTATATGTGTATCTGGAGATGCATGTCATTGTGTACTTTTATTTTTGGCTATGGCCACCCATGTGTGAGATTTTACTACAAGAAAAATTTCACTATCCCCTGGAAAAAAAATGATAGCATTGGGTATCAAGCTAATCTTAATAGTTGTAATGTGGGCCCTAATGGGTTGGTTTGTGATGCATTTTATTTCCAATGATTAATTATGAAAGTTAAAATATTTTCATTTTGATGTTTTCTTGAACCCATTTCTATTTCTATGGGTTTTCTATGAATGTTAAATTATTTCAATTTTTATTTTTTAGGAATACCATTATAGATCCTTAGGTTATTTATGAAATAAAATTTGAATGAATGTTATGGGGGACATTTAAATTATTATGTGTTGCAATTTATTATTTTATAAACTATGGATGGTTGGTTTCATTATATTCAAATTATGAGTGGTTATGTTATAATCCAAATATTGGTGGGTATGTTATATCCATCACGTTCAGTTTCTAAAAGTTTATATTTAATGAGATAATGTATTTACATGTACATTATAGTTTCTTATATGCATGGGAATTAATGTTTGTTGGCGCTCCTTTTCGTCACAGAGTCCAAAAGAATAGAAAGGAAAATGACATAGCACAAAGTGATTCATCCTTTGAATAAAACATCAATAATCGACAAAGGAGTGAACAAGTCTTCAAAAGAACATGTGCCACGCAAGTTCCCTCACTATCACGCAAGTACACCTGCGAGACGCCTAATGGTCGCACAAGTGACTTGCGCGCCCTAAGTGATAACCGCCTAAGGTCTTCTCCTGCCTATAAATACCATCAGTGGGCCCCCCATTTCAAGAGGAATTTTTTCCAGAATTCAGATATAGAGCTCTGAACGCCCAAGTCTCTTCTTCAGGTCATCCGAACAGTTCTAAGGTAATTTTTTACCTAGAATGGAAGGCCTAAACAAGAGGAGTAAGGTCTGAGTGTTAGAATTCACTAACACTTGCGTGCCTAATGTGTTTTACACTGATGGGAAATGAACATACATGCATGTAGCCCTACTTTTCACCAAAACTTTCCTGCCTTTCTTAAAGAAGTACCTCAGGATAATTCTAAAGGCTTTGTTCCAGGATCACCGAAGTATTACCCTACTTGTTAACAATCGTGGAAGTACCCATGTGTGGTGCAGGTATACCTGTGCGACCATGACTTGTATGCCGACGTAGTACCTGCACGCCTACCAGGACTTGAACGCCCTTGCCTTTTTAGGTTCCCTTCTTTCCCATTTAACCCATCTTATACCATTCCACCTCTCCAATTCAAGATTCATTCTTCAAGAAATTTTTCAAATCCATTTATGGCATGTTTTCATGATTAACATCCTTATTTGAAAGGAATTCTGTAGAATATCTCTCAAAACCTAGTGATTTACACATCTTTTTGTAACTAAATATTGAGATTTCATTCATATAATATCATCCTTTAATATGAGAGAACACCTTAACCTAGGCCTGCTTTTTAGGAATAAGCCCTAGTCATAATTCTCTAATCTGGGAATCCTCTTTAGGGGTAAGCACCATGTCCTCTTTAACCTGGGAATCCTTTTCCGGAGTAAGCCCTAATCTTAAAATTCCCAAATATGGGCATCCTCTTTAGGATTAATCCCTAACCATAATTCTCTTAACATGGGATTCCTTTTCAGGAGTAATCCCCTATCTCAAATATGGGAATCCTCTTCCGGAGTAAGCCCAAAGTCCCTTAATTTTTCAAGTCCCTTAAACTGGGCCTTCTTCTTAGGAGTAATCCCCAGATTAATCTCTCTTAACCAGTCATAATTTCCTTTTGATCTAGGCTTCCTTCTCAGGAGTAAAGCCCAATCATAAGTCCCCTCTCAACATGGGAATCTTCCTTAGGAGTAAGCTTGAAGATTAGAGTATCCAAATCTCTATGAAGCACATGTACCTTTATAGAACTTGTTCTTATATTTATTCTGTAAAGTAAATCATAATCCTAATCTATTTGGGCAGTCATACACACATAATCCCCACATCATTGCATCTTTCGTGGAACAATTTTTTGGTTTCACCAATACCTTTTGTTTCTCACATCGAGCATGACTCAAATGAGCTTATAGCGTAAAATTAATCATGAAATATTTCATTAAGCCATCAATTATGCATAAACATCATATTCCCTTACTCGAACTATGTGGGTTGTGATTCCTTTTCCAAAACAAAGGATACATAGGTAGCCCATATGTGGATATGATCCCAACTCTGAAATAATCAATGTCGTTCTGAATGACAATAAACATCATGTGCCCCACTAAGTGGCTTTAAAACCAGTATGATCATCATAATGACCAAGAGAATTTTATGTCTCAAAGGACACCATTGGCTAAAAATCTCTAACAAATAACGATGATTCTCTATTGATGAAGAACCTAGAATTAATTTAAAAGATTCTCTAAATTTCCCACATATCAATCATTGATTGTCAGATCTAATGGAATGATCCTTTTATACTTGGTAATGTAATAAGGATTCACGAACATAACTTAAATCTATAAAGAGAGTCCCAGAGTAGAATATAATTCCCCTAAAAAATGTGTGATGAGTCCGACCTCCCATCCTTTCAACCAATGCAAATTCCTAAGCCCCATCAGTCCACAACTAATGAGCGCATACATTTGGAAAGTAGGTTCAAATGGATATGGAATCATTGGATTTTTCTGATTCTACAAACAAACCCATTAGAACCCATTTGGAATGTTTGAATCATAAATCAATGGGATCATCCCCAATTCGAGAGGGAAACAAAAAATGGAGAACCCGACGTGAATCCTTCACCAAGTTAAAATGATGATTTGCTTATTTGTTTGGCCCCTATTTAAAACTAAATGAGAGGTCCAACAAAAAAATCATTGACATATGTGCTCTTCCAAAAGATGTAGTGGCAGAATTTATCTTGATTATGTCTGTTATATCAAACATGTATTCTTTTACAAGATTTTTTTCATTCTAAGAAATGGCTTCTCTCAGGTTCACAAGTGTGAATACCACTGCTGTGAATGCCACGACTGCTACTCCTGATGAATCATCGTCTGCTCTGAGGATGACATCACATACTCAGCATCTTAAACATTGTGTATCAATCACGCTGGTTAAAGAGTACCGTCATAACGATACCATTCCAACTCTGGAGGCTTCCTGACAAGCCCTCCAACTGAATAACTTACACCGGTCTTCCGTACAATGATGACCATTGATCAAGAAGTAAGTGGTGAAAACCACCGTCTCCAATCATTTCAGGTCATTGTCCATGGAATGGAATCACCATTCACTCCCGTATTCTGGGGAGGTAAACGAACAGGTCCTTCAGGGCGTTAATTCAAGGAGACAGGAGTCCTTCCTGAGGTCTCCCACCAACAATCACCACCAGACTCGTGCAGTAGTGCGCCCTCAACATGATGAGGGTACCGACTCCATGCGTTCGTCTCAGGTTCCTCGAACCCAAGCAGGCAAGACGAATCGCCAGAGGCGAATTCCAGTTAACAGTGAGCAGGTTCTCATCTCAACCATCTCCGGAGAAGTCCACCAACCTATCTTTGTGGAAAGCAATGAGCCGGCACTTACACCCCTCCGTTTTAATTCTGCGGTCCTGCAGACTCGTTTGGAAGCATCACGACAATCCCGCCAGGCAATCCCAGCAGAGTACTATAGGCATGAACATACACCTGTTTATATGTAATCAGCTAGTCACCATGCTCGTCTGACTACATATGATGGATCTCGTCAACCACGTTTGGCGAAGTGAAATCAGAAGGCAAATACACCTGCTAGTACTGATCAAGCCTACCAACAGTCTCTCTTGCTAGCATTTGGAGAAGTCAGTCAGAAAGCTCCGGTGACAAACAAGAGGCAGATTCAACTCTCTTCCCCTACATTTGAGTACTATCAGGATTCACTGACAGGAAAAGGAGGACATGAGCAGGCACATACACCAACTCCTAGCACAAAATGGACGTATATCCCCATTCCAACAATTGAAGTCACCAAACATATTATATCAATATTGAAAGAGCAGAAGAAAATACCTACTCATATTCCGGATACTTGATAGGATATTATAATAGCTCTAGTATCATTTTAGGGAAAAACAAATAAATTTATCCCTACTAGTGGAGTGACACATGAACAGTTCACTCTGGAATAGACACACACATATGTTCCAGTCCAAGAGGGTTGCGGGGCGTACACCCCCATATCATACAGACAACCAAGTTAGGCACATACACCTGATTTGAGTAGATATCTTCAGCCTAACCTGGCCAACTCTCCTGATTAGGCACATACACCTGCTCAGAGTAGCCACTTTCATCAACAAGTGGTTTCCAAGGTGAGTAAGAAGGAATCTATGAAGAAGAGCCGCCCAGCACAGCCAAGGGATCAAGAGCCAATCTGTAACAAGGAATTTCTTGATGTGGGCTTTCATGAAGCCCTTAGATAGTTATCTGTTGGAATTCAAGATTCTACTCCCTTATTTCCCAATATTGGGAACATTAATTCCAAAGGTCTTCAACAAACACTTCTTCATGAAGGCTTGATTCATGAAAATTCAGTCGATCTCGAAGATTCATATTTAGATGAGAGCTACAATAACCCTCTATGTGGCCAGATAACCAAGGAGCAATAGATCTCATCTTTTGCTGTAACCCACCATGGTGGTACTCCCCATGATGATGAATTTCACTGCGAAAGTCCTCTCCACAGTAGTGATGCACATTGCCCAGAAAATTCTCTAGTGGACAATGTTGTTCTGAGAAATCTCTCTTATCTTGAGGCACATTCAAATGCAAAACTAGTCATGTCTGATGCTTCCTCACTAGTAGGTGAAATTCTTTCTCAATTGTAATATAGCTCAGGGTGTAGCTCATTCTCTGAATCAGTCCTATGTCGTGCATCTTCTAGTTTTATCAGTGATTTCTCTAGGAATCCTGTTGAATACAATGAAGCAACAAGGAAGCACCGAATCTGGTCAAAATAGGTAGAATAATATTCATTGAATTATAAAGAGGAAATTCAGAACATGAGAAAACAACTGGCAAAAGGTGAATTGCCAGTCATGTTTTGGCCTCTAGATGACTCTCTGTATGACATTCCAATGAAGTTGACGGAAGAAGGAATTCATGATATTCGTCTCAACATATGGAAAACTCTTTGTCAGTTGAAAAAGAATGTATTATATTATGATGAATATGAAAATCATGTTAAGATAATAGAAGGGTTACAACATCAAATTGACTTGGCATCTCTATCAGTCTCTTGATATTCGAAGGCTGAAAAGTAGCAGAGATCCCTTCAGCGTTCATGCCTTGGCGCACTATGAATATTGCATCAGCTAATTACTATAACCCCATCTGGTATTCATGTCATAGGATGGGGTGTTCATTGAGCAATGCATTTCATGGTGCTCTCTAGTAAGCAGAGCCCGCCGAAAATGTTCTCACGCAATGTTATTGCCCATGGCCAACCACAAATACCTGGCATTGTTTGTAATCAAAATCATTCCCATGAACAGGCTTCAACTAGTTCCTCTCGAAATCAAGAATACAGAGAACAAGTTATTGAATTACTCATGTATCAAGCAAACAAGAATATTGAACATGCCTCTCGTATGGAGCATGAATATCATCAAATGATAGCAGTGTCAGAAATCATCCAACTGTCTTTAGAGCTGGGTGAAAAAAGTGGATGTCTATTGATGCATCCAGCTAATTTCTGGACCAACTTCCACAAGATCAAGAGAGATTTTAAGAATGTATCAGACATTGCATATCATGAACCACCCCAACTTTCTAGACTGAGGACTCTTTTAAACCATCCTTCAGAATCAACAAATTTGATTCGAAGAGTTGAGGAAAGATAGTAGGAATAGCCCCAGTCCACCAGAGTGGGGACATTTTCAAATCCTCAACTCCCTACTCTGAGAAAGTCGGTATTTTCTCTATTGGGGAAGAAGCCTCAAGAGGAATGAAGAGTCAAATTAGCAGGAGATTCTCTCCAAATTACAGTTCGACAAAAAGTTCATGAAGGATCAAACCAAAAAAAGGCAATGTCTTGTCAGAGGCATGGAAAAAGACAACATCACAGAAATGATGATACAATGGATGTAATGAATTATACATCAATCAATGTCATCAATTTCATTGTTGCTGATCCACCATATGAGGCTCATTCAGAGGGATCAGATGAAGAGGTTCCTGCTCAAGAAGTTGTACGCACAGACACAAATGGATAAGGTCTGCGTACACGAAATCAAAGGATTACTCAGAACCTAGGTAATCCTTCATGTGACCCACTTCCCCCTCTCAAAAGGGATCAAACAAGGGAAAGGGAATGAATCAAGTTACATATTCATCCTCTAGAGAAGGCCAATCACTCTCACAAGAGAAAATATTTGCGCAATAGGAGGAAGAAATGAAGGAATTGAGGAGGATGAATGCAGAACTACATCAGGGTAGTATTTCTCCTAAACGTGTTGGAGTCAGTTAGATAATGGATTTTGCTGCTACTACTAAGATGGATCAATAATATCCTCCTCTATTAGTACACCCTCCCAGGTCTAATCCTATGGGTCATGTGCAAAAACAATTGGCAGTGCTGCCATCAGTTGCAGTACCAGCTACCATACCTGTCCAAGCTCTAGTCATTGCACCTGCCCAGGTCCATGTTCAACTAGATATTCCTCATAAGTTAATAACTATCATTGAGACATTAATATATCAGTTATAAACTATGGAGGAAAACATGCACAGGTTCAACCAAAAAAGAGAGCTTACCCTGAATGGGTAGATTCAGTCTCTCCCCCATCAAGTTTTGGAAACCCTATATTCCCTGTTTTCATTGGATCAGGCGATCCGGAACAGCATTTGAAGCATTACGTGTCTTGTTGAGATCCCATTATGGGTACTCCAGAGCAAAAAAAGAAGTGAAACTCAGATGCTTCATGCGATCGTTGCAAGGACAAGCCTTTGTCTGGTACACAATCTTGCAATCTCGGTCAATTGCCAGATGGGAAGATCTCCATCATCGACTTCTTCTTCAATTCCGCTCAACATTGCCAAAGTCAAAAGTTTTTTATCTTAAAAAATATAAGGAAAGGGAGAATGATAGGGTCTCAGATTTCATTGCTCACTGGAAGTGATTAACATATTCCCTAAGCTTAATAATCCCCCATGTGGAACTATTGCCAATCTATGTGGAAAATTTGTGTGATGAATTACGCACACCGTTGATCCCTGTGAAATACATATGAGGGTCACGAGACCTTACTTAAATCTCTCAATAGATTGAAAATTATCTTATACAGACTAAGGATAAATCTCATGTACTTCCATCCGCTCCAGGAAGGATAATGGGTAATGAAGAGACTGCTACAGTTTTTGCTTAAACAAGCAGCTGTTCCTGCTTCTACCTCAAACCCTTCATCTTCTCGAAGGGTTCCCCATCTTGAGCACCATCAAAAAATACCGTTTTTTCAAGATAATAAAAGATATCAAAGACGAAAAAAATTTAAGGATCTGAAGAGAAAAGATTACTCTTTCCGAAATGAACAAGTTCCTGGCTACTTCATTTCGGCTCTAGAAAATAATCAAGTTCAATTTACAAGGCCCCAGAGGTCAATGAAGGAAGGATATGAAGACCATACCAACTATTGCATGTTTCATCAAATGTTGGGGAATCCCATCCAGGAGTGTTTTGTCTTCAAAGGCCTCCTGCAAAAGATTGTCGACTCAGGACATGTCAAACAGAAAGGTTCTTCAGCTCTGGTAGCATGTGTTACTGCTTCAGTTCCTGAGGAGGAAGGCAAGTGGCAAGAAGTCAAAACCAAAAATGTGCAGAAATATGATGATTGGATGGTCATAAAGACGATCAACCGAACTCATGCTATTTTGAGAACATAATTGAAGAAACCAATTTTAAATTCTACAATGAATGCCATAGAAAAATCCTCTTCATAGGTAAAATCCTCAAAAGGGAGACATAGTTCCAAGAAAGAGGAACAATCAGAAGAAAATGAGTATGTGTCAAAGACTAAGCTGTCTTTGACTCTGGAAGATTTTTTGCCATCTACTTCGAAG
This sequence comes from Viscum album, assembly GCA_963277665.1. Classification (NCBI taxonomy): domain Eukaryota; kingdom Viridiplantae; phylum Streptophyta; class Magnoliopsida; order Santalales; family Viscaceae; genus Viscum; species Viscum album. Next base: position 246,941,684 of record OY728165.1, read on the forward strand.
CCATGGGCACCGTCCCAACAAATGGAACAACCTTAATTGGCTAGTCTGGTGGAGTCTTCATTAGATGAAGAGCTGATCTTTGGTTCTGTTAATATGATTCACTTAACAGATCCTTATGTCAGTCGCGGTTTTGATTTTGATGAGCCCGAATTCCCTATATCAAATAGATGAATCAGAGGGAGTTCCAGGGGTCTGGGATACAGAGGAAGACATGTATATCCTAGAAGCCACTATTCCAATTCTACCCTAGATATAACTGTGTAAACAGTAGGAACTCGTGGCAGAGCCCTTCAGCGAGCTCAGCAAGAACAAGAATGTTCTTCCACCAATAGAAAATTCAGTCCTGGAATAGTTATTTTAGAGGATCGGTTGGGAGTTCCACCTTCATCCCCTCAACAAGTAAATGGATCTAATCAGTCCAATCATCCAAAACTAGGAATATTTCAAACTCCTATCCCAATACATGATGCATCAAATTCCAAAGCATCAACATCCAAGGAACCAGCTAAACAACATGTTCTTGTTGGGAAACGCATACCTCTAGATCAAAAGTATGATGTCGTGCGTGGACATATTAGACCTTTGAATTTATCTGGAAAGGTGAATGCTGTAGACATCCGAAGAGTTTTCATTGATAATGGTTTATGAGTCAACCTCATGACCATTCGTATACTTCAGTAATTGGGCCTCACAGAATCTGATTTATCTCCTTATACCATGATGTTGCAAGGATATGATAAAAATGATCAAGAACCACTGGGCGACGTTACACTCAGAACTCAATTTGGGGATCTTGTATCCGATCATATTTCATGGATGTTAATCATGACTCATCCTTCAACATCTTTCTTGGAAGACCCTATATAAATCAACATGTGACTATCCCTTCATCATACCATCAATATCTCAAATATTGTTTCTATGGTCAATTTGGGACATTTTAGGGTGATAAGGCCCCGTTCAAGACATGTGTGTCTCAATACATTGAGGTGGAATTATATCACATGAAGGGAAGCGAGAGATCCACAACAAAGGAGATTACCAAAGTTAATGCTATGTATGGTTTGGAAAAGATTCCAGTAAATCCATTTGCGCATGTGATTACAGATTATGTGTTTCCTATCCGTCAAATTGAAAGGATAGACCCAAATCAAAATACTCTTATGGAAAAATCCATAATATCAATTGTGACAATCGAGCTAGACAACATGGTAGAAATTGGTAACCCACTAAGCAGTGATGAAATCCCAAATGGTGATGTCTTCATTTCATCGGCTAAAATCTAACAAGTCTATACATCACCAATTAGGCAATAAGAAGTTATAGAAAAATTGGAGGTGAACAGTGATGTCAATTATCAATCCATCATCTCCTCTTTATTACCCAAGGAATACCCTTCATCATCAATTGGGTCAGAAATGGAAGCCTCTTCTTCAAGATGATCAAGTTTTAACATCTCTTCCGATCAAGGAAATTATGCATTATCATCTACTATTCAAGTAGAAACGGATGAAATAACAAATGTTGAAGAATAATAGGAGGATATTAGAGATTCTCCTCTAGCATTTGTATAGGGTATCTCTACCAAAGTGGATGATCTCAGAGAAATAAATCTGGGTACAAAAGAAGATCCACGACCCACTTTAATCATTGCGGCCATAATTGTTGAAGAGAAAGAGATGTAAATTTCCTTTCTAAATAAAAATAGATATATATTTGCTTTAAACTATATAGAAATTCTTAGGCTTGATCCTGATGTTGCTACTCATCATTTGGGTTTCCCAGAAGAACATCGAGGATTTAAGCAAGTAGCGAGAATAAAACACCCAACTTATGCTTCCAAAATTAAAGCTGAAGTGGATAAGCACATCAAATCTAACTTCTTCAGAGAATTTCAATATCCCATGTGGATGGATAATATTGTCCCAGTGAAGAAGAAGAATAGACAAATTAGTGTTTTCATTGATTTCAGAGATCTTAATCAGCATTGTCCTAAGGATGATTTTCCAGTTCCGATTACAAAACTCCCAATTTATGAAACAGCTGGCTATGAAGAACTTTCCTTCATGGATGGATATTCTGGATATAATCAAATCCGAATGGATCCAGAAGACGAGGAATCCACAGCCTTTAGAGCCATTCAGGGTGTGTTTTGCTACCAGGTAATTCCCTTTGGCTTAAAGAATGTAGGCGCAACATATCAGTGTGCCATGAATCATATCATCAATCCCTTTTAGGGACGTTTTTTGAATGATATTTGGATGATTTGGTGGTGAAATCCAAACAACATTATAATCACTTCTCAGATTTAGAAGTCATATTCTGCAAGCTTCGACAATATAATTAAAAAATGAACCCCTTAAAATGTGCTTTTGGGGTAACCTTAATAAAATTCCATGGCTTCATTGTACGCCATCATGGTAGTGAAGTCGATACTGAGAAGGCCAATTCAATCCTTGATATGTCACCTCCTTGAAATTTTAACGAATTAAGAGGTCTTCAAGTACACTTAGCCTATATTCGGCGTTTCTTCGCCAATTTGGCAGGTAAGAGTTTACCCTTCACCAAATTGATGAAAAAGGGAGTCAGTTACCGATGGACTGAATAATGTCAAGAAGCATTCGATAATATCAAGAAATACCTCTTGATCCCACCGGTACTTATGCCACGTGTTGAAGGAAGGCCACTTCTCCTTTACGTGACAGCCTTAGAGTGACCATTGGGTGCCTTTTTTGCTCAGAAGAATGATGCTGGAAATGAAAAAAACCTCCACTACCTCAGTCGGACTATGCTTGATGTAGAAACATGGTATTTAGGTATTGAGAAGTGTTTCCTGGAATTAATCTTTGTAGTTCATAAGTTGAGACACTACCTGTAACATCACGAGTTCCAATTGGTATCTTGCAATAACCCGCTCAAATTCATCCTTAGCCGTCAAATGCTTACAGGACGTCTAGCAAGGTTGGAAATTATTTTGCAGCAATTCAACATTCATTATGTGTCTCAAAATGCAATAAAGGGCCAAGCTCTAGATGATTTCCTTGTTGAACACCCTTCAGTGGAAGACACATCTTCAGATATTGAACTCCCTGATGAGGAAGTCTTCTCTATTCAAGAATATCCTCAGGCATGGGAAATGTATTTTGATGGTGCCTCATGAAGTCTAAACGGGAGGAAAATTGAAAATCCTAAATTCAATAAAGATGGCTTAGGAATTGTGCTCATTTCTCCAGAAAATGTAGTGTTAACTTATTCCTTCTTATTGTGGGAAGGTGGTACAAATAATGAAGCAGAATACCAAGCTCTCATCGTAGGCTTGGAATTGGCACTTCAAGCATAAGTGAATCACTTAATGGTGAAATGTGATTCATACATAGTAATCAAGAAAGTCAATAGGGATTATGCCATTAGAAAAATAAGAATTAATCCCCTTTTATGATTACTTCAGAGAGTTAATGATGTAATTCCCTTCAGAACCAAAATTTTCTTATGTCCCAAGATCACAAAATGCTCAAGCTGATGCACTGGCTAATATAGCCACAACTTTGGCAGATCCAAATCGGGACGAGACAACAATCAGAATTGACCACCGTCATGCAATTTCATCTTATGTTTGATCCTGAATAGCATAAATTAATGAAATTAGTCCCATTCCTGAACCATATGGGCATACAAGAGGATGTATGTCACCTATCAGGGAATACAATCAAAATGGAACACTTCCACCAGATAGAGCCGAGAAAGAACAAATACACTAACGCGTGGTCAATTTTACTCATCATGATAGCCCAGATCACTAAGAGAAAATTCTCTACAAATGTGGTATTGATGGAGTTCTCTTCAGATGCATTAATGTTGAAGAGACCATGGTAGTCATGAAAGAAGTTCATGCAGGTGTCTGTGGTGCCCACTAGTCTGGAAATAGATTGTCTGATCAGATTTGAAGGCTTGGATACTTTTGGAAATCAATGATACAAAATTGTGTTGATTTCACAAAGAAGTGTCATTCATGACAAGTAAATGACTACTTCATTCATGAACGTCCAGAGTTGATTCATATAGCTAAATACACATGGTCATTTTCCACATGGGGAATGGAAGTGGTGGGACCTTACCCTTCAGCTATAGCCAAGCAGTTTAAGTATATTCGTACTGCTACTAACTTATTTTCCAAAGGGGAAGAGGCAATACCCCTCAAAGAAGTCAGTTCTAAATGCAATTTTAGCTTCATCAAGTCTAACATCATTACCAGATTTGTTGTCCCTCATACCATATTGACAGACAATGGCACCAACATCTGTTCATCCAATGTAAAGAAGTTTTATCAAGAATACAACATCAAAACCAACCATTCATCTCAGTATCATGCAGTACCAATGGAAAGATAGAAGCCTTCAACTAGACTCTTTAAAATATACTTCAAAAGATGGTGGATAAAGATAAGAAATAATGGCCTGATAAACTCTTTCATGCTTTATGGGCTTATCGGACCACCACCCGCTTTGCAACGCGGCCAACTCCATATTTACTGGTATATGGAATGGAATACGTCTTGCCTATTGAAGTTCAAATACCCTCATTCAGAGTGGCCTTTTGTGATCAGTCATCTATAAATGAACAATCTCAAATGATATTGAATGAATTGGAACAATTAGATGAGAAAAGATTGTGCACTTTACACCACTTGGATGTCTATCAGAATCGAATACCACATGCATTCAACAAAAAAGTTCGTCTTTGTTCATTCAATCAGGGAGAATTGATATTAGTTCTCAGAACTCAAATGATACTAGAAAATAAACCTCCCAAGCTTCAGCCAAAATGGGGAGGACCTTAATCAATACATAGGGTCTACGCTAATGGATCTTTTTCATTAATCTCGATGGATGGAGAACTCATCACTACTCCAACCAATGTCAAATTTTTTAAGAAGTATTTTGTATAAACATGAAATATATCATCATTGGTCCAGTATGACCTTGAACTGCACCACCATCATGCATGACATTAAATCTTCTCATCATGTCCAGGAAACATGACATTAAACTGTGTTCCCCTTCATCGTCCTTGCTATATGACGTTAAACTATACATCAACAGTCCATGCATACGATATTAAACTATTTGGACGTCTCGTACGTCCAGCATGACGTTAAAATTCACTATCCACGGTCCATGCATATGACCTTAAACTATTCGCACTTTCATCCAACATGACGTTAAACTGTGTCCCCCTTAATCGTCCATGCTATATGACATTAAACTATATAGAAGTCCCTTATGTCCAGCAAGACGTTAAACTGCAAAACCAATGGTCCATGCATACAACCTTAAACTATTAGCACTTACGTCCAACATGACACTAAACTGTATCGTCCCTTTTTGGTCCAACATGACGTTAAACTGTGAAAAAGTCCCTAATACGTCCAACATGACTTTAAATGGTGTACTCTTTTGTCCTCACTGCATGACATTAAACTTCACAGTTCCACTTTTTTCCAATATGAAATTAAACTATATTATCCCCATCGTCCAAACTACATGACGATAAAATACACAGAAAGTCCTTTAATACTTCCTACATGACATTAAACTGTACTTTTCCCTGCTTCATGACATTAAATTGTGTATCACCAATAGTCTTAACTACAAGACTTTAAACTGCCTAATCTCTTTATATTTCCTACATGGCATTAAACTATGCATCGTTAGGGTTATGGCTACCTCTAGTTTCTCACACTGAGTATGAATCACGTGAGCTTAGAGAAAACATCAACCATTACACTCTCTCTGGGCTACTAATCATGTATAAGTCCCAACAATATTTTTTAGGTTGTTTTCCCCAAGGACAACATGATCACTTATTCATTCATTAATTGAACTATTTGGAATTTGATCCTTTCCTTCTAGGCTGGGTACGTAGGCAACCTCCAAAGGTTCAAGCCCAAAACCAATCTCTTCACATCGGTTCACCTCCATCTCATATGATGATGATTCATGAAACCACCCCTAGAATCAATATCTTTACATTGGTTCAATTTCCACCTTGCTATACGATGTTAAACTATAAAACAATTTTTTCTAGTCTGACAATAAACTACAATATTAATTGATACCCTCACCTGAGAGGGAATCATTATTTACATTGATTTTCAATCAGGTTTTATTTCAAATGTCTATGTACAATAAATGGGAATACCTGAACCTTTTATCTTGGGTTAAACCATCATTGCACCAAAGACCCCTTTCACCCTTCACAAGTACGAACCAAATTTGTAAATAGGGTAGTTCTAGAACTACGTGGGGTTGATTACCATATATATGGGAAACGTAGGAATGTTCGAGTGTCCCTCGAATCCATCCCCAAGCCTTTTGGGACTAACCCCAAATTCCACTTTCAGTCCCTTGGCTGAAAAGTCCCCATGAAAGCACACACTGTGTATTTCTTATAATTGTCAAAGCTCTTTGACCCTAAAATAAGATCTCCAATACATTTTTACTGCATGACATTAAGCTGTTGTTTAAGAACTACGTATGGCTAGATTCCCATCCTTATGGGATACGTAGTGAAGTCCATCATTTCAATTCAGGACCCAGCCACAACATGATTATGGTTTGAATTGATATGTGTGTCTCTGCATACATTGGAAAATACCCATCATTATGTGTCATAATCCTAACCATAAATATTATCAGATCTTCATAACATTTTCTCAACTTCTAATCACAAAAGGCCTTAAATTATGAGAGTTATTTTGCCTGACCATGCAACACTTTCTCTTAGGTGGCAATGCATAAATAGTCTATATAACAGACCTGTCCGCCAAAAGATGCTATTATTTGACTATGAAGCCAATGCCCTTAGGTGGCCCTACATAATTCAACCCCCTAATAGGTTTGTTAAATACTGGTAAATTCTTTCTTGGGAAGAAAGCCTATTTTGTCCTTATTTTTCTTAATTACAATATGTAGGGATCCACAAAAATAGACATCCTTAACATACTTGTCCCATATCCTTTTTCACGATTTGAAAGTATTCAAGTCTATGGTTTTATTTTCATTCCCTAAGTTTGGATTAGACCTTCCTAAGAGTGATATCCATCATGTTCTATAATAATCTTGTTTGGAAATATCTTCTCTATATTCAAGTACCTCTTTCCATATATCAAACACTATACTTTGGAAAATTTAAATCTCCATAAACATTCACTGGCTTTTTAGCACAAGGAAAGTAAATTTCTGAGAGTTCATTTTCTTGACTATGAAACACATATTGTTAGGTGGCCTTTATAAGTAGTCTACATAACAGACCTGTCAGCCAAAAGATTCTATTTATTTGACTATGTAGCCAATTCCCTTAGGTGGCCGTGTATAATTCAACCCCCTAACGGGTTTGTTAAATATGGTAAAATCATTCTTGGGCACTACTTCTTCTAATTCCATTTATCTCATTTTCATATCATTCCTTAGATTCAAATATTCTTCAGTCAAAGTTTACATATTTTCCCTCATACATGAGTATGCTAATATGTTTTCAGATAAATTGTCAAGGAATTGAGTCAATTTTAATTCATTTCGGTCAATGCTATATCAAACTTAAACATTAGCCTCTTTGTGTCCGATGTGCATGACTTTAAACTGAACAAAAAAGACAAAGTAAATATGAAGAAAAGTCGAGTTCCAGCTCACTAAACATACATTTTCTATGATTTAGGTAATATTGATCAATTAAAAGATTCAATGTTTGTAGGGTTATTTATAATAATCCAAGTAAAAAAAATCAAACTATGCTTACTAGGCCCATCGGCTTAGGTAACATTTTAAGAAGGTAGTAGGAAAATACGTGCACAAGTGATTGAAGATGAAATAATTCTTTCCATTTGATGCAATGAATTAGAGGGAAATCCACAGATTGGAGCCTCTTCTCATTTTTAGGAAATTATAAAGACTATCAACATAAGTCTTCACATGATTTACAGCATCCCAAGCTTCATCAGCAGCCACCTTGAATTCATTCAATCAACTGGATACCGTAAGAGATGCAGTGATACCTGCTCTTCATTGAACAATTGTAAAAGAATGTTCTTGAGTGCGGTTTGAGAAAATTTTCTGCTGATCAAACAGTGACTCTATTTCTATCCAAGAGACTTGGAAGATGGATACATGGATTTGAGAATGAAGCATTGGAAGTAAAGAGCCATTTGGAGAGAGTACTCTTTTAAAATATTTTTCTAATACCATATTTGTCTTCTCTCCACCAAACAGCAGTAGAAAACATTTTATCCCATGGGTTTTCCATTTTCGTATCTGCAAGGAAATGGAATGCAGAAAAAATCTGAAAGTTAACACCAATGTTTTTGCTCTTAATTCTCAATATAACTAAAATAGTGGAGTCTCAGTGCAGCTGCATCTCAGGAATATAGTTCTTTGAATCTGGAACATTGAATCCTTGCAGATGACCCTGACCATACAGGGGCAGATAGATGCTCTGTGGGAAGATAAGATGATATTTCTTCATGTACATAGCCAAATCTGGAAGAGAGCTATTACAGATATCATATTAATCATGGCCAACATTTTTCATTATGTCATCAATCCACTTTCTTACCAATTTATCAATCATTCAAATTCTCTTGGGTTTTAATGGATCTTCACAAAAGTCGAGTAATTAACTCTTAAGGTAAGTTAATTTTTCATAAAATTTGTGAAGGAATTTGAAAAAAAGGATAAGGCATTATGGCGCGCCAGTCTAATTTTGACACGCAAGTATGGATGTGCCGTGCATATTTTTGGCGTGCAAGTATCACCGCGCAAGTCTAAACACCTATACCACAACGTGACACCAAAGAAAAATAAGAAAAAAGAGCAACTTGTGTGGCAAGAGCAACTTGTCTGGCAAGATCTAGAAATTTTTGAAATAATGATTCTTTTTACGGAAATGGGGCCGCATATTTATAGACCAGGCCACACCCTTGTGCGCTGAAGCCTGTGCGCTCAACACTTACGCGCCACCCTCTACACCATCAACACTTGCACACCACCTTTCCTTTGGTTTTATTATTTTCCTCACAGTCACATCCTCATTTCTTTCAGATCCAACTCTGAGGGGGGAGTTTTGTTGATGCAACTTTTAATCACAAAGTCCAATGGAATGGAAAGAAAAATGACTTAGAACAAAGAGATTCATGCTTTGAAGAAAACATCAAAAATTTAAAAAGGCATGAATAAGGCTTCCAAGGAACATGTTCCATGCAAGTTCCCTCACTGTCGCCCAAGAACACTTGTGCGATTCCTAATAGTCGTGCATGTGACTTGCACGCCCTAAGTGATAACAGTCTGGGGACTTCTCTAGCCTATAAATACCCCCGGTGGGCCCCCCATTTTAGGGGGAACTTTTCCAGAATTCAAAAATAGAGCTCTGAACGCCCAAGTCTCTTCTTAAGGTATTCCGAACACTTCTAAGGTAATTATTTACGTAGAATGGAAGGTCTAAACAAGAGAATTACGGTCTAAGTGTTAGAATTCACAAACACTTTCAAACCTAAGGTGTTTTACCCTGAAGGGAAATGAACATACTTGCGTGCCGCCCTACTTCTTCACCAAAACTTGCACGCCTCTCTTCTGAAAGTACCTCATGATAATACTATGGGCTTTGGTCAAGGATCTCCCATGTATTACCATACTGGTTAACGATCACACAAGTACCCATGTGTCATGTAGGTATACCAACGCGACCAGGACTTGCGCGCCCACACAGTAACTGCACAACTGCTAGGACTTGCGTGCCCCTGCCTGTTTTGGGTTCCATTCTTGACCATTTAACTCCTCCTATACCATTCCACCTCTCCTATTCTAGATTTAGTCTTCATGAAATTCTTCATATCCATTTATGGAATGTTTTCTTGATTAAATACCATATCTAAAAGGAATTCTGTGGAATATCTCTCAAAACCTAGTGATTTGCACATATTTATGTCACTAATGATTGATATTTCATTCATTCAACTTCATCCTTTAAGATGAGATAACCCCTTAACCAAGGCCTCCTTTTCAAGAATATTCCCTAGTCATAATTCTCGAATCTGGGCATCCTCCTTAGGAGTAAGCCCCAAGTCCTCTTTAACATGGGCATCCTTTTCAGGAGTAAGCCCCAATCATAAAATTCCCAAATATGGGCATCCTCATTAGGAGTAAGCCCCAGCCATAATTCTCTTAACTGGGGCTTCCTTTTCAAGAGTAAGCCCCAGTCTCAAATATTGGCATCCTCTTCAAGATTATGCCCCAAGTCCCATAACCTGGGCCTTCATCTAACGAGTATTCCCCAACCGTAATCTCTATTAAACAGTCTTAATTTCCTTTTGATCTGGGCTTCCTTCTTAGGTGTAAAACCAAATCATATGTCCCCTCCTAACATGGGAATCTTCTTTAGGTGTAAGCTGCAAGATTAGAGTATCCAAATATCCATGAAGCACATATACCTTTATAGACCATGTTCCTAGATTTCTTCTCTAAATTAAATCGTAATCCTTATTTATTTGGGCAGTCATACGCACATAAGCCCCACATCTTTGCGTCTTTCATGGCACAATTTTCTGGTTTCACCAATACCTCTTGTTTCTCACAACGAGCATGACTCACGTGATCTTAGAGTGTAAAACTAATCATGACATCCTTTTTTGAACCATAAATTATGCATAAATATCATATTACCTTACTCGAACTATGTGGGTTCTGATTCCATTTCCAAAACAATGGATACGTAGGTAGCCCATCTACGAGTATGACCCCAAATCTGAAATAATTAATGACCTTCTGAATTATAATAAACATCAAGTGCCCCATTGAGTGGCTTTAAAACCAGTATGATCATCATAATGACCAAGATACTTTTATGTATCAAAGGATACCATTAACTAAGAATCTATAACAAATACAGATGATTCTCTATCAATGAAGAACCTCGAATACATATGAAAGATTCTCTAAATTTCCTACATATCAATCATTGATTCTTAGATCAAATGGAATGATCCTTTTATACATGGTAATGTATTAAGGATTCATGAACATAACGTAAATCTATAAATAGAGTCCAAGAGTAGACAATAATTCCCCTAAAAAATGTGTGATGAGTCTGACCTCCCATCTTCTCGAGCAATGAAAATTCCTAATCCCCATTAGTCCACATCTAATGAGCGCCTACCTTTGGAATGTAGGTTTAAATGCATATGGAATCATTGGATGTTTCTGGTTCTACGAACAAACCCGTTAGAAACCATTTGGAATGTTTGAATCTTAACTCAATGAGATCATCCCCAAATCCAGAGGGAGACAATGTTGTTCCACATGATAGTAATGTTCCCTGTACAAATTTATATACAATATTTTAATGATGTTATTTATGAATTTATTATGCTTTATTAATGTGGCTCATGATTTTAATGATCCTATAGTATATTTTTGTCTCCACAACTAAATGATTTTATTCAGTATGGTGTTATACAATCCTATTTATTGTTTTATTTTCAATTATTAAAAGTCATTTCACATATATTATGATTCCATATTGATATTTCCTAGAACTATTCTAACGAACTATGATTGATGTACATCGACCATACATTTCATTAGAATAATACATAATACATTACACATATATACGCCGAAATACTATATTAGTTTATTATATTTGGAATCATGGTATATAATACTCTATCATGGTTAAAGGTCTTTAACATCTCCCATAAATATATTCCCATTTTATTTTTCCTACATAAAACCATTCTTTTATATCCTTGGGAAGTGAAAACATAAAAAGGATAAGCTCAAATTCTTATTAAGGGTGAACATTGAGAACATAAAACAAAAACTAAACATAAGAAATTAAAAATATGAACTTAATGTTTAATGGTCAAAATGTAGTTTCATGAAATAAATCATGGAATTACATAAGGCATAGATCTTAACGGAACATTAACCATAATAAAATAGCAATGGATTAAAACATGGAATTGTGCAAATAAAATATGTATGTAATATTATTTCTATATTAGACAATTCATTTCATCCATGAAAATCATAGTGGAAAAATTCTTTTACTGAATAGGGTTTACATTCGGGTCCATCTGTGTATTACTTCACTAGATTTACATGCCATTCCATCCCTATATCAGTGAACAAGATTTACATTCCATTGTATTCATTTATATCTCATGAGAAATTAATATTTACACATTTAATTGGAGGAATATATAGGACCCACACATATCATTATGAAATCATTATTATTTGGGCCACATAAACATAAATCCTTCATCATAGAATAACTGAAGGAACAAAAATGGGTTTCTTAAACATCATGCCTTCATAATACAAATAAAATAAATGGATTTAAAAATAATAATTCCATCATAAAAAAAGTAAAATAAATGTAATAATAGGGAGGGAAACATAACCATATTTAGATATTTCCATCATAGATTGAAATGAATGTTGATAATATCCATTAATTAATTATATAGTAATATATTTTTTCATCTTAAAAATGTTTTCCTTTCACAAAATGTATTGAAATTTTATAAAAAACATTATGCGAAAATGATATTGAATTATTGTAAATGATGATTTGTTTAAATAGGCTGTTATGAAGACATAAAAACCAATTACGTCTGTATAAGATAATAAAATTATCATTGTACTTTTGATAGAGAAGTCAAAAAGTACCTCATATGGTAAATGGAAGAAAAATTCATTCTGAAAAAATCAGTACAAATAAAAAATATTGTTAAAAATGAAATCAAACATCCATATTAAAATAGTAAAAATTTTAGGAAAATATCTTACGAAAACATGGAAATTTATGACAAATACACCTTAATAAATACTTATGTATAACTAATCTCGGAGAAAAAGGAGATTGAATCATTATCCCACACCATTGGTCCGATTTTACCAATATGTATCAGAAAATATTACTTTGTGGGTTTAAATATTTTATAAACTTTTAACAGAACCATAATAATATTTATGATATCATAAATAATTCACTTATGACTTATGTTACCAATTTATTTATCAATTCCACGTTAAAGTAACATTTTGGGTAATAATTGTTTTATTTATCATACATGTTTAGACTATTTATTCTCGATCTTATTATATATATCATGATTTAATTAATTATGTAATCTTAGACATGATTTATATATCATAAATATTTAATATAATATTTTGATAAATAAAATGGAATACACCGTCCATGGAGACGGTAGATCGTACGTACACATGAACGCTATTTTTGTTCCCTTATTGAATTGAATGGAAACATGTAAATGACATATATATGAACATAAATCCCATAGAATTATTATGAACCATATTTAATGATTATTTATTATATATACTTTTTAATAATTCATTAATGGTTAACGTGGTAAATTAATCTCATCGTGTTGTGCACAGAGTAGGTCGTACGTACGCATGAGCGATGATATCATTCCCTTAATCATTAAATGGTATGGAATTGGATGGGATATTAATTATATAGAATAATTATCATGTTATGTGAATTATTTATGTATACTATACTCATAATTATACCCATCCAATCTATTTATTGTTTAATAATAAACTACAACAGTGGGGGGGGGATTGAAAACCATTCGTACACATGCATGGTGATTTTGTTATTCGTATGATGGATAAAATTTTGTATATTTTTTTACCATAGATATTATAACATCTAAAAATTTATAATATATGGGATTTATTACTTTAGTATGGAAACTACATAATAAGAGTATTTATTGTATGAAATGAATTTTGAAAGAGGTGACAAAACAATTACCTCTTTTTCGAGTATCTTCTTTTGGTTTGAACAAAAGGTCTCCCAAGGATGGATTTCTACCCAAAGTGTGGACTCTAGTATGAAGTGAGGAATATTGTGAGAGGTTTTTGGTTGGGTGGTCCAACCTAATCATCATTGGTGTTGGGATTAAAAGATAAGGATAATTTCCTTTTTTAAGAGTGGAAAGGGACACTTTAATAAATTATTTAAATATTTTTTTTTGTAAATTGATTTTCGATTTATAATGGACCCAAACTCATTAAATCTAATATAATATGAGTATGGGTTTAAATAAACTCAAAAAATATGTTTTAGATATATTTAGGTGACAAATATATATATATATCTTTAGCTTCAACCCATATATAAAAACATTAACTCTTACAATGGCATCCAGTATTTTCATAATATATGATTACTATAGTTACAATAAAACTAAAAGAGAAAAAATGTAGATAATTAATGGATTTTTCAGAATTATATAAGTCATATAAATTATTCATATATTTTATGTCTATAATATAATTTAATATAACAGTATTTATTTTAAAAACTAATTTATGTCAATTTTGAAAATATTTAGTAATTTAGTTATGATAAATTTGTAACAATATGATTTCTTCAAACCAAATTCTTTATATCATACCTCAAATTTCTATATAACCCAAATAAATTCTTATATGGAATCAATATGTTCAAATTAACATTATTTTAACATTTATAATATCATTTATTTTAATATTTCATTATTAAGGTAATCACTACATCATCATTATGTCAGAAATAAATTTATTTACTTATTGTTGAAATATTTCAAAAAAAAAACTAAAATGGTGTAGGAAAAAATATATTATATATAATGAATATTTATAGTTAATTATATTAGTTATATAATACTATTTTATTATTTCCGGTAAACGATAAATGTTTATGTTATATTTTTGTCAACAATTAATTAAAAATTATAAAAGGTCATTATCACACCCAAGTGGCCCAATGAGGTCGTAAAATTTAACCAATGATGCTCATGGTCATTTATATATCATCATATTGGATTAGTACATGTTTTAGGGTAGTTTTATATTATTATAATATTATTATTTTCCCATATTTACCTAATTTACACTTTAACCATGGTAAATAAATTTAATTATTGATGTTACTATCCATAATATACAACAATAGAAGGGAAATATTTACATTATTTGTTATTTCTAATTAAAAATATGGATTCCAATTTTATAAATTCAATCATATAATTGGAAAAATTATATTAAAATTATTTTCCATTTTCAAAAACAGAATGTGTGATTTTGTGAAGTAAAAATATCACAAGTTTGACATGTGTTTATGTCCAATATAAGTGTGAAATTACATATAATGAACAACATTGGATTATATGATAAAACTGTAATCCATTTTCAATTTAAAACAAATTAAAAATTAAATATAACAATATAAATAAATTATATGAAAATGTATTTTTGATTTAAAATATAGTATTTTTCTCTATCATTAAAATGAGATTTATATCAAGAGACTTCCAAAAATTCAAAAAAAGTAAATAATGATGTCCCACTTCCAAATAAGAATATTCTTTTTCAAATAAAACATTTATAAATTTTAAAAACAAGATTTATAATTGTTCCACTAACAAAAGTCAGTAAAACAGCATTTTTTTAAAAAAAATTTCTTCTAAAAAAATTGAATTTGTTCCTATATCATGACTAGAAAATACATAATATTAATATATATTTTATATAAAAATAAAAAATTGTTTACCATTATTCATAACTATAAGTTTATATAACATTAAATAATAATATTTTAATAATATATCATAGTTTAGTGAAACTCAGTATTGCGTACGATGCATGATATTGACGATGGTTTCTCTTGCCTCTAACACCAGAAAATTAAGTGTTGAATATTGTGAATTACACATTTTGTTTTTCTAATAACATAATCCAATCATATTTCTTTTAAACATTGAATAAAATATATACTTAATGTTTCATGTGTGATACACCCATATGGTGTTTTTTGTAACATATGATAAGTCCGTTTAGTGTAAAATTAATGTTTCATATAGTGTATATCAAGATATAGATGAAAATTTTATTTTATTAAAAAAAATTCTACAAAAACTCAAGGTAGTAGATTCTACCCCCTTAAAATGAATTTTTTCCTCGAAATTTGTTAGGGTTATAAATGGTTTCCTAAGTGAATGTTTCATTCATTGAAACCCACATAGTAAAAAAGGAATAATAATTTCCTCAAAAAAAATTGAATGATAGAAAAATTATGGTTACAAATAGAACCTCATCATGGGCTTTCCGCATAGGATAATATTGGTGGGAATTGAAAACACAAATGAGGAAAAAAATATCCATCATGTTCTTATTGATAGTGATAGAGAATAATGTTTGGATAATGTTAACAACATGAAACCCATAAATCTATGATGATTTACCGAACTATATGATTCATTGGATAAGAAGGAACTAAGATAAAATGTTTGCTTGTTAAGATCTGTATCCTAATGTTTAATAACATGAGATGAAAAACCAACTTTATTTCAGTACAATCTCTTCATTGTTCATTCCTTGACCATTTTCCACTTCATCTCATAGTCAATGAAATGAAGTTTTATTTTTCATTTTTAAAGTATTAATAGATATTGTGATCCATAAATTGAATTATAGGTCATTCTATATGTATTTATTTCAAAAAGTTTATATAAAATATGAATAATTCCATATATTGTGAAATAATACTTTATTATAACAAACTTCATCAGATGTTTAAACATTTCAGAAATTTAATAACCTTACAATCCTTCTGGAAGAAAAAAATTGAACACTATATAAAACAGACCACAAACCCATATTAACATTTATCCCCCATATACCATAATATATCTCTCATTGGTCACATTCCCAAAATGTGAACAACATCGTCATGAATTCCCTTGAGTCACAATAACACCCGGAATTATCAGATATCCTTATTGGAAACATACATGTTCCCTTATTCCAAATCATATTGGATATATTCCGCTAGTCCAAAAAAAATTATACTTCATCCATGATAGCATTAGACAATTTAAAATATCTCCATAATTAGATCTCTTGAAACTATCATCATCCAATTTACTGATTCAAATCAAACATATCATTATCCAAGCATCATTATCTTGACAAAAGGGGTATATAAAGGGTTATATTACCCTTAGTATTTTGTTATATATGTATATCACCTTACCATTGAATCAGTTTTCTATCTACATATATATATTCAACATATCCTTACAAATCCTTAATTATAAACATATATTTAAATCACTTATATATTACATGATTCATATAACATAATCATTGAAATCCGAATCATAAACACCTCAATCATCAAACTTTATTCTTAAACCATTACTCAGGATCCATCATCATAATCATTCCTTAAATATGAATCATGTATTAATGTTTATCATCCTCATATTTTTAGGTTTAATGTAAATAATATCTGAAGAACAGCACATACCTTTGACATGTCATTTACAATATCTTTTTCTTGAGTATTATGACCTATACTCGTACTATCATCATGGTTCTTTTTTTTATATTTCCACTTAGGAAATCCATCTTCATTATTCCCATAATATCCACATATGAAATATCTAATTTTTTACCATGTTCTATGTAGTTTAGGATATTGATTTTGACAAGAAATGAAATTGTCTGAAATACGTATTAATGATTAAAAACACATAAGTAAGGTTAATATTTTATAATATTTCTATCTATGATATATTCGGTTTAATACTTGGTTATTCATGATTATCAAAAAAACTATTGGATTTTAATCTATAATTGAAATATCATTAGGATAACCCTATACGTATCCTTATAAATATCTCTAGGGATCTCACTAATGTTTTCACACCCTAGTTTCCAAATATAGACTAAACTATCTCTCCGATACAAACTCTAATGACCCAAGATTGACGTACATGGACATTACCTTTATTTTGGAAGAATACATAATAAATTAAAATAACATACACAAATATACCATATTAGTGTAGTGTCTTTAGAATTATGGAACATAATATTCTAACATGGTGAATGTTCTTTAACATCTCCCATAATGAACATCCCAATTTTTGTCCAACCTAAAACGATTATTTATATCTTGGGAAAATAGAAATTAAAAATGTTGACCTCAAATTCTAAGTAATGGTAAAATTGAGAATATAAGATAAAAAAATAAAAATGAGAATTTGAAAACATGAATATAATGTTTAAATATAAAAATATAGTGTCATTAAATACATCACGGCAGTACATAAGGCATAAATCACAAAGGAACCTCAACAATTATAAAATATCATTGGCATAAAACATGGAATTGAGGAAGGAAAATAAGAACCTGATATGATTTCCATAGTAGTCAAGTAATTGTGGTCAGTAACATCATAAAGGAAAAATTTCATTACTAAACTGGGTTTACATGTCATTCTAGTCGTGTATTACTGAACCAGATTTACATTCCCTTCAGGCCCAGTATTACTAAATTAGATTTAATTTTTTTTCTAGTCATGTCTATCTCATGAGATATAAATATTTACCCAATTCATTGAAGGGATATATAGGTCATACCCATCTCATAATGAAATTAGTCTTACATGTAGTAGTAAAACATAATCCATTCATCACATCATAACCTAGTGAACAAAAATTGATTTCATGAACATCATTCCATCATAATCCAAATAAAATAAATAGATTTCCTAAAAATAAATCCATCAGAAACACCATAAAATAAAAGTAATAATATAGATATAAATATAACCCTATTTAAATAATTTTATCTAAGAAGGAAAATAGTTATGATAAAATACATGAAATTAATTTTTAAAGAAAATAATCTTTCATCTTGAAAAACATTTTTTTTATAAAATGCATCACACTTTTAAAGGAAAGGAATTTAGTTCAAAATAAACATAGAATCATTAATATGATAATTCATGGAAATAAGGTGTTACAAAGACTTAAAATCCCATTCATTCAATATAAATTAAAAAAACATTATCCTTGTAATATTTCTAGAGAAGTAAAAAAGTACCACATATGGTAAACCAATGAATGATTCATTCCAAAATATGTAGTAAAATTAAAAAATGAGTAACAATGACTTGAAATAGACATTTAATAATAATAAAATATTTATGAAAAAAAATTTATCAATGAAGGACATTGATAATAAATATACCCCCAGTAAATACTTATGTATAAATAATCTTAGATAAAAATGAGATTTTAAAATTATCGCTTTTATTTGGTAATATTTTGTAACATCCCAGGTAAATAAAGAATAAAGAATTTTCATATTTATTAAAATTTACGAATTAAATATTAATTTTATTTTAAAGGGGTTTCTATGTTCGATAGCGTACCCGATACGCAACGATGAGTTTCTTTGAAACTTACGTAGCACACTAGTAATAAAATAATATTACTTTAAATGTTAGTTAACAAGTAGCCGTTGTACTGAAGGGAATGGATAGAAATAACTAATATATGATTAGATATGTTTTTAAATGTTTATAAATTTACCCAATAAAAGATAAAGGGTTAAAATACGGAAAGAGTTCAATTTTAGGGCATATATACTCTAATTTTCACTAAAGGTTCACTTATCACCTTTTAATGGTGAACCGACATTAAATATAGTTTTAATCACTCTTATACATTATTTTGGACCAAATATAACTCTTCTTTAGAATCGGGACATCAAAATTTACTTTGTGTAAATTTTTGGTACCTTTCTGATAAAGTTCATTTTTTTATGAATAGTGTAAAATGTTGTATTTTAATTCAAAACCTCTTTTTAATCTAAATTATTTATATGATTAGATTATTATTTTAATTGTTTTTAAAGTGAAATTAGAAAATATTTTTACCAGTTAATCCAATGGTGGAAATTGGAATCAATTTCACTTTGAAATTGGACTTAAACTTGTGTCAATCTTTTGATACTTATTGTTTCACAAAAACACACTATTTGTCATGACAGCGGGAATTAATTATTAAATTAATTAATTTGACTTATATGATTTGAATTTTGTAAAATGGACTTCATTTTCGAATTCGGAATATCAAATATAGCTTACGGTGAATTTTTGGTAATTTTCTGAAAAACATCAATTATTGATGAATAGTAAAACCACTAAGTGGTAATCGAGAAAACTGATTTTTCAGTTAAATGAATGTTTACCACTAATGTGTAGTGAATTTTGAAAATCCGACATACATGGTTGTCATTAAGAAGTAAAATGTGGTTCAATGAGATTAAAATAATTTTTTGGTGAATAGTAACTTATTATGTTCTTAATCGCGATTAGTGGTAATTAGTGTAGTTTAAGGTATAAATAATGATTTAATAATATGAAATGACCTAGACACATGTCCCAAACTTATTGGTTGTGTCATGGCCGACCAAGAAAAGCAATGGGTCAACTTGGGGACCCCATGGAGTCACTTTGGTTTGGAAATGACATAAATAACTTTTTATTAAATGTTAAAGTTAAAATGACACAAACAAGAGATGTTTTACGAAAACAATTTTTACATGGGGTTATAAAGATCAGAGTTTTGATAATAAATAGTCATTGTAAAGCTAAAAATATTTCGTACATCATAGTATTTTTTTTATAATTTTTAGACATTAAATAAATTAAATTATATATGACATAATAATGATGCAGCGATGACATCATTATTTGACGATTTAAATAAAATGGAAAGATAATGAAAAATATAAAAACTACACATGTCCAAAACCAATTGGATGAGTGGATTTATAACCCTTATCACCTTATCCACGAATTATATCAATTTGGGACCTTTTAAAACCGAAACACATTTTCAAATAATGTAATATTTATTTACTTTCCAAAAGTGCCCCTCCTCTCCTCTTATAAAAGGCCCCCACCTCTACCTCTTTTCACACACTTCTCAAGCCTTTGGCTCGGCCAAACCCTGCCCAATTACTCTCCCCACATCCCTCTCCTCATCCTAGAGGATTCTCTTTGGGCAGAATCCTTTCAAAGGAAGCCTTTAGGCTCAAATCAAAAGGGAGTTACACTTTTAAAGGTAATTCATTCTCTCTTGTTCATTTGTTTTATTTTGCTTCTCCAACCCTCTAAACTCTTTTTATTTACTTCTTTTGTAACAAAACCAGTATCTTCAATATACTAGGATGTTTTTATAATATTTATGTGAGCTAAAATCTCACACAACTACATCAACTGGTTAAAGAACATATGGTTTTCGTGGATGGCGAAATTCTGCCTCCCGAAACGATGATTGTTCAATACTCATTTAACACCATCAAGGGTGGCCATTATGATGTCACTATTTTTATATATGATATATAATATGTTTATGTTTTCTTTGAGCTTCAGTATTTTTCATTTTTGGCATACCTTTATGGTTTCCATTATGGGTAAACACGATATCTTCATTTAAGGAAGTGCGGACTACCGCCCCCTCAAAGTGATGTGATTTGTTAATGCCATATGTGGGACGTGTAAAGGATGGATTAAAGTTATTATATATGATGTTATACTGGAATTATAATATACCTCTATATCATTATTATTTCATTCCATTTAAGTATGAGATAGAAATGAAAGTAGCGTTCTTGCATACGTATGGCTTACCGTCGCCATGAACGGTGCATTTCATTTCTTATCCCCAAATGTAATGTACTATTAAAATAACATGTATATAATGTATATATATAATTAATGATATATCTAAATAATGAATATAATTCTGGAATTAAAATATACATACCTCTCATTTAGTTTTAATTCCATTAATATGACAAAGAAATTAAAGTAGCGTTCTTGCATACGTACGGCTTACCGTCTCCATGAATGGTGCATTTCATTTCAAACCTCTAAATGATTATGTAATATTATAAATAAATGTATATTCTGGATATATATGATACATATTATATCCAATCGGGAATTTCATTCTGGATATAATGAACTTTTGACCACATGAACAACATGTAATTGTAAGAAGTCAACTTTCGACTTAAGAACCAAATATTGACAAAACAAACATTATTAACTTAAATGGATACATAATGTTGATAACATGGAAATAAGTGATATAAAAGGAATAATTAACTTTAAAAAGGTTATTAATCAAGTATAAATTAACTCATGTTTATTATTCAGGACGTTAAAGAACGATCGAGTCAAGTCGGACCCAAGGTAAGGGACTTCGTCTCAATCTCCTTTCATTGAGGCATATTTCGTTTTATACACAACTTTCTTTTATACGGTGTATAAACCCTTTGACTTTTACTTTTATACAAAAGGAATCTTTTTCTACGAAGCGTTTTACTAAACAACAAAAAGGAATGTTTTTTTATCGTACGCGGTGACAACGACTTTTTCCGCCGCCGCGAGTATTATTTGGTCTTTGGCTTCCTCAACAAGCCGTATTGTTTTTAGAATAAAATAAATACCATATACTCTTTTATGTATTTTGGTATTGAAAATGGTTTTGATAAAGGATTCTATTATGTCAATATATTTATGTTATATTATGATTGAAATGTGGAAATGTTATCATTCCTTTATATTGGTTTTATGTTTTATGATTTTATATTGGTACTTGGACATTTTAACGGGTGGTTACGTTATAAACCATATGACGGGTGGTGTCGTGAATACCAGGATGGGTGGTTACGTTATAACCTCTAATGCATTGGGTATGGAAGTTGGTCGTATGGTTATTCTATTAAGTATGTATGGAAATTGGCCGTATGGCTATTCCATTAAGTGATATGTGTGGAAGTCAACTGTATGGTTATTCCACTTAAGTATGTTTATGTCCCAAGTTACCTTTATATATTCTATGTGTTCTTTATATGGGTTTTATGGTAATCCTTTGGTTACAAAAAGGTAAGTAATGATACTTTATTCAGTGAAGATTTTTTTTACTACTTCATGAAGGTGAAGGTATTACTTTGATATAGTATACATGGTTTACTTGATGTTTGAAAAACTAACAGTTTTCATTCTTTTTGTATCCCTTACTGAGCTTTTTATGCTCACCCCAAGTTTTTCGAAATGTTTTTCACAGGACATAAAGTGGAATAAGGTCAAGGATGGGATCAAGGGAATTTCATGCTATCTAAAACATGGAATCTAGAAATCTTTCTTTTTAAGAGTTTTTATTTTATGGAGACTTAGTAGATGTGTCTACTTTGTAATATTTTAAGATGTAATAGTTATGGTCTAATTCTCTAAAACTCTAAACCTGAAAAGATCCTCAATGTGAATTATTCATTTAATTCAATATTAAGTAAGGTTTAAGGCTGGGGCCTTATAGTTGGTATCAAAGGTCGGTTTAGACAACTTTATGAGTTAGAGAAGTGTTAAATTATAATATGATTGAAATGATATAGCATTTATGGATTACCATGTTGCTTCGCCTAAGATATTTCTGTGTTCAGAATGGTTTTCCGCAGAGGAAACAAAGCAGCTATGTTGGGACGACATCAGGAGAAAGATAACCTTCCAAATCAGCAACCTGAGATGGTCGGAATCAGAACTGAACAGTTTGTTGCAGTGATGGCACAGTTGACTCAGGCTATAAATGGTGGTGGTATCCATGCATGAGATCAGCCAGATCAACCGCAGAGGAACGTGTCAGTGGTGGAACATTTCATGAGGCAACATCCCCCATCATTCAGAGGATCATCTGACCCTGTGCAAGCTGAAGGGTGGATTAAAGCACTGGAGAAGATTTTTGATGTCATGGGGTGTTCATAACATCAAAAGGTTAGTCTTTCTATTTACCGTTTTGAAGGTGAAGCTGATCAGTGGTGGTCGATGGTGAAAAATATATGGGATAGTGATGAGATTTAGGATCTTCACTGGGACGAATTCAAAGGTATGTTTCTTGAGAAATATTTTCCTAAGGTGGTTCGTCTTAGGATGGAAAAATTGTTCCTAGAATTGAGGCAGGAGGATGATTCAGTGGCTAATTATGAAGAAAAGTTCACTCGATTGGCAAGGTATGCACCAAACTTCATACGAGATCTTGATAGTAAAATAAACCGTTTTTACTCAGGGTTAAATCCAAAGTATCGAAGGGCTTTTGCTTCTCGTGAATTCAAAAGTTATGAAAAACTTGTTTGATGTACGAAGAAGGTAGAAATGGAGTTTTCTGATGATCAGGTGTTCTATGACAAACAACAGGATAAGAGGTCTAGTTGGTAGGAAAAGGGGAAGAATTCATCAAAGAAGCAAGGAGGTAAGAAAACCAAATATCCATCCTGTGAGAAGTGTGGTAAAATGCATCCTGGAGAATGTTTATCCATGTCTGGTAAGTGCTTTCGGTGTGGTAAGTCTGGTCATATTGCTCGTAACTGTAAGGAAGATGATCAAGCAGGAAATGAAAAGCCAACGGTAAGATGTTTTAAGTGTAATGAAATGGGTCATTATGCAGACGAGTGTCCGACAAGGAGCTTGAGTGATGGGAAGCAGTTAGACTACAAGCAGAAAGGGGTGGTAAAATCATTTGCAACAACTTCAGTAGATGTTGGGCCATCGAATGAGGTGGTATCAGCTCCAGAGAGCTCAGTATTTCTCGAAGATTGACTTGAGGTCGGGGTACCATCAGATGAAAGTAAAAGAAGCAGACATTCCGAAGACTGCGTTCCGTACTAGATATGGCCATTATGAATTTTTAGTTATGCCTTTTGGGTTAACCAATGCACCTGCTGTATTCATGGACCTTATGAATAAAATTTTCCATGAGTTCTTGGATAAGTTTGTGTTTGTGTTTTGAGGTTTGTGAAGAGGTTATGTGTGCCTTGTGATTCACAGTTAAAGAATGAGTTGTTTCTTCATCCTGGCAGTACTAAGATGTACAGAGGTCTGCAGGAGTATTACTGGTGGGATGGAATGAAAAGAGACATTGCTGATTTTACTGTGAAGTGTTTGACATGTCAACAGGTTAAAGCAGAGCGGCAGTTACCGAAAGGGATGCTTCATCCTTTGCCAGTGCCAGAGTGGAAATGGGAAAACATATCCATGGACTTTGTTGTGGGATTACCGAAGACATCTCGAGGTAATAATGCAATCTGGGTTATTGTTGATCTCTTGACCAAATCTGCTAATTTCCTTGCTATACGAGAGACTTTCTCTCTTGATCAACTTTCCTGTTTGTATCTCAAAGAGAAAGTCAGGTTATATGGAGTTCCTCTCTCCATTGTATCGGATCGTAATCCCAGGTTTACTTCTAACTTTTGGAAAGACCTTCAGAATTCGTTGGGTACTGAATTAAATTTTAGTACAACTTTTCAACCTCAATCAGATGGGAAGTCAGAACGAACAATCCAGACATTGGAGGATATGCTACGAGCTTGTTCTATGGCAGATGGGACCAACAAATTTCTTTGGTTGAGTTTTCTTATAATAACAGTTTTCATTCCAGTATACAGATGGCACCATTTTTGGCATTATATGGGAAGCGGTGTCGAACTCCATCTTTCTGGGATGAAGTTGGTGAAAGGAAGTTGATGGGACGAGAATTGGTAGAAGAGTATGCAGAAAAAGTTCAGCTGATTCAGAAGCACATGAGAACAGCTCAGAGCAGGCAGAAGAGTTATGCGGATAACAGGAGGAAGGATCTATTTTTCGAGGTAGGTGATTATGTTTTTCTCAAGGTTTCTCCTTGGAAAAGTGTGATGAGATTTGGTAAGAAAGGAAAGTTGAGTCCAAGGTTTATTGGACCATACGAAATTCTGGAGAGAGTTGGATCAGTGGCATACCGGGTGGATTTACCTCCGAGTTTATCTCAGGTACACATTGTTTTTCATGTTTCGATGTTGAGAAAGTATATGCCAGATCCATCTCATGTTTTGAGTCCAGAGGTAGTTTAGCTGGAAGAGAACCTATCTTATGAGGAACCACCGGTCCAGATTCTTGACCACAGGGAGAAAGTGTTACGGAATAAGGTGATTCATCAGGTAAAGGTTTTGTGAAAAAACCATGTGATTGGAGAGGCAACGTGGGAATCTGAAAATGCTATGAGGGATAAATACCCCCATTTATTTTGATAAGTGAATAAAATTGCGAGGACGCAATTCCCAAAAGGGGGGAAGGATGTAGCATCCCAGGTAAATAAAGAATAACGAATTTTCATATTTATTAATATTTACGAATTATATATTAATTTTATTTTAAAGGGGTTGCTATGTTCGATAGCGTACCCGATACGCAACGATGAGTTTCTTCGAAACTTACGTAGCACACTAGTAATAAAATAATATTATTTTAAATGTTAGTTAACAAGTAGCCGTTTTACTGAAGGGAATGGATAGAAATTACTAATATATGATTATATATGTTTTAAAATGTTTATACATTTACCCAATAAAATATAAAGGCTTAAAATACGAAAAGAGTTCAATTTTAGGGCATATATACTCTAATTTTCACTAAAGGTTCACTTATCACATTTTAATGGTGAACCGTCATTAAATATAGTTTTGATCACTCTTATACTTTATTTTGGACCAAATATAACTCTTCTTTATAATCGGGACATCAAAATTTACTTTGTGTAAATTTTTTGTACCTTTCTGATAAAGTTCATTTTTTTTATGAATAGTGTAAAATGTTGTATTTTAATTCAAAACCACTTTTTAATCTAAATTATTTATATGATTAGATTATTATTTTAATTGGTTTTAAAGTGAAATTAGAAAATATTTTTACCAGTTAATCCAATGGTGGACATTGGAATCAATTTCATTTTGAAATTGGACTTAAACTGGTGTCAATATTTTGATACTTATTGTTTCACAAAAACACGCTATTTGTCATGACAACGGGATTAATTATTAAATTAATTAATTTGACTTATATGTTTTGAATTTTGTAAAATGGACTTCATTTTCGAATTCGGAATATCATATATAGCTTAGGGTGAATTTTTGGTAATTTTCTGAAAAACTTCAATTTTTGATGAATAGTAAAACCACTAAGTGGTAATCAAGCAAACTGATTTTTCAGTTAAATGAAAGTTTACCACTAATGTGTAGTGAATTTTGAAAATCCGACATAAATAGTTGTCATTAAGAAGTAAAATGTGGTTCAATGAGATTAAAATAATTTTTTGGTGAATAGTAACTTATTAAGTTCTTAATCGCGATTAGTGGTAATTAGTGTAGTTTAAGGTATAAATAATGCTTTAATAATATGAAATGACCAAGACACATGTCCCAAACTTATTGTTTGTGTCATGGCCGACCAATACAAGCCATGGGTCAACTTGGGGACCCCATGGAGACACTTTGGTTTGGAAATGACATAAATAACTTTTTATTAAATGTTTAAGTAAAAATGACACAAACATGAAATGTTTTACGAAAACAATTTTTACATGGGGTTATAGAGATCAGAGTTTTGATTATAAATAGTAATTGGAATCCTAAAAATATTTCCTACATCGTAGTATTTTTTTTATAATTTTTAGACATTAAATAAATTAAATTATATATGACATAATAATGATGCAGTGATGACATCATTATTTGACGATTTAAATAAAATGGAAAGATAATGAAAAATATAAAACCTACACATGGCCAAAACCAATTGGATGAGTGGATTTCGAACCCTTATCACCTTAGCCACGAATTATATCAATGTGGGATCTTTTAATACAGAAACACATTTTCAAATAATGTAATATTTCTTTACTTTCCAAAAGTGCCCCTCCTCTCCTCTTATAAAAGGCCCCCACCTCTACCTCTTTTCACACACTTCTCAAGCCTTTGGCTCGGCCAACCCCTGCCCAATTACTCTCTCCACATCCCTCTCCTCATCCTAGAGGATTCCCTTTGGGAAGAATCCTTTCAAAGGAAGACTTTAGGCTCAAATCAAAAGGGAGTTACACTTTTAAAGGTAATTCATTCTCTCTTGTTCATTTGTTTTATTTTGCTTCTCCAACCCTCTAAACTCTTTTTATTTACTTCTTTTGTAACAAAAACAGTATCTTCAATATACTAGGATGTTGTTATAATATTTATTTGAGATACACTCTCACACAACTACATCAAATGGTTAAAGAACATACGGTTTCCGTGGATGGCGAAATTCTGCCTCCCGAAACGATGATTGTTCAATACTCATTTAACACCTTCAAGGGTGGCCATTATGATGTAACTATTTTTATATATGATATATAATATGTTTCTTTAAGCTTCTGTATTTTTCATTTTTTGCATACCTTTATGGTTTCCATTATGGGTAAACACGATATCTTCATTTAAGGAAGTGCGGACTACCGCCCCCTCAAAGTGATGTGATTCGTTAATGCCATATGTGGGACGTGTAAAGGATGGATTTAAAGTAATTATATATGATTTTATACTGGAATTATAATATACCTCTATATCATTATTATTTATTTACATTAAAGTATGAGATAGAAATGAATGTAGCGTTCATGCGTACGTACGGCTTATCGTCTCCATAAACGGTGCATTACATTTCTTATCCCCAAATGTAATGTACTATTAAAATTACATGTATATAATGTATATATATAATTAATGATATATCTAAATGATGAATATAATTCGGGAATTAAAATATACATACCTCTCATTTAGTTTTAATTCCATTAATATGACAAAGAAATGAAAGTAGCGTTCATGCGTACATATGGCTTACCGTCTCCATGAACGGTGCATTTCATTTCAAACCTCTAAATGATTATGTAATATTATAAATACATGTATATGCTGGATATATATGATACATATTATATCCAAATAGGGAATTTCAATCTGGATATAAAGAACTTTTGACAACATGAACAACATGTAATTGTAAGAAGTCAACTTTCGACTTAAGAACCAAATATTGACAAAACAAACATTATTAACTTAAATGGTTACATAATGTTGATAACATGGCAATAAGTGATATAAAAGGAATAATTAACTTTAAAAAGGTTATTAATCAAGTATAAATTAACTCATGTTTATTATTCAGGACGTTAAAGAACGATCGAGTCAAGTCGGACCCAAGGTAAGGGACTTCGTCTCAATCTCCTTTCATTGAGGCATATTTCGTTTTATACAAAACTTTCTTTTATACAGTGTATAAACCCTTTGACTTTTACTTTTATACAAAAGGAGTCTTTTTCTACGAAGCGTTTTACTAAA
The DNA here is from genome assembly GCA_963277665.1 of Viscum album. Classification (NCBI taxonomy): domain Eukaryota; kingdom Viridiplantae; phylum Streptophyta; class Magnoliopsida; order Santalales; family Viscaceae; genus Viscum; species Viscum album. Next base: position 246,970,802 of record OY728165.1, read on the forward strand.
CGACAAAAAGGAATGTCTTTTTAACGTACGCGGTGACAACGACTTTTTCCGCCGCCGCGAGTATTATTTGGTATTTGGCTTCCTCAACAAGCCGTATTGTTTTTAGAATAAAATAAATACCATATACTCTTTTATGTATTTTGGTATTGAAAATGGTTTTGATAAAGCTTTCTATTATGTCAATATATTTATGTTATATTATGATTGAAATGTGGAAATATTATCATTCCTTTATATTGGTTTTATGTTTTATGATTTTATATTGGTACTGTAACGCCCCGACCCCAGCTACCCAGAGTCGATGCATTAATTACATAACATTGGCATGATCACAAGAAGATCAAATCTCGAAAGACCGATTGGTTTAGTATCCTTGGAAACACTAGATATAATCATAATGTTTTACATTACATTTCAATGTGAAAAACTACTACAACAACAAAGTCATCATATCCACACTATTAACCCCTCATAATATCCCTGCAAGTCATTCATAATTTACTTCTTCACTACCTGGGAAAAATAAAACATAGAAAAGGGGTGAGCTCAAATGCCCAGTAAGGATAACAATATAGCGGAAACTTTCATAAATAAGAATAAACATTTAAGGCAATGTATAACTAAAACAAAATCCTTTTAAACAAGAACTTTCAACATGGTATGGCATAAATAAAATGAAAAAATTCCATTTACTTGTTCACATGGATATTCTACTAATCGAATAATCACATGCAATATCAATAACCACTTTCATAATTATGGAATGCATAATGCCAGACTATCATAACCACATAGCCAAGGCCTCGTTCCAAGACTACAAATAAGATTTTGTCAAGGCCTTGTGCAAAGACACTAGTTTTCCTCATGAGACCTACCGATGTAATATTTTTAGAAGATACTTATGTTTAAAATTGCTAAAATACACTCCAGTGTTTTTCGGAAAACATTATGCAAGCTTCTAAAAACAAAATAACTAATTCTGAGACTGCTCGACTAATTACAGGCCATGAGGGGTCCACTCCCAATCCCTTCCTGTCTACCAAACTCGAGAGTCAGGTTTTCTGAAAACATTTTTAAGCTTGCGTTAAATACGTATACATTTGCACTGGATTTTCATTTATTTGAGAGAAATATATATATTTTTTGAAATCATTTAAAAATCACATAATTATAAAATAAAACATTTATTTTGAAAATATCCATACAAGTGTGTAAGGGAAGCTTCAAAGTTATAATAATGGCAGAGAATAAATGCACCTGCCATATATGTTAAAAAAAGACATTCTTAACTAAATTTTGTCGAAAAGGTTAAAAAGGACCTTGTTTTGAAAACGACGGAAAGATTCCTTATAAACCTCTTATAAAAAGTCAAACAAGGGTATTAATGACTTTATCCCATATTCTTTTAAATAGTAAAAATGTTTTGAAATACATTTTTAAGAAACATGGATGTGGATGATAAAGAGATCCCAGTAGATTATTACGTATAAACAACCTCGGATAATGAAGAGATTGTGAAATAACCCTTACCTTGTACTTTTCCTTGGTTGGGGTAGGTTAACCTCCTTTATAATGGTGAAATAATTGTTACTAAATTATACAAGAATCATATATATTAATATGATATCATATATGATCTTTTAATATTGATTTGATAATAATATCTTAGTATTATCGTTGTTTCGGGTGTTAACTTACTCGTTTGCTTTTGTATGTTTTGTTTCGTAAGACATGTTTGTAAAGGATAGGTTGTATATTATTCAAATACAGAATGGTATCAAGTCCTTAAACATAATTTTTAAATCATCAAATGATAATTATACTTGAATGGATACGATGGAGAATGAATCTCATCGCGTTCGTGGAGACGGTAGTCCGTACGTACGCACGAACGCTACTTCCATTTTTATTTTAAAAGAATCGAATCCAAATGATACATAGGTATATTAATATTCCAGTATAATATAATATTTTATATATGTTACCTAAGTTCATTAACACCATCCTTTATACGTTCCATGTGTGGTATGAACGAGTCATATCATTTTAAGGGGGCGGTAGTCCGCACTTCCTCAAATGAAATTATCGTATGTATATACAACATGAAACGAATAATGGTATGAAATAAAATGGAATTACAGAAGATTATATATAAAATATATATCATTAATATCATATTTAATTACAGTGCCATCATAATGGCCACCATGAGAGGCGGTAAGATGTATTTGAACAATCATCGTTTCGTGAGGCGTTAATTTTCCATCCACAGAAACATTATGTTCATCATCCATTAGATGGAGTTGTGTGTATGTGTAGTTTGAATAATTCTTATAACAACATCCTAGTATATTGAGGATACTTGTGTTGTTACAAAAGAAGGGAAATAAAAAGAGTTTGGGGGTTGGAGAAGCAAAATAAATGAAAATAATTTAAGAGAAATCGTTACCTTTAATTTAGGTAACTCACTTTGGTTGGAACCAAAGGACTTGATGAAATGCTTTCTGCCTAAGGGGAAGCTTCAAGGAGGAGGAGAGGGATGTGGGGAGCTTAGTTGGGTAGAGTTTGGACGAGCCAAGTGGCTTGAGAGGTGTGAGGAATGAGTAGAAGTGGTCTCTTTTTATAAGGGAGAGGAGGGGATCTTTAGGAAAGTGTGAAAGTATTACGTTATAATATAATTATATTCGGTTTATAATGGTCCAAAAATCATTGAGATCGAAGATAAGATGACTCATATTCTAAATAACATCAACCAATAAGAATTGGACAGGTTTTAGATAATATTTTAATCATTATAATCTTATTTATTTAAATGATTTATTAATGAGGTAAACATTGCATCATTATTGTGTCATTAATAATTTAACTTATTTGATGTCTAAAAATTATAAATAAAATATCATAACGTAGTAAATCTTTGTTGCTTTCTAATGAATATTTATTATCAAAAATACAACATGTATAACCCTATGTAAAAATTGTTCTTCTAAAAGATGTAAGCTTATGCCATTTTTATTTTTATTTTAACTTTATTAATATAATGTGTCCCTACCACATACAAGTGGCTCCAAGGGGGCCCCAAATTGACCCAAGGATGCCCATGGTCGGGTATGTGTCCACCAATAAGGTTAGGACACGTTTTAGGGTAATTTTGTATTATTATAATATTATTTTTTAACCCTTATTTACCGGATTTACCCTTTAACCATGGTAAATAAAATATTTACCGCGGTAATTATTCAAAATGTCTAAAAATAAAAGTTACCTATTTACACAATTTGAAAATCCTGATTCCAAATATGGAATCCATTTTCCGAAATTCAAAACACAGAAGTGGCAGAAATTAATTTAAAATTAATTCCCGCTGTCAAAACAAAAAGTGTGTTTTTAAGAGATAATAACTATCAAAAGATTGACAATTGTTTATGTTCGGTTTAATTGTAAAATTATATCCAATGACCAGAATTATATTAAATGGTAAAAATATATTCTAAATATACTTTAAAACCAATCAAATTAATAATTTATCACTATTAATTATTTTGATTAAAAAAGTTGTTTTTAATTAAAATTTAGTAATTTTCACTATTCATTAAAATATGAAAGTTATCCGAAATGTACCAAAATTTCACCTTAGGCTAAATTAGATATTCCGAATCCAAAAATGAAGTCCATTTTTAAATATAAAATATATATAATTTCAAAAAGTAGGTATTACTATTCATAACAGCTAGTTTGATTAGTTGTGGTGTGTGTTAAAACTCAAGGTTGCGTACAACACACGCTACTGTATTATTCAAAGAAAGCGTACCGTGGAAGCTTGGGTTGTTTCATTTTAAATTTTTGATGTCCCCATTTAGTAAAAAAGTTTAATATATTGTATTTAAAAAGGGTTCACTATTAAAAGTTGATAAAAGTGCAATACTGAAAATGAATTTGTTCTTGCATTATATCTAAGAAACTCATAATATGGATTCTAAAATTATAAGGATTATATAAAGTTTAAAATTTAGTTAACACTATTCATAACCTCTTTTGAACAGCTTGTTTGGTAAGTCATGGTGCGATTGAACTTGTTTTTGCGTGTAGTGAAAGTTATTGAATTATTTTGAAGAAATAACACACTATAAAATCTTGGGGTGTTACATTCTCCCCTCCTTCAATAAATTGCGTTCTTGCAATTTGAAATTGTTCTTCGAAAATAAAAGGTTGAAAATAGAAAATATCTTTGTGGGAAAACCCACATCGGAAATTAGATTACTAAAATTTAGTCTTAATATGAGGAAAAGATAAATGAAAGAGTCACCACCAAATTATGATCTCGATTAGGAGAACATTGGTGGCAATTAGAGACATATAATTGGAGGAAAAACGTAAATATTTATAGGTAATGATTGAGATCATCAATCACAAACAAGTGTATAATTGAGGTCCTTAAATTTATCAATCTATGATGATTTGAAATACCATCGGTTCAACAAAACATAGGGTATTAGGATAACACATTTTTGACATTTCAAAATATCATAGTTGAAATCCTACATCGAAAAATGAATTAACGAGGCCTCTATTTAAAATAAAGAGTGGAAAGTATGAAGATTACCGAAAATAACACATACTAGGGTTCCATGTAGGAAAATATGGATATGGAAGAGAAATCTAACCATCAATTATCTGATGGAGAGTGGTAGAGAACATGTCTATGAAAAGGCCAACAATCCCAAAGCCATGAATTAGTGATGATTTAAGGTACCATCTAGGACAACATTTTTGTTCTAAGTTCGTTTTATTAATGTTGAGGAATATATTTATGAGATTGGATAAGATCATAAGGAGATATACTTACTTTATAATTAGAGTTTTATCCATTAATAAATTTCTACCACAAACTCATCTTTCACTCTAAAAGATAATAGAAGGTAAAAAAAAATTCTATTTACACTATTCGTATAGGGTTCCAAAATAAACGAATTTATAATTCATCTACATAATCTTTTAATAAAAACTACATTATTTAATCCAGGACATCTCGTGGGCCAGTGGTAGGTGATACACCCTTGTCACCCTTCGGTTGCGGGTTCAAGTCTCGCCGCCTTGCCGGACGCGACGGGTTGCCGCCCGACCTCCGGGTTGTCCTTTTATGGTAATCCAAAATAATCCAAACTAGAACTATCCAAAATACTTCTGTCCAAACTCACAGTCCAACATTTATAAGGAAGGTAAACTTAATATAGATCCTTTTTACCCCGTAATAGCATATGAATAACTTCATCTTGTATTCTTTTAATAAACTGAAACATCTTGAATTACCATGTTCCTTATTGATTACATTCATGCTCCCCTATTCCATATAGAATGCTGGATATACTTCATCAATCCAAAAATGTTTTAAACCCCAAAAAAATGATGGAATATACAAATCATTAATCAGTTTCAAGGTAGTCAAGAATATCCAATATAATTATTCCAAAACAATCACATATTATTCCAAAATCACTACCTCAGTATCAGAACTATATTATGATTTAGCATTCTCTCAACCATATATTTTCCAAAAATTTATCCTTCTATTGAGTCACTTTTCTTTGTTCCACACAATCTCATGTCCTTAATGAAATAGTACTGCAGTACAATCCTTATATACTCCATAATTATTATAACAAGTACATTGTTGATACAACACTCAATTGACATAATCAACATAAGAACTCTAATCATTCCTCTTCATTTGTGGTAGTATCATAACTTTATTATTATCCAATAACATCATTTGCGGAATAGTCTGATGACTGTGACATAGGTTCGCGTAGTGTCCAAACTCCTTGCAAACGAAACATTGTACATTTAAAACCATTTTCTTACCCTTGCAGTCACGTACTTTGTGCCCTTTTCCTCCACACTTATAACAAACTCCCATTCCTTTCAGGCAAGTTCTACGGTGTTTCTTTCCACAGTTACCACATATGGGAAAATTCTTCTTTTCCCTCTTCCCTTTATCCATATTTCTCTCTTCCATCCTTTTCTTCTCTTGCTTCCCTTCAAAGCCATAGGACTCAGTAAACTCTTTACTTATCTTATCAACACATGATATTATTTCTTCATATGATGATAATACATGGGAGACTATTTCTCTTATAAATTCTAGCTTAAGACCATGAAAGATATGATTCTTCCTTCTCTTTGGATCATGTGAATTTCTGGAGTTCCCATTCCTTCTACTGGGCGCCATTTCTATACAATGGCATACACTAGATCAGTTTATGAATCAAAATACATAATCCCATACTTATAAAACACTTAACATAAATTGAACTATTTATGGATATAATCCATAATCATAAAAATGTTTTCTTTGAGGAATTATATACTCATAAACCCTTCATAATGATTTGTAATGAAAATGAAAGTTATCCTAAGCATATCCCCCGGGAGTGTCGTAACCAATAGTGCAGCAAGGCTCGTTGTCGTGCACCAGTTCCCGTTCGAGTCTAGCTCAAAGCGGTGTTTTCGGGTTTTACCCCTAGGTACATCTGTGCCAGAGCTGCCTCTACCTGCTCGTATCCAGATAGGGATGTATTGCTTGGAAAACTCAAAAAATCTCTACAATACCAAAATTCTAGGAAGTTGTTCTATACTTATCCTCAAAGTTCATCTTAGGTCTACGTTCTCGAATCAGAGTTTATCTAAATCTAGCTTCCAAGGATTGTACTAAACTTCCTCTGATACCAACTGTAACGCCCCGACCCCAGCTACCCAGAGTCAGTGCATTACTTCGTAACATTGGCATGATCACAAGAAGATCAAATCTCGAAAGACCGATTGGTTTAGTAGCCTTGGAAACACTAGATATAATCATAAAGTTTTACATTACATTTCAAAGTGAAAAACTACTACAACAACAAAGTCATCATATCCACACTATTAACCCCTCATAATATCCCTGCAAGTCATTCATAATTTACTTATTCACTACCTGGGAAAAATAAAACATAGAAAAGGGGTGAGCTCAAATGCCCAGTAAGGATAACAATATAGCGGAAACTTTCATAAATAAGAATAAACATTTAAGTCAATGTATAACTAAAACAAAAGCCTTTTAAACATGAACTTTCAACATGGTATGACATAAAAAAAATGAAAAAATGCCATTTACTTGTTCACATGGATATTCTACTAATCGAATAATCACATGCAATATCAATAACCACTTTCATAATTATGGAATACATAATGCCAGACTATCATAACCACATATCCAAGGCCTCGTGCCAAGACTACAAATAATATTTTGTCAAGGCCTTGTGCCAAGACACTAGTTTGCCTCATGAGACCTACCGATGTAATATTTTTAGAAGATACTTATGTTTAAAATTACTAAAATACACTCCAGTGTTTTTCTGAAAACATTATGCAAGCTTCTAAAAACAAAATAACTAATTCTGAGATTGCTCGACTAATTACAGGCCATGATGGGTCCACTCCCAATCCCTTCCTGTCTACCAAACTCGAGAGTTAGGTTTTCTGAAAACATTTTTTAGCTTGCGTTAAATACGTATACATTTGCACTGGATTTTCATATATTTGAGAGAAATATATATTTTTTTTGAAATCATTTAAAAATCACATAATTATAAAAGAAAAACTTTATTTTGAAAATATCCATACAAGTGTGTAAGGGAAGCTTCAAAGTTATAATAATGGCAGAGAATAACTGCACCTTCCATATAAGTTAAAAAAAAGACATTCTTAACTAAATTTTGTCGAAAAGGTTAAAAAGGACCTTGTTTTGAAAACGACGGAAAGATTCCTTTATAAACCTCTTATAAAAAGTCAAAAAAGGGTATAAATGACTTTAACCCATATTCTTCTAAATAGTAAAAATGTTTTGAAATACATTTTTAAGAAACATGGATGTGGATGATAAAGAGATCCCAGTAGATTATTACGTATAAACAACCTCGGATAATGAAGAGATTGTGAAATAACCCTTACCTTGTACTTTTCCTTGGTTGGGGTAGGTTAACCTCCTGTATAATGGTGAAATAATTGTTACTAAATTAGACAAGAATCATATATATTAATATGATATCATATATGATCTTTTAATATTGATTTGAAAAAAATATCTTAGTATTATCGTTGTTTCGGGTGTTAACTTACTCGTTTTCTTTTGTATGTTTCGTTACGTAAGACATGTTTGTAAAGGATAGGTTGTATATTTTTCAAATCCAGAATGGTATCAAGTCCTTAAACATCATTTTTAAATCATCAAATGATAATTATACTTGAATGGATACGATGGAGAATGAATCTCATCGCGTTCGTGGAGACGGTAGTCCGTACGTACGCACGAACGCTACTTCCATTTTTATTTTAAAAGAATCGAATCCAAATGATACATAGGTATATTAATATTCCAGTATAATATAATATTTTATATATGTTACTTAAGTTCATTAACACCATCCTTTATACATTCCATGTGTGGTATGAACGAGTCATATCATTTTAAGGGGGCGGTAGTCCGCACTTCCTCAAATGAAATTATCGTATGTATATACAACATGAAACAAATAATGGTATGAAATAAAATGGAATTACAGAAGCTTATATATAAAATATATATCATTAATATCATATTTAATTACAGTGCCATCATAATGGCCACCATGAGAGGCGGTAGGATGTATTTGAACAATCATCGTTTTGTGAGGCGTTAATTTGCCATCCACAGAAACATTATGTTCATCATCCATTATATGGAGTTGTGTGTATGTGTAGTTTGAATACTTCTTATAACAACATCCTAGTATATTGAGGATACTGGTGTTGTTACAAAATAAGGGAAATAAAAAGAGTTTGGGGGTTGGAGAAGCAAAATAAATGAAAATAATTTAAGAGAAATCGTTACCTTTAATTTAGGTAACTCACTTTGGTTGGAACCAAAGGACTTGTTGAAATGCTTTATGCCTAAGGGGAAGCTTCAAGGAGGAGGAGAGGGATGTGGGGAGCTTATTTGGGTTGAGTTTGGACGAGCCAAGTGGCTTGAGAGGTGTGAGGAATGAGTAGATGTGGTCTCCTTTTATAAGAGAGAGGAGGGGCTCTTTAGGAAGGTGTGAAAGTATTACTTTATAATATAATTATATTAAGTTTATAATGGTCCAAAAATCATTGAGGTCGAAGATAAGATGACTCATATTTTAAATAACATCAACAAATAAGAATTGGACAGGTTTTAGATAATATTTTAATCATTATAATCTTATTTATTTAAATGATTTATTAATGAGGTAAACATTGCATCATTATTGTGTCATTAATAATTTAACTTATTTGATGTCTAAAAATTATAAATAAAATATCATCATGTATGAAATCTTTTTAGCTTTCTAATTAATATTTATAATCGAAAATCCAACATGTATAACCCTATGTAAAAATTGTTCTTCTAAAAGATGTAAGCTTATGCCATTTTTATTTTTATTTTAACTTTATTAATATAATGTGTCCCTACCACATACAAGTGGCTCCAAGGGGTCCCCAAATTGTCCCAAGGATGCCCATGGTCGGGTATGTGTCCACCAATAAGGTTAGGACACGTTTTAGGGTAATTTTGTATTATTATAATATTATTTTTTAACCCTTATTTACCGGATTTACCCTTTAACCATGGTAAATAAAATATTTACCGCCTTAATTATTGAAAATGTCTAAAAATAAAAGTTACCTATTTACACAATTTGAACATCCTGATTCCAAATATGGAATCCATTTTCCTAAATTCAAAACACAGATGTGTCAGAAATTAATTTAAAATTAATTCCCGCTGTCAAAACAAAAAGCGTGTTTTTAAAAGATAATAACTATCAAAAGATTGACAATTGTTTATGTTCGGTTTAATTGTAAAATTATGTCCAATGACCAGAATTATATTAAATGCTAAAAATATATTTTAAATATACTTTAAAACCACTCAAATTAATAGTTTATCACTATTAATTATTTTGATTAAAAAAGTTGTTTTTAATTAAAATTTAGTAATTTTCACTATTCATTAAAATATGAAAGTTATCCGAAATGTACCAAAATTTCACCTTAGGCTAAATTCGATATTCCGAATCCAAAAATGAAGTCAATTTTCAAATATAAAATATATATAATTTCAAAAAGTAGTTATTACTATTCATAACGGCTAGTTTGATTAGTTGTGGTGTGTGTTAAAACTCAAGGTTGCGTACAACACACGCTACTGTATTATTCAAAGAAAGCGTACCGTGGAAGCTTGGGTTGTTTCATTTTAAATTTTTGATTTCCCCATTTAGTCAAAAAGTTTAATATATTGTATTTAAAAAGGGTTCACTATTAAAAGATGATAAAAGTGCAATACTGAAAATGAATTTGTTCTTGCATTATATCTAAGAAACTCATAATATGGATTATAAAATTATAAGGATTATATAAAGTTTAAAATTTAGTTAACACTATTCATAACCTCTTTTGAACAGCTTGTTTGGTAAGTCATGGTGCGATTGAACTTGTTGTTGCGTGTCGTGAATGTTATTGAATTATTTTGAAGAAATAACACACTATAAAATCTTGGGGTGTTACAGGTACTTGGACATTTTAACGGGTGGTTATGTTATAAACCATTTGACGGGTGGTGCCGTGAATACCAGGACGGGTGGTTAGGTTATAACCTCCAATGCATTGGGTATGGAAGTCGGCCGTATGGCTATTCCATTAAGTATGTATGGAAATTGTCCGTATGGCTATTCCATTCAGTGATATGTGTGGAAGTCAACCGTATGGTTATTACACTTAAGTATGTTTATGTCCCAAGTTACCATTATATATTCGATGTGTTCTTTATATGGGTTTTATGCTAATCCTTTGGTTACAAAAAGGTAAGTAATGATACTTTATTCAGTGAAGATTTTTTTTACTACTTTATGAAGGTGAAGGTATTACTTTGATATAGTATACATGGTTTACTTGATGTTTGAAAAACTAACAGTTTTCATTCTTTTTGTATCCCTTACTGAGCTTTTTATGCTCACCCCAAGTTTTTCAAAATGTTTGTCACAGGACTTAAAGTGGAATAAGGTCAAGGATGGCATCAAGGGAATTTCATGCTATCTAAAACATGGAATCTAGACATCTTTCTTTTTAAGAGTTTTTATTTTATGGAGACTTAGTAGAAGTTTCTACTTTGTAATCTTTTAAGATGTAATAGTTATGTTCTAATTCTCTAAAACTCTAAACCTGAAAAGATCCTAAATGTGAATTATTCATATAATTCAATATTAAGTAAGGTTTAAGGCTGGGGCCTTATATATTTCATCGTTAGGAGTCAAAAACACATGTATTGTTGGTTTAAAGATACTATTTAATTTTAAAATAACCAAAATAATATTTATGATATCATATATTTTTCACATATCGCTTTTTATTACCCATATATTTATAAATTCTATGTTAAAGAAACATTTTGGGTAATAATTGTTTATTATCCTATGTGTTTTGACTTTTTATTCTGGATCATTATTTTTAAATAGTGATTTAATTAATTCTAGAATGTAATATATATTTATATATCCTAAATATTTAGTATAATAGATAGATAAATTAAATGGAATACACCGTTTATAGAGATGCTAGGTCGTGCGTACGCATGAACGCTATTTCTGTTTCCTTATTAAATTGAATTGAAGCATGAAAATGACATATATATATACATTAATAAAATAGAATTAATATTTCATATATTTCATTATAATTTATTATATATACATTATAATCATTTTTGAATGGGTAACGTGGAGAATGAATCACATTGCATCGTTGAGATGGTAGATCGTTTGTATGCCCGAGTGACGATATCATTAAATTAATGGATAAATGGTTTAGAATTGGATGTTGTATTAATTATTCAGAATAATTATCATGTTATATTAACTATTTACATGAACTGTACTCATAATTATACCCTTCCAAATTACGCATTTTTCTATAAATAATTACACCATGATGAGGAGACGGTAAGCCGTGCGTATGCACACATGGTGATATTGTTATTCGTAGGATGGATAAATGGAGGTATAAAGTTGTAACGTAATTATAATGACATATAAACATGTATAAGATACTGGATTTATAACATTAGCATTGAAACTACATTAGATTATTGTGTATAAGAAGAAAATAATTTTGAAAGAGGTGATAAAACAATTACATCATTTTCAAGTATCTCCTTTTGATTTTCACAAAAGGAAACCCTAGGAAAGATATCTGACCAATGTTAGGCCTCTAGCATTATGTGATGGATGTTGGGAGGAGGGCTGGGAAGGGTTTCTCTAGGCGAAAAGGATTTACAGGTGTGACTAAAAGAAAAGGATAAGTTCTCGTTTATAGGAGAAGGGATGGGAACTTTATGAATGTATTTAAATATTATTTTATTATACATGGATTTTTTCGTTTATAATGGACCAAATCTAATATATTTAAAATATAATATGATTATGTGTATAAATAATATAAATAATAGGTTTTAAAAAAGTTTATGTCACAAAAGGAAACATATCCTTTATCTTTAAACCTTAGTTAAAAACATTTACACTTACCACGTCTTCATAATTTTAATAATATAGGGTTTCAACAATTAGAAAAAAATGAAAATAAAAACTCAAGTGAATAAATAATAAAAATTACAATGTTATATATGTTATTTGGTAGAATGTTATATTTGTGGGACTATTATATCTTTTCATTAAATAGTATTTGTTTTAAAAACTCATTTATGTCTATTTTGACACTATATAATAATTGATTTTTGTTAAAGTCATTAAAACAAGATTCCTAAGCACCAAATTCATTAATTGACCCCTCACAAGATAATTTATTCCAAAAAAACAGTTTATGTCATAAATTGTTTTAGATTAAATTTATTTTAATATTTATAATATCATTTATTTGAATATTTCATTAATAAGGTAGTCACTACATCATCATTATGTCATAGATAAATTTTTCTATTTAATGTCTAATTTTTTCAATAAAAACCTATAATGTAGTATATAGTTTTAGATTTATAATTAATATTTATAGTCAATGTGTTATGTTATAAAACCCTATATTAAAAATGTTTTAGTAAGAGATACATGTTTATGTGATAATTATTTTTAATGTAAATTAAAAATTATAAAAACTAATTATCACACCCCAATGTCTCCATGGGGTCTTAAAATCGACCCAATGATGTCAAGGTCGTCCATATCTCATCAAATAGGATTGAGACACGTTTTAGGGTAGTTTTATATTCTTATAATATTATTTTTTACCAATATTTACCATATTCTCCCTTTGACCGTGGAAAATAAAAATAATTTCTGAGGTTATTATTAGAAATGTCAAAAAAATAAAAGGGTCCTATTTAAATATTATTAAAATTATAATTCCAAATTTGGAATCAATTTCTGTAAATTTAAAACAAATAATAGGAAGATATTAATTTTTAATTAATTCCCATTGTAAAAACTAGAAAACATGTTTATAAGAAGTAAAAATAGTCAAAAGATTAACATGGGTTTATATGGAATTTTAAATTTTAAATTACATATAGTAACCCAAAATGGATAAATGATACAAAATAATCCAAATAAAAATAAATCCATTTTAAATTATAATGTAACTATATAAATAAATTACAAGAAAAGGCTATTTGGAATTAAAATACATTATTTTTCATGGTTCATTAAAATATGTACTTTTTAGATAAATATGAAAAAAATGAACCAATGTAAATTTTGATGTTCCTACACCAAAAAATAATATTATATTTTCATATTTAATATATAAAATTTTTAATGTATAAATTTTAAATTGGTTCCCCATTAAAAGGTTGATAAATTTCATTTTAAAAAAAATAATACTTCAATCAGAAAAATTTAATTTGTTCTTATATCATCTCTAGAAAATAAAAAAGATGAATGTAAATGTCATAAAAACTAGAAAATCTGGTTATTTATATTCATTACATTTATTTTATATCCCATTAAATAATAATATTTTAATAATATATCTTTGTTTAGTGAAACTCCATATTGTTTAGAATGTGAGCTGTTGAGGAAGGTCTCTATTGTTTGTAACACAAGCCAACTCATCGTGGTCTGTAGTGAAAGCTTAAATTCATGTTTTTATAGCATTATAAAAACATAGTCCTTTTATGCATTGATAAAATAAATATGATCATTTTGGCGTGAATCGTATTGTAACTCGGTGTTGTGTGTATCATATCATATGTCTGTATAGTGTGAAATGAATTTTTAACCTAGCGAATAGAAATATATAACTGAAAATTTTCATTTATTCAAAAAAGATGCACCATAAAAACTCGAGGTGTTACAATTATGTTTTAATTAAATTTATTTTTGTGGTCTCATATATATTTTGTTTTTTACACATGATGTTACATTATTTCTCATATTCTCTTGTTCTTACAAATTCTTATGAACTGATTATTGATGAATTGTTAATTCTGCACTTACTAAGTGTTTTATCTAATCCCTTCCTTATATCTTAATTCCTCATGTTATTGGATGAGTAATACTAATGACATTTTGATAATATAATTTATTATTCTTCCGTTTAGGATGGGTGATATCATTAATTGTGAATTAATATGATTATTTCACTAGTATAAAATGTAAATGAACATATCAGTACATATGAAATTACGGTTTATGAAATTTAATTTTTATATATTTTAAATGTTAAAAAATAATGGAAATTATACATTAGGCCATTATTCATGGTAAAATAAAGCATGGTTTGGTTAGTAAATTAGATAAATTATTTTGAAAATTGTGTTTATTTAATATTAGTGGAAATACAAGGGGTGATTCTATAAATTTAATGATATCCTAAAGTATTTTTATTTTTATGATTAAGATGTGTTATAGGAAAATACATTAATATTTATATTCTAGAATATGGATATAGTCTTTGATATATTTATACCAATGATTTTCAACATCGTCATCGGTAGATTTTGTATTAAATCAACCACGACCTCATGCCATCAAAATTGGGAGAACAAAACACCAAGTGAGACAACCCTGATGTACATTATTTCGATAATTGAATACACATTATAAACCATTTTGGAAGATTGATTTCAGGGAAAATTGAATTAATTATGTTAAGAAGAATTTGAAATGGAAACAAATTGTTTAACTGTTAGTGAGATACGTTATTCTAAAACAATTTTATACTAACATTATTCTTCCATGAAACTGATTTTTTAAGAAGTAATTTATTTTTTGTTATTATTAACTTATTAAATTAATTTTTCATCCCCCTTGCTAACATTTTTTTGTATTAGTAGTTGATTGAAATAGAATTAATCATGTTTATTATGTCTGTGTGGGAAAATTCGGTTGTTTCCACAATTAACAATCCAATGGAATGACATCTTGAGAAGAATATCCTTCAACAACAGCCAATCAACATTATGAAGATATTATTAACAATATGAACAATATTAAGTAATTAAACTCACCAAAGAGGGGGGATCTTGTTAATGAGTATTTCATGGGATAACTTCCACCCTATATTAGTAGCTTTAAAAATAAACTTATCATAGAAAAATGGATCATTGTGTTGGAAATTATATTTTCCATTCTCTAGTTCTCATAACATGTGAACGTTTTTTTAGTTTTTTTCCAATATGGAAGGAGAGACAGACCAATGTTTTACTCTTATTATCAATAAAAAAATTAATGAGGATTTATACATAATATAATGGGATGAATTTATGAATGTGTTCCTTAATATGTATTTTATTAAAATTCATCACTTGAATATGGAGTGGGAATTATTAGAATTGAAACAAAAGGAGGATGAATCCATTTGGAAATTAAGAAACCAGACCCAAAACAACCGAAGTTTGTCATGTCAGATAACTAAATTAATGATGTATAATACGGTCCTGAATAATCATATTTCCATTAAACAATTCTTATCATGCAATGACTTTTTCAAATTTATGAATCAATGCTCCAACCATTGGTCTAATTAAAAAAATTGACCCCAAATTTTTTCCAAATAAGGAGAAGTAATTAGAAACATTTTGATCAGTAGTAATGTGCTAGATGAATAAATATAATGTGAATTCTATGAATCAATAAATATAATGTGAATGCTATCAATAGATATAATGTGAATGCTATGAATCCATATAAATAATGGTTGAAAATAAATTAAATAATTTTATATAATGATTCAGTTTTTTCAATAAATTATCCAAGAATATAAACCTCACATCTATTGATAGAATATTTCTTGTATATTTTTGTAATAGGAAATATTACAGATCAATGGTTTTATAGTCTAATGATTTTCAGGTTTAAAAAATTTATTGAATTTGGATATTATATATTCGATTAATTTATGTTTAATTTATTAAAATAGAATGTTTAAATATAATAGTCTCAGTCTAATAGTAATGTATCATGTGAAGAAATTGAGTAGATATTTTTAAAAGTATATATCTCCTAACACCGATAAAATATTGATATAGTTTTTTAAACATGTTAAAGAAACTTGTATTATTATTGTTCTAAAAATATCTTGTTTTTTAAGGTATATTTTTTCAATAAAAAGTATCAAAAAAATATATTCCATATATTAAGAATAATTTATAAATTAATATTTAAATAATGAAATAGAATCTATAACTTAAGAAAATAGATATCTATTAGTTTATCATCCTAAATGATTATTAGAAATAGGTTTTATATTTGTATTTAGAAAAGTAAAATGGAAATGTTATGCTTCATAAATATTAATCCTTATTGGTTGTAAAGGGATTTACTCAAAAATAAGAAATCAATTATTATAGTACATATGATCCAATGATTTGGATTTCATTGAATAGAATTAATTATTTTTTATATTATTTATCTATCATTATAATTAAATAATGGTTGATGAAATATATTTCTAGAATGGAAAAATATATCAAAAAATATATGCAGAACAATCATCAGAATTAATAGTACATCGAAAAGAATAGAATGTTTGCAAATTTGTGTAGTCAATATATGGTTTAATGTATTATCATAAAATAATGGAATAGAATTTTTACTAAAATTAACCTTCCAAACATAATTTTCATTATTAATTATGGGAAATGTTAACATACTTTTATTAAAAAATAACAACAATGGGGTTATTTTTTATATATTTATGCCATTTAACATTTAGAGCATATATGAATAAGGTAAATGACACTAATGTTTTTCTTGAATCAAAAAAATTAAACTAATTGGTGAAGATAATATTATTTTAGGAATAAATATTATAATGAATGAAAATTTTATTTTCCATACACAATACTTTTATATTAGGAAAATATTATAATGGTTGGAAATTTTTTATTTTTCATCAATTTTTAGATCATATGATATAAGTAGAAAGGGGAAACAAAATCATTGTATGGATGTTTTTAAATGAGAATATTAATGGGTTATTAGGTGTATCTTGTACACCATAATATATAAAATACCATATATTTCATATATTGTTGGATATCTCTATATGTATAGAACTAATCTAGCTTATTCACAATGAGATGATGTTAGAAAGGTAGTGAAGTATTAAAATTCTGTTATCTAATAATATATTTTCTATTGTTCATGCCTAAGGGTGTTAAATGGTTTTTATTAATGCTATATAGATGAAATATCTATAGGAACATTCTAATATAACAAGATGAATTCTTGACACTTAGAGGTCCATTGATCTCGTCAATATGAGATAAATAAACATATATAATGTAATACCTAGTGTATTTGTAATTTATATATTTAATAACTATTATAAAAGAAAAAGGAATGGATTAAGTAACACTAATCATATCTACCATTGTGCCCTATTCTAATCCCACAAGTTTGTATACATTATTATTGTCAAATTCATTGGCTGTAAAATTATCGACACTTATAATTGATAATTAAAAATCTTGGGACTCTGAAATATCATTTAATGTTTATTCATACAATCTAGTACCACAACCATGGTGTTTAAAATATTGAAACAAAATTTAGTTGATACACTAGTAGTATCTTTCAATGGATTTGAAATAAAAAACATCCCTTCATATGTAATTCTATACACAATTAAAAATTAACCAATGATGGGAATTCATTTTATGATGTAATAACATATAAATTTTATGATTAATATTGGAAATATAATAATATGTTTGATGGAAACACACATGGTATATTACATTAAAAAAATGGGGTTTAGTGCTCATGAGAAAAAGGACAATGATATTAAAATTCTCAATGAAACAATGAAATCAATCAAATATTAAATCCAAGAATCATTTTAGGCTTTACTGATATGATTAAAGGAGTTGGGATAATCCAAATAAATTATTTCTCATCTTATAAAACATTCAACAAAGTATAACTGAATCATGACCATATTGGATTCTATATTTAGATGAATAAATAATGTTTTTAATAAGAATTTTTTATGATAAATCATGATTTTTACTAGAGATAATCATTTAAGTGATTTTTTACATGTTTCAATATTAGTATTTCAACAGTATCAACTATATAAATGTTAAATAGAAGAGATACCATTATTTATATAATTTATATCCCAAAGAGTATGATTCCTAATTTTCAATATTTATTTTAGATATTATAAAATGGATTGGGATAATAGAATTTTAATTTCAAAAAATTATTGAAATGTATTATATCGTTTTCTTTGATAATGTGGAATAGTTTTTTAAAATACAAAATTTTATATTTAGTTTGAATTGACATTTCCATTCAAGATTGCACATGTGTCTTCACTAGCGTGTATAATCTAGACTATGTATTTGATTAGGTGGAATCTGATGGACGTGATTATATATATTATGTTCATGACATTATGGATAGTTATATACCCACTTACAAGGGGAAAGATGAATAATCCAAATTGGTGAATCCATGACTACAAAATAAAGTCCATATTTGATATTAATAATCATTTAAAATCTATCTTCTTACCATTTCTGGAATTACTTATATAGATTCATATTCCTCTCAAACTGTAATAAGAATAATTAAGAGAATAGTAGTGGTGCATCCCAAAATAATAAATTATGATATGGCAGGTTTCTAAAGACTCTTCAAGTAATGCTCTTCTAAAATTACTTTGGTGGATTATTGAACAACACTTTAATTTTATAGATAATTATATTGTAACATATAAAACTAAATATTTGGTGGCGGGGAATCTACACATTTGGAGAGTGATAATGAGAAATGATTAAATGATATCTATATAACAGTTTAAAAATATTTTATTATCCATTATCCACAGATATCCCATAAATATTTAGAACATTAATGAACAGAATTAGGATATGTTTCATTAATACTATTGAACACACTTTATTGAATTTTTAATGACATCCACAATCAAGTGCACTGATATCCAACAAATTTTTTTTGGCACTTATCTTTATTGAAATCAATGCAGTCTATTCATTATCCCACTAGAATATATAATTAAATTAATTAGAATATATGATCTGTTAGTTTAAAGAACAAATATAATGGTCTCCCTCCACAAAATATTCCCCAATAACAGTTCTGAAACCATAAATTCGGATTTTATAGTGACTATAGAATAGTTTGATAGAAATAGTTCTTGGCCATCTCCATTAGGGGTATGGAACACTCATAGTGTGTATTAGAATTCATTCAGGAACTATATTCATGTCCTCATGAGTATCCAGATCCCTTTACATGAACAATGATATTGTGTATGAGTATCTTTCAAATAAAGAGTCTCTATCAAATTAATTATACATTCACCCCCATCATGATTTAAAATATTTTTTATACATTATAAATATATTACCATTATCCTCTTATATAAATATTGGGTCAAAAGCCTCCATTAAATATTTTATTGTTTCTTATGAGCCAAAAAAATATTCAACCAACTATAATCACAAAAATTCATTCTTATAGATTACAAAAAAAATCAATTATTTCATAAAAACCGAATTTGAAATTTAAAACCATTA
Source organism: Viscum album (assembly GCA_963277665.1). Taxonomy (NCBI): domain Eukaryota; kingdom Viridiplantae; phylum Streptophyta; class Magnoliopsida; order Santalales; family Viscaceae; genus Viscum; species Viscum album. Next base: position 246,990,900 of record OY728165.1, read on the forward strand.
GTATGGTTTTTAAAAATGTATCATAGTAAGTGATTTATAAGTTTAAATTAAAAATTAAATTTCCATGTGACATGATTAATTACAAAAATATATTTATAACTAGATTTCACATATATTTTCATATAAATATATAATGACATCTATAGAATTTAATGCCACTTTAAAAGAATCAATTATATTTTATTATCAAAATAATGGAAAATAAATTTTCATGATAAATATGATATTCAAATTATTTAATTAAATTTAAACTAAATATAAAAAATATCTATAAATTAATTATAATATAATATTAAAACAATAAGTTAATTTTCATTACTTTAAATGAAAATAATTCAAAATTAATTAATTCATTAAAAGGAAATAAAAACAATTATAGACAATGAAAATTCACTTTCACATGGTTTCACAAGATATAAGGAGATATATTCTTATAAAGTGACTTAATGTTTCAATAATAAAATATGATATAATCCATCCCATTTTAATGATTATGTTATGATAATGTGTATCCTTTGAAAATAATCTTGTAATTTGTATATCATGAGCTTTCAGAGTATATCCATTTTTATATAAATCATATGAATCACAACCTCATATATTAAATATCATGAAATAATTATATAATACGAAATTAATATTTATATTCATGATTTTAATGATTTTATTTTGAATCATATTATAGTAATCAAATTAATATATCATAACCTATTAATGTATTATAATTTTACCAACATATGAATTTTATTAGCTTCCTCGTAATAAAATATAAATATATACACCCATACCTAAATAAATCTCACATATAAGATATTCGAGTCTCCTTTAAATAATGGAGTGGAATTAATGTTAAAAGAATTCCCACAATATATAGTATTATGGGAAATTTAGAAAATACTTACTGGTCTAGAGAGAGATTAGATTCCATGTTTATGAGATAACCAAAATTATATCTGACTATCAATACATAAAATCATAATTAATCCAACAATTTCTATAAAACTACTACACAAAACTGTATATAGATCCTAATTAACCATTATTACAAAATTTATAATTAAAATAAAACCTAATATTTTTCAATTATAAAAATTAAATAGCAACATATCATTACGCATGTGACTCCTATATGCATGTCATGACCATTATCAGAAGAAATATAAATAATTTTAAATCAAATATAATAACAATCATATTATAAATAATTAATATACATTATTATTATTTATGAATTTAACAAATTTTTGAGTAATTAAAGTATTCAACATTAGATATAGAAATCATATGAAATTAATTTATTTTAAACCCAATTTTATATAATCTAATAAAACTTGTAGAACCTATTAGGGGATGTTTTTTAGAAAAATAATTTTCAAAATATTTAAAAAATCCCAAGTACCATCATCTGAGTTCTCTTCATAAGTCATTTAAAATAGTTAATTGATAAATGAAACATCCTTTAACATTTACATGATTTCATGTATATTCTATTTTAAGTAAGAGCTCAAACATTGAACTATTAAGGATACATAGCTTTTATATAGTGGTTTTTTCATTTTGGAAATATAATATCCGAAAAACATGACCATTTTAATTCAACAAAATAAATTTAAATAAATATTATTCAATAATTTATATTTTTAAAACTCAATTGATATTTTCCTATCAATTCTATTTTTCTTAAAAAGGGTAATATACCATTGCAAACAGCCCATCTAATTATATAATAAGTATTCTAATATTTTTTAATAATTATGAATTAGAAGTTATTTTTACATCAAATTTTATTATATTTTCAATATCTTTCATATAACAAAAAAATGATTTCCATTTTTACCTTGGGTTTTACACAAGACTGTGTTATATTGAAATATAATATATTATTCCTATTATTATTTAATATGGTAGTTTGAACATATTTTAATCGTGAAACTGTATTAAATATAATTCTTTAAAAATTTATAAATATTTTTAGACAATATAAAATTGATTTTTGAAATTTTAACATCAATATTTAATTTATTTTTTTATTTTCTTTAATGAGATGTTTACTCTTTTTGATAAATAGTAAAAACAATGAATTTTAATTAATTTGTTTTTTCATCTAAATTATTTATTTATTAATATTATATTATTAAATATATTTACAGTATAATTAGAGGAATTTTATATCACTTAATTCAATTTATATCATTGTAATCAATTCAAAATATTAACATTATATAAATATTTTACAATCTGTTGAATTTTTTCACTTTAAAACACGTTGTATCCCCGCGTATGTGGGATTAAATTAAAATTAGTTTCTACATATTATGCTATTGGAATTTGAAAAAAATTATTCCATATTTATAATAAAAATAATATATAATTTTAAATATGTTTGAATATGTTTTTGAACAAGAATATTGGAGAAATAAATTGAAATTTATCATAGTAATTTTGGTAAAATGTGTTCACTAAGTGGTTAAACATTATTCTTAATATTCCAACTGACTGAGAAGCATTTAAAAATAAACTTTTATAGAAATAATTAAACTATATCACTAATTTTCTCATCCTTATATCAATATTGGAGGCCCTTACTATAAGGGATACCTTCCATTAGATTTTAGCTATTTCTATTTACAGGAATCTCAATCATCCTCTGCTATAAAAAGGGTACTCACCCACTCAATTATTAACACCTCTAAAGCCATTTTCTAATCAAAACACTTCCCACATAATCTAACAACATCCTTACTATCATCCTAAGAGCATAAACAATGGAATAAATCCATCCAAGGAAGCCTATTGGTGAAAACAGAAACCTGTTACTCGAAGAAGAGGACACGTTCATCAACATGAAGTATTATTTTAATTCCTTATCCAATATATTAATATATCTTTATATAATTATAATAGAATCTAAAAATATATATTATATATTATTATATGTTTTCATTTTAATGGTTCTACCTAAACCTACTCACATTTCCATCAAATGGGAAACATAATCACAGTTCATGTGTACGGTAGACTACCGCCTCAAAAAACGACATCATTCATTTTTACATCACCACAACTCATAGTTGGTAATTATGATTTAAATATTATTTTAATATGATATAAATTATATGTGTTTTTTATTAAAACATCATTAATTAGAATATGACACATACCTTTATTCGTTCCTTTTTGTGGGAATATGCTAATATCGTTTATATTACACATTACTTTGATGATATAATATAATTTTTTAATAAAAATATATAATATAAATGAATAATATTTATAAATAATTAAATACTTAATTTTTTGTAAATATGATATATAATTTTCATTATTACCCTTTTTAAAAACTAAAATGTGATAGAATCTTTCATGGACTTGTAGACAATCACCTCCTTGAAGAAATAACATTCATATTACATAAAAAAACTAAATAGATAAGAAAAATATTATTAAATACTATAATATTTATGATATAGCGTACATTTTGGGAAGGAAAATCATGTTTACCTTTATTTCTAAATGTCCTTTGAAAATGGGTACATTACCTGTGTCTATGTACGATCTATCTTCTCACTGATTTTAATATTAGATAACTATTCATAACCATAATTCATTAGTGGATTTAAAAGTGAAATTAATGTATAATTATTATAATTATTTAATTATTATTATTGTAGAAAAGTTTTAAATAATTTCCCCTTTGACCTTAGATGACTTACCAAATTCATTTTTGAAAAATAAATCTAATATTTTCAAAAATACAAAAATTGATTTAATCTTTTATTTATATGAATACAATATTGTAATATATGAAATAAAATTAATGATAAACCTGAGAATTTTATTTAATTTTCAAACTAATTAAAATAATATTATTTTTCATAAATAGATAAAGGCACATGGGACAAGTCATACTCAGTGTAATGAACTTCATCTCAATCTCCTTTCATTGAAGCATATATTGAAGTTTTATAACCAAATTATTTTATATATTGTATATACAGCCCATTTGTAATTTTATATCATGAATTTTTCTATTATCAGGATATTTTAATTTTTAATTATTAATTTTTAATGAGTATTAGTGATCAAATGTTCCAAAGATGTATGGGAAACTTTGATATAAATTTTGTAAATGCTTTAGGATATAATTTTAAAACACATTCTTCCATGTCAATAATATTGATATTTTTTACATTATTAGTTAAACAAAATTTTTATAAAGAAAATATTTGGCCTATTTTTAATTTCATTCAATTTATTTCAAAAATTAATATTTTTATGATTTTTATATGGAACATTTTTGAAAATGACAAAATGAATATTCAATTCTTAACGTACACAATGACAATTGTTTTCATGAAATTTTTTCTAATGATCATTAATGTTTTTCAGTTTACCAAAAATTTATCTCTTTTTTTATATCCCTTACTAATATTTTAATTCATATTTATTATTTTCATTGTTTTTCATAGTATTAAAGGATGACTAAGGGATTTTAAGATGTCAAGTTGAAATTTTAGAAGAATTTTCATAGAAGAGATCATGATTTATTATAATATATTATTATGATGGGAAGATATTCTATGTTTACAATTTTATTTTATAGTTTTTTTATGAATGATTTACAATATTATTCTCAAAATAACTAAAACTGAGAAGATATTCAATTAGATGGACAGTAGTTACATTACAAAAACTCAAGATTATGTAATGTTTATGGTCAGGGCCTCATAGTTGGCATCAATGTTTAGTTTTTGTAACTGTAAGGGTTGGGGTAATATTAATTACATTCCCTTGAATGATTTTACCTTAAGTTCAAGATAAAATATTGTATAATTTTAATATTACCATGGATCTTCTTCTAAAAAATTTCTGTTCAAAATGGTTTTATATGGAGGATATAGGAATGATGTAGTGGGATGGAACTGAGAGGAAGATATCCATACAAATAAACATCTCGAGAACTTTTGAATCATAAAAGAATAGTATAACATAGTAATGGCTCAGTTGAAACTGGATATAGTGGTGGTGGTTTCTAGGAAAAGATCAGCCTAATTCACCAGAGATGATAATGAAAATAGTGGTGACTTTTCTAAGAAAACAACCACCATTATTCGTATGATCATCATTCAATGTGATAGCCCAAGGATTGATAAAATCACTTGAAATTATATTCATGATATTGGGTTTTTTGGATACCCAAATTGTAACTGTATCTATTTTAGTTATGTCTTTCCAATTATTAGTGGTAAATGTTCAATAATATTAGATAATGTGAAAAATATTAATTCCTTAGTGTAGGTTAAATTTTGGAAATTATTCATTCATAAATAGTTTCGTAAAATTGTTCGACATATGATGGAAAAATTAATTGGAATATATTAATGTTGTTTTTATAAATGATATTTTGATATATTCAATTACCAAGAAGGGCTTGGAAGGAAATTAAAATTTTATTTCTGAAAAAAATTAAAGTAAAATATATTTTATGTTTAATAATAGTGAATTTTGGTAAAAAAATCCATTCCATGGTCTTATTGTTTTTAAATATGACATAATTAGAGATCCTAGTAAAATAATTTTTTTGAAAAATGGAACAACCCAATAATATCACCAATATTCATTTTTTGGAAAAATAGGTTGATTGATAACTTGGTTTGATAGTCTAACACATTGTATAAGATAACACACAAAGGTGTTATTTTAATCTAGAAAAAATAATGTGAATGTAGTGTTTAGGAACTAAAATGATGATTGGTTAATACTGATGTTATATACCTACCATTAAAAATGAAGAATCGATTGTCTACTTGGACGCTTCATTGAAATTAATGGGATATTTTATAATTTTGAATTTTTGGGTAATTTCTTGGGCATAGATTCAATTGAAAATTCATGTGTTAAATTACACTATACATGATTTTAGACATGTTATTGTTGTTTTTTATTTAAAAAATTAAATACCAAATTTCATTGGATTAATGTATCAAATATATAATAATCAAAAAATTTGAAAATATATTCACTTATATATTACTGAACATGTGATAAAGAATATTTCTATAACTAATCTAGAATTATGACTTTATAAATCATTATGATTTGAGAAAAGGAAAAATGTGGCTGATTCTTTGATTCGAAAAAGTAAATCTAAATTATCTATTTTATATTTGGAACAATAATTTTTTATTTATGATTTGATTAATTTGTTTTTATTAGTTGTGGTTGATAGGATCTATCCTATTTTTTCTGGTTTCAATGATGTAGATTTTGTCAAAAATAAATTAGAGAGCATATAATGTTGATCAATATTTGCAAGATAATGTGGAACCCATTAGGAAAAGTATGTTTCTTAATTTTAATATTTAAATAGATGTTATTTTACAAATTTTAAAATGATTATTTGTGCCTTGTGATTCACATATAAGGAAGGAGTTGTTGAATGAAGCTCATAGCACTTTGTTTTCCATTCATTTGGGAAGTAATAAGATGTAAAGAGATAATATAAAGTAATAATAGTGGGATGGAATTAAAAGATACATTATTTAATTTACAATTATGTGTTTGAATTTTCAAAAGGTTAACACATAATGATAGTTACCAATGTTAATTATTCAAACATTTCCATTAGAGGAATATAAATAGAAAAAAATATCAATAGATTTTGGTATTGGATTTTCAAATACATCTCAAGGAAATAATCCAATCAGGGTTATTATTAAAACATTAAATATATATGCACATTTCTTCCCCATATGTGATACGATGTCCTTAAAGAATCTTTCTCTACCATATATGAAGGTGATTATCAGGTTTCAAGGAGTGCCTCTCTCCATTTTATTGATCTATGGTCCTAAGTTCAAATCTATTTTTTGATGTAATTTTGAAGTCATTAATAAAGGAATTAAATTCTAGTATATCTTTTCATCCTTTATTTCAGGGACAACCTGAGCGGGTAATTCAGACATTGGATGATACAATTTATTCTTACACTATAAATTACTAAGGATGCTACAACGGACATCATGTCACGACCCGTCCCCCAGGGCCCATATCTTGACTACCCCAAGCCCGCCTTTCATAGTCCAGAGGCTGGAAACAAGCACCAAAGGCATAAATCCCTAAAAATTGGGAAGTCATTGCCTTTATTAAATGTAAACACACACTACTAGAGAACAAGCAGAAGAGAACACCATGTAATGTAGAATAACAAGTGTGATGAAAGTACAAAGGGGCCAGAAATACAAGCCCAATAGAAAGGTTCAGCTACAACTAAAAGAAATGTACAACATAAAAGAAAACAACTGAATGGTGAAGTTGCTCCTGGATCGTCCTCTATCTTCCTACCTAAAGGGTTGGTACAGATTTCCACCTCAAAACTCTGTGTCTATCGGTACACTCTATGTGTCGTCACACCGAGTTTCCACCTCTGGGTAATATCCAGTCCTCATACACTCTGCCTCGATCAGTGTTGTATGTCGTCTACATCCAACAAAATGAGGTGCATGCATAGCCTGTATAGGGCTGAGTATAACGATACACAGTAGGGACCCTGAGACCCTCAAGGTCTGACTAAATCCAACATGAATAAACCACAAATAAAGATCAAAATAGATAACCATTACTTAAGTATATTCCCATACATATACCGTTGTTATCAAGTAACCTATCACAATCAGGAGGTAAACACAATGGTCATTGACTCAACTCAAACAAGGATTTTTATTCATGATGTTGAAAACACAGCTGCTAAAGAACTCCTCCTCTGTCAAGTGTAGTAGTCCTGTCACAACATCGAGGTGCTACTCACAATCCTTAGACTATTGAGGTACTTCTACTCTGTTGAGTACCGCGAGTCTGCCACCCCAACGTAGTAGTGCTCCCCGCCTTGGTTCTGCTGCCTCAACACAATAGCGCTCCCCCTAATAGCCTACTGAGGTACTCCTCCAGTTGAGTACCGCAGGTCTGCCACACCAACACAGTAGCGCTTCTCCGCATGGTCTGTCTCCCCAACACATTAGCAATCATCAATAGGCTATTCATTCACCCCGAATCGAATCAGACAAGCAGTCATCAGGTCTCAGCCAGCTACAAGGTCTTCGTACTTAGTATACCCATCTCCAGGAGGATCTGCAACATGACATACTAGTCAATACTTCCATTTTTCACATAATCTCACATAGAAGTATCTCAAAGGACCGTTTATTCATATGGGTCTCAATGCAACAGACGTTGCGTCAATCGTAAGTCCGGTCTATGAGTTATTATCCTTTTTATCCCGGGTGCCTGGTTGGTTTCGTGTATGAACCAACCAGACCGTATCTCAACTGTACCCCGAACTCCAATGGGTTATGCTCAAATGATCCATTTCTCAGTGAGATTACCAACGCCGCTGATGATTCATCAAACAGACGTCTGGTCTGAGAGTAATTGGCTTTTCCTTTCCAGGGGCCTGGTTTGTTTTTTAGGCTAAAACAAAGACGACCATTCTCAAAATGCATCCAAACCTCATGTTGAGAATGCCAAAAGAACCGTCTCATAAAAAGGAATCCAATGTAGTTGAATGCATGTAACTAGGACGTCCGGTACATATGTTATAAGCGTTTCCGCTCCAAGGGCCCTATTGGTTACGGTTTTGAACCATCCTTGACGTACACAAACTTCACTGAAACCTTGATTGTAATATACCGAAACGACCATCTCGATCAAAGGATTCCTAAGAAACTAACGGTGCATCGATCAGATTTCTGTAGCTCATGTTATGGCCAATGAAACAAATCTTGTGTGAATAAGGTGGTTCTGGGCCTAGTCCGACTCGACCCAACCATCCCTTGGTCGAACCGACCTGGGTCCGGGTCCAGATCATCCGGCGTGGCCCGGCCCGTGGCCGGCCATGCAGAGGTCATGAACTCCCTAGCTGGAGCGGCACTAAGCCACGCCCCCACAAATCCAGAAGGGTTTTTCTATTCTGGTTCACCCGCCGTCGCGGCTCAGCTGCGGCAGTCTGCTCCGGCGGCGCACCACCGCTGCCGGCCGTTTGCGGCACCGCCGCCTTCCGCATACTACTATATTTGCTCCGATGGTCCATTTTGCCCACTGTTTATGCCAGGGACTCTCCCTCGACCCACTATTCCCTACGACGACATCAAATCGCCTTTGCTGCCTCGTTTCATCATCGCCCGTCAATCCGCGCACAGACAAACAACCTACAGAGGGTCGTCAGGCCTTGTCTGATTGGCCCGCGCCCTCCACGTTAGGCATTATCAATTTGCCATAGAAAAACAATGTTTTACATAGAACGAATAAAATTTTTATTCAAATAAACTTGAAGCAATCCACCCTATCTCAATTATGACGTTGCACGTCATCGAGGTGCCGAAATAGGACATGCATCGAAGTAGAACGGCTTTGCGGGGAGACGACGTCAACTAGTTGACATCGAGGAAGAAGGGATGAAGATGGAATGTTGTCAGCGTTCCTCATGAGTGGATCCTTCTTCTTTTGTTTGGCTGAAGATCGACGACAATGAGTGATGTTCCTCGGTGGTTCTTCATTGGATTGGTGGTGTTCATCATTGAGAGGAGAACACCCTTCACTATTTCACCAAAGCTCTCTCACCCAAACCTCCCAACACAACGAAAGCCCCATAAATAAAATAATATCAAAGACATTTTTTTATTCACACATGGATTTCAAAATTCAAACAACATAATTAATTTAAGAGGTTGAACTCATTAATTAAAAAGTGTCGGCATACATTTACGAGGGGAAGAGGGAGGTGAATAGTTTTCAAAAATAAGGGGGAGTTGTCACATTAAATGGAAGATCAATGATTCAAGGGGGTAAAGGGGGTTTGAACAGAGTTATGGGAGGTGAAAGGTTGGGGCTCGTGTGGGCCCCACCAATCAAATATTAACACATTGAATGTTATTTGGATGTGGGCCCCACTGACAACTTCCCATGGGAGGAAATAACATCCATAGATATATAAAATTGTTCAATCAATTTTATTTAACTATTTCCAATTTCTCCAAAAAAATGAACTCTCAACCTGCATAAAACACATCTGCGGTAAAGGTCCCTTTCAGTGAATACTGACGCTTCGAGTTCATCAGAGTCCATAGATTTCAATTACCAGCACTGGTTCAAATGATAGAAAAACATGCACGTACGTTTACTAAACGTACCCGAACAAAACTTCAGAAATTGATTCCGGGCACACTGGGCCTCAGAATCATGCGCCGTCAGAAACTGAAGACTCGTAAAAATCTAAATAAAATAAGAAAAAAATTTCCTAGAATTTTTTGGGTCTTAACACATCATTCATTGGTAGATTTTTCATTTAAAAATATTATTAATTAATGTATATAGGTTAGACCATTTGATTAATTATATGGAATGTGGCTTTGGACACTAGTGTTTTTGGATGATGTAAGAGAAATGAAGTTTATGGGACTATAGTTGGTATAAGAAATAGTATAGAATTTTTAGTTGTTATAGAAACATAAGAGGGAATATTAATGAAGGAATAAAAGTTTTACTTACAATAGGAGGAAATATATTACATTAGAGGTGGGTGATCATCAAATTAAAAAAGTTTCTTCATGGAAATGTGTGAGACAATTTGGTATAAAGGGGAAGATATGTCAACGATTTATTGGACCATTAGAAATAATATAGTTTGATTTATCAGTTGTCTACTAAGTAGAGTTACCTATGAGTTAATCCCTAGTAACAACATATTTCATGTTTCAATGTTAAGGAATTTTGTACCAGATTCATCTAAGGTTTTGATCCCTAAAGTATTTTTTAATATAATCTATCTTATGTGGAATATAGAGGTCAATTTCACCAAAATAGAAAGCATGTCTTATAGAATAAGATGATTCACCATGATATGGTTTCATATAAAAACCAAATGGGAGTAGAGGAAAAATTGGAATATAAAAATTTTATAATTTAAAAATATCTCCTCTTATTTAATATGAGAATAAAATTTTGAGGATGTATTTATATAAAGGGTAGAAGGATATAATATCCCAGGTAATGATATAATATGACTTTTTTTCATATTTGTTATTATTTAAGAATTAAATAATTACTGTATGTAAAAATACATCTTATATCCACATAATACCCAAAACTAAAAAATGATTTTTATGTAAATATTATGTTTGACACAAAACATAGTAATAAATTATAAATACTATTAATATTATTATTTAATATAGATGTTTTACAGACTTTTAATGGTTCCCATGTTTTATATATAAATTTTTGACACATTAATAACTTTAATTAGATAAAATAAACATTATTTTGAAATTAGTTGATCAAAAATATTATTCAGGTGAATTTTGTTGTATTTTTTGGGGATGTTACATTTTTGATTTATAGTGAAAAGTATTGTATTTTAATTGAAATTTTATTTTTCATATATTTAATTTATGTTTTAAAGAAATATTAAATTGGTTTTAAAAAATTATATAAAATGTATATATTTTAATATAATTTTGGTAATTTTATTTAATTTCGTATATAAATTGGATATAAAAATAATTAAATCTTTTGTTCCTTTTCACTTAAGAAAACCATAGTTTCTTCTTGTTTGAGGGAATATTTTTAAATTAATTTCTTCTAATACTGTAATTTTAATTCAAAAAAATGGATTATATATTTTGAATAAGAATAATTTACAATTAACATAATGTAAATATTTTATTTTTATCAAAATTATGATTAAATAAAATTAAAATTAATTACAATGATTATAGAAAAAAATTTGTTTAATTATTGGTTATACAGTAACCATAAGGGTCCAAATGACCAAGAACCATATATGAAACCCATTAGATAGAAATTATTCTATCATATACCCCTTTTTATCTAATTTATTTTCTTTATTAAAGGCTCATGATATAAAATTTTCCACCCAATAGTATTTATTGTTTTGTACTAAAAATAATTTAACTCCTCCTCCGCCATAAAAAGGGCTCCACCATCCACTTATTCACACCAGTCAATCCCATTGTATTATCCAAATCCTGACCAAATAATATAATAAAATCCCTCCTCTCATCCTATAATCCAAACAATTTTAATAAAAATAACATATAAATTTCATTGTTTCAAACCAAAACAAGTTACCTGATGAAGAGGAAACATTCATCAACATGTATTTTATAGTGTTTCCTTCTCAAATACATATATTTAACTTCATATAATTCAAATATAATTAAACATGTATCTTAAATATAATATCAAATTTTTATTTTAATGCTGTTAAATACACTGGTATACACTTCCATCAAATGTGTAAATAAATCACTATTCATGTGTATGGCGGACTATCGGCTCGTGAAACGATGTTTTTCATTTTTCCTCCACTATCTCTCTTTTCGGTAATTATGATGTAAATACTGTTTCAATGTAAAATATATGTTATTTATGATGTATTATTACTTTTTAAAATATTATATTACACATACCATCATTATTTAAATTTGTTTGGAATAAAATAACATTGTTTATGGATCTGTGGACTATTTCCTCCTAAAAGTGATTTGATTCATTCTCACTATACATGGAATTTATTAAGGACCGTTTTAATAATATTTTGTGGTATAAAATAAATTTATATAATATTAATGAAATAAATAACTTTAAGTAAATATAATATATCATTTTCTATATTACCCTTTTCTCACACTACAACCATGATAACATCAATCATGGATGTGTGGACTACAACATCCTTGATGAAATTTGATTCCTTTTACATCACTTGAATTATATATATAAGTATATATGATTAAATAATATGTAATTTATAATATTATCATGATTATATAAAGATAAATATTAATTTATTTTCATTCAATAATGATCATTTAAAAATGGAAATGTCACTCATGTCTATGTATCTACAATTATCTCCCCGAATATAATAGTTTTTCATTTCTCATACTCATTATTAATGATAGGTTTTAAAAGAATAATTTGTTTATAAAAATGATATTTTTTTCTAGATTACTATTCTGGGTATGTTTTAATTAATGACCATTTAAAATTAGTTAACCTACCAAATTGGATTTTTAAAATTAAACACAATATGTGTAACACCCCAAGATTTCATGGTACACTTCTCTTTGAATAATACAATAGCATTTGTTATACGCAACATTAAGTTCTAACACACCGCGACCAATCAAAATAGCCATTATGAATAGTAATACCCACTTTTTGAAATTTTATAAATTTTACTTTTCAAAATGGACTTAATATTTTGATTATGAATATTGAAATTAGCCTAGGGTGAATTTTTGGTATTTTTCTGAAAACATTCACTTTTTGATGAATTGTGAAAAAACACTGACTTATAGTATAAAAATGAATTTTTATTTAAAAAATTATTTATTTTATTTAAATATAATTAAAGTAAAAATAGATACATAATACCTATATATGTTCAATGTTATTTATTTATGTTATATTAGAATAATTTTAGATATATAAAAATTTTATTGAACTTTTCACCGTCTTTTAACCATCTCATAGGAGAAGTTTGAAATTCATGTAAAAAATAATTTTAACTCTTTTGTGAGTTTTATTTCAAAAATACGAGAGACACAACTAATATAAAGGAGTAAAATGTGGTTCATTAGGATAAAAATAATTTTTGGTGAATAGTAACTTTTTACTTTTATTTACCATGGTTAAAAGTAAATAGGGTAATTAAGGGTAATAAAGATATTAATAATACCCTAATGCATGTATTAATTCTATTGGACAAGTGTATCTCGACCAAAAACAACCTTAGGAATAAAATATTATCATTTAGGTCCACATGGATTAGATTTGGACATTTATTATTATTTAATTCAAAGGATAGTTAAAAGAGTTAAAATCAATGATTAATTACAAAATTATTTTTAATATAGGGTTATACATAAGATAAATTTGATTGTAAATATTAATTAATAAGCTATAAATATTTCCTACAGAATGTTAATTTATTTTTAATTTTTAGACATTATATAATTTAATTTATTTATGACACAATGGTGATGCAGTAATTACATAATTCATTAAATATTAAAATAATTGATATTATAAATATCCAAATAAATGTAATTTGATACTTTTTATGAATTCAAATAATTATCTAGGTTACTATGAAATATTAGTATTGGTTATATGAATTTATTTATAAGTAATAATGTTGTTATGAATTTATAAAAAACAAACTACCCAATAGTGTCAAAATTGACATAAAAGATTTTTTAAAACAAATATTATATTATTAACTGATATTCTATTCCTTAAAATCTATGGGTTGGAAAAAATACTTATATTATGATATTTGTATCACTGATGGACCACTTGGGGGTTTCATGTAAGTATATATTGTGTTTATTAACAATATAATATAAAATACAAAGAGACATGTTAAATGTCAAACTAATTAACTAAGATTTAAAACAAAAAGATAAGGTTACTAAAATGACCCAAACCTGTCTAAAACCTATTGGTGGAGTTGTTTTCGACCTATTCCCAAGTCATACATCAAATAATAAACATTATATCCATTAGAAACTGAATATGAATTTATTATAAAAAATATTTTATGTTTTTTCTATGGTGCACCTAACCCATCTTATAAAAGGGAACTCCACCTTCACTCTAATTCACACCTTCTAAGCCATTAGGCTCAGACAAAACCTTCCCAAGTACCCTTTAAACTATCCTACCTTCAACCTGGAGGCCTCAGTTTGATCATAAATACAACCTATGGAACCCTTTTGATCAAATCAAAAGGGAGAACCCGAAGAAGAGGTAATGCTTTCACCACCCTTTTTCATGTTCCTTTCTTCTTCCACTTAATTTTTCTTTGTTGTTTCCATCATAAAATAATAAAACTAGTATATTATATATATGGTTATGTTATTATAATTTGGTACAACCAAATTCATTATTCTATCCACCCTTTGAATGACATGTCACCATACGTGCGTACGTACGGCTTACCGTCTCCACGTCGTGGTGTAATTGTTATTCAATACATTATTGTTTGGATGGGTATAATAATGATGTGTATTTGATGTAAATAATAAATATAACATGATAAATATTCTGTATATATTATATACCATCCAATTATATATTATATTAATATCAAAAGAATGATATTTTCGCTCGTGCGTACGTACGGATTACCATCACTACAGCGCGATGAGATTCATTTCCAACTTCACCATTTATCGACGATTATAAATATATATATTACTAATAATAATGTAATATATGGCATAATAATTCTAATTTAGATATATATATTTATATATATATATGTATTTATGTACTTACATATATCTTATGCACTTACTTCTCTTCAATAATATATGAAAACAGAAACAATGTTTATGTGTATGTACGGACTACCGTCTCCATAAACGGTGTTTTCCATTTCATATATATGTCTATTATACATATTTATATTCTAAATTGATATGATATATAAATAATATTTTATATTCTGGATGTATTTAAATCATGATCTAACTGATACAAACAAGAGTAACAATTTAAAACGCGTACGATAAAAAAATGATTATTACCCGAAATATTAATATAACAAGTAAATTATTATTAAATGGGTAGTATGTAGTCATTAATGAATAATGAATGATATCATAAATATTAATATGGTTTTTTTATAATTTAATAACATACTATAGTCTTCATATTGGATGCTAAATGTACCCTCGACTAAAGGAATGTGCAAGGTAAGGGGTTTTCATCTCACTGATTATTCCCATGAGATTCATGCCATATTGCCACTATTAACTTTTTGTACGGTGTATGTACTTCACATAATTGAATTATTTGTGTAATACACTTTTTTATGTGTATTTACATATTCATTGTACGACAAGTTTTTCATGGGTTGTATGTTTTGTAAATTACCAAATTGGTAAGGGTTTATTTCACAATATCATTATTATCCGAGGTTGTTTATACATAATTATCTTCTAGGACCTCTTTATCTTCCACATCCATGTTTCTTATAAATTTATTTCTAAACATTCTTACTATATTAAAAAAATCTGGTTTAATGTGATTTATACCCTTTTTTACTTTTTATAAGTATTTTATATAGGAATCTTTCCTTCATTTTTTAAACAAGGTCCTTTTTAACCTTTTCAACAGAATTACGATAAGATTGTCTTTTTTTAACTTATACAGTGGGTGCGGATATTTTCCACCATTATAAAGTCATATAAGCTTCCCTTAAAATCGTATAAGAATGTTTTGAAAATAAATTTTTTCTCTATAATTATGTGACTTTTAAATGATTTCAAGAAAAGAGATATTTCTCACAAATAGTTTTGATTTCATCTATGTAAACATCCTTTGATAAATTTTAACCTTGTATGAAGTTGATTTACTATGATAAAAATGATTGATATATTATTTAAGGTTTTGATAAATGTTGGACTATTTATGAGGTATTTTTAATACATTAATGGTTTATGATTAATGTTTTGTCATTCTGTATGCTAGTTTCAATACGAATGTTTATGTTATATTTCATTCTGTTCATAAGATGAATGTGTCAGACGAGTATGTTCCAGGTTGGGGTCCAGTTAAAGAACACCCTCTTTGTAACATACCATGTATTTAATGAATAATACATATTTTTATCTATGCCTATTAATGAATTAGATAGTGTTTTAGAGGCTTAAAATGAAAATAAATCCAATCTTAAGCGTATAATACACTGATTTTTTTAAAAGATTGTTTTACTGCCATTCAATGGGAAACCATTTTTAAATCTATCGTTTGAAAATTTTATAAGATATGTTTGTCAAAATAAAATTATTCTTTATGATTGGGACATCAAAATTTACTTTGTGTGAATTTTTGGTATTTTTCCGATAATGTACATTTTTTAATGAATAGTGAAAATGTTGTATTTTAATTCAAAACCACTTTTTAATATAATTTATTTATATGATTATATTGTATTTTGAACATGTTTTAAATTGAAATTATAATATATTTTTACCATTTAATCTAATGGTGGTCATTGGAATCAATTTCTCTTTGAAATTGGGCTTAAACTAGTGTCAATCTTTTGATACTTACAATTTCATAAAAACACGCTATTTGTCATGACAGCGAGAATTAATTATTAAATTAATTAATGCATCTTATATGTTTTGAAATTTTTAAAATAGACATCATTTTTGAATTCAGATTATCAAATATAGCTTAGGGTGATGTTTTGGAAATTTTCTGAAAAACATCAATTTTTGATGAATAGTGAAACCACTAAGTGGTAGTTAAAGAAACTAATTTTTCATTTAAATGAAACTTTTCCACTTCTGTGATTTGAATTTCAAAAATAATACATACATGGTTGTCATTAAGAAGTAAAATGTGGTTCAATGGGATTAAAATAAGTTTTTGGTGAATAGTAACTTTTATGTTTTTAATCGCAATTAGAGGTAATTAGTGTAGTTTAAGGTAAAAAAATGTTTTAATAATATGAGATGAGCATGAAACATGTCCTACCCTTATTGTATGTGTCATGGAAGACCTATAAAATCCACGGGTCTACTTGGGGACCCCATGGAGCCACTATGGTAGGAAAATGACATTAATATCTTTTTATTTAATGTAAAAAATAAAATGACACAAACTTGAGTTGTTATACTAAAACAATTATTAAATTGGGTTATAAAAGTCATATTTTTTACTATAAGTATTCATTAGAAATATAAAAAGATTTCTTACATCATGATATTTTTTTTATAATTTTTAGAGTTTAAATAAATTAAATTATTTCTGACATCATGATGATGCAGCGATTACCTCATTAATAAGGGATTTAAATAAAATGAAGTGATAATGTAAAATCTATGACCTACACATGTCCAAAACCTGTTAGATGGGTGGATTTAGAACCCTGATCACCTTAACATCTAATTATATCAATGTGGTACCTTTTGAATCCGAAAAAGAATTTTAAAATAAAGTAACATTTCTTTACTTTCCAAGAGTGCCCCTCCTCTCCTCTTATAAAAGGCCCCCACCTCTACGTCCTTACCCACACTTCCAAAGCCTTTGGCTCCACCAAAACCTGCCCATTTTGTCTTTCCACTTCCCTCTATTACTCCTTGAAGCCTCAATTTGGGCATAAGTATTCTCATGGAAGCCTTTGAGCTCAAACCAAAGAGAGTTACCCGATTTTAAGGTAATGTCTTCATTTGAGTCCTTTTGTTTTATTTTGCTTCTCCAACCCCTAAACTCTTTTTATTCATTTCTTTTGTAACAAGTACAGTATCATAAATATACTAGGATGTTTTTATAAGATTTATTCGAGCTACACCTACATAATCTTACATCTAATGGTTAAAGAACATACTGTTTCCGTGGATGGCGAATTTCTACCTCCCGAAATGATGATTGTTCAAAATTCTTTTAAAACCCTCAATGGTGGCCATTAAGATGACACTATATTTATATATGATATATAATATGTTTATGTTTTCCTTAAGCTTATGTATTTTTCATTTTGGTCATACCTTTATGGTTTCTATTATGGGTAAACGCGATATCTTCATTTAAGGAAGTGCAGACAACCACCCCCTCAAGGTGATTTGATTCGTTAATACCATATGTGGGACATATAAAGGATGAATTTATGATATTATATATGATATTATAGTAGAATTATCATATACCTTTATATCATTATGATTCCATTCTATAAAATATGAAATAGAAATGAAAGTAGTGTTCATGCGTACGTACGACTTACCGTCTCCATGAACGATGCATTTCATTTATTACCTCTAAATGATTATGTAATATTATAAATGCATGTATATACTGGATATATATGATATATATGATATATAAATCATGATTATAATTCTGGATATAATGGATATATGAACAACTGGTAATTATAAAGGGTTTATTTTTGACTCAAGTACCAATGATAGTTAAAACGACTGTTATTAAATTAAATAATTACATAGTGTTCATGAAATGGAAATAAGTGATATAAAAGGTATAATGAACTTTAAAACGGTTATTAAAAAAGTATAAATTAACTCATGTTTATTATTCAGGAGATTAAAGAACGACTGAGTCATGTCGGACCCAAGGTATGGGACTTCGACTCAATCTCCTTTCATTGAGGCATATTTTTTATTATACACAAACTTCTTTTATACGGTGCATAAACCCCTTTGACTTTTACGTTTATTCAAAAGGAATATTTTTTATATGAAGAGTTTACTAAACGAAAAATCATTTTTTTGTCGTACGTATGCGTTGACAACGACTTCTCTGCCGCCGTGACCATTATTTGAGTATCAGCTTCCTCAACAAGCCATAAGATTTTTTAAAAAGAAAAATAAATACCCTATTTTACTTTTATTTTATTTTGGTATTGAAAATGGTTTTCATAATGTTTTTATTATATCAATGTGTTTTATTGATATCTTGTGATTTAAATGTGGAAATTTTATGTTTTCTATTATGTCTGTTTTATGTGATACAATTATGTTATGGTTCTTGGGCATTATTATGAATATGGGTGGTTCTGTTAAAAACTAAGGGCGGGTGAGCCCGATATAGCTCTCTAATGCATTTGGAAACGGGAAGGAGTGAAACATTAAGGTTTCTCCGAAGAGATTTAGGGAATATACAATGATGGGTATTCTAAACTTAACCAAGAGGGTTACTCCCTAGGTAAGAATGTTACAAATGCCTCAAGTTACCTTTATGTCTTATGATTTCTATGATTTATTCATGATTTTGATGAGGTATGTTAAAGTGATTATGTTTTATGGGTAAAGCATGATTTCATTCTTATGTATATATGAACTTATGTTTCCATTCCATATTTTGATAACCCATACTGAGCTTTTTATGCTCATCCCAAGTTTTTTTGAAATGTTTTTCGCAGGTCAAGGTAAAGGTACATGATATGATGATAGTGTCAAGGAAGTGTCAAGGAAGTGTCAAGAATGAATCCATGTCTTATTTTAAATATGTTTCCAATGATGGGAAAAATGAATACTATCTTTATGTAACCACTTTGTTTATATGTTGAATGTAATGCATGTTTTATGTTCTAATTCTCTAAAACTCTAAACATGAAAAGATCCTCAATGTGTAATCTTGTAATAACCCAAGATTAAGTAAGGTTTAAGGCCGGGGCCTTATCGTTGGTATCATAGGTTGGTTTAGATAACTTTAGGAGTTAGAATTCTACTAAATGATTATCCAAAAATATTCTTTTTGAAACGATATAGCATTTGAAGATTACCATATTGATTCATTTAAGACATGTTTGTTCAGAATGGTTTTCCGTAGGGAAATAGGGAAGCAGTTCTAGGAAGGCATACAGAAGGAAATTACCTTCCGAATCAGCATACTGAGATGGTCGGAATTAGAACTGAATTGTTTGTTGCAGTAATGGTGTAGTTGACTCAAGAAATAAATGGTGGTGGTATCCATGCACGAGATCAGCCAGATCCACTGCAGAGGAACATGTCAGTGGTGGAACATTTCATGAGGCAACATCCCCCATCATTCAGAGGATCATCTGACCATATGTTAGCTCAATTGTGGATTAAAGCACAAGAGAAGATTTTTGATGTCATGGGGTGTTCAGAAAATCAAAAGGTTAGTCTTGTTATTTACCGTTTGGAGGGTGAAGGAGATCAGTGGTGGTCGACGGTTAAAAATATCAGGGACGCCGATGAGATTGATGCTCTTGACTGGGATGAATTTAAAGGTATGTTTCTTGAGAAGTGTTTTTCTAAGGCTGTTCGACTTAGGATGGAAAAGAAATTCCTAGAATTGAGGCAAGAGGAAGACTCAGTGGCTGCCTATGAAAAGCGGTTCAGTCGATTGGCAAGGTATGCTCCAAAGTTTATCTGAGACCTTGATAGTAAAATCAATCGTTTTTACTCAGGATTAAAGCCAAAATATTGAAGGGAAATAGCTTCTCATGAGTTTAAAAGTTATAAAAAGCTTGTTCGATGTGCTGAGAAGGATGAAATGGAGTTTGGAGATGACCAAGTGTCCTATAAAAACCAACAGAAGAAGAGACCGAGGTGGCAGGAGAAAGGGAATAATTCTTCAAAAAAGTCTGATGGTAAGAAATCTAAGTTTCTAGTTTGTGATAAATGTGGAAAAAGGCATGTTGGGGAATGTCTTCTGAATTCTGGAATGTGCTACCGATGTGGTAAGATGGGACATAAGGCTCATGATTGCACTGAAAAAGATCAAGTTGATGGTAAGTTCAAATTTGATTTATAGTTAGTTAAATGTTTTATGTGCAATAAGATGGGTCACTATGAAAACGAGTGTCCGACAAAGTGCTCGAGTGATGGGAAGCAGTTTGACTAAATGCATAAAGGGGTGGAGATATCCTTTGCAACTACTTCAGCAGAAGTCGGGCCATCAAAGGAAGTTCTATCAGGTACTTTGTTTCTTTTTTCAGATAATGCCAGTGTGTTGTTTTATTCGGGGTCTACAGATTCTTTCATATCTGAAACCTTTTCTAGTAAAATGGGAATACCATCTCAAGAAATGACTCCTGAACTTGTGGTAAAAACACCTAGGGGAAATGTTGAGGCAAAAAGAATTTATAAGAATCTTCCTATCCTTATCCGTGGAAAGAACCTACTTGCAAACCTTATTGTTTTACCTCTAGTAGATTTTGATGTTATCCTGGGTATGGATTGGCTCTCTATTTTCCATACTAAGTTTGAATGTAGAGATAAAGAAGATTATTTTCAGAAAGAATTTCAGTTTGTGTACAATAATGAACCCTTACTGTTGATAACTTATCAAGAGGTCGAGAAACCTTTAAAAGATGGAAATGAATGTTACCTTGCATAGATTATTGAAAATAAGGGAACTGTTCAGATTAATGATGTGCCAGTTGTAAATGAGTATCCTGATGTTTTTCCTGATGAGTTTCCTGGAATAATACAAGATCAGAAAGTTGAAGTTACTGTTGACTTAGTTCCTGATGTTAAGCAAATTTCAAAACCCCATTATCAAATGGCTCAAATTGAGCTTTTATAGTTGAAGGAGCAATTATAAGACTTTTTAGAGAAAGGTTTCATTCGACCTAGCACATCACCATGGGGTGCTCCTGTTTAATTTTCTAAAAATAAAGATGGTTCTATGAGACTTTGAATTGATTATAGAGACTTGAATAACATCACTATTAAGAACAAATATCCTTTGCCTCATATCGATGATTTGTTTGATCAGCTCCAGGGAGATCAGTATTTTTCATAGATTGACCTGAGATCGGGGTACCATCAGCTGAATGTAAAGGAAGAAAATGTTCTGAAAACTGCGTTTCATACAAGATATGGCCATTATGAATTTGTACTAATTCCTTTTGGTCTAACCAATGCACCTGTTGTATTCATGGACATAATGAATAGAATTTTCCATGAATTCTTGGATAAGTTTGTGGTGGTTTTCATTGATGATATTTTTGTGTTTTCTAAAAGTAAAGAGAAGATTGAAAGAAATGTAAGGGTCATTTTGGAAACCTTAAAAGAAAATAAATTTTATGGGAAATTTAGCAAGTGTGATTTTTGGTTGCAAAAAATTTCATTCCTTGGAAACATTGTTTCTAAAGATGGGATAACTGTTGATCCTGCAAAAACAAAGGTTGTTTAAGAATGGCCAAGGCCCAAAAATATAACAGAGATTCATAGTTTCCTTGGTTGGGCAGGCTATTACTGAAGGTTTGTTAGAAATTTTTCATGGTTATCTAGTCCAATGACTAATCTAACTCGAAAGGGTGTTAAGTTTATCTGGACAAAAGAATGTGATGATTGTTTTCAGGAACTGAAAAGAAGATTGGTGAATGCTCCAGTTTTAGAACTACCTTCCAGGAATGGTGAGTTTCTTATCTATAGAGATGCTTCATTGAAAGGACTTGGTTGCATCATAATGCAGAATGATTAGGTAATTGCTTATGCTTCACGACAGTTGAAAACTCATGAGGTAAATTACCCTACACATGATTTGGAATTAACTGCTATTGTTTTCATTTTAAAAATTTGGAGGCATCCTTTGTATGGAGTAAAGTGTCAAATATATACTGATCACAAAAGTATAAAGTATATATTCACTCAGAAAGAGTTAAACATGAGACAGATAAGATAGATGGAATTAATCAAGGATTATGATTATACAATTCATTCCCATCCGAGAAAAGCAAATAAAGTAGTTGATTCTTTGAGTCGAAAAAGTAATGCTTCATTACCAATGTTGCGTTTGGAACGTGATACTTTGGTTAAGGATTTGATGAACTTTGGCATAGATGTTGTTGGTGCATGATGTTTTTCTGTTTTGTTTCAGGTATCAGTGAAATCTTCTCTATCAGACAGAATCATGCAAGCACAGAAGCAAGACAGTGAGTTGCAAAAAAAGGTAGAGATGGTTTACAATGCTAAGTTTCCTGAATTCAACATTGATAATGATTGTGTTTTGTGATTGGGGAAGAGATTATGTGTGCCTTGTGATTCACAGTTGAAGAGAGAGTTGTTATGTGAAGCTCATAGTTCTCCATTTTTAGTTCATCTTGGAAGTACTATGATGTAAAGAGATCTGCGGGAGTATTACTGGTGGGATGGAATGAAAAGAGATATTGCGGATTTTACTGTGAAGTGTTTGACTTGTCAACAGGTTAAAGCAGAGCGGAAGTTACCAAAAGGGATGCTTTAGCCTTTACCGGTGCCAGAGTGGAAATGGGAGAATATATCCATGGACTTTGTTGTGGGATTACCGAAGACACCTTGAGGTAATAATCCAATCTGGGTTATTGTTGATTGCTTGACTAAATCTGCTCATTTCCTTGCTATACGATATACTTTTTCCCTAGATCAAATTTCCTATTTGTATCTTAAAGAGACAGTCAGGCTATATGGAGTACCTCTCCCCATTGTATCTGACCGTGATCCCAGGTTCACTTCTATCTTTTGGAAAGGCCTTCAGAATTCATTGGGTACGGAATTAAATTTTAGTACAGCTTTTCATCCTCAATCAGATGGGCAGTTAGAATGAACAATTTAGACTTTGGAAGATATACTACGTGCTTGTTCGATGGATTATCAGGGAAGCTGGGACCAACATCTTTCTTTGGTTGAATTTTCATATAATAACAGTTTTCATTCCAGTATACAGATGGCACCATTTGAGGCGTTATATGGGAAGCGGTGCCGAACTCTAGCTTTCTGGGATAAAGTGGGTGAATGGATGTTGATGGGACCAAATTTGGTAGAAGAGTTGGCAGAAAAAGTTAAGCTGATATAGAAACACATGAGAACAGCTCAGAGCAGGCAGAAGAGTTATGCGGACAACAAGAGGAAGGATCTATCTTTTGAGGTAGGTGATCATGTTTTTCTAAATGTCTTACCATGGAAAGGTGTGATGCGATTTGGTAAGAAAGGAAAGCTGAGTACAAGGTTCATTGG
Source organism: Viscum album (assembly GCA_963277665.1). Lineage (NCBI taxonomy): Eukaryota > Viridiplantae > Streptophyta > Magnoliopsida > Santalales > Viscaceae > Viscum > Viscum album. The sequence continues at coordinate 247,015,430 of OY728165.1, forward strand.
ACCATATGAAATTATGGAGAGAGTTGGATCAGTTGCATACCGGGTGGATTTACCTCCGAGTTTATCTCAGGTACATAATGTGTTTCATGTTTCGATGCTGAGAAAGTACATGCAAGATCCATCTCAAGTTTTGAGTCCAGAGGTAGTTCAGCTGGAAGAGAACCTATCTTATGAGGAACAACAGGTCCAGATTTTTGACCACAGGGAGGAAGTGTTACGGAATAAGTTGATTAATTAGGTAAAGGTTTTGTGGAAAAACTACATGATTGAAGAGACAACATGGGAATCTGAAAATGCAATGAGGGATAAGTACCCCCATTTATTCGATAAGTAAATAAATTTCAGGGAAGAAATTTTCTAAAGGGGGGAAGGATGTAACATCCCAAGTAAGTAATGAATAATAGATTTTTTTATCTATGCCTATTAATGAATTAGATAGTGTTTTAGAGGCTTAAAATGAAAATAAATCCAATCTTAAGCATAGAATACACTAATATTTTTAAAAGATTGTTTTACTGCCTTTTAATGGAAAACCATTTTTAAATCTATCATTTGAAAATTTTATAAGCTATGTTTGTCAAAATAAACTTATTCTTTATTATTGGGACATAAAAATTTACTTTCTGTGAACTTTTGGTATTTTTCCGATAAAGTTCATTTTTTAATGAATAGTGAAAAATGTTGTATTTAAATTCAAAACCTCTTTTTAATATAATTTATTTATATTATTAGATTATCTTTTGAATTTGTTTTAAAGTGAAATTAGAATATATTTTTACCATTTAATCCAATTGTGGTCATTAGAATCAATTTCACTTTGAAATTGGACTTAAACAAGTGTCATTCTTTTGATACTTACTATTTCATAAAAACACGCTATTTGTCATGACAGTGGGAATTAATTATTAAATTAATTAATTCATCTTATATGTTTTGAATTTTGTAAAATAGACATCATTTTTGAATTCATAATATCAAATATAGCTTAGGGTGAAGTTTTGGAATTTTTCTGAAAAACATCAATTTTTGATGAATAGTGAAACCACTATGTAACGCCCCGACCCCAATTACCCAGAGTCGGTGAATTAATTACATAACATTGGCATGATCACAAGAAAGATCAAATCTCGAAAGACCGATTGGTTTAGTAGCCTTGGAAACACTAGATATATTCATAAGTTTTACATTACATCATAAAATGAATAACTACTACAACAACATAATGTTTCCACAGTCCACAATATAATCCCCTCATAATATCCCTGCAGGTCATTCATAACTTACATCTTCACATCCTGGGAAAAATAAAACATAGAAAATGGGTGAGCTCAAATGCCCAGTAAGGATAACAATATAGCGGAACATTCAAAAATAAGCATAAACATTTAAGGCAATGAATTACTAAAACAAAAGCCTTTTAAACTTGAACTTGAACATAGTATGGCAAAAGTAAAATGAAATAATGCCATTTACTTGTTCACATGGATATTATACTAATCGAATAATCACATGCAAAATCAATAACCACTTTCATAATGTTAGAATGCATAATGCCAGACTATCATAACCACATAGCCAAGGCCTCGTGCCAAGACTACAAATAAGATTTTGTCAAGGCCTTGTGCCAAGACACTAGTTTGTCTCATGAGACGTACCGATGCATCGAGGAGCTAGAGCGGGCTCCACCCGTCACTTATTAAGTCCAATGCATTCCCATATGAAAAGGTTTAAACATAACATAAACATTCGTATTAAAACTAGCATACGAAATGTCAATAATTTCACCATCAACTATGAATGGTATAAAAATAGCACATCCACATTCAAACATATCACAAAACCTTCAATACAATATAGAAGTTTTGTATCATAATAAATCAACTTCAAATAATCTTAAAATCCATCAAAGGATGTTGACATAGATGAAATCAAAATTCTTTTTAAAGAAGTATCTCCTTTTATTTTGAAATCATTTAAGATCCATATAAAATAAAACATTTTCTTTGAAAATATTCTTATAAGCTTGTATGGAAAGCTTCGACGATTTTATATCGGCGGAAAATAACCGCACCCGCCGTATAAGTTAAAAAAAACATTCTTACCTCAATTCCGTCGAAAAGGTTAAAAAGGACCTTGTTTTGAAAACGACGAAAAGATTCCTTTATAAACCTCTTATAAAAAGTCAAAAAAGGGTATAAATGACTTTAACCCATATTCTTGTAAATAGTAAAAATGTTTTGAAATACATTTCGAAGAAACATGGATGTGGATGATAAAGAGATCCCAGTAGATTATCACGTATAATACAACCTCGGATAATGAAGAGATTGTGAAATAACCCTTACCTTGTACTTTTCCTTGGTTGGGGTAGGTTAACCTCCTGTATAATGGTGAAATAATTGTTATTAAATTATACAAGAATCATATATATTAATATGATATCATATATGATCTTTTAACATTGATTTGTTAATAATATCTTAGTATTATCGTTGTTTCGGGTGTTAACTTACTCGTTTGCTTTTGTATGTTTTGTTATGTAAGACATGTTTATAAAGGATAGGTTGTATATTATTCAAATCCAGAATGGTATTAAGTCCTTAAACATCATTTTTAAATCATCAAATGATAATTATACTTGAATGGATACGATGGAGAATGAATCTCATCGCGTTCGTGGAGACGGTAGTCCGTACGTACGCACGAACGCTACTTCCATTTAATTTTTATTTTAAAAGAATCGAATCCAAATGATACATAGGTATATTACTATTGCAGTATAATATAATATTTTATATATGTTACTTAAGTTCATTAACACCATCCTTTATACGTTCCATGTGTGGTATGAACGAGTCATATCATTTTAAGGGGGCGGTAGTCCGCACTTCCTCAAATGAAATTATCGTATGTATATACAACATGAAACGAATAATGGTATGAAATAAAATGGAATTACAGAAGATTATATATAAAATATATATCATTAATATCATATTTAATTACAGTGCCATCATAATGGCCACCATGAGAGGCGGTAAGATGTATTTGAACAATCATCGTTTCGTGAGGCGTTAATTTGCCATCCACAGAAACATTATGTTCATCATCCATTAGATGGAGTTGTGTGTATGTGTAGTTTGAATACTTCTTATAACAACATCCTAGTATATTGAGGATACTGGTGTTGTTACAAAATAAGGGAAATAAAAAGATTTTGGGGGTTGGAGAAGCAAAATAAATGAAAATAATTTAAGAGAAATCGTTACCTTTAATTTAGGTAACTCACTTTGGTTGGAAGCAAAGGACTTGTTGAAATGCTTTCTGCCTAAGGGGAAGCTTCAAGGAGGAGGAGAGGGATGTGGGGAGCTTAGTTGGGCAGAGTTTGGACGAGCCAAGTGGCTTGAGAGGTGTGAGGAATGAGTAGAAGTGGTCTCCTTTTATAAGGGAGAGGAGGGGCTCTTTAGGAAAGAGTGAAAGTATTATTTTATAATATAATTATATTCGGTTTCTAATGGTCCAAAAATCATTTAGGTCGAAGATAAGATGACTCATATTCTAAATAACATCAACCAATAAGAATTGTAATGGTTTTAGATAATATTTTAATCATTATAATCTTATTTATTTAAATGATTTATTAATAAGGTAAACATTGCATCATTTTTTGTGTCATTAATAATTTAACTTATTTGATGTCTAAAAATTATAAATAAAATATCATCATGTAGTAAATCTTTTTAGATTTCTAATGAATATTTATAATCAAAAAGCCAACATGTATAACCCTATGTAAAAATTGTTCTTCTAAAAGATGTAAGCTTATGCCATTTTTATTTTTATTTTAACTTTATTAATATAATGTGTCCCTGCCACATACAAGTGGCTCCAAGGGGTCCCAAAATCGACCCAAGGATGCCCATGGTCGGGTATGTGTCCACCAATAAGGTTAGGACACGTTTTAGGGTAATTTTGTATTATTATAATATTATTTTTTAACCCTTATTTACCGGATTTACCCTTTAACCATGGTAAATAAAATATTTGCCACAGTAACTATTCAAAATGTCTAAAAATAAAAGTTACCTATTTACACAATTTGAACATCCTGATTCAAAATATGGAATCCATTTTCCCAAATTCAAAACACAGAAGTGGCAGAAATTAATTTAAAATTAATTCCCACTATCAAAACAAAAAGCGTGTTTTTAAGAGATAATAACTATCAAAAGATAGACACTTGTTTATGTTCGGTTTAATTGTAAAATTATGTCCAATGACCAAAATTATATTAAAATGTAAAAATATATTCCAAATATACTTTAAAACCACTCCAATTCATAATTTATCACTATTAATTATTTTGATTAAAAAAGTTGTTTTTAATTAAAATTTAGTAATTTTCACTATTCATCAAAATATGAAAGTTATCCGAAATGTACCAAAATTTCACCCTAGGCTAATTTTGATATTCCAAATCCAAAAATGAAGTCCATTTTCAAATATAAAATATATATAATTTCAAAAAGTAGGTATTACTATTCATAACGGCTAGTTTGATTAGTTGTGGTGTGTGTTAAAACTCAAGGTTGCGTACAACACACGCTACTGTATTATTCAAAGAAAGCGTACCGTGGAAGCTTGGGATGTTTCATTTTAAATTTTTGATGTCCCCATTTAGTCAAAAAGTTTAATATATTGTATTTAAAAAGGGTTCACTATTAAAAGTTGATAAAAGTGCAACACTGAAAATGAATTTGTTCTTGCATTATATCTAAGAAACTCATAATATGGATTCTAAAGTTATAAGGATTATATAAAGTTTAAAATTTAGTTAACACTATTCATAACCTCTTTTGAACAGCTTGTTTGGTAAGTCATGGTGCGCTTGAACTCGGTGTTGCGTGTAGTGCAAGTTATTAAATTATTTTGAAGAAATAACACACTATGAAATCTTGGGGTGTTACATTCTCCCCTCCTTCAATAAATTGCGTCCTCGCAATTTGAAATTGTTCTTCGAAAATAAAAGGTTGAAAATAGAAAATATCTTAGTGGGAAAACCCACATCGGAAATTAGGTTACTAAAATTTAGTCTTAATATGAGGAAAAGAGAAATGAAAGAGTCACCACCAAATTATGATCTCGATTAGGAGAACATTGGTGGCAATTAGAGACATATAATTGGAGGAAAAACGTAAATATTTATAGGTAGTGATTGAGATCATCAATCACAAACAAGTGTATAATTGAGGTCCTTAAATTCATCAATCTATGATGATTTGAAATACCATCGGTTCAACAAAACATAGGGTATTAGGATAACACATTTTTGACATTTCAAAATATCATAGTTGAAATACCACATCGAAAAATGAATTAACGAGGCCTCTATTTAAAATAAAGAGTGGAAAGTATGAAGATTACCGAAAATAACACATAATAGGGTTCCATGTAGGAAAATATGGATATGGAAAAGAAATCTAACCATCAATTATCTGATGGAGAGTGGTAGAGAACATGGCTATGAAAAGGCCAACAATCCCAAAGCCATGAATTAGTGATGATTTAAGGTACCATCTAGGACATCATTTTTGTTCTAAGTTCCTTTTATTAATGTTGAGGAATATATTTATGAGATTGGCTAAGATCATAAGGAGATATACTTACTTTATAATTAGAGTTTTATCCATTAATAAATTTCTACCACAAACTCATCTTTCACTCTAAAAGATAATAGATTGTAATTTTATTATTTATACTATTCGTACAGGGTTCCAAAATAAATGAATTTATAATTCATCTACCAGATCTTTAAAAAAACATTATTTAATCCAGGACATCTCGTGGGCCAGTGGTAGGTGATACACCCTTGTCGCCCTTCGGTTGCGGGTTCAAGTCTCGCAGCCTTGCCGGACGCGACGGGTTGCCGCCCGACCTCCGGGTTGTCCTTTTATGGTAATCCAAAATAATCCAAACTAGAACTATCCAAAATACTTCTGTCCAAACTCACAGTCCAACATTTATAAGGAAGGTAAACAAAATATAGATCCTTTTTACCCCGTAATAGCATATGAATACCTTCATCTTGTATTCTTTTAATAAACTGAAACATCTTGAATTACCATATTCCTTATTGATTACATTCATGCTCCCCTATTCCATATAGAATGCTGGATATACTTCATCAATCCAAAAATGTTTTAAACCCCAAAAAAAATGATGGAATATACAAATCATTAATCAGTTTCAAGGTAGTCAAGAATATCCAATATAATTTATCCAAATCAATCATGTATTATTCTAAAATCACTAACTCGGTATCAGAACCATATTATGGTTTATCTTTCTCTCAACCATATATTTTCCAAAAATTTATCCAGTTATTGAGTCACTTTTCTTTGTTCCACACAATCTCAAGTCCTTAATGAAATAGTACTGCAGTACAATCCTTATATACTCCATAATTATTATAACAAGTACATTGTTGATACAACACTCAATTGACATAATCAACATAAGAACTCTAATCCTTCCTCTTCATCTGTGGTAGTATCATAACTTGATTATTATCCAATCGCATCATTTGCGGCATAGTCTGATGACTGGGGCATTGGTTCGCGTTGTGTCCAAACTCCTTGCAAATGAAGCATTGTACATTTGAAACCATTTTCTCACCCTTGCAGTCACGTACTTTGTGCCCTTTTCCTCCACACTTATAACAAACTCCCATTCCTTTCAGGCAAGTTCCAGGGTGTTTCTTCCCACAGTTACCACATATGGGAAAATTCTTCTTTTCCCTCTTCCCTTTATCCATTTTTCTCTCTTCCATCCTTTTATTCTCTTGCTTCCCTTCAAATCCATAGGACTCAGTAAACTCTTTACTTATCTTATCAACACATGATATTATTTCTTCATATGATGATAATAAATGGGAGACTACTTCTCTTATCAATTATAGCTTAAGACCATGAAAGATATGATCCTTCCTTCTCTTTGGATCATGTGCATTTCTGGAGTTCTCATTCCTTCTACTGGGCGCCATTTCTAAACAATGGCATAAAATAGATCAGTTTATGAATCAAAATACATAATCCCATACTTATAAAACACTTAACATAAATTGAAATATTTATAGATATAATCCATAATCATAAAAATGTTTTCTTTGAGGAAGTATATACTCATAAACCCTTCATAATTATTTGTAAAGAAAATGAGAGTTATCCTAAGCATATCCCCCGGGAGTGTCGTAACCAAGAGTGCAGCAAGGCCCGTTGTCGTGCACCAGTTCCCGTTCAAGTCTAGCTCAAAGCGGTGTTTTTGGGTTTTACCCCTAGGTACATCTGTGCCAGAGCCGCCTCTACCTGCTCGTATCCAGACAGGGATGTATTGCTCGGAAAACTCAAAAAATCTCTACAATACCAAAATTCTAGGAAGTTCTTCTATACTTATCCTCAAAGTTCATCTTAGGTCTACGTGCTCTAATCAGAGTTTATCTAAATCTAGCTTCCAAGGTTTGTACTAAACTTCCTCTGATACCAAATGTAACGCCCCGACCCCAGTTACCTAGAGTCGGTGCATTAATTACATAACATTGGCATGATCACAAGAAAGATCAAATCTCGAAAGACCGATTGGTTTAGTAGCCTTGGAAACACTAGATATATTCATAAGTTTTACATTACATCATAAAATGAAAAACTACTACAACAACATAATGTTTCCACAGTCCACACTATAATCGCCTCATAATATCCCTGCAGTTCATTCATAACTTACATCTTCACATCCTGGGAAAAATAAAACATAGAAAAGGGGTGAGCTCAAATGCCCAGTAAGGATAACAATATAACGGAACATTCAAAAATAAGCATAAACATTTAAGGCAATGAATTACTAAAACAAAAGCCTTTTAAACTTGAACTTCAACATAGTATGGCAAATGTAAAATGAAATAATGCCATTTACTTGTTCACATGGATATTCTACTAATCGAATAATCACATGCAAAATCAATAACCACTTTCATAATGTTGGAATGCATAATGCCAGACTATCATAACCACATAGCCAAGGCCTCGTGCCAAGACTACAAATAAGATTTTCTCAAGGCCTTGTTCCAAGACACTAGTTTGTCTCATGAGACCTACCGATGCATCGAGGAGCTAGATCGGGCTCCACCCGTCACTTATTAAGTCCAATGCATTCCCATATGAAAAGGTTTAAACATAACATAAACATTCGTATTAAAACTAGCATACGAAATGTCAATAATTTCACCATAAACTATGAATGGTATAAAAATAGCACATCCACAGTCAAACATATCACAAAAACTTCAATACAATATAGAAGTTTTGTATCATAATAAATCAACTTCAAATAATCTTAAAATCCATCAAAGGATGTTGACATAGATGAAATCAAAATTCTTTTTAAAGAAGTATCTCCTTTTATTTTGAAATCATTTAAGATCCATATAAAATAAAACATTTTCTTTGAAAATATTCTTATAAGCTTGTATGGAAAGCTTCGACGATATTATAACGGTGGAAAATAACCGCACCCGCCGTATAAGTTAAAAAAAACATTCTTACCTCAATTCCGTCGAAAAGGTTAAAAAGGACCTTGTTTTGAAAACGACGAAAAGATTCCTTTATAAACCTCTTATAAAAAGTCAAACAAGGGTATAAATGACTTTAACCCATATTCTTGTAAATAGTAAAAATGTTTTGAAATACATTTCGAAGAAACATGGATGTGGATGATAAAGAGATCCCAGTAGATTATCACGTATAATACAACCTCGGATAATGAAGAGATTGTGAAATAACCCTTACCTTGTACTTTTCCTTGGTTGGGGTAGGTTAACCTCCTGTATAATGGTGAAATAATTGTTATTAAATTATACAAGAATCATATATATTAATATGATATCATATATGATCTTTTAACATTGATTTGTTAATAATATCTTAGTATTATCGTTGTTTCGGGTGTTAACTTACTCGTTTGCTTTTGTATGTTTTGTTACGTAAGACATGTTTATAAAGGATAGGTTGTATATTTTTCAAATCCAGAATGGTATTAAGTCCTTAAAGATCATTTTTAAATCATCAAATGATAATTATAATTGAATGGATACGATGGAGAATGAATCTCATCGCGTTCGTGGAGACGGTAGTCCGTACGTACGCACAAACACTACTTCCATTTAATTTTTATTTTAAAAGAATCGAATCCAAATGATACATAGGTATATTACTATTCCAATATAATATAATATTTTATATATGTTACTTAAGTTCATTAACACCATCCTTTATACGTTCCATGTGTGGTATGAACGAGTCATATCATTTTAAGGGGGCGGTAGTCCGCACTTCCTCAAATGAAATTATCGTATGTATATACAACATGAAATGAATAATGGTATGAAATAAAATGGAATTACAGAAGCTTATATATAAAATATATATCATTAATATCATATTTAATTACAGTGCCATCATAATGGCCACCATGAGAGGCGGTAAGATGTATTTGAACAATCATCGTTTCGTGAGGCGTTAATTTGCCATCCACAGAAACATTATATTCATCATCCATTAGATAGAGTTGTGTTTATGTGTAGTTTGAATAATTCTTATAACAACATCCTAGTATATTGAGGATACTGGTGTTGTTACAAAAGAAGGGAAATAAAAAGATTTTGGGGTTGGAGAAGCAAAATAAATGAAAATAATTTAAGAGAAATCGTTACCTTTAATTTAGGTAACTCACTTTGGTTGGAACCAAAGGACTTGTTGAAATGCTTTTTGCCTAAGGGGAAGCTTCAAGGAGGAGGAGAGGGATGTGGGGAGCTTAGTTGGGCAGAGTTTGGATGAGCCAAGTGGCTTGAGAGGTGTGAGGAATGAGTAGAAGTGGTCTCCTTTTATAAGGGAGAGGAGGGGCTCTTTAGGAAAGAGTGAAAGTATTATTTTATAATATAATTATATTCGGTTTCTAATGGTCCAAAAATCATTGAGGTCGAAGATAAGATGACTCATATTCTAAATAACATCAACCAATAAGAATTGGATAGGTTTTAGATAATATTTTAATCATTATAATCTTATTTATTTAAATGATTTATTAATGAGGTAAACATTGCATCATTTTTTGTGTCATTAATAATTTAACTTATTTTATGTCTAAAAATTATAAATAAAATATCATCATGTAGGAAATCTTTTTAGATTTCTAATTAATATTTATAATCGAAAATCCAACATGTATAACCCTGTGTAAAAATTGTTCTTCTAAAAGATGTAAGCTTATGCCATTTTTATTTTTATTTTAACTTTATTAATATAATGTGTCCCTACCACATACAAGTGGCTCCAAGGGGTCCCAAAATCGACCCAAGGATGACCGTGGTCGGGTATGTGTCCACCAATAAGGTTAGGACACGTTTTAGAGTAATTTTGTATTATTATAATATTATTTTTTAACCCTTATTTACCGGATTTATCCTTTAACCATGGTAAATAAAATATTTACCACAGTAACTATTCAAAATGTCTAAAAATAAAAGTTACCTATTTACACAATTTGAACATCCTGATTCCAAATATGGAATCCATTTTCCCAAATTCAAAACACAGAAGTGGCAGAAATTAATTTAAAATTAATTCCCACTGTCAAAACAAAAAGCGTGTTTTTAAGAGATAATAACTATCAAAAGATTGACACTAGTTTATGTTCGGTTTAATTGTAAAATTATGTCCAATGACCAAAATTATATTAAAATGTAAAAATATATTCTAAATATACTTTAAAACCACTCCAATTCATAATTTATCACTATTAATTATTTTGATTAAAAAAGTTGTTTTTAATTAAAATTTAGTAATTTTCACTATTCATCAAAATTTGAAAGTTATCCGAAATGTACCAAAATTTCACCCTAGGCTAATTTAGATATTCCGAATCCAAAAATGAAGTCCATTTTCAAATATAAAATATATATAATTTCAAAAAGTAGGTATTACTATTCATAACAGCTAGTTTGATTAGTTGTGGTGTGTGTTAAAACTCAAGGTTGCGTACAACACACGCTACTGTATTATTCAAAGAAAGCGTACCATGGAAGCTTGGGATGTTTCATTTTAAATTTTTGATGTCCCCATTTAGTCAAAAAGTTTAATATATTGTATTTAAAAAGGGTTCACTATTAAAAGTTGATAAAAGTGCAATACTGAAAATGAATTTGTTCTTTCATTATATCTAAGAAACTCATAATATGGATTCTAAAGTTATAAGGATTATATAAAGTTTAACATTTAGTTAACACTATTCATAACCTCTTTTAAACAGCTTGTTTGGTAAGTCATGGTGCGCTTGAACTCGGTGTTGCGTGTAGTGAAAGTTATTAAATTATTTTGATGAAATAACACACTATGAAATCTTGGGGTGTTACACACTAAGTGGTAGTTAAAGAAACTGATTTTTCGTTTAAATGATACTTTGCCACATTGGTGATTTGAATTTCAAAAATCTGACATAAATGGTATTCATTAAAAACTAAAATGTGGTCCAATGGGATTAAAATAAATTTTTGATTAATAGTAACTTTTAAGTTTTTAATCGCGATTAGAGATAATTAGTGTAGTTTAAGGTAAAAATAACGTTTTAATAATATGAGATGAGCCTGACACATGTCCTAACCTTATTTTATGTGTCATGGCCGACCAATACAATCCATGGGTCAACTTTGGAACCCCATGAATCCACTTTAGTAGGAAAATGACATTAATATCTTTTAATTTAATGTTAAAATTAAAATGACACAAACATGAGTTGTTTTACTAAAACAATTTTTAAATGGGGATATAAAAGTCATATTTTTGACTATAAATATTCATTAGAAATCTAAAAAGATTTACTACATCATGATTGTTTTTTTATAATTTTTAGATTTTATATAAATTAAATTATTTATGACATCATAATGATGCAGCAATTACCTCATTAATAAAGGATTTAAATAAAATGAAATGATAATGTAAAATATACGACCTAAACATGTAAAAAACCTATTTTATGGGTGTATTTCAAACCCTTATCACCTTACCCTCGAATTATATCAATTTGGGAACTATTGTATCCGAAAATCATTTTAAAATAAAGTAACATTTCTTTTCTTTCCAAGAGTGCCCCTCCTCTCCTCTTATAAAAAGCCCCCACCTCTACCTCATTAGCCACACTTACAAAGCCATTGATTCGGCCAAAACCTGCCCATTTTGTCTCTAAACTTACCTATCTTACTCCTTGAAGCCTCACATTGGGCAGAAGTCTTCCCGAGGAAGCCTTTGAGCACAATCCAAAGGGAGTTACCCGATTTTAAGGCAATGTCTTCACTTGAGTCCTTTTGTATTATTTTGCTTCTCCAACCCCCCTAAAATATTTTTATTCATTTACTTTGTAACAACTCCAGTATCTTAAATATACTAGGATGTTTTTATAAGAATGATTCAAGCTACACCTACACACACCTACATCTAATGGTTAAAGAACATACTGTTTCCGTGTATGGCGAATTTCTGCCTCCCGAAACGATGATTGTTCAACATTCTTTTAACACCATCAAAGGTGGACTTTAAGATTACACTATATTTATATAGGATATATAATATGTTTATGTTTTACTTATGCTTCTTTATTTTTAATTTGGTTCAAACCTTTATGGTTTCCATTATGGGTAAACGCGATATCTTCATTTATGGAAGTGCGGACTACCGCCCCCTCAAAGCGATTTGATTCGTTAATACCATATGTGGGACGTATAAAGGATGAAGTTATGATATTATATATGATATTACACTGGAATTATAATATTCCTTTATATCATTATGATTCCATTCTATAAAATAGGAAATGGAAATGAAAGTAGCTTTCCTGCGTATGTACGGCTTACCGTCTCCATGAACGGGGCATTTCATTTCTTACCTCTAAATGATAATGTAATATTATAAATTCATGTATATACAGGATATATATGATATATATGATATATAAATCATGATTATAATTCTGGATATAATGGATACATGAACAACATGTAATTATAAAAGGGTTTATTTTTGACTCAAGTACAATGATCGTTAATACGACCGTTATTAACTAAAATAATTACATATTGTTCATGACATGGAAAAGAGTGATATAAAAAGAATAATGAACTTTGAAAAGGTTCTTAAACAAGTAAAAATTAACTCATGTTTATTATTCAGAATATTAAAGTACGTCTGAGTCATGTCGGACCCGAGGTATGGGACTTCGTCTCAGTCTCCTTTCATTATGGCATATTTTGTTTTATACACAGTCTTCTTTTCTACGGTGTATAAACCCCTTTGACTTTTACGTTTATTTAAAAGGAATATTTTTTATACGAAGCATTTAATAAATGAAAAAAGGGAATTTTTTTGTCGTATGTATGCGGTGACAACGAATTCTCTACAGCCGTAACCATTATTTGTGTTTCAGCTTCCTCTACAATCCATACCGTATTTTTTAAAAGAAAAATAAATACCCTATTTTACTTTTATTTTATTTTGATATTGAAAATGGTTTTCATAATGTTTTTATTACATCAATGTGTTTTATTTATATCTTGTAATTGAAATGTGGAAATGTTATGTTTCCTTTATGTATGTTTTATGTGATACGATTATGTTATGGTTCTTGGGCATTATTATGAAGACGGGTGGTTCCATGATAAACTAAGGGCAGGTGAGCCCGATATAGCTCTCCAATGCATTGGGTAACGTGAAGGAGTGAAACATTAGGGTTTCTCTGATGAGATTTAGGGAATATATTGTGATGGGTATTCCAAACATAACCAAGAGGGTTACTCCCTACGTAATAATGTTATGAATGCCTCAAGTTACCTTTATGTCTTATGATTTCTATGATTTATTCATGATTTGATGAGGAATGTTAAATTGCTTATGTTTTATGGGTAAAGTATGATTTCATTCTTATGTATATATGAACTTATGTTTCTGTTCCATATTTTTATAACCCATACTGATCTTTTTTTGCTCATCCCACGTTTTTTGAAATGTTTTTCACAGGTCAAGGGAATGGTACATGATATGATGATAGTGTCAAGGAAGTGTCAAGAATGAATCCATGTCTTATTTTAAATATGTTTCCAATTATGGAAAAAATGAATACTATCTTTATGTAACCACTTTGTTTATATGTGGAATGTAATGCAGGTTTTATGTTCTAATTCTCTAAAACTCTAAACCTGAAATGATCCTCAATGTGTAATCTTGCAATAACTCAAGATTAAGTAAGGTTTAAGGTCGGGGCCTTATACTCTGAGTTGGTGTCCGGTTATTAGAGACACTCCGGGTTGGTGTCCGGTTATTAGAGGCACTCTGGGTTGTTGTCTGCCTATTAGAGGCACTACCGGTTGGTGTCCGGTTATAGGGGCTCTCCGTGTTAGGTTCCAGTTACAGTTATCCCTTACGCCTTGGCACGAGGCCTTGACATAGAAATTAATGTTCATCATTATGCATTCCATCATTATAAAAGTGGTTATTCATATTTCATGTGATTATTCGACTAGTTGAATATCCATGTGAATAAGTAAATGAAATCATTTCATTTCATTTTTTCCATATTATGTTGAATATCAATTCTAAAAGGATTTTGTTTTAGTTATACATTGCCATAAATGTTTATGCTTATTTATGAATGTTTCCACTGTATTTTTATCCTTACTGAGCATCTGAGCTCACCCCTTTCTATTTTTTAATTTTCCTTGGATTCCAAGAAGTGTATTTTGAATGATATGCAGGGTTAACTCAAGGGAATAATGGATTTCATAAAGGGTTATTTATGTTGTTTTGTATGTCATAAGTGTAATGTAACATTCATGTATGTAATATATTTTCCAAGACTACTAAACTGATCGTTCCTTCAGTACTTGATTCATTTTAATCATGTCAATGTATTAAAATAATGCATCGACATTGGGTAACTGGGGTCGAGGCAATACAACATGGTAAATACTCTACAAGTAAATGCAATTATTTAAGTAGTTTTCTATAACCTTATAATATGTGAAATAAACATAATAATAAAATTGAATAATTTTATGATGAATGTAAATAATTAACACAAGTCTATTATTATATAAGATAAATACACACATGAAATGTTTGACTCGAGGTAAGGGGCTTCATCTCAATCGCCATTTGTTGAGTCATATCTTGTGGTGATGAACCTCTATTATTTTATAAGATGTATATATAGCCAATTTTACATGATAATTAATTAATTTTCTTTATTATCAATATATTTAATATATTTTTTCATTTCAATAATTAATTTTTATTATTATTCAAATTAATCAATGTTGTATGGGATAATTTGATATAAAATCCCTTAAAATTATTTAATATTTATTTTGAAAATTATTTCCACCATTTAAATCTTCATGATATTTATTCATTATTATTTATATAAAATTATAATAAATTAAATGATATGTTTATTTTAAATTACATTCTAATGCTTTCAAAAATGAATTTGTATAAGTGTTTTATATGGAACATTTGGAAAAATGAAAATATGAATGCTTTATTATTAATTTAAAAATCAAAACTAATTTTCCACCACTGCGGACATTATTATTTTTGGATTGATTTAAAATCTTCATTATTTTCTTAAATCTAAAAATTCCTAACCATTTATATTATTTTGGTATTTAAAATTGTTTTTCAAAGAAAAGGTTTATTATTTGTTGAAAATATGATTTTGTAAAAAATTGTACTTTAATAACTGGAATTTATTTTTATATGTTTTTAAAACTGTCTTTAAATGATGAAATGTTTTATTTCACGTAATTTTTCTTGGACATTTTAAATGATATTTTCATTTAGATAGCGTAGGGTGAGGCTGTTATTTCTTTAACGAATAGAGCAAAAAAATTATCTAATGCATTGGGTAATGATTATATTCTCGGGGGAATTATATTACTAGTTGTCCATATGGTTATTCCAACCTTTAATTTTTATGTACATTTTATTTATGATTCTATATGGATTCTATGTGATGTTGTATCAGGTAACCTACTTGAATTTCTTTTGTTTGGTAAATAATTTTTATAGAAATTTGTAATTTTCAAAAGGTAAAATTAATTATCCTTTTAATGTATAGATATTTCCATTTTTGGAAACATATTATGTTTTCTTGAATGGGATTTATATGATATTTATGTTTTATCCATTGACTAACGGTTTCCAAATTTTTATATCCCTTTCTAATATTTTTATTACCATCTAATGTTTTTAGTGTTTTTTCATCAGATTTAAGGATGAGTAACTTATTGTAAGAGGTTAAGATTCATTTCATGATGATTTTTAACAATATATATCATGATTTATTTAAAAATTACATATATTATTGTAAAATATATACTAATCTGATATGTTCACATTTATTTTATAGTTTCATTTTGCATGACTTATGTTCTAATTATCTAGAACTCTAAACAATAAAATATCCTCATTCTGAAGGAAAGTAAATTGTTTTCTAAAACTCATGGATATATAATTTTAATGTTTTTGGAATTATAACAATGAAATGGTTATTTAATCTAAAACCATGCTTATAGAAAAAATCAAAAAAAAATCAAATTTTTTGCCATCTTTAGATCATTTCTTGTATAATAGTGGTTCAGATACCATTGAACTATATTATAGTACCAATATGTACTCAAATGTACTTTAAAAAATAAAAAATATATTTTATGATTTTAAATGATAAATCAAACTAATAATATTAAAAAATATTCCCCATTTCCTTATTGAATTATCACCAATAATGAGTTTGTTTGAGATCCCTTGACAATAATGAGGGGATTATTACCTCTAATGGAATCCACTAGGTGAAATGGAGTTTCCAAATGTTTCAATTACATAACATCATCATTACTATATTTCAATAACCTCTTCTATATATGTAAATTATTAAATGTGTGTGATTAAATGTAGTCTTGAAATGTTATTCTACACAATGATGTGCACACCCAAAAAAATCATGTTTATATAAACATTATATAGAGTTATCTTGTTACATCAAGGATCCAATTTTTTTCGAATAATGTATACATTATAATATTATCATTATTTTTATTTCAAACATTTTAATATTTACAAACGGTAATCTTTTATGTAATGATATTTTTATACTATTTTAGTAATCCATAATCAATCAATAAATCATCTTAGAAAGGTTCCAAAATTGAAATGGAATAATAATTGTTATCAGACAGTTTATAAAATTATATCTAGTATCATTCATCATAAACACCATGATATTCTAGAAACAAAAATTATATAATAATAAACTTGGTGTGGTGACTCTAACGACATAAATGTTTATGTTTCAGTGAATATTTTTAATAATACATTACATATAACACATTATATATAGTGTTTTCCATGTATAGGAATAAATTTAAATATTATAAACTAAATCATAAAACCAAACACATTTAAAACACTCAATATATTTTAATTGTAAAAATATATGAAAGTAAATAAATAAATTAAGGATTCAAATATTTAAACATGAAATAAGAATTTATAAGAATTTCGTAAAATAAATAGTATAAAATATTTACAATAAATAAATTACAAAAAAATGTCTTATAAAATAAATAAAAATATTGTAACTACCCTACTCCAGTTACCCAGAGATAGTGCATTATTACATTTCACTATTATGATTTCAAGGAATCAAGTATAAAAGTACCGATCAGTGTAGCAGTCTTGGAAAATAAATTATAAACATGAACGTTACATTACACCATAGAAAATAAAACAAAACATAAATGATACATTGATAACGCCATTAATACCCTTGAATAACCCTTCTTATCAATCATAATACACTTCATAGAATCCTAGGAAAATAAAACCTAAGAAATGGGTGAGCTAAAATGCTAAGTAATGGTAAGCAATACATCTAAATGAAACATAAACGTTAGTCATGCTGAATAATTTAATACACATGCCTTTAGAAATAATAAACATGAAAAATTTATGGTAGGAATATGAGAAGAGTTAATAATACCAAAATTAAACATATTCACGTGTATTCTAATAGTCTAATAACTGCATGAACCAACAATAATATTTTTATAATGAGAGATTGTATAATGCCGGACATTCGGATCATTTTGGCATGGCCCCGACAAAGACGTCTAAAAATGATTAAGGCCTTGTCCAAATCCATATATAAAAATTGGGAAAGGCCTTGGCCAATTCCACATCTAATTATCTCATGAGACCAAATGATAGACTAATAAGCTATAGTGGGATATACCCATCACATACTAAGTCCAATACATTCTTCATATAAAAAGGATGAAACATACAAAAACATTCGTATTAAAACTATCATACAAAATGTCAATAAATTAACCCATAAACATTAATGGATAAAAAAACGCATCCATAGTCAAATATATCACAAAATCCTCAATAAAATATGTAATATTTTTATCATAATAAATCATCCTCGATCAAGATTAATATCCCATAAAAGATGTTGACATAGTTGAAAATGATTAATAAATATCTTTGAGAGAAATATCCCTTTTTCATGTAATCATTTAAAAGTTACATAATTTATAAATTAATTCATTTAAAATATATTTTTCAATCTTGTTATCTCAAAACCACTTTGAAACATTCAAAAGTTATTTTATTTTTAAAACATTCATGTCCATATAAATATATCCTTAAAACTATTTTGAAAACGTGGACATTAATGAGAAAGTATTAGAAGAATAAATTTTAATAACATTTAAAATAATTATTTAGTAAAAGAGTCACATAATAATAATACCATTAAAATCTATTTTATGAAATATTAACATGAATAATAAATATGTCCCAGTTGATACTTATGTAAAAACAATCTCTGATATAAAGCGATGGTGGAATTAACCATTACCTTGTACTTTCCTTTAGTCGAGGGTATGTTTATCCTCCTGTATAAAGACTGTGGTATGTTATTAAATAATACATGAACCATGTAAATATTTATGATATCATACATGATTCATTTATGACTTTATACTACCCATTTAATAATAATTTCAATGTAAAATTAATATATTGGGTAATAATCACTTTCTTTATCGTACGTGTTTTAACTTATGACTCATTATTGAATCAGTTAGATAATTCATTAAATAAGTCTTGAATATAAGACGTGATTTATATATCATATATATTTAGAATATAAATATGTATAATATAAATATATTTTAAATTGAATACAGTGTTTATGGAGATGGTAGGCTATATGTACGCGTAAATTTTGTTTCCATTTTCATATCGTATTGAACGGAACAAAGAGAATAAGATATATGTAAGTATATATATATATATATCACCATTATAATTATTAATTCATATATTAAATTCTTATTAATGATATATATTCTTATAATCTTGTTTTATTGGTGAACGTGGAAATAAATCTCATCGCGTCATGGATACAGTAATCCATATGTACGCATGAGAAAAAATATCATTAAATTGATGGATAAATACTATGTAATTGGAAGGTATATCATATATAAATAATATTTAACATGTTATATTTATTATTTACATCAGTTATACTCATTATTATACCCATACAGAAAATTACGTGTTTGAATAACAAACTATACCACAATGTGGAGACGTTATTCCGTACGTACGCATGTTTGATGACTTTGTTATTTATTGGATAGATAGCGTAATGAAATTGGTTTTAACATTTTTATAATAAAATCATAGTATATAGAAGATAATGAAGTTATTATATTAGAATGAAAACAACAAAGAAAGAGGAAGTGGAAGATGAAAAAAACATGAAAGAGGTGATGAAATATTTACCTCTTCTTCGGGTTCTTCCTTTTGATTTGTTCAAAAGGGCTCCATAAGTTTGTTTTATGACCAAAATAAGGCCTCTAGTATGGAGGGAAGAAATTTGGGAGGATTTTATGGCAGAGTTTGGCCGAGCTAAATGGCCTTGTTGGTGTGAAATTAAGAGAAGGGGGGAGCCCTTTTATAAGAGAGGTGATGGTCACTTCAAGAAAAGTTTAAAATTTTATATTATAATAAAATAATTTCAGTTTATAATGGCTCAAAAATAATTTATTTAGATTATAAGGTGGGGATGGGTCTAAAACTTCTTAACCAATATGTTTTAGACAATATTATTTTATCACAATAACCTTGTCTTTTAGATTTAACTATTTGTTAATAGTTTGACATTTACCAGGTATTCTTGTATGCTTACACTACATGGTTAATTAATGTACTATAAAAATCCAAGAAAACATAAAGTGGTTCATTAATTAAATATTTAATATTATTAAAGCCCTTTCTCTGAACGTTATATTTTTTAAAAATTTACATCAACCAATAATATATGATTTGTTTTATAAACCAATTATTGTAAATTTTGACACTATTTAGTATTTGGTTTTTGTGAAGCAATCAAAACTCGATTAATTCTAAAACAATTCATTGAATCAATACTAACATGTAATATTATCCTAGAAAATTCATGGATGGCATCAAAACGTTCCAATTATTTTTATTTTAATATATACAGTATTATTTGTTTGATTCTTTTATTACTAAGGAAAATACTGCATAATTATTGTGTCAAAATTAAATAAATAAATAAATATATATATATATATATTATATTTAAAAATTATAAATAAAATATAATAATATAGGAAATATTTTTATCTTTAATATTAATATTTATAGTCTAAGAGATCTATTATATAACCCCATTTTAAAATGTTTTACTAAAAAATACATGCTTTTGTTATTTTTGTCTTTTCTTTAGATTAATTAATATAAAATTTCATTATCATTGTAATGTTGATCCATGGGGTCATAAAATAGACCAATGGATTCCCATTGTGAATAATGTATCAGAAAATAGGGGTAGGACACATGTTTGGGTAATTTTATTTTATTTTAATATTATATCCTTACCCATATTTACTGGATTTACCCTTAATTCGTAGTAAATAATATATTTACTAGAGTAATTACTCATAATTTATATCAATAAAAAATTCCTATTTTGATAATTTGGGCCTCCTTATTCTCACTATTGAATCCATTTTTCGAAATTCAAGACACAAAAGTGGAAAAAGTTTATTTAAAATTAATTTATGTTGTAAAAAAAGCGTGTTTTTAAGAAATAATATATATCAAAATATTGGCACTTCTTTATGTTCAATTTAAATGTGAAATGACATAATATGACAAATATTATATTAAATGATAAATTTTTTTATAATGATACTTAAAAACTATACAAATGTATAATTTAACACTATTAATTATTTCGATTAAAAATGTTTTTTTAAATTAAAATTTAGTATTTTTTCACTTTTCATCAAAATATGATTGTTATTAGAAAAGTACCAAAAATTTATCCAAGATATATTTTTATGTTTTTATTATAAATATGGATTTAATTTCACTAAATTGAATATATAAATGTTTCAAATATTGGATTTAAAAATCATTTTCCATTAAATGGCATAAAACTGAATTTTTTGAAAAAATCATCTTTTATAAAAAAAATGTATTTCTCTTATTTTATGACTAAGAAACCCAAAATATGAATGTTAAAATTATATATGATATATAAAATTTAAATTTTGGTTAATACTATTCCTATATTTTTTTGACTGTTTAGTTTGGTAAGTCGTGGTTTGCTCGAACTCAGTGTCACGTGTAGTGTAAGTTATTAAATACTTTTATGAGATAACATACGATGAAATTTTGGGGAGTAATATTCCCCCGTCCTAAAATAAATTGCATCCTTTAAATTTGAAATTTTCTTTTGAAAATAAATGGTTAAAATAGAAAAATACATTGCGTAAAACCTACATCAAAAATTCGTTTAATTAAATTTAGTTTTAATTAGAGGAAAAAGGAAATAAAAAGTACACCACCAAATTATGATCTCGATTCAGAGAGAATTGGTGGAAGTTAGAGACACATAATTAGAGGAAAACATAAATATTTATAGGGAGTGATTGGGGTCATCAATCACAATCAATTATAAAATTTAGTGCCTCAAAGCCATCAATCTTATATGATTTAAAATATCATTGGTTAAACAAAACATATGGTATTTGGATAACACATTATCGTTTTTTAATATAACATGCCTAAAGTTTATGAATTAACTTACTCATAGAATAAAAGATAAAAAATATACTTGATAGGTAGAGTTCCATCATTTAACTAATTTCTACAAAAAACATATCTTTCACTCTAAAAGATTAAAAAAACATAAAAATATTCTATTTATCCTAATCTTATAGGGTTACAAAAAATGATTTTATAATTCATCTATCAGACCTTTAAAAAACTACATTATAAAAAATAGGACATCACGTGGGCCAATTGTTGGTGAAGCACCCTTGTCGACCTTTGGTTTCGGGTTCAACTCTCATTGCCTTTCCAGACGCAACAAGTTGTCTCCGGACCTATGAGTTTTCCATTTTCTGAAAATCCAATAATAATCTCAATAAATGATTTAACCATAAAAATAGTATTAAATTTCAAACTTAATCGATTCCAACCTTTAGACTTATCCAAAATAATTTTATCCAAACTCATAGTCCAAAATTTATAAGGAAGGTAAACCCAATGAAGATCCTTTTTTCCATGTAATTGCATGGGAACACCTTCATGATGTATTATTTTATGAAACTTTAACACCCTTAATTACTATAAAACCCTATTAATAACATTCATGATCCCTTTTTCCTTATAGAATACTGAATATAGTCCTTCATTCCAAATATTTTGTAAACTCATTCAGTGAAGGAATAAACAAATTCTTAATCAGTTTTAAGGATGTCTATAATATCCAATATAATTTATCCAAATCAATAACCTCTTATTACAAAATCACTACATCAGTAAAAAGACAATATTAAATGGTTATATTTAAATCAACCATATATTTTTTAAAATGTTTAACATGCTATTGAGTCAAATTTCTTGGTATCACACAATCTCAAATCCTTAATGAAATATTTATGCAGTACAATCCTTATATACTCTATAATTATTATAACCAGTACATCATTGATACAGTACTCAAATGACATAGTTAATTAATATCTAAATAAGAACACTAGTCATTACTCTTCATCCGGGGTAATATCATAACTTGATTATTATCTCACAACATCATTTGTGGTATACTATGATGATTTGGACATTGATTCGTGTAGTGTCCCAACTCTTTACAGATGATGAATTGTACATTTGAAACATTTTTCTTACCCTTTCAATCACGTACATGGTGTCCTTTTTCTCAACCCTTATAAAAAACTCTCATTCTTTTCAGGCATTTACCAAGATGATTCTTTTTACAGTTGTAACATATGAGAAAATACATCTTTCCCTTATTCCCTTTATCCATCATTCTCTCGACCATAATTGTATTCTATGGCTTCCCTTGAAAACAATAGGACTCAGAAAATTAATTACATATCATATTAACACATGATTCTATTTCTTCATATGATGATAATATGTGGAAGACTATTTCCTTTCTAAATGTTGTGTTAATTCCATGAATGATATGATCATTCTTACTCTTTGGATCTTGCATATTGTTGGATTTCTCATTCCTTCTACTATTATCCATTAATAAATAATGTTATATAGTAGGTTAGGTTATAAATTGCATTTCCTAATTCCAAACTTGTAAAATAAATAACATAAATTGAAAATATTATGCATATAATCTATAATCATAAAATGTTTTTTGAGGTATTATTTACTCCAAAATCCTTCATAATAGATTCTAATTAAAATGTGAATCATCCTGAGCATATACCCCTTGGAGTGTCGTAACTAAGAGTGTAGCAAGGACCGGTTTTGTGCACTAGTTCCCATTCGAGTCAGGCTTAAAGTGGTGTTTTCTGTGTTTACCCCTAGGAACATATGTGCAAGAGCCGCCTCTAGAAACTTGTATCTAGAGAGGGATTTATTTCATGGGAAACACACAAAATATCTACAATATAAAAATTCTAGAATGTTATTCTATAAAAATCATTAATGTTTATCTTATGTTAATGTGCTCTAATCTGAGTTTATTTGAATCTAGTTTCCACGGTTTGTACTAAACATCCTACGATACCAATTGTAATCCCCCGAACCCAGTTACCCAGAGTTGGTGCATTATTATATAACATTTGAATGATTACAAGGAATCAAGTCCCATTGGACTGATCAGTTTAGCAGTATTGGAAAATAGATTATACACATGAATGTTACATTACACCTTAGAAAATAAAACACAACATAAATAATCCTTTCGAAACACCATTATTCCAATAGCTTAACCCTGCTTATCAATCATAATACACTTATTAGAATCCTGGGAAAACAAAACATAAGAAATGGGTGAGCTCAAATTCTCAATAAGGTAAGAAATACTGCGGAAAGTAAAATAAACATTAGGAATGGTGATTCATTTAAACACATGCCTTTACAAATAACAAACATGAACACATTATGGAAGGAATGTGAGATGAGTAAATAATTACATAATAAAATATAGTCAACAGTATTCTACTAGTCTAATAACAACCTGAACCATCAATAATATTTTCATAATGAGGCAATGTATAATGATAGACATTCTGAACATTATGTCAAAGCTTCGACCAAGAAGTTTAAAAATGATTTAGTCCTTGACCAAAACCATATTTCAAAACTGGGAAAGGCCTAGGACAATTCCATGTATAATCATCAGATGAGACCTACCGGTCCCCCGAGGAGCTATTGCGGGCTCCTACCATCACTTACTATGTCTAATAAATTTCTCATATGAAAAGGTTAAAACATACCTAAAAATTCGTATTAAAACTAGCATACGAAATGTCAATACTATAACCCTAAACCATGAATAGTATAAAAATAACACATCCACCATCAAATATATAAAAATTACTTCAAAATAATATGTAATATTTGTATCATAATACATCATCTTCGATCATGAATAATATATCACAAAGAATGTTGACATAATTGAAAATGATCGGTAAATATCTTTGAGATAAATATCCCTTTTTCATGAAATTATTTAAAAGTCACATAATATATAAAGGAAGTCATTTATAAGATATTTTTGAATCAATGTTTTCCATACAACTTTGAAACTTTTAAAAGGAATTATAATTTTAAATCGTTCATGTTCATATAAATAGATCCATAAAACTATTTTAAAAACATGGATATTAATGATAAAGGATTAGAAGAATAAATGTTTGATACATTTAAAATGATGTTTCAGTAAAAGTGTGCCTTAAAAATAATTCCATATAAATCTATTTTATGAAACATGGACATGGATAAGAAATTTGTCATAGTAGATAATTATGTAAAAACAACCTTAGATAATTATGATATTGTGTAATTAACAATTACCTTATACATTCCTTTAGTCGAGGGTACATTTAACCTCTTGTATAAAAACCATAGTATGTTATTAAATTATACCATAACTATTTTAATATTTTTTATATCATACATGATTTATTTATCACTTTATACTTCCCATTTAATAATAATTTCCATGTTAAATTAACATTTCGGGTAATAATAACATTTTTTATCATACGTGTTTTAACATGTTACTATTGATTGTATAACTTAGATCACAATTTAAATTCATACAGAATATAACAACTAATTTATATATCATATATATGTGGAATATAAATATGTATAATAGACATATATATGAAATGACAAACCATGTGTATTGAGACGATAGGTCGTATGTAAGAAGAAACATTGTTTCCATTTTCATATCCTATTGAACGGAACTAAGTGAATAAGATATATGTAATTACATAAATAAATAAATATATATATCCAGTAGAATTATTATTTCATATATTACATATATATTAATGATATATATATTTATAATCATGGTTTAATGGTTAACATTGAAATGAATGTCATCGCACCGTGGAGACCGTAATCCGTACGTACGCATGAGCAACAATATCATTATATTGATCAAGAAATTGTATGTAATTGGATGATATATCATATATAAAGAATCATTAACATGTTATATATATTATATACATTATTTATAATCATTATTATACTCATAAAAATAATGATGTGTTTGAATAAGAAACTATTC
Source organism: Viscum album (assembly GCA_963277665.1). Taxonomy (NCBI): domain Eukaryota; kingdom Viridiplantae; phylum Streptophyta; class Magnoliopsida; order Santalales; family Viscaceae; genus Viscum; species Viscum album. Next base: position 247,041,719 of record OY728165.1, read on the forward strand.
CACAACGAAGAGACGGTAATCCATACGTACGCACATATGCTGAATTTGTTATTTATAGGATGTATAGTGTAATGAAAATGAGTGTACCATTTTTATAATAAAATAACATTATATAGAAGATACTGGATTTATTGGAATATAATGGACACAACAATGAATGAGGAAGTGGAATAAGAAAAGAACTTGTAAGAGGTGATGAAATATTAACCTCTTCTTCAGGATCTTTCTGTTGATTTGATCAAAAGAGATCCATAGGTTCGATTTCTGACAAAAGGAAGGATATTGGGGTAGGGTTTGTCCGATCCAAAAGGATTTGTTTTGTGGGAATTTAATAGAATGTGAAGTTACCTTTTATAAGAGAGGCGAGGGTCACTTTAGGAAAAGCTTGAAATGTTATTTTATAATATAATCATTTTCAGATTCTAGTGGCTCCAAAATGAATTATTTAGAGGATAAGGTGGGTATGGGTGGAAAACATCTCAACCAATCTGTTTTAGATATGTTCATATCATCATATTAACATATCATTGAGATATAACTAATAAGTAAATATTTTGACATTTACAATGTCTTCTTGCATTCTTACACTATATTGTTAATAAACATACTTTAAACATCCAACAGAACCTGAATTGGTTCATTAATGACATATATAATATTATTTATGCCATTTTTTCTATCCTTGGATTTTTTTTGGAATATTATATCAACCAATAATGTAGTATTTGTTTTAAAAACTAATTTATATCAATTTTGACAATATTGAGTATTTGGTTTTTGTGAAAGTAATCACAATTTGATTAATTTGAAAAACAATAATTGAATCAATAATAACATTTAATTTTCATCTATAAATTTTTTTTATGACATAAAAACTTTCAAATTATATTTATTTTAATATTTACAAATGCATTTACTTGATCATTTTATTAATAAGGAAAATACTACATAATTATTGTGTCATAATTAAATATATTTATTGTATGTCTAAAATTTAAAAAATAAATATCATCATGTAGGAAATATTTTTAGATTTCAAATGAATATTTATAGTCTAAGATATCAATTATATAACAACATTTAAAAATGTTTTACTAAAAGATACAAGCTTTTGTTATTTTTGACATTACATTAGATTAATTAATATAAAATGCCATTATCACTCCCAAATGGCTCCATGGGGTCCTAATATCGACCCATGTATGCCCATGGTCGGAAATGTATCATAAAATTGGTCTAGGAAATCTTTTATAGTAATTTAATATTATCTTAATATTATTTCTTTAACATATTTACTAGATTTTCCCTTTAACCATGTTAAATAAAATATTTAGTGATGTAATTATTCATAATGTCTAAAAATAAATGATACCTTTTTAAAAAATTTGGACCTCCTGATTCCAAATATGGAATCCATTTTTCCAAATTCAAAACACAAAATTGGAAGAAAATAATTTAAACTTAATTTAGGCTGTCAAAAAAAGCGTGTTTTTAGGAAATAATATCTATTGAATGATTAACACTTTTTATGTCCAATTTATATGTGAAATTACATAAAATTTCCAATACAATATTAAATGATAAAAATATAGTCTATTTATACATAAAAACAAGTCAAATGAATAATTTAACACAATAAATTATATCTATTAAAAATGTTTTTTTAAAATGTTTTTTTATTTTTGGCACTATTCATAAAAATATGAATGTTATCAGAAATGTACGAATAAATATTCAAAGATAAAATTTTATATCCCTCTTCAAATGATAGAATTTAATTTCACAAAATTGAATATATATATTTTTCAAATATTGGATTTTAAAAGGGTTCTCCATTAAAAGGCATAAAAAAAGTTTTTTTTAAAAATACATATGTTATCTTAAAAATTAAATTTTTCTTATATTATGTATAAGAAACAGAAATTAAGAATTATAAATTTATATTGTATATATACAATTTAAAATGTGGTTATTAATATTCATAACCATCTTTTTATTAATGGCTAGTTTGGTAAGTCGTGGTGTGCTCGAACTCAGTGTTGCATGTAGCGCAAGTTATTAAAATACATTAAAGAGATAACAAACTATGAAATCATGGGGTCTTACATTCGCCATTCATCAATATATTTCATCCACAAAATTTAAATTTTTTTTACAATAAAAGATTAAAATTGGATAATACATTTGAGGAAAACCTATAGTGGAATTTGGGTTAAAAAATTATTCTTAATAAGAGGGAAAGGGAAATGAAAAATTTACCACCAAATTATGATATCAAATAAGAGAATATTGGTGGAAATTAGAGACACATAATTGGAGGAAAAACGTAAATATTTATAGGGAGTGATTGAGGTCATCATTCACAAAAAAGTGTGAAATTGAAGGCCTCAAATCCATTAATCAATGAAGATTTAAAATATCATTTGTTAAACAAAACATAAGGTATCAAGATAAGAAATTATTTATTTTAAGATCACTTAGCTAAAGTTTATGAATTAATTTCCTCATAGAATAAGAGAGAAAAAATATAATTAAATGGTAGAGTTCCACCCTTTAACGAATTTCTACCACAAAATTATTTTCACTCTAAAAGGTAATAAAACCTAAAAATATTCTATTTATCCTAATCATATAGGGTTCCAAAAAATGAATTTATAATTCATCAATTAGTCCTTTTAAAAAACTACATCATACAAAATAGTACATCACGTAGGCCAGTGGTAGGTGATGCACCCTTGTCACCCTTCAGTTGCGGGTTAAGCCTCATGGCCTTGCCAGATGCAACGGGTTGTCGCTTGACCTCCAGGTAGTCCTTTTTATGACAATCCAAAAAATCTCAATAAATGATTTAACATTAACAATAGTATCCAATTTCAATGTTAATTTATTCATACCTTTAGACTTATCCAAGATACTTTTTTCAAAACTCACAGTTCAAAATTTATAAGGAAAACATAATGAAGATCTTTTTTTCATGTAATAACATGTGAACACCCTCATTATGTATTATTTTAAGACATTTTAACACCCTAAATTACTATAAAACATTATTGATTACATTAATGCTCCCATATTCTTTATAGAATACTAGATATAATCCTTCTATGAAAAAATGTTGTAAACTCCAACAATGATGGAATAAACAAACCATTAATCAGTTCTAAGTATGTATATAATATCAAATATAATTTAACCAAATCAATAATCTCTTATTCAAAAATCACTACTTGAGTATAATAACCATATTAATGTTCTATCTTCCCTACAACCATTTATTTTCCAAAAATCATAACATTCTATAGAGTTAGTTTTCTTAGTACTACACAATATCAAATCCTTAATGAAATATTACTTTAGTAAAATTATTATATAATGCATAATTATTATAATTAGTGCATCATTGATACAATACTCAAATTAAAATATTCTTTACTATAAAATAAAGAAAACTAGTCATTACTCTTTATCTATGGTAATATCATAACGGGATTATTATCCCACAACATGATTTATGTTATACTCTGATGATTTTTACATTGATTCTCATAGTATCCCAACTCTTTGCAGATGAAGCATTGTATGTTTGAATCATTTTTCATACCCTTGCAATCACGTACTCAGTGTCATTTTTGTCAACACATATAACAGTCTCCCATTCCCTTTATGAATTTACAAAGATGATTCTTTCCATAGTTATCACATATGGAAAAATCCTTCATTCACATATTCCCTTTATCCATAGTTATCTCTACCATCATTTTCTTCACATACATCCCTTCAAAGCCATAAGACTCATAAAATTAATTACTTATCTTATTAACACATGATACTATTTCTTCATATGATGATAATACATGGGAGACTACATCATTTATAAATGATGTATTAATACCATGAAAGATAGTATCCTTCTTACTCTTTGGATAATGCGTATTGATGGAGGTCTCTTTATTTCTACTAGGATCCATTTCTAAACAATGCCATACACTATGTTAGTTTATGAATCACAATGCATAATTCCAAACATGTAAAATACCTAAAGTAAATAGAAATGATTTTGCATATAATCTATATTCATAAAATTTTTTTGAGGTAGTATTTCCTCTTAAATCCTTCATAATGTCTTCTAATAAAAATGTGAATTATCCATACCATATCTCCCCCAGGAGTGTCGTATCCAAGAGCGCAGAAAGGCCCATTATTGTGCACCAGTTCCTGTTTGATTATTGCTCAAAGCAGTGTTTTTGGATTTTACCCCTGGGTACATCTATTCCAGATCCTTCTCTACCTACTCGTATCAAGACAAGGATGTATTATTACGAAAACACACAAAATCTATATATTACCAAAATCCATGGAAGTTCTTCTATACTAATACTCAATGGCCTTATTAGGGTAATGTTTTTTAATCAGAGTTTTTCTAAATCTAGTTTCCAATGAATGTACTAAACTTCCTCTAATACTAACTGTAACGCCCTGACCCCAGTTACCTAGTGTCGGTGAATTATTACATAATATTGTCATGATAACAAGAATCATGATCTAAAGGACCGATCAGTTTAGTAGTCTTGGATAATATATTGCATACATGAACTTTACATTACACCTTAGAAAATAAAACACAAAATAAATGATCCTTTGATAACACCATTAATCCCATAGATTAACTCTTATTATCAATCATAATAAACTTCTTGCAATCTTGGGAAAATACTATATAAGAAATGGGTGAGATCAAATTCTCAGTAAGGGTAAGTATTGCAGTGGAATGTAACATAAACATTAGTCCTGGTGAATAATTTAAAACACATTACTTTAAAAATAATAAACATGAACACATTATGGTAGGAATATGAGATGAGTAAAAAATGTCATAATAAAACATAGTCATGGGTATTCTACTAGTTTAATAAAAACATTAACAATAAATAATATTTTTATACTGAGGGAATGAATAATGCCCGACATTCTAATCATTCTGTCAAGGCATTATCCAAGATGTATAAAAATGAATATGCCCTTAGCCAAAACCATATATCAAAAATGGGAAAGGCATCAACAAATTCCATGTATAATTGTCTCATGAGACTTAATGATACACTGAGGAGCTATAGAGGTCTCCACCGGTCACTTACAAAGTCCAATACATTCCTCATATGAAAATGTTGAAATATACATAAGCATTCGTATTAAAACAAGCATAAAAAATGTTAATACTTTAAGTCTAAACCCTGAATGGTACACAAATAACACATCCACAATCAAATATATCACAAAACCATCAATAAAATATTAAATATTTGTATCATAAGAAATCAACCTCGATCAAGAATAAAATATCGTAAAAGATGTTGATATAGTTGAAAATGATAAGTAAAAATCTTTGAGAGAAATATCCCTTTTTAATAAAATCATTTAAAAGTAACATAATTTATAAATGAATTCATTTAAATGATAGTTTTTAATTGAAGTTTCAGATACCACTTTGAAACTTATAAAAGGAATTTTAATTAAAAAACATTCTTGTCCATATTAATAAATCATTAAAACTATTTTAAAAACATGGACATTAATGAAAAAGGATTAGAAGAATAAACTGTTAAAATATTTAAAATGTTGTTTTTGTAAAATAGTCCATTAAAAATAATACCAGTAAAAAATAGTTTTTGAAAAATGGATATTGATTATAAATATGACCCAGTAGATACTTATGTAAAACCAACCTCAGATAATAAAGAGATTATGTAATTAACTCTTACCTTGTACTTTCCATTGGTCGAGGGTGAATTTGACCTCCTGTATAAAGACCGTAGTAGGTTTTTAAATTATACCATAACCATATTAAGATTTATGATATCATACATGATTCATTTATGATTTTATACAACCCATTTAATAATAATTTCCATGTTAAATTAACATTTAGGGTAATAATAACATTCTTTATCTTACATGTTTTAACATGTTACTTTTGATTGTATCTCATAGATCATGATTTAAATACATCCATAATAAAAAAAGGATTTATATATAACATATATTTAGAATATAAATATGTATAATATGCATATATATGAAATAGAAAACACTGTTTATGGAGATGGTAGGTCGTACTTACGCAAATACATTGTTTCCGTTTTCATACAGTTTTGAACGGAAATAAGTGAATAAGATATAATTAAGTACCTGAATATATATATATATATATATTTAGTAGAATTATTATTTAATATATTAAAATATTATTAATGATATATATTTTTGTAATCATGGTTTAATGGTGAACGTGGAAATGAATCTCATCGCATCGTGGAGACGGTATTCCGTACATACACACGAGTGAAAATTTAATAATATTGATGGTGAAATAATTTTTAATTGGATGGTATATCATATATAAATAATAACTAAAATGTTATATTTATTATTTACATCAGTTATAATCATTATTTTACCCATCCATAAAATTAAGTGTTTGAATAACAAAGTAAACCACGACGTGGAGACGGTAATCCTTACGTACACATGTATGGTGACCTTATTATTTATAGGATTGATAGAGTAATGAAAATGGTTGTACCATTTTTATAATAACATCAAAGTGTATAGAATATACTTGAGTTATTATCTTAGAATGGACACAACAAAGAAAGTGGAAGTGGAAGAAGAAAGAAACTTGAAAGACATAATGAAATATTTACCCCTTCTTCAGGTTATTCCTTTTGATTTGATCAACGAGGCTCCATTGGGTGGATTTATGACCAATGGAGGGGCCCTAGGATTGAGGGAGGTAATTTAGGAGGATTTTAGGATAGGTTTTGGCCGATCCAAAAGTCATTGTAGCTGTGGAATTAAGAGAAGGAGAAGTTCTCTTTTATAAGGGAGGTGAGGGTCCCTTTAGGAAAAGAATGAAATATTATTTTATAATAAAATAATTTTTGTTTATAATGGCTCAAAAATAAATTATTTATGGGATATGGTGGGGATGGGTCTAAAACCACTCAACCAATAGGTTTTAGACAGCTTTAGGTCATCAAATTAACCTTATCTTTTAGATTTAACTCTTAGTTAAATAGTTTGACATTTACCATGTCTTCTTGTATTCTTACACTATATGGTTAATAATCGTACTCTAAACATCCAATAGAACCTCAATTTGTTCATTAATTTTATATATAATATTATTTAATCCCATTGGCCGAACATTATACTTTTTGAAATATAATATCACCCAATAATATATTATTTGTTTTAATAACTAATTTATGTCAATTTTGACACTATTTAGTATTTGGTTTTGGTGAAAGTCATCACAACTTGATTAATTTGAACAAAATTAATTGAACCAATAAAAACATATAATATTATAACATAAAATTCATGGATGGTCCCAAAACTTTCAAATTATTTTTTTTAATATTTATAATATCATTTGTTTGATTATTTTATTAAAAAGGAAAATAATGCATGATTATCATGTCATACATAAATATTTTTATATTATTTATAAAAATTATAAAAAATATATTGTATTATAGGAAATCATTTTATCTTTCAAATTAATATTGATAGTTGAGGAGACAAAATATAAAACCCCATATAAAAATTATTTACTAAAAGATACATGCTTTTGTTATTTTTTTCTTTAATTTAGATTATTTAATTTAAAATGTCATTATCACACCCATGTGGTTCCTTGATGTCCTGAAATCGTCCCAAAGATGACCCTGGTCGTACATGTATCATACAATAGGGTTAGAAAACCAGTTTTTGTAATTATATATTATTTAAATATCATCTCATTACCCTTATTTACTAGATTTTCCCTTTAATCGTGGTAAATAAAATATTTACTAAAGTAATTACTCATAATATCTAAAAATAAAATATACATATTTACACAATTTGGACTTAATTATTCCCAATATGGAATCCATTTTTCCAAATTGAAAACATATAAGTTGCATAAATTAATTTAAAATTAATTCTTGTTGTCAAAACCAAAAAGGGTATTTTTAAGAAATAATAACTATCAAAAGATTGACACTAGTTTATATACAATTTAAATGTGAATTTACATCAAATGACCTAAATTATATTAAATGATAAAAATATAATCTAATGATACTTCAAAACTATTCAAATTTATAATTTATCACTATAAATTATTTTGATTAAAAATGTTGTTTTTAATTAAAACATAGTATTTTTTCACTATTCATCAAAATATAAAAGTTATCAGATAAGTACCAATAAATTATCCAAGATAAATTTTTATATCCCCATTCGAAATATGTATTTAAATTAAAAAAATTGAATATATAATAGTGTCAAATATTGGATTTAAAAATGGTTATCCATTAAAAGTCATACAACTACATTTTTTAAAAAATACATCTATTATTTTAAAAATTAAAATTTTCATATATAATGTCTAAGAAACATAAAATATGAATGTAAAAATTATTTAGGATATAGATAATTTAAAATGTGGTAATACTATTCATAGCCTTTTTCAATTTCTAGTTTGGCAAGTCATGGTGCGCTCAAACTCAGTGTAGTGGGTAAAGCATGTGATTAAAATAATTTAAATAGATAACATACTATGAAATCCTGGGGTGTTAAAAAAATATTCATACTTATGTCACAAAAAATAACAATTCTATTTTATACATTTTATTGGAAAAAAATTTCACTGCATTATATTAAAATATATTATTTATTTAAACATTAAATTTTCCCATTTTACATTCAAATAAATTTTCCATTTTTACAATTTTATTTTTTTCATCATTTGGGTATAATATATTTTATATTTTTTAAAAAATTATATAGTATCCTCTAAAATTAATTTTTTCATTGAAAGAATAAATTTTCATAACATAAAATTTAAGATAAACAATTCTTCTTATAAGATTATAATAAATTTCTGAAAACATTATATTCTCCAATATTTAGACTTATTTTTTTATTTGTAATCACGTTTTAACATACATTTAAATTTCAACGTAATCATTTTATTTTAAATTATAATCGTAATACCTTATAAATAAATTTAATTCAATATTATCATTAATTTTTTTAAAATAATTTCATTACTAATTTCACAATCATTTTATATCTAAGTATTTTCATTTCATAATTATTTTATGAACATATAATAAATATATATATATTTTTTATAAATAAATTTTCATAATTTTTAAATAGTTATATATCTATAAATCACTCATAAAGAAATATAATATAAATTTGTTGATAAATACTCTATATTGAAAATGGTTACATACCGTGTTTTCCTACCAATGATATAGATAAAGTTAATAATATTTCTATTAGGAAAATTATAACCTTTGTCATTTTCTAATATGATATGTGAAGGGGTGCCTTGTGTTATAGTTCAAATTCCAATCACTATATATTTTATAAAATGTTGTCCTCTAACTCTAGAAAATTATATATGAACAATATTATCCCATCAATTATTTTTTTAAATCACATGTATCATTATAATCTTAATATTTTCCACAATAATTGAAAAATATAGTACTATTAGAGAGGTGTAGATAAAGTTATCCTCAAAACACTGATATTTGATGATGCACTGATTTTATAAATGTTAAGTAGTTGTAATGTGGGAAACAATATATCAAAAATTTATTCATATTTTAGAGACATATTGTATATATTTTTCACACTAACTAGGAAATTAACATTGCAAGTGAAATATATATGTTCCTATTCATGTGAACCTTTTTGTTTAAATAATATTACAAAATAAAAATATTAACATGATGAAAGTGGATTTGATTCCATTAATGGGTCTTAGACTTGAAAATACATTTCGTTAGGTAGTGATAAAGTAAAACTAACTATTAAACATGATCTATATATGATAGGTTTTAATTAAAAATCATCAATATAAGGAGCATAAATGTTTTCAGGCTGTTAAATATTTCATTGACATTTTGTTTTCATTATCTCAATTTGGAAGTCGACCAATCCATCTTAGAGAGATATGCGAGTAATTAAAAAAATTATCTCCCATCATGAAATGATTTCTCCTTTACTCAAGGAGAAATAAAACAATATGGTTTAATAGAAGAATAAAACAAAATATCTTCCATATATAGTATGATTAATGAATTTATATCCTTTATTTCTTAAGTGTTGAAGTCTGTATGTTAAAAAAATCAAAAACTGTAAATATTGTAGATTTTTTGGATTAGATATTAAAAATATATCAGTTAACACAAAATGATTAATTCAAGACATTTTTTGTGTTTAAAATCATTAATTATGATCATGTGATATTAATAGAATCATTAAAAACAACTATGTTGAATAAATACGAATATAATACATGATATAATATATCATAGATTTCTCATGGCATGTTATATTCATACAATATAGGATATAATAAGAAAAAAGATATCCAATAATGTATCTTGTTCAGAATAGTGATATGGCCGTAGCACTTCTTGCATTTTTGGTATAAAAATATATATCTATATCAAACATCATCATTACAAAATATTCAAAAATATTTCTATATAAATTGGTATTCTTATGAATTGTTATAATCCCATTATATTCTATGAATTTTTTTCCATTTCAATTTGAAGTAATTATTTTAAATATATATAATATTTCATCTTAAAAAGTGTTGATATTTTTTGTTATTAAAATCCTTATGTTCTATTTTCTTCGAATTGACTGATTTTATAATATAATTATTCTTAAAAAATATTCTTTTGTGAGATTTAAAAACATTATGATAAGAAATATGATATAAAAAATATAAAAAAATTCTTTTGTAAATATAAATAAAGAAATTATAGGTTTTTTGTGACTTATTATCAAAATTGTTCACTTTGCATAAAATTTATAATGCCATGTTCATAGAAAATAAAATATTTTAAGACTCCTGATCAATATATCATATTACGTATATAGGAATTTATTTAATTGAATATGATTTCAAATAAAGAAAACTATAACTATATAATGACCTAATTATTATATAAGAAAATTATACTCCCCCATAAATAATAAAATTATTTCTAATAATGTAATATACTACATTGTAGATATATAATTCAACTATAGAGTATATAGTGAAATTGGTCATACATATGTTGTAAAGGGTAGTGAGTTAATACTTAAAATGGCGGGGATACATATAGCATGAAAATAATTTTTTAAATGTTAATTACATGACCCATATAATTAAACATCAATTATTTGATAATGTGTTTTATTAAAAATTATTATAGGGAGGTTACCAATATTGGTTTCATATCAAGTACATTGTGATCAATGACGGATTAATTCTGAGATGCAGCAGATCTTAAAAACAGATATGATAAATTATATATGTGTGTAAAAGAACACTTCCCTTATAAAATAATTAAAAAACAAAGAGGGATAAATTGTTTTTGTAAATTTATCAACTAAATAATATGGGTTCTAGATGAATGTGTTATTTGAAAAAAAAAATCTAATTCATTTATTGTTAATGAAATATCTACACAAGTATTTCCCATATATATCTATGTTAATAATATAATTAATTTTTAAATTATTATTTTTACATTATTATTTAATTCAGTATACATTACGAAGGTTGTAAATAAATTTCCTTGACTATCAAATGACAATAAAAATTGATTTGAGAATTATGATTTAAAATCTTATGTGTTATACACCCAGATTAAATGATAATCTGATAACATGCATTAGTATTTACTAATTTAAAAAACACATTATCTCCAACCCTTTTTCTAGTAAAAATAAATTTTCACATCATTCTAAATAAGAGTATAAAAATATTTTGGATGAAACATAGTAATCGATATTGAATTACATAATTATTTTATTGGGCATAAACATATCATATTTACACACCTTCAATTCAAAAACACTTTCTCTATTTTTTACACATAGATATATTCCACTCTTATTCATTCCACTTATATATCATAGTTTTGTACACCAAAAATATTTTTGATTATCTATTTATATATGATATATGTAAATAAAAAGGTGAATTTGATTAATAAAAGTCATTATATTGAGATAAAGATTCTTATAATTAAAATGATTATTATTTTCAAACTATAAATCTATTATAAAAGATTATAAAACTAATTAATGTGGATTATAATATCATGAATTTTTTTATTCCATTCTATTCATAATATCATATATTAATTTCATATGTATCAAATTTTATAAATGTATTAATTTTCAAATTAAATTTACTTTTGTTAATATGTAATATTCACATATTTTATCAATTAGTTGGTTATGATTTACACATCACTTGTATTTTAATTTTCATTAGTTTTTTCATCTCCAAAAATTTACAAAATCGTAAAATAATTTCATTATGTCATATAGCAGTACAGGAATAATTAATCATAATATTTTCTTATAGTAATTTTCTAAACCACCTCTAAATAATTTGTGAAATTTATTTATTGGTGTGTTATCAAAAAACATGGAAATTTCTATTATTGAATTGTCTATTTTATTATTTTTATCTTCTTTTTTTTGAAAAAACAAAGATATATAGGAATTTTATTAGTAATTTTTTATTTTAATCTGTATTTTTTTAAAAACCATCATAAATGAGAAGCTATTTCTTAAAAATTTTGCTAAATTAAATAGATAATTTTTAAATATTAAATATTTATTTGAAATTTATAATTACAAAATATTATCTATTATTTTTAATAATATTATATTAATTACTTTTTAATTATAATTAATTCATAACAATCAATTATTAAGTAATTTCTATTCGTTGTTATAAATTATTTGTGTCACACCCCAACCATAGTTTTCTTTTATTTTTTTTGTTTCTCGAAGTCAGATATATTGGTTGAGGTTCGGGTTTAGTGTCTGACAATTATTTTTTGTTTTGGGTGAGCTTTAACATATAAATGGTTTTTCTGAAATGTATTTTGAGAAATAGGTAGGGAGGGGAGTTTGTGATTCCCATAGTTTCACTGCATTGTGTTGAAATCATTCAATTATATTTGGGTTGGCACTCCCCATGTTAGAGGTGTAATTTGAGAGTTTTTGTGAATACAATATAGTCACACTTTTTGAGAAACATTTTCCCAAATATTCTAACATAAATCTATAATTTTTTTATTTTTTTAGAACTATTTTCACGGTTTAGCCATACTTTACAAAACCATGTATAAAAATTGTCCAACCCATTAAAACCAAAGTAACATTTATTTTAAAAACCCAATTTAAGTGATTCCACCTTTCATCTGAATCTCTATTAGTGGTGGTATCAACGAGAGGGAACCTCGCTATATTTATCCCTCATAATATGTCACTTTTTGGTAGATTTTTCACCAAAGTTTTTTGATTATTTATGATTACGTCATCAAATCATTCACTTTCATCCTCTTCTCTCACCCCCTCTTGATTTCTAATTTTTCCTTGGTGGGGATTTCGTATTGCTGAACCCATAGGGTAATGGTTGATGTGTGGATTAATATATTGGATGTTTGGTAAGACATATATTTTCCTATGCTGTATTCTTTCGACTTTGAAATCCAAACGACATTCACACATCGTTGAGGTAGGTTTTTCCTACCATTTTTTCCAAAACAATGCGTTAATGCTTAATATTTACCAAAATTTTATAATAATTCTATAATGATGTTGTGGTGTGTTAGTATAAATCATTTTATTGTTTTTATTATTGAAAATTACTGTGAATTTAATTTTTATGGGATTTCTTAAATATATATATATATATATATATATGAACGCCAAGTGATCGATGAAAGTCTAATTTCTCTCTTTAAATAAATTTATGTATTTTAGGATGTTTTTGGTTTTGAATATTTTTTTGCATGTTTTTATTGTTATATGAGCCTTGTGTATGAAGTGTGGGGATATTTATGATTGGTGAACATGTGTGTCTTATTGAATTTAATAAGTGAAAAAGTGTTTTTCATTACAAAGGTTACCGTATACTATCATGGTCCAAAATGGATAATTGAAAAGTTTAGTTGGATTGTTTCACCTATATGGGTGTATGAGGTGAACTTATGAATGCAAATTAAAATGATAATGGAATTATAAATGATATTTTCCTTGAGAATCAACTATTCAAATGGTTTCTATTTTCATTACAGTTTCTTTTCACAAAATGGTTAATTGATTTCTATATTATGTGTTGCTACGTCGATATAATTTAAAGGTATTTTAAAATGTTTTCATAATGTTTTTTCCCATTAGTAAAATTTAGATGTTCTTTGAAAACTAAATGGTATAAGGTCATATTTTCGACATCCAAAGATTGTGGTGTTTTTTATCATGGTTTTGGATAATTTTTTGGAATTTTTTTTTTTAAATTGATTGGTTTTTGAAATATTAAAATCCCGATTGTTATTTTATTGTGTTTTTGATATGGTTATGGTTTTGGAAATATAAATTCTCAGTTGGAAAATTGGTGGGATTTATAAAATGTATTGAAACTCACATCATATTTCGTTCTAGTTTTCAATTGTGAATGGATTGTTGTGAGATTAGGACACCTATGGTGGATTCCACAATGAGTTTTTTATCACATAGATGGTGTTGGTGTTTGGGATATGACTGTACAATAATGGAAGTTAAGGTCATATACATGTGTGAGGGAGTTCCCATTTAAATGTGTATTATTTCCATATGGTTCTTGGGATTCATTTATAGGGTCAGGTAATATTTCATTATTGACCCTTCTTAGATTGGTCGGTACATCTAGAAGTGTTAGTGGCTATGTTGGTTGAGCCACTAGTGTGTCTAGTTTAGAGAATATTGTTTTCTATAAACCAAGGAACTTCTTAATAAGCCGACTGGTGAGTCCAATATTAGAATTCCAAGAGATTATCTCTGTATATATTTAGGATATTCCCATGGTTACTATATGTATGTGGTTCTTTATTTTTCCATTTCACTCATTTGCCTATTTGATATCACATTATTTTATTTTCAATATATCTTTCTATCACTTGTTCTAGATCAATTAGTGGAATTTGGTTTCAAGGAATATAATGTGTGTTGTTTTTAAAAAGGAAAGGTTGTCATAGATTATAAAAATGATAAAACATGTATCTTTATATGTACTAAAAATAGTATTTAAGGGCTTTATATAGAAACTAAATGAACATACTTTGTGTTCATTTCCTACTAAGATTATTAATCCCACACCCTACTTGTGGAACTCATCCCCTATAGACCTAAGTTGTTTTTTATGTTCATTTTTTTAGTTCATGTTCTTATTGTTGGATTAGGTTGGTCATGTTGTTGGTGGTGACTAATAGGTCACCTGGAGATCTTTTGGAATTGTCCAATTTTAGATGTATATTCAGATTTCAATTTTGTTTTTTTGATGTTGTATCTATATAATGGTTTGTAGATTATTATTGATCAGTTGTTTGGTATTGCTTCAAATTCAGTTTTGGTGATTTTTATATTGATTATTTATCATTCTAAATCATTCCCATTTTGATTAATTTGATATCTAACACTTGGTTCCAGCCTATGGGAATCAGGAATGCCCTTCGAGCGTTGTGTTGGACTAGTTACAATGTAATTTTGGGTGGCTTCCCAGCATGTTTCATGACACAACTGTATCAGAGGTGGGAATTTTTATTTGTGTTGTCTAGTTTTTGGAGATCAGGACTTTTAGGACTCAGGAGGTAGGAACACGTAAAATGTCATGAACCCTTTCTCGATTTTATCCTCAAGTTTCTCGGGGTAGAACGAGTATTGAATCCTGGTTTGGGTTTTTTGTTTGTCTTGGAAGAGGAGTTAAAATGGAGGAGAGCCATTAATATATCAATATTTCTCAAGGATTAATGAACCATGTGGTATCTGATTTCATGTTTCATGATCTTCTATGTTTTTGTTTCTTACTTGTGGTATGGCCCACAAACCATATCTCCCGGTTACGCATGACCTATAGTACGAAAAATTAGTAGTTTGGTGTGAGTTTTGTTTTTTGTTGATTTTAGTGAGTATACGTGAGATATTAAAATTAAAATGGTATTTGGAATGAAAATTATTTTGTTCCAACGATTTTAAACCACCAAAATGGGTTTTAAAATAAATATAGATTTGAATTGAGAATTTGGAAATGGATTGGGTTTGGTGGTGAGGCAGTATGTTGGACCCTTGATATTCCTTATAATGATATTCATATATGTGGGTATGTGTGGAATGTTGTTATTGGAATGTAAGTATGAATAATATAACTATAAGTAGGATAAATTCATATGAAACCATTCATTGGATTATATGGGTGAGTATTTAAAATCAATATAATGTCCTTTTTTTTACAAAGTGATTTTGATAGAAGAAAATTATTTCATAAAATAGTTCCTCCTGGATAAGATTGTCTTATTTGTGGAAGGTCTCATTTTTCATTGATAGTTTCCTCGGAAGAATGATTTTTTATAATTTAAATGGAAATTTTGGGTTTTGGAATGAATGTTTTTTGTTGTAATTGTATATGTTTTCTATGTGAGCTTATTGTTTGGGCTCGAGTTGTCCTTTTCAATTTTCATTGTTATTATGTTTGTTTTGGTTTTACTCTCTTTGGTTATTCAAAGTATTCTATCTCGAAAGATCCCCAAATATTCTAATTAGTAATTCCCAGTTCATTGTTCTTTTTAGTTGTTGGCTATCCTTTATGGTGATGATGGCATGTTATATGATGTTTAATAGATTGGGGATGTACATAGTGTCTTCTGATTGTTGGAGACTCTTGATGTTGTCAAAATTTGTGTTGTTTTGGGTTTGATTGAGGGTCAAGATTTGGATGCATGGAAGATGATTTATCTACCATTGATACAGGTTGGGATGATGTTAGAATTGTATGGGTATATATTATTCATGTTGTATATACCTGAATTAGTGACGGAAAAGAAAAAGTAATTGCTCTTCATTATTCTGCAAGCCTGGTTGATAGTGAAGGCCTATCTTGAACATTTCAATGTGTAGGTTTCCTTCTCTTTAAAAATAGCATCAAATGATCAATCTAAATATTATCTTTTCATTTTGGGTCATCATCTAGAAGTGATGGAACATGTAATCTCCTCCAAGGATCGTTATTTTGAGAAGTTGTTGGATGAATCCTTCTTTTCAATGTTTTTTTTATTATATATGTACCTAGTAGTCACATGAAAACCCAACTTTTTTACTACAACTTAAACATGATTTATTACATAAAACTTCACTTGATAAAGCAAATAAGATCGAGAGGTTTATGGTCTTCGGGGCTTAGGATCATTACATAAAAACTGAAAACATGAAATACAACATATTTATTGAAAATATCCGTTACATGACCACTACATTCCCTCGTACATAACATTGCATGGGATAACCTGAGAACATGCATAAGAAAAGGGCGAGCTATAAAGCCCAGTAAGGAAGTACACATGGAATAAAATGAGGAGTACAATATATTTTAGACAATAGGCATATCAATAGAGTGTAAGAAAAACATGAACATAAAGGCATGATAAAGCATGATAATTATAACATGGAAATGTGGCAACAACACTTAACATGGAATTACCATGAGCAAAGGCTCATTGGACATAGAGCATGAGTAAATCCTCATTGCACATGAATCATGAGTAAAACCTCATTTCACTTTAATTAGAATGAGTCAACACTCATTGCACATGATGTATCATGATACTATACATTACCCAATGCATTGGAGCGCTATAAGGGCGCACCGTTCTTAAACATTTCATTTCATGCATTATTGTGCCACATGATTCATAAAATAGGGATTCATAAAACATAATCATTTATTCAACAATAAAGAAATGTTGAATTAATACATGAAACTTTATAATCAATAAGTAAATGTGCATAAAGGTAAATACCCTTGATGGAGAAATGGGCATGGTATCCACGACACAATGACATTGGCTTAGAAAATCAGTGTGATTTCGGCAGCGTAACGGCGTGACATAAGAATTCATAAAAATGGATGATTAGAGAGAAATGGGTTCCTTATAAAATTTACATGTAATGGAAATTAATTAGGTCATATAGATACATGTACCAAATTTTTTAATGGAATTTAGATTCATGGTACAAAAGTATTTCTTGACTGTAAAAGAGGAGAGAGAAGTTCCTTTTGGAATTTCTGCATAGTAACGGGTGTACATGGGAGGCATTTAATGAGAGATAAAGGGTCTCCCATAATTAAAACATAAATAGGGCAGTATTAGGTAGGTGTGAAACCATACCCCAACAATCACAATTGAATTTAAAAGGGCAAAACAACTTAATGAAAATTGGACAAAAATGAGAAAGGAAGAAAAAACCCTTACATGGAAGTGTGCTTCCAATGGCTAAAGAGAGGCTTGTGAGAGGCTTCATAGGAGATTTTGGCACCTTGGAAGGATTCTAGAGAGATTATGGATGTGTTTGGACGAACTCCAAGGACTTTGAGTGAGGAGGAAGTGGGAGCTTGGGTGGGTTTATATAGGAAAGGTGAGAGAATTCATTATTATTTATGTTTGGGTCCCCTTACATTAAATTAATCCAACCACAAACCATACCATGGTTTTTTCCAATGGTATTTGGAAAAATTAATAGGAAAAATATATTTTATAAGGAAAAATTCCGACCATCTTAAAATAATAAGGTTGCTTATGTGGAGGTGAGTCACACTCCAATGGAAAATAATTTAAAAAGGCAAAGTGTTGAATAAGTCTTGTGGGGTCCATTAATGCTTTGAAAAGCAAGTCAAACAAACCCAAAATCACATTATTCTAATTTTAAAACATATATTGGCCGAACATAAAGATTATAGTATTTTATTACATCACTATTGCGTCATTATGATGTTATAAAACACATTATATATTTAAATGGTATTTAATTTTTACCCAAAAATTTGATTGTCTCAGAAAATTATGAAAAAATCACCGTTGGATAAAATCGACATCCTGATTCCAAAAATTACATTTATTTTATCTAAATATTTTTCTAAATATGTGAATTTTTACTATTAAAATAAAAACCGATATTTATCAAAAAATCACAGGTTTTGACAGAAATGGATTTCAAACCTTAATAAAATTTTTAATTGCATTCATAAAATTATAAGATCATTTATATTTAATAAAAATTAATTTAATAATAATAATAATATTTTATTAAAATATTATTTAATTCAAAAATCACTTAATTTAATAAAATAGATTTTTTAATTAAATAATAACTAAAAACACTATATGTACTTTAAAAACTATTTACAATGTATCAAAAATGACTAGAAATTATATCCATTATTATATGCAAAAAAAATAATGTACATGACCATATTACTACTTATTTGTTACATAACCCCTTAAAACAGCCGCATAACACCTGAGGGTATGATGTGCGATGGTGACAGACTCTTGGGGTGGCTCTGATAACATCGCTCGAGTAGTAATTTCTATCAACTTCCACTTCTCCCGTAGACGGTCCCGTTATAGCTTGACATGGTGAAGCTCAGCTTGGTATTGGTCAAGAGCGAAGTCCAAGGACGCCACCACTTTTCCAAGATCCAATAAATGGGCTTCGTATGGGGAAATTCTACTGGATGAGGCCATCACTTCTTTTGTCTGAGTAAATTGTATTTTTTAATGTCATATATTAATACTAATTATGTGATCACTGTTCAATGGCTATATTAGAAACGATCAAAATTCTTAACATAAAACCAAAGAAGTTGACATCTTATAAAAAAAATTATAAAAAGAGACATTTAATAAGATCAAGAAGGATTTTCCATTAATGAAACTTTGGGTCGTTAAAATATTCCCCCCTTAAGAAATTTCACCATCGAAATTTTCCTTTTCCCACACTAAAATAGATGTGGGTATCTCGGCTTCATCATTTCCTCTAATTACCAAGTCTCTTCTTCAAACTTGTGCTCTCTCCACGACACCTTGACGAGGGGAATTGCCTTATTTCGTAGAACTCTTTCTCTATGATCTAAGATATTCAATAGTTGCTTCTCATAAGAAATATCATCTTCCAATTGTACCACCTCAGAAGAGAGTACATGTGAAGGGTCTGGTATGTAATTCCTTAAGAGGGATACATGAAAGACATCATGTACTTTTTCCATAGTAGGTGGAAGTGCTAGTCGATAGGCCACAACCCCAACACGATCAAGAATCTCGAAGGGGACGATGTACCTTGGACTTAACATCCCTTTCTTTCTAAACCTCATGAACTTCTTCCACGAAGATGTGGATAAAAAACCAATGATTCCAACTTTAAACTCAAGGTTTCGTCTATGATTATCCGCATAACTCTTCTGTCAACTCTGAGATCCCCTGATATGCTGCTGAATGGTTTTTACCTTCTCCACCATTTCCTCAACCATTTTTCGTCCATGAAGCTTACGTTCACCAACCTTATCCCAATATGCCAGTGTTTGCACCTTTTCCCATACAGGTCTTCATATGATGCCATTAGGACGCTCGAGTGGAAACTGTTATTATAAGAGAACTCAACCAGAGAAAGATGTTAATCTCATCCTCCTTTAAATTCCATTGAGCATGCTCTCAACATATCTTCAAGTGTTCGGATAGTCCTCTCAGATTGGATATCTGTTTGAGGATGAAAGGCCGTACTGAAGTTCAGTTCAGTATTTAGAGCATGTTAAAGAATCTTCCAATACATAGAGGTGAATATTAGATCTCAATCAGACATAATTGATAGTGGTACTCCATGCAACCTTACCACTTCTCTAATATATATCTGTGCCAGTTGATCCAAAGAGAAATCCTCCCAAATATCCATGAAGTGTGCAGTCTTTGTAAGATGATCCAAAAAAACCCAGATTGCATTGATTCATTTGGATGTCTTTGGAAGTCCGGTGACAAAGCCCATGGTGATGTTCTCCCATTACCATTATGGTGTGGGAAATGGTTGCATCATCCCCTTAGACTTCTTCCTCTCTTCCTTAACTTTCTGACACACTAGGAACTTTGATGTATATCCAACGATCTCCTTCTTCATATTATCCCACCAAAAGTTCTCTCAGATATCTCGTTACATCTTTGTGCTCCCTGGGTGAATAGAGAAATTTGAACTATGTGCATCATCCAAAAGTTCCTTCTTCAGCTCCGGACTTGATGGAACACATAGTCTTTTCCCAAACCACACAATTCCGTCCTCATTAACATTATACTCCATGGATTTCCCCTTTTTTATAGCTTCCACTTTTTCTTGAATTCCCACATCATTCTTTTGAGTATCCTTTAACCTTTACAAAAGAGATGGTTGAGAAATCATTTGTGAAAGGATTGATGATATTCCATTCTTTATGATTCCCACGTCCATCTTCATCAAGTCTAAGAAGATTGGATCCTTCTCAATTCTCATCATTGATAGAATTTATGGGTCCTTTCTACTTAGGGCATCTGCCACCTTGTTCGCTTTCCCAGGGAGGTAATGTATTGAACAGTCATAATCCTTGATGAGCTCTATCCATCATCCCTGGGTCATATTATGCTCTTTATGTGTGAATATATATTTAAGACTCTTGTGGTCTGTATATATCTCACATTCTTCTCCATAAAGATAATGCATCCAGATTTTCAAGGCAAAGATCACCGCCTCCAATGCCAGATCACGTGTTGGATAGTTTAGCTCATGGATTTTAAACTTCCTTAAGGCATAGGATACCACTTTATCATTCTACATCATCACATATCCTAATCCCTACTTCGAATCATCACTAAAAACAACAAAAAGTTCCCCACATGTGGGTAAAGTGAGCGCGGGTGTAGTGATAAGCCATTTTTTAAACTCTTTGAAGCTTTATTCGCATTCATCACTCCAAGAAAACTTTACTCAATTTTAATTTATCTTGGTAAAAGGGTTGTACAATCATGGGAGATTTCTCAAAAATTGTCGATAATATCCAGCTAACCCCATGAAGCTACAGATATCCATTACCGATGTTGGCCTCGGCCATCCCTCAATTGCATCTGTTTTCGAGGGGTCCACAGATATCCCATTGCTTGTGATGATATGGCCCAAGAATGAGACCTACTTAAACCAGAACTCACACTTTTTGTTCTTTGCATATAGCTTCTCCTTGCGCAAAGTCTCTAGTACAGTATGTAAATGCTCTTCATGATCCTCCATGGTTTTGGAGTATATTAGAATATCATCTATAAAGACTACCACAAATTTGTCAAGGTAATCTATAAAGACACTATTCATCATGTCCATGAATATTGATGGATCATTGGTGAGTCCGTAAGGCATTACTATGAATTCATAGTGCCCGTACCATGTACGAAAAGCAGTCTTGGGGACATCTTCCTTCTTCACCCATACTTGATAATATCCCGACCGCAAATCCACCTTGGAGAAGTATTGTGCTCCATGCAGCTGATCAAAAAAGTCATCGATTTTTGGGAGAGGATACTTGTTCTTTATTGTGATTTTGTTAATTTCATGATAATCGATGCAAAGCCGCATTGACCCATAATTCATCTTGATGAAGAGGACTGGTGCACCCCATGGTGATGCACTTGGGCGTATAAACCCTTTATCCAGATTCTCCTGTGGTTGTTTCTTCAGCTCTTAAATCTATAAAACAACCATTCTATATGGATTATTGGATATTGGTAGCACTCCATGTATAATTTCAATTGAGAACTCAACATCACTTCTAGGAGGAAGACCAGGCAGTTCCTCAGGAAACAATTCCCCGAATTCCCTCACAATAGGCATTTTTTCAAGGATGGTTTCTTCTATGGACTCAATCATTTGAGCCAGATACGTGTTCTCATAGGGCAATAATATCCATGTTTGAGATAATGGAGTTAAAGGAGATTCATATTCCTCCTGACTGTAGTAAATAATTGGGGGGTGATTCTCCATATATAGTGTGATTTCCCTCTCCCGATAATTTATGTTCACTCAATATAAGGAAATCCAATCCATGCCAAGAATTGCATCAAATTCTTCTAGAGGGAGTATGACGAGGTTCACTGGGAAATTCAGTCCACAGATTATAACAGGGGAGGACATATATTCCTGTTATGCATTGATTGCCCCATTTGGGGTACTCATCGACATCTTTACTTCTATGATTTGTGGTGGTGGTAAGATTGATCTACTAAATTTTCAATATATAAACCAATTCACAGAACCTGAATCAAAAAGTACATTAGCTATTCATTAATGAATAACTATCGTACCTTTCACCACTTCATTGTTGGGGTTCATTTTAGCAGATGTTATGGAAAAAGCTCTTCCTTCCTGTCTTGGAGGTTGTTGGTTACCTCAGAAAACCCTTGTATTAGGGCACTGATTTCCAAAATAACCTGGTTCTTTGCATTTGTAGCATTGAACAATGCGTTGGGGTTCGAACAGAGCGTTCCTCTCATCTGTCTCAGCTGCAGGTCCTCCTTGCCGATAGTTAACATCTAGGTGCCCTTCTCTTCCACACTTGAAGCATTATCTGGTCGCCTTAAGGTAATTTCTAGGGTGCTTCTTTCCACACTTTTGACAAGTGGGATGCTGGATCTTCTTAGAACTGTTGAATTTGTCCGTCGGACCACCAGCATTGAAGTCCACCTTACGATTCTTGTCCTCATGATACCCTTGTGATTCCCCAATCTCCATTTCCACCTTGAGGGCACATCGGACAATTTCCTCATAGCTGTCAAAGTCAAGGATCGCTAATGCTTTCCACAAGATAGTCTTTAGCCCACCGAAGAATTGGTCAGCCTTGAATTCAGGGGTAACGAAAAATCATGAAGCGTATCGTGCAAGCCTTGTGAATTTTGCCTCGTATGCTCCAACATATTCTTCATCTTTTTTCTTGAGGGAAAGGAAGTCCCTTTCCATCTTAAGCCGGAGGGTGCGCGAAAAATATTTATTGAGAACATCGTCCAGAAATACTTTCATTCCAACGCCTCGGTCTCCTCCTCAGGCTTGGTATTTTTGATCAACTTCCACCTTTGATCAGATTTACCCTCTATATTATAAGCCACATGGAGAACCTTCTCTTGTTCAAAACATTGGAGGATGGAGAATATCTTTTTGATGGAGTTGATCCATCATACAGAGATCGTGGAATCAGATGATCCAGTAAAAGTTGGAGGCCTTTGTCTCATGGTGATCTCGATAGTGACTTGTTCTTTCTTAGGGGGGTTTGAACGCTCCTCATGACCCGTGTTTCTATTCTAAACTTGATTTATCTGAGAGAGAAGCATGAAAACATTCATGATTCTTGCTCCCATTGGATTTGTCATCTCATTAGTACATTCATCACACTGATCTTCACAACGGTTGTTAGCCTGAGTCCTCCTATTACTGGCCATTGGATGGAATAAAAGAAAAGTTTTTGGTAACACATAAAGGGTAATCCAAATTTAAAAGTTGATGACTTAAAATAAACTTTTAGTTCCTTAACTCATGAGTCTATAGGCTTCAATCTAGTAAGGGAGTGCACATGAAATAACATGAGGATTACAATAAATGTAAGAAAATAGGAATATAAATAGAGTGTAATAAAAACATGAACATAATGGCATAATAAATCATGATAATTATAACATGGAAATGTGGCAACAACACTTAACATGGAATTAGCATGAGCCAATGCTAATTGCATATAGAGCATAAGTAAATCCTAATTGCACATGAATCACGAGTAAACCCTCGTTGCGCATGAATTATCATGAGTCATCACTCATTTCTAATGATGTATCATGATACTATACTTTACCCAATTCATTGGATCTCTATAAGGGCGCACCATTCATAAACATTTCAGTTCATGCATAAGTGTGCCACATGGATCATAAAACTTGGATTCATAAAACATAATCATTTATTCCAAGATAAAGGAATGTGGAATTCATACATGAAACATTATAATCAATATGTAAATGTTCATAATGGTGAATAACCTTGATGGAGAAATGGTAATTGTATTCACTACACAATGACATTGGCTTAGAAAATCGGTGCGATTTCGACAGTGTAACGGTGAGACATAAGAATTCATAAAAATGGTTGTTGAGAGAGAAAGGGGTTCATCATAATATTTAAATGTAATTGACATTAAGTAGGTCATATAGATACATTTCCCAATAATTGTAATGGAATTTAGATTCATGATACAGAAGTTTTTCTTGAATGTAAATGATGAGAGAGAAGTTCCTTTCAGAATTTCGGCATATTAACGGGTGTACATGGGAGGAATTTAATGAGAGATAAAGGGTCTCCCATAATAGAAACATAAATAGGGAAGTATGAGGGAGGTGAGAAACCATACCCAAACAATCATAATTGAAATTAAAAGGGCAAAACAACTTAAAGAAAATTGGACAAAAATAAGAAAGGAAGAAAAAACCCTTACTTGGAAGTGTGCTTCCAAAGGCTAGAGAGGGGCTTGTGAGAGGATTATTGTGAGAATGAGGTTACTTGAGAGGATTATAGAGATATTGGGGCATAGGTTGGACAAATCCCAAGGGCTTTGAGTGAGGAGGAAGTGGGAGCTTGGGTGGGTTTATATAGGAAAGGTGAGAGAATTCATTATTATTTAGGTTTGGGTCCCCTTACATTAAATTAATCCAAACCACAAACCATCCCATGGTTTTTGCAGGTGGTTTTTGGAAAATAGAAGAGTAAAACAATATTTTATAAGGCCAAAGTCCGAAATTATTAAAATAATAAGGTTGCTTATGTGTAGGTGAGTCACACTCCCATGGAAAATAATTTAAAAAGGCAATGTGTTGAATAAGTCTGGAGGGGTCCATTAATGCTTTGAAAAGTAAGTGAAACAAACCCAAAATCACATTATTTTAATTTTAAAACATATATTGGCCGAAAATAAAGACTATTGTATTTTATTACATCACTATTGGGTCATTGTGACGTTATAAAACACATTATATATTTAAACAGTATTTAATTTTTACCCAAAAATTGGACTGTCTCAGAAAATTATGAAAAATTCACTGTTGGATAAATTCGATGTCCTGATTCCAAAAATAACATTTATTTTATCTAAATAATTTTTTAATTATGTGAATTTTCACTTTTAAAATAAAAACCGACATTTATCGAAAATTCACTGGTTTCGATAGAAATGGCATTCAAACCTTAATAAAAATTTTAATTGCATTCATAAAATTATAAGATCATTTATATTTAATAAAAATTAATTTAATAATGATAATATTTTTTTATTAAAATATTATTTAATTCTAAAATCCCTTATTTTAATAAAATATATTTCTTTGTTAAATAATAAATAAAAACCCCATTTGAACGTTAAATACTATTTACAATGTATCAAAAATGACTTAAATTATATTCATGATTATATACAAAAAAATAATGTACATGAACATAGTACTACTTATTTGATACATAACACCTTAAAATAGCTGCATAAGTCTTAAGGGTAAGGTGTGCGATGGTGACAGACTACTGGGGTGATTGAGATAACATCGCTCGAGTGGTAATTTCTATCAACTTCCACTTCTCCCGTAGACGGTACCATTCGAGCTTCAAATGGTGAATCTCAGCTTGGGATTGGTCAAGAGATAAGGCAAAAGATGCCACCTCTTTTACATGGTCTGATAAATGGGCATCGTATGGGAAAATTCTACTGGATGAGGTCATCACATCTTTTTTTTGAGTAAATTGGATTTGTTAAAGTCCTATATTTATACTAATCATGTGATCACTATTCAATGAATATATTAGCAACGGTCAAAATTCCTTACATAAAACAAAAGAAGTTGACATCTTATAAAAACATTTTATATAAAGATAAATTTAATAAGATCAAGAGGGATTTTACATTAGTGAAACTTTGGGTCGTTACAAGTCAAGTATCTATTATCATTCTTGACGTCTCCCTATCTGGAGAGAGGGGTGTGGTAAAAGAGAGTATTTTTGGAAACTCTATTTCATTGGAGTTGTATCATCATTAATCAGAACATTTGAATGAGTTCATCTAGTGTGGATGGTTTGGGAATTCAAAACAATCATGTTATACTCCTCTGAATACATTCTATATTATTGGTTGTATGGGACATATGGAGATGTTTTGTATGAAGAATTTCTCAGAAGAGTTTTAATCAGATGATATAAGCTCTTGTATGTGAAGAAGTTGATTCTTCAAACATAAGAACTCTATCCATAGGCCATGGTGTGAAGATCGTGTGTAATAAAGAATTTTTGATATCTGGACAGAACCTTTTCCTAGCTCTTGTCTCCTCTATTTTGGTGGATACATTTGATGTTTCCTTTTTTAGTATTAAATATTGTTGTAAGATCGTATTTTCATTGTAAATGTGAGATAAACCCATTTATTGTGCAATAATGGAATTCTTTGGAAATTAATGATGTTTCCTTCTATATGGGTTTTTTATATAGTTTTGTAAACCAGAAGAAAACACTGTGAATGCGACTGGAAAAATTCTTCTTCTAGAAAATTTATGTTGTATGGTTTGGGAAGACCATTCTCAAACTATGTGACCTTAAAATATTCCCTAGACCCTCGATTAAGGTAGGTGTTTCCATCAATTTGATTACTGGAATAGTATATTAATACCAAATCAAACCATTTATAAATTAAATATTCTATAATCATGATTTCTTGGGTTTAAAATATTTATTTTTGTATTTTTATGATGTAAAATAGTTATGAATTGGTTTTTCAAGGGATTTAATAAATATGACTATATATATATGCACTCTAAATGTTCTATGAAATTAGAATTAGTATTTATAAATGAAGTTTTAAATATTTATGGTGTTTTTGGTTTTGGTTATGTATTTTTTCATGGTTTATTATTATATGATCATAGATTGACGATTGCGGTGATTTTTATGATTGGTTCACGTGTGTGACTTTTTACATATAATAATAAAGCAATTGATTATATTTAAAAATGTTTTTTGGGTACATTAATATTACAAAATGGATATGTTATGAGTGTCATTTGATGTTGTAACATCCATTAGTTCATGATATTCATTCATGTAAAATCATTCAAATGATTATTGCATTAAAAAATTGATATTTTTATTTAGCATCACATTTTTCAATTGTTTCTCTTTTCATCCCTCTTTATTTTTACAAAATGGTTCTTGTATTTATAAATGATGTTTTTGTGCCTTGAGAAAATTTGAATGTATTTTTAATTTTTTCATAATGTTTTAGTCCATTGGGAAATTTGATATGTGCTTTGGACACTAAATAGTATAAGGGATAGTTTGGAACATCCCATGTTTGTTGTGTGTTTTATATTTATTTTGGGAATGGTTTGGAAATAGGTGGGTATTTGATATAATAGTGGAGTAGTTTATATTTTATTGTGTTCATGAAAATATTTTCCTTTTGGAAATATAAATGACAGGTTGGAAACATTTTTTGTTTTGAGAAACGGTTTGAAACCTATATGGTACGTCGTCCCAGTAGGCACTTCTGAATGTATTATTGTGATATGGGAATACATATAGAGGATTCTCCATGCTTTTATTATCGCATAGTGGATTTCAGTGTTTGGGATAGAAAAGTATAGTATTAGTAGGTAATGTGAGCTTCCCATGTGAGGTACTTCTCCTTTTACATGATAGTTTTACTATGAGATTCATTGACTTCATCCAGATTGATGAGTGATGGTTTCTTATAAACCCCATCAAGATGGGAGGGTACCCCATGGATGTGTTAGTGGCCAAGTGGGTTATTCCACTGGTGATGATTGCTCAAAGCTGCTAGTTGGTTTTAGACTAGGGAGTTGCACTATACATTGGCATGTGAGTCTGATATTAGTACATCTTGTGATTGTGTCTACAGATGTTTAATAAATTCCTATGGTCTCAATGTGATTGTGCTTATTTATTTTTCTCATTAACTTGTTTTCATATTTAGTATCACCTTATTTAATTTCATCATAGCCTTATGTCTCTTTTTTTTGGTCCTTGTGAGGAATTTGTTTTTTATAATTGTAAATTGGTTATTAAATTGTGAATGTGGTGTCTGTTTATTTGAAAGAGATAATGTATTGGATGTTTATTAAAAATGATAAAAACCCAATTATATATATGTATTCATAACTATTGTTTGTTGTATAACTGTAGAAAATAATTGTGTAGACTCTCTTGTGATTACCTACCAAGCTATTTAAGATTACACCCTACTTGTGACACTTGTCATCGGTAGACCTGAGCTATTTTATAGGTTCTGTTTTTTAGTTTCATTTGATCACAATTGGTGCAGGTTTCCCTTGTTATTGGGGGTGACCAAGGGGTTATGAGGATATATTATTGGAATATTCCAATATTAGTTATCTATTCAGTTTTCAGTAATCTTTTTCAACTATTGTATTTAGATCTAGTTTGTGTATTATTACTTGTTAGCTGTTGGATTTTGTTTTATATTAATATTATGTTTATTTTATCCTGATTAATTATTGGGAGAAATTGTTCCCATTGTGATTACTTTGTTTCCTTGCCCTAGTTCTCATCCCCTGGGGATCAGTTATGCCCTTCGGGCCACATATCAGATGAGGTTAAATATTGGGTTGGATGGCATCCAAGCTTGGTTCATGATAATTAGAAACATAAATAAAATATTGTTTATATTTAAAAAAATAAATTAGTTCTAAATTACCATAAATATTTATTGGGGGACTATTTTATCTCCACAACCTATAAAATTGAATCTTTTTAAATAAACTAAAATTAAATTATATAATAATTTGTTAATAATAATAAAATTAAATTGATTACATCATAAAATCTAACATCATCTTCAAAAAAATAAACTTTGATCCATGTGTTATTTTCTCCTCTGTGATATTTCAAATCAATGCTTTTAATGTGATCTTCCCTGTATGGGCCAAGAACCCTGGTCAATATTTTTTAATGGGAGAATGAACTATAATGCTTTAAAATTATATTTTTTAGTTCTAATACAACTAATTCTAAAAAATTTGATGTGTTCTCATCTTTATTTAGGAGTTTAATCATATGCTTGCTAGTTTGTCTATGATTTTATTCCACATATTTAATATCTTAATTATTTTTTAGTATTTGAATAGTTTTTATTTTCCCTCATTTAGTGATTTATTATTTAATATATATATATATATATGTGTTTGTGTACTTGCATATAATTTCATATACTTATTTGTTATTTATATATATTTGACAATATTTATTCATAAATTTTACATATTTACATATATTAATTGATATATATATATATAAATACTTTACTACATTTATTTAAATTTCTAAATATTTATATGTATTTAAATTTATTTAGTTTTATATTTTTTCTATATATATATATATATCGATATTTATATTTAGTTGTGTTGATATATATATATATATTCGCATTCATATATAATTATAAAAAAGTGTGTGTGTGTGTCTATGTATATTTATTATATATAAATGTGTGATTATATATATTTAGTTTAATTTTGGTGTATGTATATATATTTATAATATTGATATGCATTTATTTATATTGTAAATACCCTGAAGTTCTATAAAAATAGTTTTTTCTTAAATACATTGGAATTTTATGAGCCCACAAAAACTGACGGTGCATGATTCTGAGGTATAGTGTGCCTAGAATCAATTTCTAAAGTTTTTTGCGGGTACGTTCAGAAAAAGTACGATCGGGTTTTTATAACATTTAAACTAGTGCTCAGAATTGAAATCAGAGGGCACCATTTAACATGAAACTCCGGTATTCTCTTAAGAAGACGGTCACCTCGACGGCAGTGGGTCATGATTAAAAGGCAGTTTTTGGGTTTTTAGAGGGTGAATTAAAAAAAATTAAGTGTGTGGATTAATTTTTATTTGTTGGTTAAAACCTCCTCATGGAAGTTGGAGTTAGGACCAGCACACCATAACCTCCCATAGGAGGTTATCGATGGGGGGCCCACCCGAACTCAATCTCTTATGTGATGATTAATGTGGTGGGGAGCACCCGTGACCACACAAAATACCTAATTGAATAATACGGTTGGCGACCACCCCACCCCTATTAAATGATATGAGAGGAAAACCTCTCAACCCCCTCCCCCCTATTTAATGTGGAGGTGCCTCTTGATCTTCCTCGACAATAATTATCCAACACACCCAAATAATGGGGCCAAGTCCTCCCATTAATTTGAATGTGCCAACAAATGATTCATTTTCATTTTGAAGCCTTTCAAATGAAATAATAGATTTTATAATATATTTTATGGCACATCTTTTCTTTTTCGGGGGAGGAGTTCTTGGGAGAAAAGGAGTTCTCCAACAAAGAACCTCCTTTTCTAATGTAGAACATCAACAATGATCTTCATCAAAATTCTTCCTCAGACACCTTCCGATGTAGAGCATCTTCCAGAACAGACGTTTGATATTAGTATTAGAAGTGTGTGGCAGACGCGATGAATGGTGATCACATTTGTCTAATTCCTGCGATATCTTCGGCGAATGATGAAAAAAGTTAGGGGTTTAAATTTATTTATGTATGATTTATTTCAATGTTCTTTATTTATTTCAAAACGAAGAACTAGGGTTGTTATGTTTCATAATTGGGAGCCTCTTGTTATCATCCTAAATATACAGGGTGCGGACCAAACCTATGTGGTTTGACCCCTCTGTCGATCTTCTTTCTGGTGTTCATTGAAATTGTAGAATTTGTCATCAAGGGTGACAAAGGTGATGAAGGAGACGATGTTAACGACAACACTACCCGCTGACTCCGCAACTCGGGCTGCACTCACGGCGCTTCCGCCAAACCGGCTCCTTGCCACTGTCTGACTCCCGTACACTCGCCGGCCACCCAGCCGCCCACAACCCCTAGCTCATGGCCACTGCGGGCCTCCAGCGCACCCCGTCTGAACCCAGCCAGCCCACCTAGCACCTTCCCAGCCACCCGCCAGCCATCCTGAAGCCTTTCCCTGTAGCCCGCCATCCTCATCGTTCCCTACTCGGCCTACCCGGCAGCCCAACATCCCATGCTAGCACACAGACCGCCTCTCAGTGCCCTAGCCGAATCGGCCGGGCCGTGCCTTCTGAGGCGACCCGCTCCATGCCGTACCCTCGGAACGCTCCAGGCCGAACTTCCCAGGCGGCCCGCTGGGCTGAGCCCAGTTGGCCTACCCGAACCAAATAGATTGGGCCACCCAATGGGTCAGTCCCGACCCAACTGGTCTGATCTGGTCAACTCAAACTGGTTCGACCCAGACATGGTCGGTCCGACCGGGTCGGACTGGACCCTGGTCCACTTCGACACTTTACTTTCTATTGGACATATCTTTGGTACCGGGCGTCCGTTTGATGAACCGATAGTGGCCCAGGTAATCCTAGAGCATTATGGTCCCTATAAGTATACTATGCATGAGATTGTGGTATATTTGAGATACAGTCAGGTTGGATTGTGTACGAATCCAACCTGGCCCCTAAGACTAAATGGATAATAACTCACATATAGATCATCCAATTGATGCATCGTCTATTTTGTTGAGACCCCTATGACGTGGCAGACCTCTAAGAAACTTCATCGTGGGAATTTTGGATAGTTGGAGTATTGACTAGTAGCTCCTGGAGTGGATACTTCTAGTGACGAGCGAGCAGACTGTGGAGACCTAGGAGTAGGCTGAGACCTGACGACTACAGACCATTTTGACATGGAGTGACTCGACTAGCATAGTGGGAAGTGCCTTGGTGTCGCGGAAGGCCTAGAGTGGGGAGCGCCTTGGTGTCATGGTAGGCACATGGTACTCGCCAGGAAGATTACCTTAGTAGGATACAAGGGGGATCACTATGGTGATGTGGTAGACCCACGGTGGGGAGCACCTTGGTGAGGCAGCTGACCCATGGTACTCGATTGGAGGAGTACCTCAGCAGTCTAAGGTTAGTGGGATGTTCTTGGGGTCGCAACATGCCCACTGTACACGATTGAGCAGGAGTTCACTAAAAGTTGTGGTTTCGATAATGTGAATAAAATCATGTTTGATCTGAGTCAGTAACATTTTTTTCCACATGATTTAGATTGATTACTTGATAACATAGGTATATGTATTGGAATATACCTATGTGAGGTTATCTGTTGATTTCATACTTTGTGGTTTATCCTTGTTGGATTTTTTGAGATCTTCAGGGTCTCATATTCACTACTGAGTATCGTTATACTCACCCATGCATGGGCTATGCCCACAACTCCAGTTGTTGGTTGCAGATGATGGACAACCCTAACTAGGGATGAGAGTACCAGGACTGGACGTTACTCGGAGTAGCACCATAGGACGTGTCGGTACAAATAGGAGACCAACAGACGTGGAGTGCTGAAGAGGCTTTCTGTACCTACCCTTTATGTAGGATCCATGGTGGATGATCCAAGAGCTTCATTTCACCTTTTAGTTGTTTTTTAATTTTTAGTTGTACTTGTACATTATAGGTGGGCCTGTATTTCCAGCCCCTTTTACTTTTCATCACTCTCTTGTTATTCAGTTTTACATAGTGTTTTGTATTCAGTTGTGTACGGTGTTCTGTGTGTTTACAGTTATAAAGTAAATTCCTTCCTAGTTTAGGGATTTATGCCTTTGTTGGTAGTCGCCAGCCCCTGGCCTATGGACGGCGGGCTTGGGGTAGTCACGACACCGGCCCCAGGGGACGTGTCGTGACATATACTTTTATAAATTAATATAAATTAATATAAATGTTGTTGTAATATAGATTGATATGAATTCTATTGGATAGTGTGGGTGTTTGTGTCTTCATACTTGTATTTATATGCCTTTATGAATATATATATACATAAGATATGTATAACTAAATTTAATGAAATGTTTATGTAATTATATACATGTATAATTTATTTTGTATATATTATTATTTACTATATATTTAACATATGGTATTATTAATTTATTTATCATTACATATTTATTATATACTGGTTAATTATTTATTGGATTAAATTAATTATAAATTAGAATTTATTTTAGAATTTATTTATATATTATAAAATATTTTTTAAATATTGGTATATTTTATTTATTATATGTTATAAATAATATCTTCTTATATTTGTATCAATATAATATTTATAATTTTGTTATTATTTATCAATTATTTATTTGATATTTATTTTTTTATTTGTTTTTAGTTGTATTTTATTTTTTATTCATTATTTATTTATTTTATAAAATTAATTTAATTTTTTTTGAGAATTTATTGTTTTTATTTACTATTTATTAATTATTAATTCTTTGGTACGTGAGGTTACATGAAATGAAAACAACACAGACACCCAATTAACAGCAGAGCAGTCTACATCCCCACTTAGTGATGAATCACTCCATAGTAAGTAATCACATTGAAGGGCTCATAGGCCTTGTTGCTTAAAGACCATTACATAGGTCTTTACACATACCTAAATCAACCATGTTCATTACTTGAATTCTTTACCGCATGAATCAATAATATCTCCCCCTCTCATATAGATTTCACATATTCAACCCTCACACATGAGATATAGGGGTTGATGATGAGTACCACTCGACCACAACTTAATCCCCTAGTTATTAATTACTACATATTGACTATTGATAATTAATTTACGTTTTCTTAATATTTTTTATATTATTTGTCATTTTTATTGATTATTTATTATTATCATTAATTTATATAATAATTTATATATATAAGTATTTTTTTAATATATAAAAATATATTTAATTCTTTTTAATCACTATGTGAAGAGGTTGTTGGAGTAGTGATGTCATTAATGAAAAACCATGAGTTAAGGGGATAAAATCTCAACCAACCCATATAAATGATGAATTTTAGCATGAAATGCTTGGAATGGGTTATATATGAATGGTTGACATGATAAATAAAAAAATAATTTTAATAAATAAATAAATTATAATGAAAATATGAAAAATAAAATAATAATATACCACTGTAAAAAAATACTTCTAAATAAATTTCTTATAGTGACTGACTCTTGGATTGTTTTATGAATAAAAAACTAATCTAATTTTTTAAGAAGAAATTTATTAATTCCATTCCAAGGGGATCCAAATTCAATTAGGGTTAATATATCTTTTAAAAACAAACACTATTAATATTATTTGAGAGATGATTCCTTCTGGGTCACCAATACCTATAATTCCTCATATTTGATTATCCTCGGGCACCCAAACTTTTCATAACCTATCCATTAGAATGATCGAGTTCATAACATACATTTTTTATATTAATTTTGATTTCTTTTTAAATTTTATATGTTTTAAAATATATATACTTTCCAATATGCATCCCATTCAGATTCCATATAATGATATATCTTCATATTTTCATGTCTCTAATGAATTTAATTATACATATAATGACTTGAATCAAATGTTTTTATTCAATTGTATTAATGGAATTATCTTTTTCCATTATGTCCTCAATTTTCTTAGTTATTTATTTCATTAATAGATTTCTTTGGTTATTTTTGTTTTCACATTTTATCTCACGTGGGGTTTCATGTTTTTCTTATATTTTCTAATGTCCTCCCCTAGTCTGTGGAAACTATGAAATTCCCATATCAATGAATTTTTTATTGCCACATTAGGAAAGCCTCAAGGTATACTAGAAGAAACCCCTAGTAGTGCGGGTCATTGATGATTTTTTTGGGAGACTAAAAACTCATATCCGATTGAAAAAATGTAAATTAACTAAGAAACATCAACAATATTAAATCATTTTACAATGAAAAAAAAATAAAAACATGCTACATACAATTTAAATTTGGTAAAAATCAGTCACACTGAATCAAATACATGAAATATTATAACAAATTTCATGAGAATGGGGTGTGTACACATCATTAGGTAATAAGCATTGAGTTCCCTAACATAATACTTAAATAAATTATGTTAAAATATGATATAAATAGCTAAATAAATTATTCCTCTATGTAATCATAAATGATTATCCACTATTAATTCACATGATCTTACCAGACACCCAATATCGACTATTCCAACATCAGAATGTTCCAGAGTGTCACTTTTCCAAATATTACTAATCATAACATCCATGTAATAGGATATTCATGTTTCATATCCTATGAGTTGACCGCACATAATCAAATAGTATCTATAGCAACATCTAGATACAAGGTAGTATCATATGTATTTTATAATAAATTGTTCACTTTTTAGAGGGAACACTATGTGATTAGGAGGTGTGACATTACAGTCATCATTTAATTATTTAAACTCCATTAATATTATTCTTCTTGAACCAATTAATGTTTTATCCAAGGAATTATGTATATTCATCTCTCCTCTTATACATATTTTAAATGAATAATGTCACCCTATAAAACATGTAATGTATTGATAAAAGTAATACTCCTTTTAATTTTTTTTAAATATAAAAATGTATTCAATACTATCTTAAAAAAATTATTTACAAAAAATGAATGTTTTGGTCATATTTACACATTGAACAACTTGACCCCTCCTACAATTTACTCCCAACATAGAATGTGATATATTCCCATGGATTGAAAAATCCAATAGGGGACACTGAACTATATAAAATAGAGTATTAAAGAAGTAAAGATTTGTACCTCTTAATAAAATTTATCCTCTAAGAGGAGATGGATTGGTATATACATACATGTACAACCTTCATGAACAAAAGAAGTAATTAATAGTGATTAACACTAGTGGCCTCAAAACATATTAAAACCATGAATTAAATAAATCATCATCCTTATTATAAATAATCACTTATTAGTTATTATATCAGGTGAATGATATTCTTACATCATACTCTTAATTATCTTGGATAATTTATGCTATCGAAATCATTGAATATTATCTACTACATAGATTTTCCAAAAATTATTATTTCCTCGATACATGCAGCACATATTTGAAATTTCAAAAAATATCTCTTGAATAATATTTTCTATAATGGAAATATGGTTATTTTTTATTTTTTGTTGGTAATAATTCATCAAATAGGAAACTGAAGGTTTTTTTTATCATTTTTAAATTTCAATTAAAATTACATTCAAACATGTTTTGTCTATTTAAAATCTCAGCATATTAACTCAATATATTTCTGTATTATATATATATATATATTAACAACATATAAACTCATTATGATGTTTAATTTATCCTTATTTGTTATATTAATATATATAATATTATATTTTCATTTAAATATGTTTTATGTTGTAGAATATAATAAATTGATTAAATATGATCAATAGTTTCCATAACTCCATTATATCATTTGTGGAATTTATTTCATCTCATTATTCACAATTATACACATGAAACTACATGAATCTATATTTACACATCCAAATTAAATCATCTTTACTTATCAATATCATTTACACTCCATAAACATCAACATCATCAATTCATCTTCTTATGGCAGGTCAATCTACAAAAAATGTATTCATTGTCGATATTTTTTTTAAAATTTATTTTTCAGAAATCACACTGTGAATATATATATAATTTTATGTTGTATAATTATATCATTCCATATCAAAACAAAAAAATTCCCTTCTAAATCATTGTAACTTTGATATATGTAGGGTTGATATTTTAAATGAAACGTTATCTATCATGGTGCTCAATGTCCCTATGTGCTTGTTTTTTGACTATGGTGTGATTAGATAATCATTCTTAAGATGAAATAAGTTCATACTATTAGTTATAATAACAACATTCCCAATATATTTCTTCATGTGATTGTTTAAAGCAACATAATATTCAATTCATATCTTTGCTTCGGAAGTTATAAGCTCATGGTCGATCATCTCTTGTATGCATTCTTAACTATTATTCCTTAGTAAAACACATATTTTCATTAAATAACACATTATAAATATCATAACATTATTCCCATGAATTTCATATAATTATATATTGAATTATATACTATTTATATCCTCAGAATTATCTTGCTAGTTTGGTTCTTGAAAACATCATTTACAATAATCCCTCGAGCAACATAAGGAAATTGAGGATTCAATGTTTGATCAAAAAAATATTTATCAGATAATATGGGAGATGGTTCTTAAATATACTTTAGAATGGATTAATAACACCCAATATATCCATATCGTTTATCAAAACAATCTTTAGTATCACACTGGATAATATATGTTTAGGTGTTACCATCAACTCAATCAAGCTTTGATGGTGTCAATGGTCACCAGAGGTTCGCATGCTTCCCCAAAAGTAATAGGCCAACAATAATTTTCCTTTATATTCTGATCTAAAATCTCCCATGTATTATACATTCATCCAATATAAAATATACACATCCCCCACTATGCTGCATAGGTTGGTTATGATGAACTGGATACAACGTAGTTGACTCTCTTCCCAAATGTGCGGTTGAGTTGGTAACTTGAATTGATGATTGTTAGATTAATTTATAGTAATCTCTTATAAAAACACAAAAATGTAACTCTTTATATTAAATTTCTCCTTGAAAAAAAATCATCTTTTAAAAAAATAAAATTTTCCTCATATATTTTTCATAGACACCACTAATAAAATATTAATGTGTTTATGATGTTGTTATGAAACTGTAACCTCTAAACTTCTTTATATCAATTAATTATATATTAATAATAGTTATCATACTATAATATTTTAATGTTTACCTTTTTGGATTATTTTTAGGTTATTTCATCAAGCTAGTAGCTTCACATTCAATACATATTGAAATTTGGAAAAAAAAGTATACACCAAACTATCCAATATAATCATCAGGAATAATGTTGAATTTATGGGGATAAGCCAGGTTAAACTAAATCAATAAGAAACTATCCAAACCCAAGTGTATTTTACATGGAATTTTAAATCAATATGAATTTATTCCAAATACAATATTAATTACAAAGAAATTAAAAATAGATAGTAATCGTAGTCGAATCCTAGGGGATTACCATTTATTTAAATAGATACTATATAAAAATATAGGAGGATTTTTTATGCATTTACATAATTTTACGAATACAAATTGAATTATTTTTAACCACCTAATAATTCAATAACTCACCATGGGTTAAATTATAAAGACTCAACCGATGAGTGTCCCGCAAATAAAATCCCATAAAACTAGAAATATAATGGTTTCTTAACAGCCTAATGACTCTAATATTTTTTTCTAACCTATTAAGGGCACAACTAGTGATCATAACCATGTCCATAAAAGGCTCACATCATCAATTTTTTTCCAATGGTGTCTCACATAATCATCAATATTAATTTACATCACACACCCATTTATGGGACATCATCTCACTTGGGTACCCTTTGGGATCCAGTAGACAACATTATAATGCAGACACCATACAATGAATCCTAAATCTCTATAATATCTCTTAGGTCATTACCCAAAATAAATATACATAACATTACATGAATTAATTAAATTCACATCATGAACCCATTTTCATCGTAATATATATTGACTATCCCCAATGCCTTAATTCATCCCATATTTTTTCACAACCATCCCAGGCCTATAATTTTAAATTTTTTATGACTACTCAATAGATCAAAATTCAGTAATAAAGGTCTAATATATTCACTAACATATAAAAAATAACCCATTGTGGTATTTATATATCAGTTAATTTAGATTAAATTAAAATCCATTACCATTAATGGTCATGGATTCAAGGTTACTCTCTAGATTCATTCATTGGACATGATCGTTCATCAATTCAATAAATTCATTTCTATTAAAAAAATTAATACCTTTAATTTTATAAAAAATTCATCATTAACCAAAGAAGAGGGAAGATATAATGTGTTATATAAATAAAATTTATAATACTATTGGTTAATGTATAGATACACCCACCTCAATCACAACGTTTTCTTTTTAAAAATAGCTTAGAAACCCTCTACCAGGAACATCAAAGACTCAATAATTCTCCAAAGAATCTATCTCAACCAATGAAACTATTAAACAAATTTAAAAAATATTTATTTTATGAAAAAAATTTAACAATTTATTATTCATTTAAAATTAAATAAAATAGATATAGTTTCCTAATACTCACTCATTGACCAATCACACTAAAAAAATTACCAACCAATTAAGAAGGTTAATGGATCACTACATGAACCACCATAGGACGTTGACCTTTCACAAAATATCCTATGAATCTTTAATATTATTTAATTTAATTTAAAACACCCAAAAACTCTTCATGGAAGTTTCCATATAGTAGAATTATAAGAAAGATCATGCAATCATCATTCCTAGACATCCTATATGAACATCTGAATAGAAACCCATAATAATGGTATTGTTATACAATGATACATTGGAATCATAATTATAACCTAATATAGAAACAATTAAATCAACAATTTATACATGCGAAGATGAAAAGAGGGGATGAGATGAGATAACATAGAATAAAATTTATGGAATCCCCATAGAATCGTCCATATCCAAGTGGTATCAAAAGTATAATGAAATTGGAAGGAGAAACTGTAGGTCATTCCATGCATGATAGATGAAGAAGGTATGATAGGAGTAAAAAAATAGGGAAGGAGAAATGTGAATTTCTAAAATTTAAATGTTTAAAGGGTGACACCGTGATGTGAATCCCACTATGGTGTTCCTCTAGGTATCCTCAACAAAACCCCAACATCCATGGGACAATAAAAAAATACCCAAATATGCATTACATATTTTTAAGGTCAGTGTCTCACCATTCCGAACTACACAACATAGTGCTCCATGGCGTCCCTCAAAACGGGCACCACAACTACATCACATTACTGTTATCTATGATTTTATTCAAATATTAGATGAAACCACAATGTAACTCACACACATTACACTAAAGTTATTCCCATACACCAATAACAACATAATGTTGTTATAAAAAATTCACATCATGGGAATTTAAATATTTTTCATTTTCCCATAGGTTTAACCCCTTGGAAAAAATGGACATTAAAAATTACAATATGGTAACATTTGATCTAAAACTATCTATCCACAAGGCTGAATCTAAGACAAAATAATATTACCCATTGATTAAGATCATCACACAAACAATTTTCAAATAATCCTTATTCTCACCATAGATCATTTTCCATCCCCTTATTTCAACAAAAGGGTTCCATGGAACAATGCCCACCAATTAAAGAACACCCTCTTGTCTATGCATTTCAACCTCTACTAGGGTATTCATAATACCATGGTTCATCCCATGGTGGATGAAATGTACCAAATAAAACATCATGTCCACTCATCCTTTCCCAAAAACACACCCAATAACATAAAACACACTACTGGACATATTCCACATCTGAATAAATCTCATTATGATGTTATAAACACTCAATAAAATACATTATGAGATACAATTAATGTGTTATCCACCACTATAAAACCAAAGGTAAAAATTTATACTCAATTTTACTACCCAGAAACACATGGGACATTAAAACCTCTCTACCATAAGAATTCATATCTAGGAAATCCTCCAATAGTAGAAATTGTATATTTTGATTTTGGGTTTTAATGTTTGTTATCATATAACCATTGTTAAAAGGGTTTTTAAATTACTTATTTCAGTAATTGACATCAAAATCAAAAAATTGAGGGTTTTAATGTTGATTATTAATACAATAAACATTAAAACAAAGATGTGAAGGCTTTAGATTTTTGTTACATCAATATGTAAATTCAATAACCGCAACATGAATGGACCTTAATGTATATTATTTTTAATATGATGTGTTAGAGACATTTTATATTTTATTTTTGACATTTGTTATATTAAAAACTGATGTCTAATATATAAAGATAATTTTATGTTTATTAATTTTTTCTATTTTTCTGATATGATTTTACTTTCCCATTTATAAATGTATCACAATTTATATGAAACTATATTCTTTTTGGATAAAAACCATATTATTTACCTTCCCTTCTTGAAACTAATCAACTATTAACTACATTTATTTCTACAAAAATCGTAATTTCATCCATTTTCATTTATCAATCATGAAGATATGATTCCACTTTGATGTTTTATTTTATATCATTACTCCTAATTTAGAGATTGAAATCTATCATAGAATGTTTTGGGATTATATTTATCTATATTGAATATATTATCATAGAGACGGTGTCATCAATAGTGGAGAGATTAAATGTCATAAATGATTTTTTATAGTGTGAAAATCAATAGATCATCATATTTTAGTATCATATGATTTTTTTTTATTATTTTTTATAATATCCTCAATTATTGATATAATTTCATGAATAATAGTTAATAATTTTGTTCATTATAAAATATTTTTTAATTTCAAACAAAACTATTACATTACATCTAATTTTTTTGGTGTTTTTGTTTCTTCACAAATTATTTAACATAACCATGTCAGTTTTTGGTACACTATTTTTTTATAAAACATATATTTTTAATGATTTTTATCTAAAAGTCTAAATAGAAAAATAGCCTTTAGCATATGTTATTCAAATATATAGTGTTGATGGATGTATTTATTTTTTATTAAAGATATAATTATGGATAAATTTAATATTATTATAATATTTTTAATCATTATTTTTTGAAAACCCAACATAGATATGAAATTTCGGATAATATATCTTGATAGTCAATGTAAATGTATAATTATGGCATTATTTATTCAAATTAAATCTTTCAGATGTTATATAAAATTATATTTTATATTATTTTCACCAAAAAACCTTTATTGTAAAACACTGTACCATCTTTTATAATATTTAACATATAAAATATATTTAAAAAATGATTGAAAAATAGATCCTAAAAATTTGATGTAAAACCCGGAAAAAATGATGTCAAATCTATTCCTCTACTAGTTCTAATTGGTCATTAAACCATTTATCCAATCCAAACACAACCATCAATTCATGATCATATAAATGTTCCTCTCATTGGAGTAATAATAAATATTCTATTATCCAAAAATAAGGATGTGCCACAAAATATTGAATCAATGACTCGCATAGCTAATTTATTTTAAAATAAATAATAAAATATATTTGAATATGATTTTTATTGATAATTCTTTATTTTATTGTTTAGTTCCAAGATGAACATTAAGTAAAAAAATTCAAATGATCTTTAATATTATTATGAATATTTTGTGATATAAACATTAATTATATATTATATTCACCATATAAACATATACTTTAGTATTTTGAACAACACCATCGATAGTTTTATTATGATTTTGAGTTAATCACATGATGGAAAATTTAATTCTGATAAACATACAATTTCGACTGATGAATATAAAAAAAATCGGTTGTTTTTGTAAAAAAATATCTACAAATAGATCAGAATCATTGTATGTTTCATGATGAATAAAAAATTATTTTCAATGTATCTCCCTATTTTAAATTTTGGTAATTTAATTTTTACAAGAATATTTTATATTAGTGAAAATTTTGTCTTTTTAATTTTTTTTACCAAGACCTAAATTTGGAATGAATTATATTTTGAATCTCATGGTATTCCTATAGTAATTTTGATGTTATTGATCCAACATGTTGGATATTTTTTGTGGATAAAAATATTGACTGTATAAGGCTAGAACACTATACATAAAAAATAATTTATTCCCAGGATTCAGGAAATGTATATTTATGGTGTTCTTTGTTATTTATGAAGAAAAAAATTTATGATAATTTAAATCTGTAGTTAAACCACATCATATAGTATATCATACATCCATCAAATATGAATCATTATTATAAATGAAAATATTTTATTTTATTTATTATTTCAGTTCATTATTAATTTATAAGAACACACTATTCCGTAAAACATGATCCACCGCTCATAATCATCACTCAAACACCAAGATAAAAAATATTAACCCTCATTTTAGAACCATGGTTATTTTTATGGATCTGTAAGGCATCTTATGATTGAATGTAATAATTTCTAATATAATATATATTCTCGGACAATAAGGGAGGTTGTTTGTAGATGATAGAATCCTTGAATTTTTGTGATAATGGAATTTTTTGCTAGTTTCTTATAAATAATTGGGTGAAAAATCATAGATGATTTTTTAGGGCTTTGCAATATCTACACAAAATATTGAAGGGAATTAAAATTGTTTTATATGATAGGTATGTGGTGCCCATGTGGTTTGTATATGAACCGTATAACTAGTTTTTGGATAAAGAACATGTATTGTGGGAGAGGATGATGTTTTTTAATCATACATAGAGAATCCATATGTGGATATTAATAATAGAGACATTATATGGAGTATTTTGGAAAAAATTGGTGGATGGGAAACATAAGGCACATATTTTTTCTTCTAGAATATTGGATTGTTCATGAATGATTTGTAGATATGGTGT
Organism: Viscum album; assembly: GCA_963277665.1. Classification (NCBI taxonomy): domain Eukaryota; kingdom Viridiplantae; phylum Streptophyta; class Magnoliopsida; order Santalales; family Viscaceae; genus Viscum; species Viscum album. The sequence goes on from OY728165.1 coordinate 247,086,212, forward strand.
AAATTGTTATCTTTGTGAAAAAATAAGAATAAATTTTGAAGATTAAGCTGAAGCATGGATGAGATATGATGGAGGCATCACATTGTGTTTTGTGGTTAGTCAGAAGTCTTTAATGGATGATTCTTTTTAATATGTGAAATAATATGTTTGTTTTTCTTTTTTCATGAGTTCAATTCATGGAGTTATGTAGTTATTATATAGAATGAAATATATGTGAATGTCACATGGGGGAATTTGTGTAGAGTAGTACCATGTGGGAATTGTGTGGAGAAGCTATTTGCATAGATGGTTTAAGTAGTATATGGGTGGTTTATGGGGTCTTGTAGGGTTTGTTTCATGTGGATGGTTGCTTGTGTGGTCCGTGTGTGAAACTCTATATAATGTAATTTTTCCCACACTATGGATTTTTATGTATCTTATCGATGCTAAAAATTGAGTTATATTGTTATACACAGACTATTATGATGAAAATAAAAGTAAAAATTCTTAATTATATAGAAGATACATTAAATTTATTTAACAAATTAAATATTTATAAAATATATTTATTAACATGAATTTAACAACAGATATATATTAATGGTAGTTAAATATTCCAAAATTAATTATAATGGAATAGATTAGTCAAAGGAATTATCATATCCAAAAAATTTATTCCCCAAAATATACTAAATATTACTATATTCTGGTATTACTCATAAATAATCATCTTATTATCTATACACTACCTCTTATCGTTTAACCTAGTTATGTTTTTTGTATAAAAGTTTTTTATTTATTATTGTGTATTGTAAATTTGTAGTATGGTGGGATAGGATTAAATTTTTCATTCCAATTTGAGGAAAAGAACTGCCCAAATTGTTGAAAGATGTGACACCCTAATTCACCCCTGATATCTCAGGGTGTCTTAGGGAACAAAAATTAGTATTAAATCAATGTTTTATTAAGTTGAGTCTTTATTTTCGTGACTAGTGTAGTTAATTATGTAAATGTTACGTTATTTATCAACTATTATGGGACAATCATATTTTTAAATGTGTAAAACTATAATATCTTTGATCTCATGGAATAGATTTTCATTCTTCCTCCATTCCTTAAATTAGATCTATTGATATGACATGAAAGATTATAACAAATGATTATATAAATATTCATTTAATTGATTCAGATGCTATAAATTATCTATCCTATGTCCTTAAAAATTAGATATATTAAAATGTGAGATTTCACAATATATTTAAGAAAATGATTGAAATATTTTATTCTAATTATAAAGGATAAAATAATGTGATAGAAACAAAGATACATGTTCTACACAATATTATTAATTATCTGAAAATGTATCATGAAAAAAATATAATATTTCTTTTAAAATAAAAATTTAATGTTTTTGTTTCTATTATATGACTCATATAATCATTTAAGGATATCAATATTTTAATAAAACTTTTTCGTCTCCAACAACCTCAACATATTCAAAATGATTTTCCTTTCAAATAATAGTAATTATCTATATTTTCTCTTGATAATCTATTAAATAGTATTGGGATTTTATGAAATTATAGTAAATTTTGACAAAATATCTAGTTTTTCATGTAATGAGAGTTATTTTATAAAATGTAAAAAATTTACATTGCTAAATGTGGAGAAGATGAAGAATATATGAATGACTAATTTGTTTTACTTTTGGACAGAAAACTACAAATAAGAAAATTATGTTCCATTGAAATGTTACTCTTTATATGAATTTGATGTGGTTATATTGGAAACATTATTTCAATGTTTAAAAAAAATTCATGCTGATGAAAGTAAATATGATATCATACCACAATTCTAATTTATATTCCATTTTAATTTGACTCAAAACTGTGTAAACATCAAGTAATAAACATCATATAAAAACCATTAATATAAAACTGAAATATGGTGAAGGATTATACCTATATGATGTCGAAATAGAGTTTATATCTAATATTAAAGATGATGTGATGGTTTTTGTTGTGAATAATGAAGCTAAAATGGGAGAATACAATCTGTTGAGCAATGTATTGTTTTCAAACAAATCAAAATAATGTTTTTTAAAGGGGGAGATTATTTTAAATAATACTCTGTCTCTTTATGATGATTTTGATGCTCACAAATACCCTTAATTATTTACTAATTATTTCGTTGAGTATTTTGCAGGAATTTATTTTATATAACGAGATTTTATACTTCATTTATTCCGAGATCAATTTTAGCGTATTCTGGAATCACTGTAGCGCGAGATCAATTTTAGCGTATTCTGGAATCACTGTAGCGCGAGATCAATTTTAGCGCGTACTGGAATCACTGTTCATACCCTACGTTGATGAACGTAACGTATGGATGAAAAGTTTACTTTTTATGTTATTTTGAAACGTATGGTTAATGAACCTTACGTTGTTGAAAAGTATGGAAGAAGAACATTACGTTTGGAAGGAACCTTACGTTTTCGTTGTTGAAAAGTATGGAAGAGAAACCGTACGTTAGTTTTCAGTGTTGAGTTTGTTTCTCAAAAGTATGGATCATCAACCTTACTTTTATAATCAACCGTACGTTCTTTGGAGAGTTGAAGCAAGACAAAGTATGGATGATCAACCCTACGTTTGAATGCTGAAGAGAAAGTATGTATGTTCTGAACCTTACGTTCTGAACCTTACGTTTGTGAACCCTACGTTTGGAGCCACGTCATCAACCCTACGTTTGGCGTCGGGATATTTTTGACAGACGATATTTCCTTTTGAATTAGTCAATCAAGCGGATTATTAGGCGGATTTCGAGCTGATTCTTAAATACGACTTTGACTGAATCAAAGACGATTTACAACGGATTAATGTTTGATTTAAACGGAGCTTTTTGTGCCGATTCTTCAGGGGAGTTACAACGGCTTTGTTATTTCATTTAAATATCGCGAATCTAAAGGAGATTTTCATGGATCTATTTATGCAGAAGATTTTCTCATATTTGAATATGTGTGTTCATGCTTTTACTTTTTCCGCTGCATATTTAATCGTGCAAAAGCATAGTGAACTGAATTTGTCTAAATTGAAGAGTTTGTAATAATCTGAAAAAGACACAATTCACCCCCCTCTTGTGTATAATCCGTAGATTCAGATCCAACAATTGGTATCAAAGGAGGAGCTTCTTATTTCTAAAGTCCTATTAAGCTAGAAGTATTTAAAGATTATACATAGTGTATCATGGCTGATATGAGAGAGGGAATGTCAATGGTCCGAGCACCTTACTTTAATGGAGATAATTATGGCTGCTGGAAATCACGTATGATTATTTATCTGAAAAATCTTGGTTACAGAGTCTATTCAAAGATTCTGACTCCCTATGAAATTCCTGAAAATCCCGATACATGGAGTGCTGCTACAGAGGCTGAGTATGACATAAATTCAAAAGCTATGAATGCAATCATCTGTGGTCTAGGACCAGACGAATTTAACAGAGTATCTCAATGCCCGACTGCATATGAAATGTGGCAAACAATAGCTGTTGCTTATGAAGGAACAGATAATGTAAGACAGATGAGATATGCAACTGCTAAGTTAAAATTCGATACTTTCAGAATGATTGAAGGAGAGAGCATCACTCAGATGAATGGAAGATTGACAGAAATTGTCAATAATATAACAGCTCTAGGAGAACCAATCAAGCAGGCTGATCAAGCGTTGAAGGTACTGAGAGTACTTCCTACTCGATGGAATGGAATCTCTGCAGCAATCAGATAATCAACTTCTGTTAAAGATCTAACTATGAGAGAACTGATTGGTACACTGATGATGTACGAAGCTGAAATGCAAGATGAGGTAAATGAGCATAAAGTCTACATAAAAAGGGAAAATATTGCTTTGAAAGTGACTTCTCAACAAAAGGATAGAAAGATGAAGAACAAAGAAGTGAGTGCTAAATCAGAAAGCTCTGATTCTTCAAATTCGGATGAAGAACTGGCACAGCTAGCCAGAAAATTCAGAAAGTTCTATAGTAAGAAGAAAGATTTCAAGAAATCCTTTAAAAAGGATAGAAAGGAAGTGAGATGTTATGAATGCAAAAAGATGGGACATATCAGACCAGATTGCCCAAAATTGAAAGATGCAAAGAAGAAGAAATTCTTCAAAAGAGATGATTATGAGCAGAAAGACAAGAAAGCTATGAAAGCTACTTGGAGTGTTTCTGAAGACTCAAGTAATTCTTCTGAATCATGCTCAGAGAAGGAGGAAGCCAATTTAAAAGCAAATATGTGTTTCATGGCTGAAACTGATGAGGTACACTCATACTATTCCTCTGACTCAAATAATGAATCAAACTCTGAAACAAGCCTCTCAAATAAAAAACTTGCAGCTTACTGCAATATGCTTGAAGAAAGGTATGACTCATTATTTAATAAATATAAATCTATAAAGAACTTGTACAAAGCTATTTCAGATGAGAGAAATACTTTGCTAAAACAACATAAGGAATTAATTGACAAATACAATTCTGCTGACTCAAATAAAATTAGTTTTGAATCAAAAATAAAAACTCTACAGGATGAAGTAGAATCTTATAAAACGGCTGCATTAATTTTTACAAAAGGAGAAAACACCTTAAATGAGATACTTGGAAAAACTGTAATTAAAAAGGAAAGGTTTGGAATTGGAAGTAAAGGAGAAAAACCTAAGTTATACAAAAATTATTTTGTTCCTAGCACTAAACAGGTTATTTGTAACTTCTGTGGAACACGAGGTCATATAGCTAAAAACTGTTTTCTAAGACAACCTCAGATATGTGGAATTAAGAAAGCTTATATTTCCAACGATCTATATGATTCAATCAATTTTAAGAAAACAAAGCAAATCTGGATACCCAGATCACTGCTTGCTAACACTCCTGGACCCAACAAAATATGGGTACCAAAGCAATTTGTTTAAATGTCTTTGCAGGTAGCAGGTCATCAAAGAAAGAAATAAATATGGTATATGGACAGTGGCTGCTCAAGACACATGAGTGGAACTTCAGCTAATTTCTCTTCTCTTACTTGAAAGGAAGGAGGACTTGTCACCTTTGGTGACAATGCCAAAGGAAAGATAATTGGTATTGGAACAGTTGGAGATCCAGAGACAGTCTCAATCAACAAAGTACTTTATGTACAAGGGTTAAAACACAATCTGATAAGTATCTCTCAACTCTGTGATGATGGATACACTGTTGATTTTACTAACAATAGTTGTACTGTTTCTAAAGATAAACTGTTTAAGTTTAGAGCACCCAGAACTGATAATGTTTATACTTTGGATTTGTATTCCTTGTGTAAACAACGAGTAAACTGCTTAACTGCTAATATAAGTGAATCCTGGATCTGGCATAGAAGACTTGGTCATTGCAATATATATGCTTTACATAAATTATCTAAGAAACATTTAGTTTCTGATTTGCCTAGTCTCAAATTTGAAAATGACAGATTCTGTGATGCATGTCAGCTTGGCAAGCAACACAAATCATCATTCAAATCTGTTAATAAAGTTGCTACAACTAAACCTCTAGAACTTATCCATATGGATTTGTTTGGACCTTCAAGAGTAGCAAGTTTAGCTGGTAAATTATATGTTTATGTATTAGTTGATGATTACTCTAGATTTACTTGGATTTTCTTTTTGAAATTTAAAAGTGAAGCTTTTAGTTTATTTGAAGGTTTTTGTAAATCTATTCAAAATGAAAAAGGTTTTAATATAATCTCATTGAGAAGTGATCATGGTGGAGAATTTGAGAACCAGGAATTTAATTCCTTTTGCTCAAACATGGGTATTAAACACACCTTCTCTGCTCCAAGAACACCTCAACAGAATGGGATTGTAGAAAGAAGAAATAAAACTATTCAAGAAATGGCTAGAACTATGTTAAATGAATATAGCCTACCTATATATTTCTGGGCAGAAGCTGTTAATACAGCTTGTTATATAATGAATAGAATTTTAATAAGACCTATTTTGAAAAAGACACCCTATGAACTATGGAATAACAGAAAACCTAAAGTAAATTACTTTAAAGTTTTTGGATGCAAGGTTTACATCCTGAATACCAAAGATAATCTTGGTAAATTTGATCCAAAATCTGATAAAGGTATTTTCTTAGGATATTCTGTAACCTCCAAAGCTTATAGAGTCTATAATAAAAAGTCAAGGATTGTTGAAGAATCAGTTCATGTGAAATTTGATGAATCTGATCCTTTTGAGAAAAGGATAGAACAAATAGATGAACCTGATTCTAATGAAAACATGAGACCTGAGAATTTAAAGAATGATTTTGAAAATGATATAAAAGAAATTCAGTCCAGTTCAGAAGAACATGATACTGAAGAGCCTTTGAATGTAATGCCTAGACAGTCTAGAACCTTAAAGAATCACCCTTTAGAATCTGTGATAGGTGACTTAGAGACTGGTATTCAAACTAGAAGAAACTTTGGAAACATAGTTGAATTCTCTGCTTTCCTATCCCAACAAGAACCTAAGACCATAGAAGAAGCCTTAGATGATGAGAGCTGGGTAATAGCAATGCAAGATGAATTGAACCAGTTCAAGAGAAATAAGGTTTGGGAATTAGTTGAAAGACCACATGATTATCCAGTAATAGGAACTAAATGGGTCTTTAGGAATAAACAGGATGATCAAGGGATAATAACTAGAAATAAAGCAAGATTAGTAGCTAAAGGATATAATCAAGAAGAAGGAATAGATTATGATGAGACCTTTGCACCTGTAGCCAGGTTAGAAGCCATTATAATCCTTTTAGCCTATGCATCTTATATGAATTTTAAATTATTTCAGATGGATGTTAAATCTGCCTTTTTAAATGGTTATTTAATGGAGGAAGTTTATGTTGAGCAACCTCCTGGTTTTGAAAATTCTCAAAAACCAGATTCTGTTTTCAAACTTACTAAAGCTCTTTATGGCCTTAAACAAGCACCAAGAGCTTCGAATGAAAGACTAAGTTCTTTTCTTTTGAAAAATGATTTTACTGTTGGACTAGCAGATCCAACAGTCTTTAAGAAAACTGTGAAAAATAATGTTTTGTTGGTTCAAATTTATGTTGATGATGTAATTTTTGGATCAACCAATAAAATTCTTTGTCATGAATTTTCAGAATTAATGCAAAAAGAATTTGAAATGAGTATGATGGGAGAATTAAATTTCTTTTTGGGTCTTCAAATATTTCAAAAAGATTTTGGAAATGTTTTAAATCAATGCAAATACATTACTGATTTACTTAAGAAATTTGGGCTTGAAAACAGCAAGACATTTACAACTCCTATGTGTACTAATATAAAACTTGATTTGGATGAAACTGGAAAATCAGTGGACAACAAGTTATATAGAGGTATGATTGGTAGTTTGTTATATCTTACTGCTAGTAGACCAGATATAATGTATTCAGTATGTCTTTGTGCTCGATATCAATCAAATCCCAATGAATCTCATTTAACTGCTGTTAAACGAATTTTTAGATATTTAAAAGGTACTATTTATCAATCTATGCTTTATCCAAAAACCTCTGATTTTAATTTAATTTCATATTCAGATGCTGACTTTGGAAGCTGTAGATTAGATAGGAAGAGTACTTCAGGAACATGTCACTTTTTAGGAAAGTCTTTAGTATCATGGTCTAGTAAGAAACAACACTCAGTTGCCCTGTCAACAGCCGAGGCAGAATATGTGTCTGCAGGTAGTTGCTGTGCACAGGTGTTGTGGATGAAAAACACTCTTATGGACTTTGGATTAAATTTCAATAATACGCCTATTTTATGTGATAATACTAGTGCAATTAATATTTCAAAAAATCCTATTAGTCATTCTAGAACTAAGCACATTGATATAAGACATCACTTTTTAAGAGATCATGTGTTAAAAAAGGATATATTTTTAGAATTTGTAAATACAGAAAATCAATTAGCAGATATTTTTACTAAACCACTTCCCACGGCAAGGTTTGAATTTATTAAGGGGGAGTTAGGTTTATTTAATTTTAAATAGTTTCTTTTTAATCTTATTCTGTTTTCGAATTCTACTTAATTTCTGTTTCTCGCTATAAATTATTTTATTTTGTTTTAAATAAAAGTAATGATTAGTGATTACACGGGAATCAAGGCTGTCAGAACCGTTTCGCCTTCTAACCTGTTTTCACCTTTTTCGGAAACCCTTTCGAAAAACCTAAAACCGCACATCTGCTCCAAAACCCTTTTCTGAATCATCAAACCCTAAACTTACGAACCTTCAGAAATCGTTGTTGAAATGGCAAAGACTAAGCGTCCAGATGAAGCCGAGAGCAGTGCTGCAAAGAAATCTAAAGTAGTTGGTCGGAAGATACTGCAAGGTAAAGTCATCGATTTAGAATGGCTGTTTGAAACTAATTTGCTGTTGAAGCAAGCGCTATCGTTTCAAAGCCTTGAGCAAGCTTTTAATAGTGAAAATTCTGAGTTTCTATATGAGGCAGAAATGAGACATTTCTTTAGAACTGTTCAGTTTAGCCTTGGAGATACGGAGGACAGTTTGTTGGCTCAAATAGAGGATAAAGACTTTTCCATATCATCTGTAGAGATAAGTCAAATTCTTAACTGCCCTCATGAAGGAGTTTTTCATTTTGATTTACGGAATATTGGAGATTCTGTACATAAGTCTGAAGACATTATGTCTTTTCTGTTTGGAACCAAAGTGATAAAGAAGATGTTTATTAAAGATTTGGAGCCCGATCAGAAAATCTTAGTAAAGTTTGTTCAGACTGGTTTAGCACCAAGGATGGCTGAGATGGAGAAAATTCTGTACCCTGACATGTATATAATGTATCTTTTGATGAGTGATATTAAGTTTAATTTTCCTCGATTTATGATAAGGTATCTGAGATACTGCTGTCAGAGTGAAGCAAGAATGAACTTTTTCCCATATGGAAGGTTCATTTCTTTGTTGTTGTTTAAAAGAGGAATGATCAGATTGGTAAGTGCTGGGGTGAAATGTCACCACAGTAATGTTTTTAATGCTGGAACTTTGAGGAAAGTGGGATATTTCTGGAGCACAATTAAAGGAAAACTCTTACCTGTTGGAGCTGAGGAAGACTCGGAGAGTGCTCAGGCTCAACCTGCTAAGTCCAAGGAGGGACAAGCAGAATCAAGGGTTAGTACAGTGGCAAGGAGAATTCGCTTTGAGATGGAGGAAGTTGAGGAAGAGAGAAGTCAGGAAGGACTTCAATCTAGAAGGAAGAGGTCAATTGATGATGAAATTATCTCTCCTACCTTGAAATCTTCTGAACCTGTAATTTCTTATTCCTTTGTGAGAGAAGCTGTTGCGGAGAGGACTGCACCGATAGAGGAACCAGTAGCTCAACCGGAAATTCAGCTAGAACCTCAAACTGCTGCTGTGGCTGTTGAAGAAGCAATTCCACAAGAACAACTTATGGAGGCAGTGCCTGGTGAAGAAGTGGCCCGACCTCAAGAAGTTCATGAAGATATTGTTCTTGATCATTCAGTAGAAGTCAGAGAGACTACTGTTCGTGATGAACATACTTCTGAAGTTAATACAGAAGTACTTCAGGAAGATTTTTTAGTGGAAGAGTTTCAGGCTTCAAAGAATAGTTCAGTGGATCAACCTTTTCAGAACAAAGAACAATCAGATGCAGATTCTTTACCCCTTGTCCTGCTTCGTCAATCTATTTCTGAACATGAGAATCAAGCACAGGGTGCCCCTGATTCGAGAAAAGAAGAAGTTGTTGAGTTATACAAGCATATTTCTCAGTTAGAATCTGAGAATGATAGTCTCAGAAATTCTCTGAACTTGGAGCAGTTAAAGTTTCAGAAGCTGAAAGAATGTACTGTTTCAAGACAGGAAGTAGATTTGTTTAAAACTGATATGTTGCATGCTGTTGATCAGTTGAAATCAGAGATGGTAACGAAAGATGATTTGTCTGAGATGAAAATTTACATGGAGAATAAATTTGAATCTGTTGCAAACAATGCTGTGAGTGGATCAGGTTCTTCACCTGATTTGATTCGTAGATTTCAAGCAATTACTGGAGCACTAAGCAATATGAGTGACAGATTACACGATCTTTAGTGTAATAGTGCCCCTTTGTCAGTTTTGCTAGATAATCAGAAATTTTTGGTAGATCAGTTGACATCTGGAGAGCAACCGATTAGGATTCTTTTGAATCAGTTATCAGAAAATCTGGCTCTTTTTGTTGAAAAAGAAGAAAGAATGCATGAGTTTTTCAGAGTTAATTTGATTGAAGATATTCATATGACTAAGGAGAACAGAGATCTTATCATCATGTTAGGAGATGGGATGATGAAGAGGTTTCGAGAACAGTTTACAGAGATCAAGATCGCAATTCAAAGGAGATAGACACCTTTTTCCCTGTCTTATCCCTACACCTTGATTCCTCTGTATATCACTGTCGTAGCTTGTGAATAAAAATTCTTTTCTTATCTTTTTTGTTTTATTATTTATTGATTTATGATTAAGTTAGCCAGTATAAGAAATTCACTTATTCATATTCAGTTAATTATAGCATTTACTTATAGTTAAGTGCAATATTGAATGTGTTCAAATCCGTAATTTTTCATTCTTTTTGATATCACAAAAAGGGGGAGAATTTGGATAAACACAACATTTAAATTCATTCGTTTCCTATGAAGAAATTTGGATATATAGGAGCATTTGGATATATACGACATTTATCTTTTATCTATTTGAAAATTTATTTTTATGGGAGTTATGGGGGAGAAATTTTATAGTTATATATTGTTTTAATCCTTTCAAAATTCTAAAATTTTATAAAACTTTTTTTTCAATCAAGACTGCAATTAAATTAGTTTTATTATTTTATGGGTTTTGTGATCATCAAAAAGGGGGAGATTGTTGAGCAATGTATTGTTTTCAAACAAATCAAAATAATGTTTTTTAAAGGGGGAGATTATTTTAAATAATACTCTGTCTCTTTATGATGATTTTGATGCTCACAAATACCCTTAATTATTTACTAATTATTTCGTTGAGTATTTTGCAGGAATTTATTTTATATAACGAGATTTTATACTTCATTTATTCCGAGATCAATTTTAGCGTATTCTGGAATCACTGTAGCGCGAGATCAATTTTAGCGCGTACTGGAATCACTGTTCATACCCTACGTTGATGAACGTAACGTATGGATGAAAAGTTTACTTTTTATGTTATTTTGAAACGTATGGTTAATGAACCTTACGTTGTTGAAAAGTATGGAAGAAGAACATTACGTTTGGAAGGAACCTTACGTTTTCGTTGTTGAAAAGTATGGAAGAGAAACCGTACGTTAGTTTTCAGTGTTGAGTTTGTTTCTCAAAAGTATGGATCATCAACCTTACTTTTATAATCAACCGTACGTTCTTTGGAGAGTTGAAGCAAGACAAAGTATGGATGATCAACCCTACGTTTGAATGCTGAAGAGAAAGTATGTATGTTCTGAACCTTACGTTCTGAACCTTACGTTTGTGAACCCTACGTTTGGAGCCACGTCATCAACCCTACGTTTGGCGTCGGGATATTTTTGACAGACGATATTTCCTTTTGAATTAGTCAATCAAGCGGATTATTAGGCGGATTTCGAGCTGATTCTTAAATACGACTTTGACTGAATCAAAGACGATTTACAACGGATTAATGTTTGATTTAAACGGAGCTTTTTGTGCCGATTCTTCCGGGGAGTTACAACGGCTTTGTTATTTCATTTAAATATCGCGAATCTAAAGGAGATTTTCATGGATCTATTTATGCGGAAGATTTTCTCATATTTGAATATGTGTGTTCATGCTTTTACTTTTTCCGCTGCATATTTAATCGTGCAAAAGCATAGTGAACAGAATTTGTCTAAATTGAAGAGTTTGTAATAATCTGAAAAAGACACAATTCACCCCCCTCTTGTGTATAATCCGTAGATTCAGATCCAACACAATCAACTTTATGATGTAATTGATCAGGATGTTGAAAATGAGTTTTCTCTTAATGAACATTATCTTCAAATAAATTGAAAAAAGAATGTCAATGAGAAACTAAAATAATCTATAGAATATGTGGACCCTGTCAATGTTTATATTTACTAGCTATAAGAATTTTTAGGTAATATGTTAATGACTCATGTAAAATTATAATATGTTAAGAATTTTATGATGAATATAGTTGAAATAACTATAGTGATACATGAACAAAACTTATTGTGTTTACGAGGAAATAAAGATGGTAAATTCCCTTTACAAGGAGGTTATTACCTAGGAAAAATTATTTATTCATAAATGAATCAAAATAATCTATATAAGATTATATAATTTTACCTTTTCAAAATTAATGAAATTATAGATAGAGTTATGTATTTCATGCAAGGTGTAAATAACATTTTTAATGAAAAATGACCCAAATTTTTAGATAAAAGTTTAATCAACCATGATTCCAAAAACAAAAAATACAATAAAAAACTAATTAACAACCACGGAATGCATAATGCTAACTCTAAAACTATTTAATATAAAAAAACCACATGTTCAGATAAATATTACTTTTATAAAAGTAATTTAGATGAAATAAATTAATCTTCATTAAAAAATTGTTAACCAATTAAATAATAATAGTCTTATAATGTCTAGTGACATATAGTGGAATTAATGAAAGATCCAATTTCAACTTATGATATTTCAATTTTGGATCTTTCTTGAACATTCCATTTCATATTGTAAAGGGGTAACAAGATATATCAATTCGTAGAATCATCATAGTCAAACATAGAGAATTTGGGATTATCCATTATAAAATATAATATATATATTATATGAATATTAATTATGGAAATATATATTTCGGATTTAATCGTTATATTTTAGGAAAAAAAAGATATGATGACCAACACCATGGGTGTCTATGGTTATAAAATTATAGAAAAACCTAAAATATTTGGTAATAAATTCATAATTATAGAATAATTTGATAAATATGAATATACTTGATATTTAAATGAGAATAAATAGAGGGTATCTTATGAATAAACTCAACAACAGATCTATTGGAATTATAATAAGAAGAGAGAGAAGGAAATAATGGGTGAGATTTATCTCAAAGTTACAAATAAATGTAGAACCATGATTCATGATATTGTGAAATCATCCCACAATACTATAAATAAGATCATGATAATGATTATGAAAGTATGATTAAGTATGTAAATGTATTTCATCAGTAATAGTGCATCAAAAAAATAATCGAAGTGACATTACCTAATTGAAACATGATGAGAAAAAAATAAGACATATATGTTCTATGTGTATGTTCTATGTGAAAATCATTTAACTATTATTCCTCCAAAGTAATATATACAAGAGGTTAACTTAAAATATATTGGATTTTAAATCATTGAAACGTATTGGAAATTACTAATGAGATATAAGAGGATAAATAATAATCATTACCATAAGGATACCCCTAAAATCAATTTGTCTCTAACATTTGTTGAGGGTAAAATTATTTGGAACATGTGGCTTTATCACATTCTTCAATAAATAATAGATAATTTGCCATAGAAAATTTGAAATTAGTTCTTACAAAAATAATATAAAAATGTGAAATGTTCTCTTATTCTTCTATATGTGGGATGATGGTTTGAAATCCCAATCAACTAAAGAATTGATGGTAATTTTGTTTTCATGATCTACTCCACAATAATGTGTATGGGCCAATGAATATATATATAATGCATGTATAGAAAATATTTCATATTATAATTGATGTCTACAATATAATATCATTTTCACATATTATGCAATGTAAATGGATATTCATTGCGGGAATGGGGTAATATATATGAAGTGATGAAAATTGAACTGATAAGATGTTGAAAATAATATGATCAGATAATGGTTCTGTAACATCCCAGGTAAATAATGAATAAAACATTTTCATATTTATTAATATTTGCAAATTAAAATTTAATTTTACATTAAAGGGGTTTCTATGTTTGATAGCGTACCAGATACGCAATAATGAGTTTCTTTGAAATCTTACGTTGCACACTAGTAATAAAATAATATTATTATAAATGGTAGTTAACACGTAGTCGTTGTATTGGCGAGAATGAATAGGAACAACTAAAATATGATTATATATGGTTGTTAAATGGTTTTACTTTTGTCCAATAAAGGATAAAGGCTTAAAATAAGAAACGAATTCAATTTTATGCATAGATACTCTATAATTCACTAAAGGTCGACTTATCACCTTTTCATGGAGAACCTTCATTAAATATAGTTTTGGTCACTAAAATACTATCTATTGGACCAAATAAAACTATTATTTAGAATAGGGACATCAAAATTTACTTTGTGTAGATTTTTGGTATTTTTCCTATAAAGTTCATTTTTTAATGAATAGTGAAAAATGTTGTATTTTAATTCAAAACCTCTTTTTAATCTAATGTATTAATATGATTATATTTTCTTTTGAATTGGTTTTAAAGTAAAATTATAATAAATTTTTACCATTTAATCGAATAGTGGTCGTTGGAATTAATTTCACTTTGAAATTGGACTTATACTAGGGTCAATATTTTGATATATATTATTTCATAAAAACACAGTATTTGTTCTGACAGCATAAATTAATTATTAAATTAATTATTGTAACTTATATGATTTGAATTTTTTAAAATAGGAATCATTTTTTAATTCGAAATATCAAATATAGATTAGGTTGATGCTTTGGGATTTTACTAAAAACATTAATTTTTGATGAATAGTGAAACCACTATGTGGTACTTAAAAAACTGATTTTTAATTTAAATGAAATCTTACCACCATTGTGTTTTTAATTTAAAAAATATGACATACATGTTTGTCATTAGGAAGTAAAATTTGGTTCAATGGGATTAAAATAATTTTTTGGTGAATAGTAACTTTTAAGTTTATTAATCGCGATTAGAGGTAATTTGTGTAGTTTAAGGTAAAAATAATATTGTAATAGTATGAAATGACCTAGAAACATGTCCTACCCTTATTGGATGTGTCATGGCCGACCAATACAATCCATGGCTCAACTTGGGGACCCCATGGATCCACTTTTGTGGGAAACTGACATTAATAACTTTTTATTTAATGTTAAAATAGAAATGTCACAAACATGATATGTTTTAAAAAAAATTGAATGGGGTTATTCAAGTAATAATTTTGACTATAAATATTTGTTAGAAATTTAAAAATATTTCCTACAACATAATAGTTTTTTTTAATTTTTAGACATTAAATAAATTAAATTATTTATGGCATCATGATAATGCATCGATTACCTCATTATTTAACGATTTAAAAAAATGAAACAATAATGTAAAATCTAAGAACTACACTTGTAAAAAACCTATTAGATTGGTGGAATTCGAAGCCTTATCACCTTAACCTCTAAATTTATAATTTTGGGACCTCTTTTATCATAAAATCATTTTATAATAAATTATCATTTTTTAACTTTCCAAGAGTGCCCCATTTCTCCTCTTATAAAAGGCCCCCACCTCTACCTCCATACCCACACCTCTCAAGCCTATGGTTTGGCCATGATCTGCCCATTTTTTCTCTCCAAATTCCACTTTTTCTCCTAGAAGCATCACTTTGGGCAGAAGTCTTCCCAAGGAAGCCTTTGAGCTCAAAACAAAAAGTGTTACCCATTTTAAAGGTAGTGTTTTATCTTTTGTTCTTATGTTTTATTTTTATTCTCCACCCCCCTAAACTGTTTTTATTCCATTCTTTTGTAACAACACCAGTATCTTAAATATACTATGATTTTTTTCTGTGAAGGATTCGAGCTACACTTACACACACCTTCATCTAATGGTTAAAGAGCATATTGTTTCCGTGGATGACGAATTTCTTCCTCACGAAACGATGATTGTTCAATATTCTTCTAACACCTTCAAAGGTGGCCATTAAGATGTCACTATATTTATATGTGATATATAATATTTTTATGTTTTCCTTATGATTCAATATTTTTCATTTATGGAACTCCTTTATAGCTTCCATTATGGGTATACGCGATATCTTCATTTTAGGAAGTGTGGACTACCGCCTCTCAAAGTGATTTGATTCATGAATGTCATATGTGGGACGTATAAAGGATGGATTAAAAGTTATTATATATTATGTTTGTTATATCTAAATGATTAATATAATTCTGGAATTAAAATATACGTACCTGTCATTTAGTTTTAATTCCATTAATATGACATAGAAATTAAAGTAGAGATCACGTGTACGTACGGCTTACCGTCTCCATGAATGGTGCATTTCATTTATTACCTCTAAATAATTATGTTATATTATAAATACATGTATATGCTGGATATATATGATATATATGATATCTAACTAATGAATATCATTCTAGATATAATGAACCTTTGACCACATAAACAACATATAATTGTAAGAAGTCCACTTTTGACATAAGTACCAAATATCGACAAAACGATCTTTATTAAATTAAATTATTACATAACGTTTATAACAGGGCAATAATTTATAAAAAAGTAATAATAAACATGAAAAAGGTTCTTATGCAAGTAGAAATTAACAATAGTTTTTTTCAGGAGATTAAAGTGAAATTGAGACACATTAGACACGAGGTAAGGGACTTCGTCTCTATCTCCATTCATTGAGGTATATACTGTTCTAATACAAGACATTATTTCATATGGTGTATAAACACCTTTGACTTTTACTTTTTTACCAGAGAAATCTTTTTCTATGAAGCATTTTACTAAATGAAAAAAAGGAATGTTTCTATTAACGTACGCGGTGACAACAACCCCTTTTCTGCCGCTGCGAGTATTATTTGGTCTTTGTCTTCCTCAATAAGTTGTAATGTTTTTAAAATGAAATAAATATCATATACTCTTTTATTTATTTTGGTTTTGAAAATGGTTTTTTATAATAGATTTTTTATGTCAATATATTTAAGTGATATATTGTGATCAAATTGTGGAAATGTTTTCATTCCATTATATTTATTTTGTTGTCTTATGATTTTATAATGTTACTTGGAAATTTTATGGGTGGTTACGTGATAAACCATATGAAGGGTGGTGTCATGAATACCAGGACATGTGGTTATTTTATAACCTCCAATGCATTGGGTATGGAAGTCGGCTGTATGTCTATTCCATTAAGTGATATGTGTGGAAGTCGACCGTATGGTTATTCCATTTAAGTATGTTTATATCCCAAGTTACCTTTATATGTTATGTGATCTTTATATGGGTTTTATTGTAATATTTTGATTACAGAAGGGTAAGTAATGATATTTTATTCAATGTAGTTTATTTTCTGCTTTATAATGGTGAAAATTATTACTTTGATAAAGTATTCATGGTTTATTGGTGGTTTTGAAAAACTAACAGTTTTTTTCTTTGTGTATCCCTTACTGAGCTTTTTATGCTCACCCCAAGTTTTTTTAAATGTTTTTCACAGGACTTAATGTGGATTAGGGTCATGGATGGGATCAAGGGAAAGTCATGCTATATAAAACATGGAACTAGACAGTTTCTTTTTAAGAGTATTTATTTTATGGAAACTTAGTAGAAGTGTCTACATGGTAATCATTTGATATGTAATAGTTATTTTCTAATTCTCTAAAACTCTAAACCTGAAAATATTCTCAATGTGAATTATTCATTAAATTAAATATTAAGTAAGTTTTAATTCCGGGGCCTTATAGTTGGTATCAGAGGTCGTTTTAGGCAACATTAGGAGTTAGAAAATTATTAAATTATAAATTAATTTATGGTATGATTGAAATGATATAGAATTTAATGATTACCATGTTGCTTCGCCTAAGATATTTATATGTTTAGAATGGTTTTCTGTAGAGTAAACAAAGCAGCTATGTTGGGATGACATCAGGAGGAAGACAACCTTCCAAATCAGCATCCTGAGATGGTCGGAATCGGAACTGAACAATTTGTTGCAGTGATGGCATAGTTGACTCAGGCTATAAAAGGTGCTGGTATCCATGCACGAGATCAACCAGATCAACAAAAGAAGAACATGTCAGTGGTGGAACATTTCATGAGGAAACATTCCCCATCATTCAAAGGATCATCTGACCCCATGCAAAATGAAGGGTAGATTAATGCACTAGAGAAGATTTTTGATGTCTTGGGGTGTTCAGAACATCAAAAGGTTAGTCTTGCTATTTACCGTTTTGAAGGTGGAGCTGATCAGTTGTGGTCGATGGTGAAAAATATCAGGGATAGTGATAGGATTGATTATCTTCATTGGGATGAATTCAAAGGTTTGTTTCTTGACAAGCCAGCAGTAAGATGTTTTAAGTGTAATGAAATGAGTCTTTATTCAAATGAGTGTCTAACGAAGAATGGAACTGGGGGAAAGAATCCAAACTAAAAGTATAAAGGGGTGGTGAAATCCTTTGCAACTACGTTAGTAGATGTTGGGCCATCGAATGAAGTAGTATCAGGTGCACTTTTTGTTTATACGGATTATGCCAATGTGTTGTTTGATTCCGGGTCTACACAATCGTTCATTTCTGAGAAGTTTTCTAGTAAATTGGAAATTCCATCTCAATATATGAATCCTAAACATATGGTAAAAGCACCCAGAGGAAACATTGAGATAAAAAGAAATTATAAGAACCTTCCTATCCTTGTGTGCGGAAAGAATCTACTAGCAAACCTTATTGTTTTGCCTATAGTAGAGTTTGATGTTATTTTGGGCATTGATTGGATTTCTAAATATCATGCTAAGATTGACTGCAGAGCTAAAATGGTTTCTTTTCAGAATGATATTCAATTTGTGTAAAAAAATGAACCCTTGGTTTTGATAACATATCAGGAAGTTGAGAAACTACTAAAAGATGGAAATGAATGTTATCTTGAACATATCGTTGAAAACAAGTGAACTGTTCAGATTAATGATGTGCTAGTGGTAAATGAGTATCATTATGTTTTTCCTGATGACTTGCCTGGTATTATTCATGATCGGGAAGTTGAATTTACTATTGAATTAGTTCCTGATTCTAAGCCAATTTCAAAACCCCTTTATCGAGTGGCTCATGTTGAACAGTTAGAGTTAAAGAAACAACTGCAGGAGTTATTAGATCAAGGTTTCATTTGACCTAGCACATCACCATGGGGTTCTACTGTCTGGTTTGTTAAAAAGAAAGATAGATCAATGAGAATTTGCATTGATTATAGAGCCTTAAATAACATTACTCTTATGAAAACGTATACTTTGAATCATATAGATGATTTGTTTGATCAACTCCAGGGAGCTCAGTATTTTTAGAAGATTGACTTGAGGTCGGGGTACCATCAGTTGAAAGTAAAAGAAGAACACGTTCTGATAACTGCGTTCTATACTAGATATGGCCATTATAAATTTGTAGTTATGCCTTTTTGGTTAACCCATGCACATGATGTATTCATGGACCTTATGAATTGGATATTCCATGAGTTCATGGATAAGATTGGGGTTGTTTTCATAGATGATATTTTGGTGTTTTATAAAAGTAAAGAGGAGCATGAAAGTCATTTAAGTGTTATCTTTCAAACCTTAAAAGAAATAAAACTATATGGAAAATTCAGCAAGTGTGAGTTTTGGTTACAAAAAAATTCTTTCATTATTATCATTATTTCAAAAAATGGAATAATTGTTGATCCTGCTAAAACAAAAGTTGTTGAAGAATGGCAAAGACCCACAAATGTAACCGAGATCCGTAGTTTTCATGTTTCGGGAGGTTACTGCCGAAGGATTGTTGAAAATGTTTTACAGTATCTAGTCCAATGACTATACTAACTCGTAAGGGTGTTAAGTTAATCTAGAAAAAAGAATGTGATTATTGTTTTCAGGATTTGAAAATAAGATTGGTGAATTCTCCAGTTTTGGGACTTCCTTCCAGAAATGGTGAGTTTGTTATCTATAGTGATGCTTCATTGAAAGGACATGGTTGTGTCCTTATGCAGAATGATCAGTTAATTGCATATACTTCACCTCAGTTGAAATCTAATGAGGTAAATTACCCTACACATGACTTGGAATTATCTTCTGTTGTTTTTGCTATAAAAATTTGGAGGCATCATTTTTATGGAGTAAAGTGTGAAATATATATTGATCACAAAAGTTTAAAGTATATATTCACTCAGAAATAATTGATCATGAGACAGGGGAGATGGCTGTAATTAATCATGGATTATGATTGTACAATTCCTTACCATCCGGGAAATGCAAATAAAGTGGCTGATGCATTGAGTTTAAAAAGTAATGTTTCATTAACCATTCTATATTTGGAATGAGATCTTTTGGTTTTTGATTTGATGAACTTTGGCATTGAAGTTGTTGGTGTAGGATGTTTTTCTATTTTTTTCAGGTATCAGTGAGATCATCCCTAGCAGACAGAATTAAGCAAGCATAGTGGGAAGAAAATGAGTTGCAGAAAAAGGTAGAGCTGGTTCAGAAGGGTATGTTTCCTGAATTAAACATTGATAATGATTGTGTTTTGAGGTTTGGGAATAGATTATGTGTGCCTAGTGATTCACAATTGAAGAATGAGTTGTTATGTGAGGCTCATAGTTCCCCGTTTTCAGTTCATCCTGGCAGTAGTAAGATGTAAAGAGATCTGCAGGAGTATTACTGGTGGGATGAAATAAAAAGAGATATTTCTGATTTTACTGTGAAGTGTTTGACTAGTCAGCAGGTTAAAGCAGAGTGGTTGTTACTGAAAGGGATACTTCACCCTCTACCAGTGCCAGAGTGAAAATTGGAAAATATATCCATAGACTTTGTTTTGGGATTACCGAAGACATCTAGAGGTAATAATGCAATCTTGGTTACTATTGATCGATTGACTAAATCTACTCATTTCCTTCCCATTCGAGATATTTTTTCTCTAGATCAACTCACTCGGTTGTATCTTAAAGAGATAGTCAGGTTGCATGGAGTTCCCCTCTCCATTGTATCTAATCTTGATCCTAGGTATATTTCTAACTTTTGGAAAGGCCTTCAGAAGTAATTGGGTACTGAATTAAATTTTAGTACAGCTTTTCATCCGCAATCAAATGGGAAATTAGAATGAACAATTCAGAAATTGGAGGATATGCTACGTTTTTGCTTGATGGATTATCAGGGAAGTTGGGACCAACATCTTTCTTTGGTTATATTTTCATATAATAACCGTTTTCATTCTAGTATACAGATGGCTCCGTTTGAGGCATTATATGGGAAGCGGTGTCTAACAACATCTTTTTGGGATGAAGTGGGTGAAACAAAGCTGATGGGACCCGAATTGGTAGAAGAGAGGGCAGAAAAAGTTCTGTTGATTCAAAAACACATGATAACAGCTTAGAGTAGTCAGAAAAGTTATGGGTATAACAGGAGGAAGGATCTATCATTCGAGGTAGGTGATCATGTTTTTCTCAAAGTTTCACCATGGAAAAGTGTGATGTGATTTGGTAAGAAAGGAAATCTGAGTCCAAGGTCTATTGGACCATATGAAATTCTGGAGAAGGTTGGATCAGTTGCGTACAGAATGGAATTACATCTGATTTTATCTCAGGTACACAATATTTTTCATGTTTCGATATTGAGAAAGTATATGCCAGATCCATCTCATGTTTTGAGCCCAGAGGTAGTTCAGTTGGAAGAGAATCTCTCTTATGAAGAACAACCAGTCCAGATTCTTGACCATAGAGAAAATGTTTTGCGAAATAAGGTAATTTACTAGGTAGAGGTTTTCTGGAAGAACCATATGGTTGAAGAGGCAAAAAGAGAATATGAAAATGCTATGAAGGATAAATACACCCACTTATTTTGATAATTGAGTAAAATTGTGAGGACACAATTCCCAAAAGGGTGGAAGGATGTAACATCCTAGGTAAATAATGAATAAAACATTTTCATATTTATTAATATTTTCAAATTAAATATTAATTTTACTTTAAAGGGGTTGCTATGTTCGATAGCGTACCCGATACGCAATAAAGAGTTTCTTAGAAATCATACGTTGCACAATAGTAATAAAATAATATTATTTTAAATGGTAGTTAACACATAGCCGTTGTATTGGTGGAAATGAATAGAAACAACTAAAATATGATTATATATGATTGTTAAATGGTTTTATATTTTTCCAATAAAACATAAAGGCGTAAAATAAGAAAAGAATTCAATTTTAGGCATAGATAAGCTAATATTCACTAAAGGTCAAATTATCACCTTTTCATGGAGAAAATTCATTGAATATATTTTTGGTCACTCTTATACTTTTTATGGAACCAAATTAAACTCTTCTTTTGAAATGGGACATCAAAATTTACTTTGTGTAGATTTTTGGTATTTTTCTGATAAATTTCATTTTTTAATTAATAGTGAAAAATGTTGTATTTTAATTCAAAAACTATTTTTAATCTAATTTATTTATATGATTATATTATATTTTGAATTTTTTTAATGTGAAATTAGAATATATTTTTAAAATTTAATCCAATAGTGGTTTTTGGAATTAATTTCACTTTGAAATTGGACCTAAACTACTGTCAATCTTTTGATATATATTATTTCTTAAAAACACGCTATTTGTTCTGAAAGAGGGAATTAATTATTAAATTAATTAATACAACTTATATGTTTTGAATTTTTTAAAATATAAATCAATTTTTAATTCATAATATCAAATATATCTTAGCGTGATGTTTTGGGATTTTTCTAAAAAACATCAGTTTTTGATGAATAGTGAAACCACTAAGTGGTAATTAAAAAACTTATTTTTCGTTTAAATGAAATTTTACAACCTTTGTTTTTTTAATTTCAAAATTCCGACATACATTGTTGTCATTATGAAGTAATGTGTGGTTCAATGGGATTAAAATAATTTGTTC
The DNA here is from genome assembly GCA_963277665.1 of Viscum album. Taxonomy (NCBI): domain Eukaryota; kingdom Viridiplantae; phylum Streptophyta; class Magnoliopsida; order Santalales; family Viscaceae; genus Viscum; species Viscum album. The sequence goes on from OY728165.1 coordinate 247,109,153, forward strand.
ATCAATAATAACTTTTAAGTCTATTATTCACGATTATAGGTAATTAATGTAGTTTAAGGTAAAAATAATGTTTTAATAATATGAAATGACCTAGAAACATGTCCTAACCTTATTGGATGTGTCATGGCAGACCAAGAAAATCCATGTGTCAACTTGGGTACCCCATGGAACCACTTTGGTTGGAAAATTACATTAATAACTTTTTATTTAATGTTAAAATAGATATGTCACAAACAAGAGATATTTTAATGAGACAATTTTTAAATGGTGTTATAAAAGTCATAATTTTCACTATAAATATTCATTAGAAATATAAAAATAATTCCTACATCATGATATTTTTTTATAATTTTTAGACATTAAATAAATTAAATTATTTAAAGCACCATAATGATGCAGCGATTACCTCATTATTTAACGATTTATATAAAATGAAACGACAATGTAAATTATATGACCTACATATGTAAAAAAATATTGGATGGGTGGATTTCAAAGACATATAACCTTATCCTCTAATGTTAAAATTTTGTGATTTTTTTTATCTGAAAATCATTTTAAAATAAAGTAACCTTTTATAACTTTCCAAGAGTGCCCCTCCTCTCCTCTCATAAAAGGCCCCCACCTATAACTCCTTACCCACACCACTCAAGCCTTTGGTTCGGCCATGTTCTACCCATTTTGGCTCTATAAATTCCTCTCTTTCTCCTAGAAGCCTAACTTTGTGCAGAAGTCTTCCCAAGGAAGCCTTTGAGCTCAAAACAAAAAGAGTTACCCATTTTAAAGGTAGTGTTTTCTCTTGTGTTCTTACGTTTTATTTTTCTTCTCCAACCCCGTAAACTATTTTTATTCATTTATTTTATAAAAACCCCAGTGTATTCAATATAATATGATTTTTTTATGTTATGGACTCGAGCAAAACTTACACACACCTTCATCTAATGGTTAAAGAGCATATTGTTTCCGTGGATGGTGAATTTCTACCTAACGAAACGATGATTGTTCAATATACTTCTAATGCCTTCAAAGGTGGCCATTAATATGTCACTATATTTATATATGATATAAAATATGTTTATTTTCTCCTTAAACTTCTGTATTTTTCATTTATGGAAAACCTTTATAGCTTCCATTATGGGTATACACGATATCTTCATTTTAGGAAGTGCGGACTACCGCCCCCTCAAAGTCATTTGATTCATTAATGCCATATGTGGGACGTAGAAAGGATGGATTAAAAGTTATTATATATGATTTATGTTACATATAAATGAATAACATAATTCTAGGATTAAAATATGCATACATATCATTTAGTTTTAATTCCATTAATATGACACAGAAATGAAAGTAGCGTTCATGCATACATAAGGCTTACCGTCTCCATGAACGGTGCATTTCATTTCCTACCTCTAAATGATTATGTACTATTGTACATACATGTATATGCAGGATATATATATGATATATATGATATCCAGATCAAGAATATCATTCTGGATATAATGAACCTTTGACCACATAAACAACATGTAAGTGTAAGAAGTCCACTTTTGACTTAAGTACCAAATATCGACAAAACGAACTTTATTAAATTAATTAATTAAATAACGTTTATAACAGGCAATAAGTTATATAAAAGTAATAATAAACTTGAAAAATGTTCTTAAGAATGTAGAAATTAACACTAGTTTATTATTCAGGAGATTAAAGAGCAATCGAGTCACATCAGACACGATTTAAGGGACTTCGTCTGTATCTCCTTTTATTGAGGCATATATTGTTCTAATACAAGACTTTCATTTATATGGTGTATAAACCCCTATGAATTTTACTTTTTTACAAAAGGAATATTTTTCTACTAAGTGTTTTACTGATCTAAAAAAAGGAATGTTTCTTTTAACGTACGCGATGACAACAACCCCTTTTCCGCCGCCGCGAGTATTATTTGGTCTTTGGCTTCCTCAATAAGCCGTAATGTTTTTAAAATGAAATAAATAACATATAGTATTTTATGTATTTTTCTATTGAAAATGGTGTTTTATAATTGATTTTTTATGTCAATATATTTAAGTGATATATTGTGATCAAAGTGTGTAAATGTTTTCCGTCCATTATATTTTTTTTATGTCTTATGATTTTATAATGGTACTAGGACATTTGACTGGTGGTTACGTGATAAAACATATGACAGGTGGTGCCGTGAATACCAGGATGGGTGGTTACGTTATAACCTCCAATGAATTGGGTATGGAAGTCGGCCGTATGGCTATTCCATTATGTGATATGTGTGGAAGTTGACCGTATGGTTATTCCATTTAAGTATGTTTATGTCCCAAGTTAACTTTATATGTTATGTGATCGTTATATGGGTATGATGGTATTATTTTGATTACAGAAGGTTAAGTAATGATATTTTATTCAATGAAGAGTATTTTCTGCTTCATAAAGGTGAAAATTATAACTTTCATAAAGTAATCAAGGTTTACTGGTGGTTTTGAAAAAATAACAGATTTTATTCTTTGTGTATCCCTAACAGAGCTTTTTATGCTCACCCCAAGTTTTTTTTAATGTTTTTCAGAAGACTTAATGTGGAGTAGGGTCAAGGATGGGATCAAGGGAATGTCATGCTATATAAAACGTGGAACAAGGCAAGTTTCTTTTTAAGAGTTTTTATTTTATGGAAGCATAGTAGAAGTGTCTACTCTGTAATCTTTTGAGATGTAATAGTTATGTTCTAATTATCTAAAACTCTAGACCTAAAAAGATCCTCAATGTTAATTATTCATTAAATTCCATATTAAGTATGGTTTATGGTCTGGGACTTATAGGTTCATAATAAGAATTTATTAATTTATAATAATTCCTTTAAAAACATATAATTAAACAAGAAGTTAAGTCATTGAGAACAAAATATAATAATTCATTAATTGAATAATTGAAACATTATGTGAATAATATGGCCTTAAATACTAAACGAAATTTTTATATCTCATAACTATTGAAATACATTAAGTCATTTTATAGTGTACACAAAAAATTTGTGGTTTTAATCCTAATATAATAATGGAAACCATATGAATTTTTAATATATAGTGGCCCGTAGTAGACCAATTTTTCATTTTCAAAACCATGTTCTACGTTCAGAATGAAGAAGGAAATTATGAGCGGTATGGTGATATAGAAGATGAAGAAGTGATTATATGTTACTAAATAAAGAATGTTTCCTACAATTCAATATATATAGTGTAATAAAATTATATGAATCAATCATTTATAGTCCCATGGGGGGAATGAGGTGATATTGAATTTGAAGAAAACACTATTATTTACTATGTGGAAGATGAGGGTGAATTTATTTTCCTAAGAAAATAATTTTCAAATGTTGTGATAATGATGTTGACTCGAATAAAATATAGGAATAAAATATTATTATTGAATATTGAATTCCATCACCCTATAGTATAGAAAATGAAATGATAATTGATCTATATAACATTATAGGGGATTGATCTACAATAAGGAAAATAAATATAATGGAGATTTAATAAAATTTGAATATGTTATCTATATTTAAATCAACCTTATATGATGATGAATAAAAACATTACTCATGGTATAAGTCTCAGAACATTTAATTAGATCATAATAATAAGAACAAGATATGGATTCCAATCAAAATTTTAGAACACCATTACTTGATCATAACCACTGATTAATTTTTATGAAATTGATATTCTCAAATTATAAGTGTTGATAGTGGAAAAAATAATGTTGATCTTTAGTGATCATTTTTATCATATCTAGATTTAAAATTTAGAATAGATACAATGTTTATGGGATAGATTAAATAATTGTAATCAGAAATATAAATTTTGAGGAAAATGTTTACATTGAAAAATATGTCGGCTTTTAGTTTCAAAATGATGAACAAAATTAAATTGAAAAAAATAACACTATTGTCTATAATAATAACTAAAAGAGTGGTATGATAGTCTTGATTTATATCTAAAGAAGATAATGTTCAAAATGGTGGGTTTACCATAATATATATGTAAATACATCCAGGAAATACTAGATTATAATGATTGTGTATGAGTTTGAAATTATATTTCATATAATCATGTAGAAAATAAATAAAAATTTTACTAATTACATGAAATTAGAATTTAAAATACACATTATTGGTGAATTAATAAATATTTTGATTTAATGATGATATAAAATATCTAATACCCAATCACCTCAAGGAAAATATTATAGGAGAGGTATTATTGATGTTTGAAATTCATGATTTCAATCCAATAGAGAAAGCATTAGATTTAATAACAAATTGTGGGAATATAGAGTAACTAAAACCATGGGTCCCACATTATATAGGAGGATTATTTTAATATTGTTATATTTAACTAAAATAATGAAATATATTGTATTTGGAAAAAATTAGTGGCATGTTTCCAAACTAATTAGAAGGAAAAATGAAGGTGTGGTTCAATGAATCATGCGGTAAACCCAATGTTCTCAGAGGGAAGACATACACTATAATGCATAAATGATCTTGACTTCACAATATTTTCCAATACTAAAAATGAAGGTGATGAAGTTCATTGAAAAACAATAAGTGATTATTAATAATTTAATGTTAGTAAATTTTTTTTATGGTTGATAAAGATATTGGAAAACAATTCCATAAAATTTTTAGAAGAAGAATATATGTCCAGAATGAAAATATCTTTTCTAGATGAGTAAATATGTTGTTGATATTGGTGAATAATTCAGAAAACTAATTGTGGTTTTTAATAATAATAAAAGTGTGTTTTATCTCATGAACTATCATATACTTCACTAATGTAAAAAATATTATAATCATGAATCAATTCATTAATGAAAATGTTTGTAAAGGAATGGGCATAGTTGGACATGTTAGTAATAATAAAGGATTTGTAGATATCATGAATTAAACATTGAGAATGGTATATTTAACAAACAATTACTCAATAATCAGCGTATAACCATCTCCCTCATCTTGAGTATGTTTTAATTCATCCCCTATTTAAATTCTATATGATTTATTACTTGTTTTTTGTTATAAGTTTTCATATTTGGTTTGTCATTATGGATAACACCCAACAAACATTCTGGAAAGAAAAAGGTTTAGTTCTGAATCTCATAATATTCCTAATTTATTTTTTTAACTTTATAGTGTTTACAATATGAGTATTATATTTATAGTTTATAGAAGAACCGTTCAACCAAAATGGTATTTCATGCCCCAAAATTTGGATTTTGGTCAATAGGTCCATCAACCCATCCATGGGACAATGGGCCACATGGTATATATAAAAAAAATAATCAAACCTTTATCCTAATTGATATCCATCACAAAAAATATATCTTTGGTTTTAATTACTGTAGAAAACCCAAACTAATTGGTCAAAGTAGAATTACTCTCCAGGTAGAGTAAACATTACGTATGATATATAGTGGTATATGGAACTGAAATTCATCTCATACTACCTTGTATAAGGACATCACAATACATCGGTTTCCATACATGTTGGGAAGGATTAATAATTGATGATGTCATGGAAGAGGAATGTTGACTTTATTCAGGTCATTAAAAAGATAAAATTTTACTCTCCTCTCATCATTTATTCAATGTCATTTAGGATTTATACCTATGGGCCTCTGGTTCATTCAAGGGATCCCTCTTAACATATTAAATAGCAAATAAATATAATAATATAATATAATTTTTTATTTTTCGATTAGAAATCATTGGATTTATTAATAGTGGGGGTTAAAATTGTTTGATAATCTTCTGTAAAATAACATTATTGATAATTTTATATAAAAAACTAAAATTACATTCTCACCCAAGTGTATTTTATTATGTAAATTTCATGAGAGAATTGATATATATGAAATTGAATATATATTATTAGAATTTGATATTGATTAATTCACTAATGAATGATACTCTCTTTATCTCTAATTTTATTCACTAAGATCTACTCATGTAGATATATATCAATTTATTAATTGTTTTATGTCCTTTAGGATGGTTTGATGTGTCTTTGAAAAAGATGAATTTGTATTCTAAATTTGTAAAAACATAATGGGGTGAATTTTGGATCCAATGTGATTAAATAAATATTTTTATGTTGATTTTTTTTATCAATTTCCAATAAAATTGATCATGGTGATTGAAAAATAATGGTGGCTATTTATATAAAATTAAAGAACGATTACATTTTTTTGTAAAACACTAAATGATTTGTCAAAAATTTGTTGGAGTTGTTAAAAAGTATCTATGTAAAAGGAATTTTCTTCATTGTAGGCATATGGTTAATATGTTCTAGGGATGTGGATGAAATTATAATTGTGATGGTAATTCATTTTCAGAATACAATGTTGATGGTTGGTTATTACAGATGGAACAAACATAGACTAACTCATAAATAAGATACTAGATCAACTATATTTTGGAATATTAGTGGTTAGTAGTCATAAAAAATTGATTGTATGAAACTCATGTTGTGTATAGTTCATGAATTTATTTTATTGAAGGGTTGAATAGAAATATCCCTCATTGTATGATTATTGATGGAATTTATAATAAATACCCCACTAAAAACATCAATTAAAATTGATAAAAATATAATATGAAATATGAGTGATTAAGTAAATTAAAAAAATATATGGAGATAAATAATTATAATTTACTGAGCGTCCATAATTTCATTTAGTGTATAAATATTATGCACACATAGTTCATGGAAATTTTACTTTCATTATTGTTTTAGGTGGAAAATGCATGAAGCCACATGGGCAGTGTGAATAATGATGTTTTCATGAGAGTTGAATAACACATAGTATATATAATAGAATCAAATTATTGGTTCACAATGAATATATGAACTCATGTGTTTGTTCTAAAAAGTGGTTGGTGGATAGTTCCATGCATGGTTTGTGTATGTTGAATGGTAGTTCACATAGTTAGTGTACATAATTCACTGTAATGAATGTCTGTTGAAGGTTGAATTTTCTTCTGGAAATTCGTGAAAATTTCAAGTTAATTCGTCTATAACTCCCATTTAATCTGAATTCAAATCAATAATGCCATTCTTAAATATTTATAAATTTTATATTCAAGAAATTTAAAAAATAAATAATTTATCTGACAATTTTTGAAATGAGGTGTCGACGTAGGGGGTCTGGGGGGAGGGAAATATCCCTAAATGATTTGTAAAATTAGTGAAATAGAAATGGAGTGACCATGGAGAATGAATTTCAATCATTAAATTATATTAAATCATAGTTTATAAATGAAATAAATACACATTTTTGGTGTATGATCTTTGTAATAGACATTACTTGCGAGCCATGTAAATTTATATCATAGTTCTATTTTATTATTATATTGTTTGTGAGATGTGAGATGTAATAGAATAAGAGAAATGTCTTACTACTTGTATGGGTACATTAACTTACCAAACAAAATCATATATTGACACTCTGGTTTACTCATCTCCCCTTTAGAAATCCTCTAGTATAATAGAATTCCTATTAATATCCACCACAATATCATTAATTGATTATTCATCTAGAATATATTGCTCCAAATTTGAATACTTTTTAGTATGGTATGATTCTGAACAATGGTTCTTCACACCATTAAAATAAATTATAAACAAATTTCACAATAAATCATCCTATTCTTGGTAGTTTCCATCTCAATTCTCCATATTATACCTTAAATACTTATTTTTACCTCCATTGGAAAAGGATTATACGAAAAACTCAACATCACCCAACAATCGACTATTTCAGCACATTATAATTGTTCTTTAACTCTCAATGGAATAAAAACATTATCAAAAATTAAATTGATGTTCAAAGATAAAAATTAGTTTAATTACATATTAATATCTATATCTTAAGAAGTATTTCATCATGAAAAAGTCATGAAAATTGATTTAGTACCGATATGGATCATGATTAGATCACACTAAATGCATTCCAATACTAATTAAAATATCTAAACAATATGAACAACCTCACTTGGATTTAAAATCATATATTTCCAATGAATCAAGATAAAATATTATTTATCTTATCATTATTATCATAACTCCTTGTAAACTACGGATGATCTAATCTTATGACACCAACAGTCATGCTAACATGGTTTCATACCTCATCTAACCACAAGTCATCCATCAAAACATGTAATAAATTGTAATTTCGATTAAAATCATAATAGAGATTCAAAATGAAACAAATGTATTTATCTATTCTATGCTTACTGTGAACATCATCATGATAATTAGAAATATTTTCATCCATGATGAAGGTCACATCGTCAACAAAATAATGGGGTAATCTCTATGATATGTTATATTTATATTGAACCTTGAGTGAATCCTTTAAAAGTTCTATTATGATATATTATAGAAAATTCTTGTAAATAAAACAAAACGGGTCCACCTTATCATGGAAACCTGTTCCATATGTGATTACATATCTTATCTTAAATGGAAATATCTGTTTTCAATGAATTCCCATGAAATCTATACCATAGTAATTCCAATTAAAAAAAGGCCCATATACTTCACACAACCACTCATTCATCTGTAAATAATTGGAATCACACATAACTAGCTTGTTTCCCACCATAAACTATATAAAAAAACAGGTTTATACTCCAATACCACCTAGTTTCATAACCCATATCATTATCTAATGATTTTTAAATCATCCAATATAGTATCACTAATTTAAACCACTTACCACGGTTCTTGTTCTTATTATTATCATTTATCTATGAGAATATTTAGGACTCCTCTCTTACATTGGTCATTTGACATATTCTATAATCTACCTCTTGAAGATGAATCATATAATATGTCTGTTCTAAATAAGAAGATTCTATGCATGCCGTATCCATTATAAATTTGACCATGTTGGATAATCATCCATTATCCCATCATTATTCTCTATTGAAATTACATGGATCAGGTATTCATATGATCATGCCCTCCATACCCAATCCTTATTACTAAATATCTTCAAGTACTTTTCATCACAAATATCATGCCATCCATATGAATATGTCACATATCTAAATAAACATTCTATAAATATAGATCATTAACCATAGAATTTACTAATAAATCTCAATTCTATCACACATAAAAACTCTACATAACCCTTCTTTCGAGTTCCCTAATATAATACATAGGTAATAATCTCTCATATCTAGAAAAGAAACTATATTTTATGTGGGTCCCCACTAACAAGTAAACTCATCGTCTCTTTCCTAAAATATTACCTATCAAATCACAATACAAAATACTTACTCTAGAGTCTCGTGTATATATATATATATTCACAAACACATTAAGAATCCCATACAATGTAATCTTTATACTATGGAACTGATCCTGATCAAGATTATCTATATGAAACTATCCCACAAAAATAATGACCTCATCTAGTATTATATAATGACATAATCCAAGTTGGTCAGTGTAGATAAATCTATATTGAAATGGTTTGGTGAAATATATTTTTACTATTATGATATATAACAAAAAACCATATATGATATTTTTAAAAATTTTCATAACTGAATAAATTTTTTGTAAAAAAAATGTATTAACAGAATCACCAACCAGTTTATCAATATGAAAGAAAATTCTTTAAGCAATATACTATTGTTACTATACATCCATTAAACATAATGAATGTATATTCGCCACTAAAAATATTTTCTCCATTATATACACATGTTATATAATCTGAGAAAATATAATATTGATCTAAATAGTATAATTCCACCAGCATGTTAAATGTGAAAACACCATATAGGATGTTGTTAACATGTTAATTAGAATAACCCTCTTTATTATATATACCAATCACAGACATACAAATAAAAATCAAGATAATACTACATTAAAATTATGGATAATGAAAACAACAACCTGTTTCTAATGTTCCTTGACAAAAATAATAAAATCATAAATCAACATTCAATGTTTATCAAGCTAGCTGAAAATATGAAATAGTAAAAGAAGACACCATGCATAAAAACCCCATATTTATGGAATCCTGAAAATTCCATCATAATTTTCTGGGATAAACTACATTGAATTATAACACAAGATTTGACACATTCCAATTTTATTTCTAGTAACTCTTCTATTATTTAGAAAAAACCAAGACATTGATATCTATGTTTAAGATCATCCCCTTCTCTATTTCCACTGATCTATTCCTAGAATGGAGAAGGTACTATAAGAATCTCATATGCTGCTCCCTATATGCTTTAGGGTTTCAAATATAATTCAATGTGAACATATTTGTTATAGGGATACTATATCCTCACACCAGAGAGAAAAATACCAAATATTTTCTACCTATTATATACTATATGATGTACGTAAACTCAATATTTACACCTGATCGTAGAATTAAATTTCACACAAAAAAGTCTTATAATCTTCCCAAAAGAACTTGTGATCAGTGATGTTCTCTAATGGAAGCATGTGATAGGGCCACCTATGTTGGGTGCGTGTACAACTCAATAGGGTTCGAACAATGTGGTGCGTAATATTACATGTTAATTTATTGTGTACCAATTTTATATGAGAATATAAATAATGAAATAAAATTCATAAGAATATATAATTTTATATTATCATTCCATTGGTTTTAATGAGACCCCCATGATTGATTGTTCTAACTTCTTCGAGCACCAATGTGGTTATGAGTATGTCATATAACAATGAAGAAAATTAATACTATATGATACCACTTTTAAAATGAGGTATCTATCATGAAAACTTAACCACAATCCTTTATTTTTACCCTTATGGATTTGACCAAGATAAATAGGAATGTTTTGGTAGTTTATATGGATCATTCGGATCTCATATCCCGGTAAATTATATAAAATGGATGGGTGTCACTATTTATTTAAACCATGAATGTGAAGCCACATGATTTTTACTAACCATATGATGAACTCTATAGGTACACATAGTGATTCTTTTTATTGGAATGGTTTTAAAAACATTCTTACCTAGTCCTCACTATTACTTCCACATAGGCAGTGGGTGAACATGGTGGGCCCAATGTTTGGTCAAACTATGCTTCCAAACCAATATCCCATAAAAAGAGGAGAAATTATAATTTCCTCTTCATTATTTTAAATTTCATTATCCATTTTACCTTTCGACTATTAAAGGGTAAAATTACCATTTATCCCTGTTTATTTTACATTTCATTATCCATTTCCCTTATAATTCATTAATAGAACCTTCCCATCCACTTGAGCTCTCATTTGGATAGCAATGATTGGTATTGAGCTAGATTATCCATATAGACTAGGATTTATTGATTTTTTATATTGTTGGAGGTATGGTAAAAAAATTATTTCATTTTTCATTCTTTTAACATTCCCTCATGAATGTTACTTATAGATGATATATAATTCTTTTAAATAAAATATTTTTACCATTTCTCTGATTTTCACTCAAACTGGCCTAAGTTCAAGGCCACATGGGGATGATTAGAGTGATAACAATCTATGATATGTTTTAATGTACAATTCCCCATAATGATTTTTAATTAATATAATGTTCCACCTTTCCTAATTATTATTTTATTGATAGTTTCCTAAAAAATAATAATATATTTATTTTAATTGATCACCGTGATTAAGGACTCTGAGAGACCCTTGTTTATTGTTAGAGGTTTCCAACATTGCAAAGTGCCACCACATTTGGGTTTGATTATTAAAATTCATTTACATATTAAATGTTAATGTTCACAATCCACCTTTATATTTTGTTTTTCTCCTAATTGAATGTCTTTTTATAATTAACTATAATGTGAGTGGTATAACAATGTCACATGTCATTTATGTAAATAGTTAATTATATCCTGAACTAAATGAAAATTAGAATGTTTGGAAACAATATCTTACCTTATACTGAAGCATGATAGGCTCTAATTATTATTAAATGTGATAATAAATAATGGGGTCCCTATTGATTCATGAAATTCGGGCCCGAAATCCCTTTTTACAAGTGATACTAAAGCATGATGTACAATATTAAATGTGATACTTGGTCATGGAGTTCCTTACGATTCGTGATACACAGCCATGGTGTCCCTTAACAAATGTGATACCCGATCACGTTAGCCCTTATTACTCATGATAATTGGGTATAAAAACTCTAATTACTCTATGAGATTCTTGTGACTATCCATGCAAGTGTGGCCTATGCCTCAAATATTAGATGTAAAAATTTATTTATAAATATAGATATTAGGCCAGAGTGGGTAGTGTCAGCTTGGTGTCATTTAGGAGGCAATGATTACTCATTTACAGTTTAAATTCCAATTTAACATTGATAATTACATGCACATTACTCATTTTATATTCACATACTAGGATATCAAGGTATTTTGAGTGGTGGACTACTTGATATATCATAAACAATGTATGGGTCACTAATTGGTAACTGAAGAGGTATTTCATTTATAATAAGGGAAAATAAAACTATTACAACTCTAAATTATAGATTTTATAATTGGAATGGAGTATCAGATCAGGGGATAGACATTATTCTAGTGATGTTGGTACAGATGTTTTTTTATTTCTATCATTTTTTGGATATTGTATAATCCTATTCAGTTTTATCAAATTTATATCCCCTTTCTGGGTAGTATTATGATAAGATCATCATTTTGTATATAATAATGTTTTTGAATATTTACATTTATTATATCTAGAAGGATTTTTCTTCTACAGATCATTTATCATATCATTTCAAATTTTTTATGTTATTGTATAATATTCAACTATATTATTATAATGATGGAATAGTATACCAAGAATACCACCATAGTCCGTCAATTCTAGTTTACAACCTACGGCGTATGGGGAGGAAAATTCAAGTCATGTGTCCAACTATTTGTGTAGACTTATGAGTGAACTATGCATGAGATGTTACAATGTGGTATTAAATTATATTAATTTTCCATTTGTATTATTGTATTGTTTATTAGATGATAGTATATGAATGTTACAGATTATGGAAATGTGCATGTTCCTCGGTGTAGTTGACCCACAAATAGTGATAATCTAAATTAAAAATGATTGGAATTTTTTGTTCTCATTTTTTTCTTAATAAATTTTAATATATTTCATATTTGGGAGCAGATATGATTTGTTACTTTTTTATTTTTATATTTAGTATTTATTTTATTTTACATCTCCTATTATCGAAAAGAGTTACCATTTCATACATCATAGTAGGAAACATAGGATTTATATTTATATTTGTATGCCTTGCCATATTTAAATACTTGCTTACATTGCCAATTTTATATTACTTGTGCAATGATTAATATATTTGAAATGGTGGTAAATATTTCATATAGATATAGAATAATTTAATTAAACAGTTTTCATCATCCTAAATTACGTTTTCTACATACCATGTTGGTGTCACCATAACTAACCAATTACTCCATTGTTGAGTCATAGACCACTGTATACATGAATGGATAGGTTATTTTATTTCGATTACATTAATGGAAATTGTATCTTATAAATCATGTACTTATATAAATAGGGAGTAGAGTTTCATATCATCAAATAATTTTATACAACCTGTTTCATCTTGATACTGTATATAAGATTCATTTCCTAGTTAGATGATAAGCCAATTGAAATATTTAATGTTTTTTCCTTAATAAAATGGGAATGGTGTCTCATCTAATAATACAATGGTTCATGTGAACATATAAAGATGTATGATCTTAAATGAATTTAAATTCATAAATATGTATTTTTATGTTAACTAGGAACTATAATTACTATATAATAATTATATTCCTCTATAAATTAAAATTGACACTCCATATATTGGTAGAACATCTATATGATGTGAGACCAAGACCCTAACATGGCCATAGTATTTGGAATTAGGGGGTAGCTCTAGTGACCCTTACGATATACGCATCATCCATACCTAAAATTAGGATCAGTTGGAGGGTGACACATTTATAAAAGAATGAATTCTAAATGTCATATTCAATTAATTGTGATTTATTTTGTTATAATATTCAAATCATAGGTGTTAATATAGAATAGTGTAATAAAATACCAACATATCATCCTCGTGTAATGTACATAGAAGGTGGGGACGACAATGACCTATAGGTGGGGTACCATGACACCCAAATATTACCTAATACATTCCCAATTTTGGAAATTCATAATATTTATAATCTAGGAACCAATGCTCATTTATCAAAGAATTTCTTTCTTTTTATGAAAGTAGTTAAAGGATTTTTGTGACCTTCCAATGTTGTGGAATATTTAATGTAAAAATTCTAGTAGAATTATTCACCATCTTTCATGAAAGATGGTGTCTCTCAGGTATCTAAGTCTTGGATAGATTCCATGTTATCTATATTCGAGAATCTAAAGTCACTAGTAGGGGGGATGGTCAATATCGCAACTTATATTCCATGTGATTATACTATTTTGTGGGTTGTATTTAATTAACTATGAAGATCATCATCTTAGTATGGTATGAGAATACATTTTAAAAATTATTCTATGATTACATAATTCCACAAATAATGAGAGCGTATGGGAACATTGAGTTTATTCCCCAATAGTTGGGTTCTATGACTATGATGGTTTATGAATCTCATTTCTCTAAGCCTTAGTGATTCATTCCAATATTGGTTAGTGGTGAGTTTATGACAGTGAGACATTTTGAGATTTAGATTTTAAAAAACAACTAATATTAGTTGAATGATTTTTGCTGGGCCATTATTTCTGATATAGAAAATCAAGAACATATCATTTAGTTGAACCTATGGAATGCTGCCTATGTAGGATAGAGAGTTACACTGCTGAGATAGGGATGTGGTTCATCGAGCAACATTGAATGTCACGTTGAGTCTGAAAATATATACAATAGCAATCTAATGACACCAGCTGATAGTTATGTGATGTTCCATCATAATTGGAATCCATGATAAAACAATCCCCAATGTTCCAATGATCCTAATTAATATCATGGTTATAGATATTTTGGGAATCATCAGTATTCATTTATTGTTTTACTATATCTTCCTAGTGGGAGAAGATCCATTTTTTGTATACCATGAGGATCGGGGTTAGTAGTGCCTCTCCAAATAGGTAGTTGGAGTACATTAGGCTGATATACCAGTGGAGGAATATAAGGACACGGTATCCATATTATAAACATTAAAAAGTAGAATAGTGGACCATTTATTGGTATTCAAATTAAATCTCATGGTTATGGATCTGTAAACTTGAATGTAGTACATTCAATTAAATGGGATCTGTGTTTCATACCTAAAAATGTTTGATGTATTAATCTCGAATCCTATAATTTTATTTCATTCATACTCATTATTAGTGATCCACATTAATTAATCTACATTGTATTTTTGGATATTATGGGCCTAGATATAGAGTTCAATTTGATTCATAATGAATCTCAACAAACCATTAGGTATTTGATCAGAGAGTACAACAATTCATTGATCACTCCTATGAGATAGGTGGGTATCATTTCATAGGGAATATACTTATCCTTGTGATAATGGGTATCAAAAATGAACACTGGGTAGGCTGGTTCGTACCATATCATGATCAAGTTGATCACTATCTTTGAAGGGTCTCCTTTACAAACCTCAAGGGGGGACATATATTCATAAGGGTGGATGATATTTCAATTGGAGTTATGCAGGATGTAAGCATATTCAAATAAGTGTAGTGATAGACCATATTTGTCATCCCTATATGTCTGATCAAGAAATTTTACATGTAGATTTCTCTTATGTGTTGGATGGATTATACGAAATATTCCATGCAAAATTCTCTAGAAAACCTATTGAGAATGGCACATTTATCTTTTGATATAGTATTAGGAGTATCAAAAATGTCCATTTCACCTAAATGAATGTCACTAACTGCGATTCAAGAGCTGATGAAGCATTTATGTGACTTGGAATATAAGGTTTTCATACAAGCTATTCCTTAAATAGGTGGCTTACATGTTCTTATATCCATGAATGGGTATATTTCCCTTAGAGATTATGTAGATTACTGGAGTTTGAATCTTCTAATATTGAATATCCCCCATCCTTTATCTCAAATAGATTACATCCCTGATATTCTCCAAGGAGATCGTTTTTCATAGAATATTTATTTTAATTTATATTATCACCATGTGCATCTAGTCAATTAGACATACCACATGTAGCATTTCACATTAGATATGGATTTTATAATTATATATTGATGCTCGTCGATCTTATAAATTTACTTACCATTTCCATGGATTTAAGGATTTGGTTTTCAAATGTATCTATATTTATTTTTGTAAATATTCATGGAAGAATTCTATTTTAAATAACATACATTATGTGACTATACCATACATACTAGGATCATATTGAATACAATAATAGAGTACTAGTTATATGTTATTCTCACCAAATTTCAATTTTCGATCAATAGGGCTCACATCCTAGGTCATATAATCTCAAATGGAATATTGTTTGTGGACCCAATATATGTGAATGAAATAGTTTATTTGGAACATCAAATGAAAATATGTGATATATAGAGTCTCTATTGGCTAGTTGTCTATTATATTATTTTTATTTTAGACTTCTCACACCATGATGATCCCCTTATGTTCTCTAATGAAACTGATGTTATATTTAAATGGTTAATATGATATTGATGAAAAATTCAAGAGTTCATAGGAATATTTCCTTCATCACTGATCGTGATTCATTAAATGATTGGAAGAAGTTATATGGATTTTTTACTGTATATGGTTTCTTGATAGGAGATATCTTAATGAAGGATGATCATTTTGTGGTATTAATTTATAGAAATATGACCTCTCATGAGTATAATTACAATACCCATGACCACAACATAGTTTATGTGGTTCGAGACAAGATTATTTAGAGGTACTACATTTAGGTATAATTATATTTGCTGTATATAGACTACAAAAGCCTCACGAAAATCCCCACTCAGTATGAATTAAATATTAGACTTTGTTGTTGGGTTGAATACATAACTTCCATTGATTTTTATATTGTTTATATAAATAGAATATAATTACAATGAAAGATTATATAAGCTATCGGATATAGGAAAAGGTAGTTTCTAAGTCCAATTGTGTGTTGTAGCAGATGGATAATTTTTATGAGTTTAATCTAGAGGTTCATAAGTACTACGGGTATCATATTTTATCTACCTTGGATGGGACATAATAATAGGTAAATATGTGGGATCATTCTAATCCTGAGGACTATTTCTTGTGGGAGGGAATAATAAATGATGACCCTCCACCTAGTAGGGTTACTATTGGGGATGAGACCTTTTTTATTCTTGGATGCATCTCAGATCCTATTGATCTGTGAGAAAAGTTGACTCTAGAGTCCCATGGGTTATTTTGGAAAGTGAAACCCTATTTCACCAATATGTATCATGACATACACTATCAATGTCAGCAGTCCATATAAAAAAGATAGATAGCATGTTTTGTTTCAATGTTCTTCACATGTCAGTAGGTGAAGGTAGAACATCAGTGGCCATTATGGATGTTATAGATAGTTCCTATTCAGGAGTAGAAATGGGATAACATCACCCTGTATTTTCAGATTACTTTTGTCAGATCCCCTCAAAGAAGTAGTGAAGGGTTGATGATCTTTTACATGTTAAAATTATACACTTCTTTTTTATTTAAATGATAATGTGGATGCAATTTTCCAATTTATGAGACATGTTTATTTTGGTATAAATCATTATTAAATATGGTCATCACTATTGAATGGTCTTTTATAGTGAGGATTTTTTATAAATTTGTTTCAAACATATTTATATATATCATATAGTGATATCTCACATATATTTTAATATAGAAGAACCCACATGTGGATATATGGGAAATCTAGGTATGAGTATTTCATAAGGCAATGAATCTTCTTTGGAAGTGGACCGAGGTTAGGACTATATTCCATTAGAATGAGGGTTTGACTCTTTTTTGGGATAACTAATGAAAGACCAGTTTCTGTAGTTAAATTTCATAGGATCAATTTAAATGTATTCTAATTTACTTTATCAAATATTTTCTCTTGAGTAATTCTATTTAACCAAGATTACTGTACTTTTCATTTTTTTCATTGGTTGTGTATTGATTATTATATTATAATGATAATTTATTTATATTAAAAATGATATTACCATGATACTACCATTGACATTTTAGAAATAAAATTATTTATGTTGGTGTTTTCTGGTCATGATCATTTATCTTTTGATATTTTAAATTTCAAATGTTTTCTAAAATAATGTATCTTTTATGAAATAATTTAAGCTATCTTAATTATTTAAAAAAAATATAGACATTTATTTAATTTTTTTTCTTAATAATGATTTTGTAATTTATATTTCAATTTAGAATAATTTTTTCTAATGAAATTACATTATTTTTGAAAATTAATTGAAAATATTACTTTCATAGTCTTATTTTAAAAGTACCATGAGTTCAATATACCTTTAAAAGTTGTATTTAGGGTGTGTGTGGATAATAATACATTTTTTTCTTATCAAGACAAATATATTATTACATCAACATCAATTCTTCATGGATGTTGTATATGTTTTATAGCATTTCGAGTTTGGGATATTGATGGTAGTAGGATAATATATTCACCTAATAGAAGGTGATTGATTTCTAAAGACATTTTTGATCAATATTTTTTTATTATACCCATTCCATTTGTCATGAAACATTAAAATTATTTATCTTATGTCGTTGAGAATATTTGATATTACATTTTAATATTATTATGATTATCATTTTTAGGGTATATTTATTATCAATGAGTTTTGTTTACATATTTATTCATTATTTGAATTCAATTATTATTAGAATGTAATTAATCATGGGTGTAGTACCATATTAATTGAGTAGTCCTCTAAGATGATGTATCCTTTTTTTTATATTATGTTTTTGATAAGATAATTACCACACATGTATACAATTATTAGAAGACACTAATTGATATGTTTTGTTATTAGGAAGGATCTACAAGCCTTTTTAAATAATGGATCATGAATTGTGTCTCAATATCCCATGTGGGTTCATTAAAAAATGGTATCATACCATATTTTTATATGTTGATACAAGGTATCTAGGATATAAAATTTTCAATCTTGAAGATATATATATATATATATATATATTTAAGAATCTATCTTGAACTATTTTTTAGGATCACTGTGTTCCATGGGAATCAACAAGGTGTCTATCTCAATATTTCAACATTGAACATAGAATCATTACAATTATTTGGTACCAATTTGATTCATTGTTATTACATTAGATATTTATTTTTTTATGTTAGAATGACCATGTATTGGAGAGGTGTGTTATACAGACTAAAGTTATTCATAATTATTGTAGATTATCTTGAAAACATTTTTGTAAAATCTATATATATATGTTTTGGTATCTTCTATTTTGATTCCCGTGGTTAGCAAAGAGTCTCTAGACTATGTTTATAATCCATGATAATTGGTTAAAAATGAATATTTTTAAATTTCATTATTTATGATTAAAATTTATCATAATTGTACATTCCATTTACATATAACGAACTATGGTTTTTAATTAGGGAAATACAAGTTATATAGCTTGGTTTAACATAATTTTTTATGATATATGTTGTTTTTTATTCTGTTAAAATGAATGAATTTATTTTCCTTTATAGAGGTGATACTAAATTGTGTATATTTTAATAAATGATTTCTTTTTTTATTTTAAAAAATATTTTGAATATAGGGTGGGAAAATTAAAATGGTGTATAATACTCTTGGGTAATTTTTTAAATTCTATCTATGATAATAAAAACAAATTTCACAAAATTATGATTTTTAAAATTATGATATGTTTCTATAAGATTATAGTCTGTAATGGATAAATTTGTCCTTTTTTATTATAAGTTGTAATGAATTTTAGTCATATATATTGTATGTTCTACAGTTTATATAATTTTATTATATTAACACACTATGTCCTTCTGGATTCTCACGAGGTAGTCGTGAATGATTTTCCTCATGTGAACCCTCTATTTTATCTTCCTAATGTCTATAATATATAGTATTTTAATCTATGTCCTCCCATTTTTCTTGGGAATCTGGAATCATAGGAAGTAGAAGAATTTTAACAAAACATCAAGAGGGCCTTCTCTTCCATTTAACCCCATGTTCCACTTAATATTATTTTTTAATCCATTATTATTTAAGGTCTATTTGAGAAGTGGTGGATGTTTATAATTTTGAAATAACCCTTGAAGAACACGTAAAATTAAATTTTCTTTCTATTTCTTATTCATTAATATTTGTCTAAAAAAATTAAGTTATCAATTGGAATATATTTTTCTACCCTCAAGAAAAATGATTTTATTTATTGGATAATATCTATTGAATTATTTTAAATGGATCATAAGTAATTCACAAATATATAGATGATTCTTTAAAAGAATATTGTATTATTAGTTTTCATTGTTCTTATCATCAGTTAATAATTTCCACATTTGGATTAGCCACGTTTATAAAAGTAATGAAAGAAGATATCATAATTGAGGAAACCAATGATGGAATGAATGACATTATATATATTTCCTCTATTACCTCAAGTGATAATGGGAATTATTATAGTGGATATAGGTTTATGATTTAGTCCCAATAGATGTGCTGTTTTATCAAGGGGACACCCTATTCCGTCAAATTGACTTATTGTGGGAGTAAGAACCTGTTTTACTATCATCATAGAATGTTATTACAATAATTTCTACATATGATGAATATCCTAAAGAATTTCATTTTCTTTTCATTAAGACATATAAAAAGTTTTTTTTAAAGTTGAGTTAGAAAAAAATGTAATTCTAGAACTACCCTTTCAAATATTCAAATATTTAACATAAAATAGCTTATGTAGATATGCTTTTTTATTGATGTACTAAAAGTAATATTTCGTCTTATGGTTTATAGTTAACACCCTACTCATGATTGTAACATATAGTTATGTTTAAAAAACTAGTGTGGTGATGATTTTTACATTATTAAAACTATTGATGAAAGCTCACATGTATTATATTCAAACCTGAATAATTTACATTGTACTAATACTATCTCATTTGTATATAATTTTTCATAAATTTTTTTAAATGTTATTAATTAGTTGAATTTAAATATGTAACATCACAAGGATTTATGAATTTTTTAGATTATCTATTATATTTTTGTGCTTCACTAATATGAAGAACTTAGTTCATATTTTCCTACATACAATGATGAGTTTCTTTGATAGGGTGTATGACATGCAGCATCGAGCATTGATGAACCCTTAAATAATATTATATTAAATATAAAATTTATATCCTATACATTAAATAATATGGTATGAATAGTATTAATTACATTATGATATATATATTTATATATTTTTTAATTTTCTACTCAATAAAATTTTATATACAAATTCATAGTCAATATTAGTCAAATTTCAACATAGAAATTTTATTAATCAAAAATATTTTTATTCATAAATGATTTGTATTGTTTTTTATAAAAATTTATTATAAATAATTTTTTGAGATTTTAGAAAATTTTTATATAAAATGAAAGTTGTTTTTCAATTAATCATAATGAAAATTATATATGGTTATGTTTTTAGATTTTTTGAATTATATTTACATTAATGTTAAGAGTGAAAATACCATTTTTTATAAAACTATCATTTCCATCCAATAAATTAAAAAAGTTAAGTTATAAATTATATTAATAATTCAAATTATCATACATTATTTATATATAATATACTAAATTTATTTTGAGGGATGTTTATATAGAAATTTATTATAATTTTTTGGGTTTAAAAATAGATTTTTTAATGAAAATTGTATAAAATTGCATAATATATTTCATTTTTAATGAATTAAAATAATACTACATTTTGAAATTGTTAATTTACATTTTAATGTTATATGTAAATAAATTTTAATTTATATTAGTACAATTATTATTATTAGATGTAGATTTATTATAAAATCAACTTGGGCTATAGATATACACTTCTCTAAACACATCATTCCGTAGCACTAATGGGTTTTAATTTTAATTTTAATTTTCACTTGTGAAAATTTTTTGTAAAATAATAATAATAATTTTTTGAACACGAAATTCAAAAATATCATTTAGATAAATTTTTATATTTTTTCAAAAGAAATTTTTTAGGTAAATATTGAAAAAAATAGTTTTTTAAAATACCCATTCATTTAATTAACTTATAATGTTAAATTTTGTATAAAATGTTTTTAAAAGTAACCATTACTCAATGATATATAATATATTAATATTAAATTAAATTAAACTTTTTCATATTGATTTTTTATATTAAATATTTTTAATCTTTTGAGCATTCTTCTCTTTCAAAACCACTTTATCGTTACATAAACATGTTTTATTTAAATATAACATTTTCCATTTATATGAATGAAATTTTAAAAAAAATGTTTCATATATTTAAAATTAGAATAATTTACAATATCTAATATCATTAACTTAATTTTTTACTATGGTAAATGGTGAAGACTGAATAACTTTATTAACCACGATTAAGGTGAAAATGAGTTTATTGGGGGTTAAACATGAATGATATGGTGTAAAATGATGTTTAAATATGCATAAAATGAATTTTATTGTCTTAATTAGACACAATATACTATATAATATATAATAGACCATTTCTATGCCTCATAGAATGTGAAAAAAATTGGTACACCATTTTCAATTTAAAAATTACAGTGTAACACTCACCAACCATATAAAAGGCCATTCCCCCTCCTATCATTTACACCCAGTCAAAAACAATTGGTTTTTCCAATAAAATCTTATTAAATATTATTTAATCCCAATCCTTAATCCTAGAATCCTTATTTTGTTCAAAAATCCATCCTTTGAATCCTTTTGGAGAAAAATAAAATTAGTTGTTCGAAGAAAAGTTAACAGTCCTTGTCAAGAAATTTATTTTATTTCTATTTTAAAATAATAAAACTATTATTGACCCATTATAACATAACTACATCCTTACATTAAAAATATTTATATTTTATTTTGTTAATTTAATATTCTATATCCTTTTTGTCTTCAAAAAATGGCCAACAAAATAATAATTTATGTGTATGTTGGAAAATTGTCTCACAGACCGATGATATTCATTTTTCGTCACCACAACTCATGACATGATATAAAGATTAAAATATTATATATATATATATATATATATATGATATTATTGGTATTATTATGATTTTTTAATATTTATATCATCTTTTACTCCATCCTTCTAATTTTTTGGTGATGTGATAATGGTTTTTGTCTGTATGGTGGACTACTGCCTTGAAAGTGATGTGATTCGTTATTCACGTATTCTTTGTCACGACCCTAATTCACCAAAAGGAGGGAAGTGTCATTAGATTATTAGGCCCTTCCTTCTTTAAGTTTATGGAGAGATAATGTCCCTCGAAACCCACCGTCAACAGGTCCCAGAGTGGCGACTAGAACAGAGGGTATAGAATCTCACACAAAATGGAAGGAATTACCGTTTTTATTTTTATAGGATCAAGAGATAAGATAACAACCCCAATAATAGAAAAGATGAATTTAATGGAAAATCCAAAAGTAAGACATTCCCATATGCATGCTCAACAGTGAATAATACAAGCCGCAAAAACTCCAAAGGTAAAGTACCAAGAAAAAAGAAATAATGACACCAGCAACTGCCCCTAGGTCCGAGATGGTACGGTGCCACACAATCCCTAAAGTCCTCCTGGAATCTTGAATGCAGTTTTACATACGTTGGGTGAGCATAAAAGTATACTCATTAGGGAAAACAAAAATCTCTCGTGAACAAGTGGAGATGCATTCTAATGCCCTGTGAGAAAAGAAAAAATAACCAAATCACATAACAAGGAAAACTACCCACCCATGTCTCACTAAGGAACACTCCCCAAATAACGCAAGGCAAGTAAAGTATAGTAATAGCACATCGATATTTGGGTACCCCGCTCCACTTTCCCAGTAGTTATTGAAGACATCCAATGCATCGAACCAATCCCTCCATTCTCACCGCAGTCCCACTGCCACCCCCCCCCCCCCCCACACACACACACACCTGGGCCATAGCCTCACCGCAGTCCCACTGCCAAACCCCGCCCGCACACACCATGGCCACAGCCTCACCGCAGTCCCACTGCCAAACCCCGCCTGTACACAACTGGGCTAGAACAAGTACTGCCACGCCTAAAGACACCTAGGCCAGAACAACTAATGCCACACCCGAAGACACCTAGTCCTCATCCTGAAGACACTTTGGAAACAACCTGTCCACAGACCCCTGAGACAACCAACAAAACTACCTCGTACGATGATTCTTGGGCTAATAATGGACCTTAGGCCATCACATCCTGCCTGAAGAGTCTTGTGTTATTCGGGAAATATAGTAGAAAAAGAGTTAATAAGTAGCCACTCAGAGGAGTGTTGGGAAAAACAAACTCCCCCATGAAATTGGGGTATTCAGCACTATGTTCTCAACTTTGGTGGGGCACAAATAAGAAAATATAAAAACTACAGAAATATATATAGTTAAAAAGAACTCATCCCAACCTAGGGTTCCCAAAGCAAACCCAAGTATAAAACCCTTGTTGCTATTCATTCATAAAAGAAGCCACAACACTCACGGCCAAGTCCCAACTCATTCAAAAAACCAATTCCCCATTTAACCCATTCTTAGTTTCATGTTCATGTGATCCCTTTTATGTAAATTCTACACTACTGGGTGACTAATAGGCATAACCACACGCCAGGAAACAAGAAACAATCAAACAACAATTTATGCATTCACACCCAGTTATCTTGGGATGTCACAAGAACAAAGGGATAAGTGAGATCCCTCAAAGTACTAGAACCAACACATGCCATGAGATACATCCCCATATCCCCAATAACAGTAACCCACCAATTCTCAACAATAGAGGATTCCACCCCAATTCGTGATACAAGTAGAAAAAACACAACCCAAGATTCACAACCAGCAACTGTGCTGCACCATAGGATCCCATCCTCACCCACATCGCCCCATATGAAGACAAATAGAATGATTAACCTACTTCCAAAATAGATTAGCGAAACTTCTAGGTTCATGAACATAATTCATTAGGTTCTTCTTTTTGTTTGTTAATAGGGTTGGTCACACATGGATTCTTTTTACTAAACATCCATTTAAATCAACTTGGTTTAAGTGATTCACTAATTTCAATTTTAAGTCAGTTAATCACATAGAAAACAAAGGTTCATTAGTGCAATAGAAAAGACCACCAACATCCATGATTTTCAGTTAGCATTGGACCGCACAATCCATAACACATTCAATGTAAAAGTACTGTAGCAGAAACATCGATCACACCCCCTTTATTCTTTAAACGTCCATTCATCATCTTCCTCAAGTTTGGGTTCATTAATTCCAACAGAGGAAAAGCGTACCCACCCCGCATGATAAACAATAGGAGAGGTGAAGGAAAACCCAACATGATTGATCACAGATCGATGTTCTTCTCCACGCGCCATGAATCAGGGAAATGGGAGACTCACATGGGAGGGACGTCAGGAACTCCAAACGTACTACGAATAAAGGAAGCTAGCCAAGAAGAAGAAAGAAGAATAAATTCTTATGATATATATATAAGATCACGTTGTTACGGGAGATGGTGATTTTAACGGCTTTAAATTTGGATCGTTGTTCCCCATGCGGTTGGGCAGTTACACACAACAGAATTAATTGTTATTTAATTCTCCATTGAGGAGGTACCTAGGGATTTATTGGTTATTAATTATGGAATTTTAAATGTCTTTGAACCACATGAAGAAAAAGTTGAAAATCCCAATGAGGCGTTACGAGAAGAACAAAAGAATAGAAACCGACAAGGTTGGGTGACACCGATCAGTTGTTTCCATCGGTCGCACGCGGAAATGTATTTCTACCACCAAGACTTCACCCCTAGGATATAGAATTTGGAAAAGGGTTGGACCTAGAGGGTCCGGTTCATAACATCAGATACCTCTCAAAGCATTCTCACCCTCAAGAATTTAAAACCAAACCTGAAGAAAGGAGGGGGTCCGAACAACAGCCCAGGAAGATAATTTTCAAGAGTGATCTTGAACAATTAAAATCACAGTAAAAAATGATTAAACTGTCCAGTCATGTGCTGTGGTGTTTTTATTCCTCCATGTTAAGATACTATCCGCATTGGGAGGCTCTGACTCACCCGCATGGGTTTTTCCACATCCACTATAATGCGTCTTAACTATGGATTAGGTTCTCCACTCCCCATATCTCAGGATACTTTACAGACATCAAAAAACGACACATTCCATAGATAATAAGGTAAAAAATTGTGTCACAACACGTACAAAAAATAGAACATCACAAAACTCAAAACAACTCTATGTACTGTGCACACATCTGTGCTTCTCGTACCCAGGTACATTCCTCAAGCCCACTATGACTCCACAATACATGAACCAAAGGAATGGTTCATCCACGAAGAACCTTCTCCTCATGATCCTCGATCATCACTGTTCGCTCCAGGAACATTGCATTATCTTCGATATCTATCTCTCCCTAGTAAAGTACGTGTTAATCATCAAGCAGATACCGACGGAGCGCGGACACATGGATGACATCATGTTTCCTCAGTAGCGGCGGTGGTAACACTAGATGATAAGCCACTTCTCCATCCCGCCACAACAGATCGAAGGGTTTGATGAATCTGGGAGATAGATTTCTCCCCTACCGAACCTCTGTCGTCCACACTGAGGGGAGACCTTCAAGAATACGTGGTCCACAACCCTGAACTCCAAGGGTCTCCTCCTATTATTGAAATATGACTTCTGTTAGTCCTGTGCCACATTCATCATTTACCGTATAAGTCAAACCACCTTTGTCGTGCTCTTCACTTCTTCTGAGCCAAGAACAATCGCTTCCCCAACATCAGTCCAACACATGGGTGAGTGACATGGCCTCTCGTACAAGACTTTTAATAGAGCCATGCCAATGGTAGAGTGATATCTATTATTATAGGAAAACTCTACCAGAGGTATGTGTCGCACCCACAATCCCCCAAAATATAGAATACACGCCCGTAGAATGTCCTCTATAATCTAGATGGTGACCTCTATATGTCCATCGGTCTGGTGATGGAAATTAGTGCTAAGAAATAGTTCGGTGCCAAAAGCATGCTGCAATCCCCTCCAGACTCATGAGGTAAACTGAGCATCCCTATCCAAGACTATGGATCTCGGAACTACATGCAACCACACCACCTCATCTACATACCTTCGTGCTAAATTATCCACTCCACCCAACTCCTTGATCTGCAGAATGTGGGACAATTTCGTCAACCGAACCACCACTACCCAGATAGTATCGCAACCTCCTGGATCCATGGGTAGCCCCATGAAAAAATCCATCAAATATTCCATCAAAATTCAACTCAAGGACATCTAAATTTTTCAATAAGATTCCTGGGACACAATTTTCATCCTTCACCTACTGACACACTATGCACTTTGCAATGAACACTGCTACTTCCCTTTTCACCCCAGGCCACCAGAACTGTCTCCTTAGGCCCTGGTTAACTCGGTCACACATCAATTCACTTTATGAGTCTCCCCATTAAGAGTCCACTACCTTTTAAAACAAAGAATATTGCACCATCATCTGATACATGTGACCTCTACCACCTTCCATCCAAGCATCATGGTGAAGGGAAACCAACTCCCCCATCACCTTCCATGTATGTGTCGATTCTCGGATTGGCTACTTCCGCGACTTCCTAATCAAAGCATCAGCCACCTTATTCCCCTTTCCTGAGGTGTAGTAAATCTCTAAGTCTTATTCTTAAAGGAATTCCAACCAACTTTAGTGTTGTATGTTCATGTCCCGCTGGGAGAATATGTACTTCACGATTTTATGATCCTTGAAGACCATGAAGCTCTCTCCAACGAGGTAGTGCTGCCACAACTTTAGTGCAAACACAACTGCCACGAGATCTACGTCATGGGTGGCATATTTATGCTCATGGGATCATACATTCCTAGACCCATAAATGGATCACCCCTTGCTACTACATCAATACACATCCGAGGCCTTGCCCTGAAGAATCATAGAACACCTCATATGCTGCCCCTTATTATAGAAACCTTAGCAAAGGGGCACTAACCAGCTTCTCTTTTAGATAGATAAAGGCTGCCTTGCAATGGTTGTCCTATACGAAAGCCTGGTCCTTCTTCGTCAATGCTGTCATGGGTTCCACAACCTGGGAGATGTTGGGTACCAACCTCCGGTAGTAACCTTCCAGCAAGAGGAAACTACGAACAGTCGCAACGTTCATCGGTGCTGCCCAAGAAACAACCACCTCGACCATTGACGGGTCCACTGCTATCCCTTGGTCGGACACCACATGCCCTAGGAAATGCAGTTCTCGCATCCAGAACATGAACTTGGACAACATCCCATAGAGATGGTGCTGTCGGAGGACCTCTAAAACCGTTCTCAAGTGCTCAACGAGATCCTCCTATGATCTTGAGTCGATCAAGATGTCGTCAATAAACACAACTACGAACCAGCCCAGATATTCCCAGAAGACAGATTTCATGAATTCCATGAAAACGGGTGGAGTGTTTGTAACGCTTAATGACATGACCACGAACTCAAAGTGGCCATATCTGCACCTGAAGGTCGTTTTGATGATGTCTCCCTCCTTCACCCTCACATGGTGATATCTGGACTGCTGATCGATCATCGAGAACCAACCTACTCACCTAAGCTAGTCAAAGAGATCATATATCCTTGGGAGAGGGTAGAAATTCTTGACCATCACTAGATTCAACCTCTTTTAGTCTATTCAAAACCTTACACCACCATCCTCTTTCTTTGCAAACAAAACAGGAGTGCCCCATCGTGACACACTCGGCTGAACAAAACCCTTCTTCATCATATCATCAATATGGATCCGCAACTCCCACAACGTAGATGGTGCCATCCGATTGGGAGCCATCAAAATCAGATGGGCACCAGGTTTCAAGTCTATCCCGAACTCTACATCACGTCGAGGGGGCTGAGATTACACCTCTTCGGTGAAGACATCCATAAACTCACTAAAGATCCATGGGACATCCACCATTTCCGAACACACTGACTCCACTGACAACTCAGCCAGCAAGGAGAGGAGGGGTTTTCCATGCTTTCTTCTTCCCTGGAAACTCTGCTTGCCAATGAAAGTCACCCATCGGCTGCCAAATTCTGAAAACAAAACCTTTCCTCGGAAGCAGTCAATGACGGAACATACAGAGAACAACCAATCAATGCCTTGTATGACATCATATGGTTATATCTAAAATAATAGAAAATCCATGTCTGACTAATGTGGCCCTATCATCAGTCTCCACCCCCGACAAACATACAAAAAGTCTGTCTATCCTCCGACTAGTGTAAATAGAAATAGGGGAACTAAAAGACTCTCAGCATCCAAACCCAGATCATGGGCTAGACTAGGTGTAAAAAAGGAGTGCGAGGCTCCTGTATCGAACAAGGAATATGCAAGGGTACTAAACAATCTGATCATACCTCTAACATCCTTGACCCTGCTGGAACTATTGCCTCCACGGAGTGAAACTGCCCACACCTAGCTCCTCTGCCTCTCGGCTGTCAGCCACCTCCCCAACCATGCACGGGTCGAGGTCCTTGTGGACTAATCTGAAGTCGGCCTCCTTCTCCAAAGTCTACCCTTGGAGGGGTTGGGGCCCGCTGCCCCTGCTGCTACTGCTGAAAGGGCCTATTCGGAAACTGATGTAGCTAAGGTGGGTGTTGGACCTGCCCACCCCCACCGTACTGGACCCTGTCCGAGAAATGGTTTCGAAGGTGCCCATGGATTCCAAAGACAAAGCCCCTCGGTCCCGGTCCCCAAGGAAATGGGTGAGGACCGGGATGTCAGAAATGGAACTGTTGCGGCCTGCTCCCTGCTGGTCGTAACCTAGAGGGCCCTGATGTGGGAGGCCTGCTACTGAAAACCTTCCCCTTTGAAGAGCCCAACTGAATCCCCTCTCATGACACACCTCCCAGCATGTGCATCCTCTCCACCACTTCATCCTTCTTCTTCACCTCTAAGTATGTCAGTAAGTTGAAGGGGGTAACAACATACTGAAGAGAAGGTTAGAGTGCCTCCTCTAAACGTCTCTCCAGAGACACCTCATCCTGAAAGAGGTTATGAGCAATGAGAAAGAGATCCTTGAACTTGATCCCCAAATCTCTCACTGACATACTCCCCTGATTGATGGAGAGTAGCTCCTGCCTCTTCTCGGCCTTCATCGTGGAAGAGATGAATTATGCCTAGAACTCCTTCTCGAAGTCAGCCCATGCAACCTCAGCTTCCATCTTCTCTCCAAGATAAAGCGCCCACCACTGAAGTGCTGCTCCCCACATCCGTCTCACGACCAGAGGAACCCAATACTCAGCTGGAGCCCGGATCAAGCCGAATTCTATCACCATCTCCTCTAGCTAGCTCTCTGTCTCCATATCCGAGGTGATGCCCTCGTAATTCCCGATGGTCTGTCGCTGAAAGTCTTGAAGCATCATCTGCCACTGATCATCCTCCTCCTCTCGGTCGGTCCTCTTCCAATCAGCCAAGTCAACCTCCTGGGCCTCGATTTCCTGCACAACACGAGGTCTTCTCCCAGGTACCATAGCTACAAGGTAAACAAGGAATTCCTTATCCCGAGTAGTGTCGAATATTGTTCTTAAATTATCATAGAGTCCTTTATTTATTTTGAATCCCCAAGACACCCAAGAAACATAAGAACACAAGTCATTAGATCCATGTACGTTTCCTAGGGTCTCTACCCTGCTATTAGTGTAGCCTAACTTGGTCATTCGGTAGGTCCAATGTCCTTGAACCGGTTCACGTGGGGCCCTAAAATCCCATGTCCTAGCCAGTCTTCCCTGGCCTAATTCACGAACCAAGGTCACCCAACATTTTTTCCCTACTACCCCATGTGATCCTCACTGTGCCTAACTCCCGACTCCATCATATCTCTCAACCGCACAACTCACCTCTGATACCATTCTGTCATTTCCTGCCTTTACCAAAACGAGGGAAGTGTTTTCAGATTTACAGGCCCTTCCTTATTTAAATTGTAGGAGAGATAATGACCCCCGAAATCCACCTTCAATAGGTCCCAGAGTGGTTACTAGCACCAATGGTATAGAATCTCACACAAAATGGAAGGCATTGCCCTTTTTATTTTTATAGGATCTAGAGATAAGATAGAAACCCTAAAAATACCAAAGATGAAAGTAAAGGAAAAGAAAAAAGTAACCCATTCCTATATGCATGTTCAATAGTAAATAATACAAGCCTTAGAAACCCCAAAAGTTATGTAACAAGAAAAAGAAAAAATGACAATAGCAACTGCAATAAGGTCCGAGCTAGTACGGTCCTGCACGATCCCTGAAGTCCTCCTGGAAACCTGAAAGTAGTTTAACATACGTAGGGTGAGCATAAAAGTATACTCAGTAGGGGAACCGTAAGATCACGTGCTCAAGCGAAGATGCATTCTAATGCCCTGTGAGAAAATAAAAAAAACAAAGCACCTAGGAAGGTAAATTATCCACCCAAGTCTCCCCATGGCACACTCCCCAAATAACGCAATGCAAGTTATGTATAGTTATAGCACATCGATATTAGGGTACCCCGCGCCACTTTCCCTCTGGTTATTGAAGACATCATATGCATCTAACGAATCCTTCCATTCTCACCGCAGTGCCACTGCCAAACCCCACCCGCATACACCTGGGTCATAGCCTCACCACAGTCCCACTGCCAAACTCCGCCTGCACACACCTGGGCCACAACCTCACCAGAGTCCCACAGACAAACCCCACCCACACACACCTGGGCCATAACAAATACTGCCACGCCCGAATACACCTGGGCCTGAATAACTATTGCAACTCTCGAAGACACCTCGGCCTCATCCTGAAGATGCTTGGGAAACAACATACCTGTAGACACCTGGGCCAACCAACACAACTACCTCGCCCGAAGATTCATGGGATAATAATAGACCTCAGGCCATCACAGCTTGCCCGATGATTCTTGGGCTATTCAGTAAAGGGAGAAGAAAATGAGTTAATAACCAGCCTCTCAAAGGAGTGTTGGGAAAAAAACCCTCCCCCATGAAATGGGGGTGTTCGGCCCTAAGTGCTCAACATGGGTGGGGCACAAATAAGAAAACATAAAAACTACAGATATTTGTATAGTTAACAAGAACTCATCCCAACCTACGGTTCCCAAATCTAACCTAATCATAACACCCTTGTTACTATTCATTCATAAAAGAAGCCACAATACTCACGACCAAGTCAAAACACATTCCAAAAACCAATTCCCAATTTAACCCATTCTCAATTTCATGTTCAATTGATCCCATTTATGTAAACTCTACACTAATCAGTGACTAATAGGCATAACCACAAGCCCGGAAAATAGAAACAGTTAAACAACAATTTAAGCATTCACACCCGGTTCTCCTGTGAAGTCACAAAAACAAATCGATAAGTGAGATCCCTCAAAGTACTGGAACCAAACCAAGCCACGAGATACATCACCACATCCCAAATACTAGGAACCCACCAATTCTCAATGATAGAGGATTCCACCCCAATTCGTGATACAAGCAGAGTAGCCATAACCCCAGATTCAAAACCAGCAACCGTGCTGCACCAGAGGATCCCATCCTAACCCACATCGCCCCATATGAAGACAAATTGAACAATTCCCCTACTAAAAAAATAGAGCATAGAAACATCCAGGGTCAAGCACATAATTCATTAGGTTCTTCTTTCTGTTTGTTAACTGGGGTGGTCACACATGGATTCTTGTTTTACTGAACATCCATTTAAACCAACTGGGTTTACAAGATTAACCAATTTCCAAGTTAAGTCAGTTAATCATCATAGAAAAAAATGGTTCATTAGTGCTCAAGGAAAGACCACCAACGACCATGATTTTAAGTGAGCATGGGTCTTCAAAATCCCCAAAAAATACAATGTAAATGTACTGCAGCGGAAACATCGATCACTCCCCCTTTCATTCATTGAAAGTTCATTCATCATCTTCATTAAGTATGGTTTCGTTAATTCCCATTTAGGAAAAGTGTACCCACACCGCATGATACACAGAATGGAGAGGAGAAGGAAAACCCTACATGATTGATCAATGATCGCCGATCTTATCCACGCACCATGAATCAGGGAAAATAATGACTCTCGGGGGAGGAATTTCAGGAACTACAAATGTACTAAGAAGAAAGGAAGCAAGCCTAGAGGAAGAATAAGGAAGAAGAAATACCTGTGTGATATACAGATAAGATCCCTTTGTTATGGGAGTTGGGGATTTGAACGGCTTTAAATTTGTATAGTGGTTCTCGACGTGGTTGGTTGGTTACACATGCCAGATTTAATTGTTATTTAATTATCCATAGTGGAGGTCCCTCGGTATTTATTGGAAATTAATTTGGGAATTTAAAATTGCATTTAACCACTTGGAAAAAAGTTGAAAATCCCAAAGAGGCATTACGGGATGAACTGTAGAAGAGAAACCGACAAGGCTGGGTGACACTGATCGGTCACGCTGATCGGTGGCACCGATCGGTCACGCCGATTGGTCACCCCGATCAGTCGCACACTGAAATGACGTCCTACCACCGATAGGGCACCCCTAGGATCCAGAATTTTGGAAAGGATTGTACCTCCAGGGTCTGGGTCATCACATGCTTTACATTGAAGGTAATAAATATATGTTTAAACAAACATATGGGACATATAAATTTATATAACCTAACATAAATCAATATATTTAATATATTACTTTACCTACATTATAAAAATCTATTTATATAATAGGGACAACGTTTAGGCTTATGTGAGGACTATAGTGTCTATGATTTTTGCATTACATTATGTATCTCTATATATAATGGATTACTAAAAATACATAAATAATGAATATATGAGATTTTTATATCATTTTTAACATTCTTCTGATTATGGAACCACAACCAAATTAATAAGAGCAAAAAATATAAATAAAAACATACATGGAAAACAATGTACATATTTCAAAAAATGAGACATTAAACTGTAATATATATCCATTTTAGTATCAATATTTGTTGTTATTTAGTTTTTCAAATTTAGTAAAGAGAATAGAGGTGTTTTTTCACAAATTGCCTTCTTTGGTACATATGTTATTTTATGTGCCTATCTTATTCTATGATGTGTATATACATACCATTTTATATGTTATATAATTAGTATGTTTATTTTAATTATATTCTATGTTTATTTTATTTTGGTTCATTCATGGGGATTATGATTCAAATATAATAAAGTTGTAATAGTTTTTTGTTGCAATCTCATCATTTATCAAAATAGATTATGATTGTGCTAAAAATGATGAAATAATATGGTATATATCTAAATGAAATAAAAAAATTTATCCTCGTATATATAATTATTTAAAATACATGGTATACATTCATTTTTGTCTCTTTATGAAAAAATAAGTTTAAAATAATGGTTTTCATAGAATTGTCATTATTTTCCTCTTTATTCGAAACCCATTTTTCTTCAAGAAACAGGTTTTAAGAAAATGTTTTAAAAAACTTATTTATAATTAATAAAATTATTTATCAAATAATATTTTAATCAATTTATAATTTTTACAAAAACACTTGAATGGGATCTTCCCTTTTTATCAAGTTATTTTTTTCTTTTACTGAAAACCCAAAAGTAATCTCTGTTTTAACATGTGCGGAAACAACCAAATTCTCCCCCATAATGAAAATTATTTTATTCTAAGAATCCATTATATAGATTCAATGTAATTTCATAATAAATATATTTGGAAATATTTTTATATTTTAAAACGAGTTTTTAAAATTGGAATGTATATGTTCCTCAAGACATGATTTTAATTATTTTTAATGAATCCATTGTGAATTTTGAAGGCAATTATTAATGAAAATGACTTTTAAAATGAGTTATGTTTTAAATATAATTTATCAAATTTGTAATGTTATTTTCCTCACGAATGTTTTTAATTGATTTTAATGTAGTATTTTATTTCTTTTTCATGGTTATGTTTAAGGAGAATGATTTCAAAAATATATTTTGATATTAAGTATTAAAATGTGATTGCCAATGATAAATAATTTTCATCATGAAATGTTATATTTTAAATTTTAATTTCTTTTCCATTTATGATGGAATGATTAAAAGTTACATATTATTTAATGTTTATATTCTCCAAGTTTATCATTATTTTCCTTTCTCTGGATGGTTTATGTTACAATGAAAAGATTCTTATGAATCTTGTTTCTCTTATACAAGTTATACCGTAATAAAATGACTATTAAACCTACATCATTTAAGGGGTCTTACTATGATGAAATAATGAAACATTTATGAAACATGTCTCTTTAACAAAGCATATGATATGAGGAAATAATTATGAAAACCATTTCATTACATCAGATATGTTATTATTAATGTTTAAGGGTCTTATCACACACATACAGATAATTTTAATTATATAATGGGTAGGACCAATATCTATCTCCAAATAATTATAAAATTATTTATATTTCATTAGATATAGAATACTCTAAGAGGTTGTTAAAATTCTTTAGTAAGCGACTTTGTCTACTATTATGGCCTTGCGAGTGATCCTTGATAACTATAATGGCTTGAGGAGTGAATAGATTCCATTATAATAGCCATGGTACTGAGACTTTACTACTATGGAAATTATTATCTATGCCTTTGTGTATCGAATATATATATATTTTATAAAAATTAATTTCTCTCATCACTCTTCTTCTTTTATTTGTTTAATAATTCATTCAATATTAACTATCAATATTTATTGCATGTTTCCAGATTATGACCTTTTATAGGGATGGTATGGTTTTCTTATGGTATGGTAATGTTAATGTTCCAATATTCTCATGTTATTCATATATATCTCCCTTTATTACCATTAATAAGAATTCGATCTCACCCATTCTTATGTTTACATTCTCTAGGATATGAAAAACTTTATTATGTGTGATAAGACTAAAAGGGTTGTAGTTATGATGAACATGGTTGGGGATAATGTAGTTAACCTATGAACAATTTGTTTCTATTTCCATGATTCTAAATTCTTTCGTACATTACCATCATCAATCACGGGTTTTTATACCATAATAAATGTTCATATAAAAATGAAATATCTATGTAAGTGAATCCTTGGTCACTATATTGGATATCATTGTAACATGAAAGAATCAGATCCATGGAAACTCTCATGTGTGAAATTTGGATTAAGCATAGATCTCCACAAAAATAAATTCATAAGGAAGGTTCTTCCACTAATGATGGTGGTGTGCGACTCCCATGATGAATAACAACCCATGGAGTTCTCGGATGCTTATCCACAATTATACACTAGAAACAAATAGGACCATTATAATTGGTTTTAAAGAAATGGTTTAGTAATACATTCAAAACTAGGATGATAAAATATTAGAGAGATCCCCAATTATATTTCAATAGATATTTCTAGGGATATTTCTTAGGTCATGTCTAATGATGACTCACATTATAGGAATGTATCTATAATTATGGTAAAGGATAAAAATTAATTTGTATGAAATTGCATCACTATCTATTTACTACAAGTGTATACCTCTCTAGAACAGAGGTATCTATGGGTAATAAATTTGAAGAGGGTGTATTGATCAGGTCTCAGTTTTGAGCTAGTGCATGATAATGGGCCTTATTGCACACAAAATTTGACACTCTTAGGGACATGCTTTGGATATTCAAAAACTAGTTATGAAACATCATTAGGGTCTTTAGGTAATTTAAATTACAAATAAAGTGTTATTATTTAGATATCATACATCGTTTTTCATAATTTTGTGCTTCCAAAAGTAGATTACTATTTCTTACACAAGGATTTTTTATTTTAGACAAATTGAATAATGATGAGGAACTAACGCAACATTGATTGTGATGGAAAATTTTATTAAAAGCTGAAAAATATTATTGTGGATAAA
Organism: Viscum album; assembly: GCA_963277665.1. Taxonomy (NCBI): domain Eukaryota; kingdom Viridiplantae; phylum Streptophyta; class Magnoliopsida; order Santalales; family Viscaceae; genus Viscum; species Viscum album. The sequence goes on from OY728165.1 coordinate 247,146,528, forward strand.
GTGAAGGATAATATAGCTATTTAGAATCATTTAATATAGATCATGATTATAAAAATTTACCTTAACTAACTCTTGATCTCACAATATAAGAGAATGTGGGATTTTTTTTGGATTTTTGGTTATGGGGACCATTGTGAAAATAAAATTCCATTTTATATATGTTAGTAATGATTAAAAGAAAATTTTAGGGAATAAATAATATGTAAAATAAAATGTATAGTTTTGGATGAGAAGGAATGAAACTAAAAAACTAATAGGTTTGTTGAACATAATTTATGACAACATTGGTCCCCCAAATATATCATCAATAGATGAATGTTTTAAATGTATAATTTACATGAATTATACAAAAATATTTCATAATGGGGGGGAATTTTGAATTGAATACTCAATGATATATAAGTAATGGTTTTGATATTGATGATGAGGAGACTATAACAGAAATATAAAAGGAAGGATTTACTAAGGAATAAGATGAAGAAACCAAGTTAATGGTTTATGAATGAAGTAAAATGGGTGGATTTTTTGTGTATTGTAATTAAATAATTATTGAATATATAAGGCTTGTTTAGTATTTTTTTGTAATGAAATATTTGTCAAAATATGTTGAATGGTATTGATAACCTACGTTACTGATTTAATGGGAATGATATATTCATGGGAGAAATATGATTAAGTGAAATATTAACATTAATTTGTTCCAAATGTTAGTATAATAATAGTAGGTAAAAAGTTTATTGATATAGATAATGTAAATTGTATAGTTTTGATTAAATTGGAAGTGTTAAATAATTTTTTTTCATAGTGGGTTTTTCTATAAATGATTGTTTTCATAACATTTTTCAATTTACAAAATATATAAAATAATCTATATTTTTTTTGAAATAGTTGAGTATGTATTTTTAAATATTGTTTTATTTTAATTATGGATATTAAAATGTTTTAGAAGAATACATTACAATGGTATTCACATGTTTTTAATGTGACAATTAAGAGATACATCATGATTTTTTGGGGATTAATGAAATGTTGATTTTTTAAATTTAATGAATAGAACTATAAATTTTTTGTTTTTAGGGTTTTTAGGGGATATATTGTTAATAATTTATAAAATGGTATGTTTTTAACATTCTAAATGGTTTTAGATTATAATACTACTTCACAGTATATTGATTTTTTATATTGGATATTGTGTTCAAAAAAATTTATTATAGTCATCAATATAGCTATATGGAATGAATTGTCATTAGTTTATGGATCTTAATTTCATTAACCACATTAGGAATAAAAACATAGTCTTTGTTGGAATAAGAGATTAATTGTAAATTGACCTAGTGAAAACTGATGGATGATATTGTCCTTATGAAACATAATGAAATCATATAAATGTATCTTCTCATGAAAAATATTCAACATTAAGTCAAGGACCTTGAAAAAATATCATATTTAAGTAACTTATGTTGATATATATGACCATTTTCAAACCTATTTAATATATGGGTTTGTGGTTTTTTATTTTCACATGGACAGTCGCATTCTTATGTTCGACCATCTTTGTCACTCTCCTTTATTTGGACCTTGTGTTTTTCTCCCATGTCTAAATCATCACTTCCCACCTATTTCAATCTATTTAGAATCAAAATATGTTTTATTAAAGATGAAATTGACACATACCATTCACTTTTTGAAGAGTATATTTTATGAACCCTTTTTACAATGAGGGATTCTATTAAAAACATTAAATGTCAAACCATTTCAGATCAAGATGATTTCTGATATATAAATTCTTCATATAGAATGTATAATGTAACATCATGACATTTAATGAAATTTATTTTGGAGTTAACATAATTTTTTCAAAAGAATTCATGTTACACACCAAGATTTCATTGTACATTATCTCTTCAACATAATTCAATAACTTGCACAGCACGCAACATCAAGTTTGAGTGCACCACAACATAACAATCAAGAAGTTCAAAAAGTAATTATGAAAAGTGTAAAATAAATTTTGAATTTAATAAACTCTATAAAATTTTAGAATCCATATTATCTGTTTCCTAGAGATAATATAGAAACAAATTCATATTTTTCATATAAAAGAAGTATTTTTCAGAAAAAGAAATTTTACCACCTTTTAATGGAGAAACCTTTTTAAATCCCTTATTTGACAAAATTATATATTAAATTTGATAAAATGAACTTATTATTTATAATCAAGACATAAAAATTTAGTTTTGATAATTTTTTGGCACTTTTCTGATAACTTTCATTTTTTAAGAATAGTGAAAAATACTAAATTTTAATTAAAAACTAAATTTTTTATAAAAATTATTTATTATGTTAAATTATAATTTTGAGTGGTTTTAAAGTATAATTAGGTTATATTTTTACCATTTAATCTAATTATGGTTATTATATGTAATTTTTCATTTAAATTGTACATAAACAAGTGACAATCTTTTGATAGTTAATATTTCATAAAAACACGCTTTCTGTTTTGACAGCAGAAATTAATTTTCAATTAATTTCTACTTCTTATGTGTTTCGAATTTTGAAAAAGGGATTCCATATTTGGAATCCGTAGGTCCAAATTGTGTAAATATGTAACTTTTATTTTTATACATTTTGAATAATTATTTCGGTAAATATTTTATTTACCATGATTAAAGGGTAGATATAATAAGTGAGGGTAAAATATAATATTATAATAATACAAAATTACCCTAACTTGTGTCCTAATCTTATTGGCTGATACCTATATGAAAATAGCCATCCATGGGTTGAATTTGGGACCACATGGAGCCACATGGGAGTAATAATGACATTTTGTACCAATTAATTTAAGGTAAAGACAAAAATGACATAAACAAACATATTTTAGTAAATAAATTTTTACATGGGGTTATATAAGTTATATCCACGACAATAAAAATTATTTGGAAATATCAAAATATTTCCTACATCTTGGTATTTTATTATAATTTTTGTACATCAAATAAATGAAATTATTTATGACACAATAATGATACAATATTTACCTCGTTAATAAATGATTTAAATAAATAAGATTATAAATAATAAAATAATATCCAAATGTTGTCCAATTATTATTGGATTATTTTATTTTGACCATTAGTAATTATAAATATGTTATTAACTAATAGTTGATCTTTTGAAACTGAATATGAGGTTATAATAAAATAATTGTTTCAAACTTTCCTATAGAGCCCCTCCTCTCCCTTATAAAAAGCCATAACATACTACGCATTTCTCAGACTTATCAAGCCATTCACTCAAACAACCCCTACCCAAATATCTTCCCAAAATCCCACAATTTTTTATTGAGGCTTAATTTAGTCATAAATCCAACCTAATGATCCCTTTTGATCAAATAAAAAGGATGAACTCAAAGAAAAGGTAAATATTTCATCCCCGCTTTCAAGTTCTTTTCTTCTTCCACTTCCCCATTAATTTATTGTTTCCATTCCAAAATAATAACTCCAATATATTCTATATATTGTGATGTTATTATAAATATGGTATAACTATATTCATTATTCTATCCATCCTTTGAATGACATGTCACCATATGTGCGTACATACGGCATACTGTCTCCACGTCATGGTGTAATTGTAATTCAATACATTATTATTTGGATAGGTATAATAATAATGTGTAATTGATGTAAATAATAAATATAACATGGTAATGAATCTTTATATATGATATATCATCCAATTATATATTATTTTAATATCAAAAGAATGATATTTTCACTCATGCGTACATACAGATTACCGTCTCCACGAACGCGATTAAATTCATTCCCCATCGTATATATTCAAGACTAATTTTTATTAGATGATTAAAAATAATTTATTAAGACCTGATACCATTCTCTATATGATTAAGACACATCCCATCCATAACAAATATGACTCACATTACAAAGAATATAAATGAAAACGAATCTGTTAACACCTGAAACATCGATAATACTATGATATTATTAAGAAAGCAATGTTAAAATATCATATATGATTCCATATTAATGTATATGATTGTTGTATAATTTAACAACAATTATTTCAACATTATACAGGATGTTAACCTACCCTCGACCAAGGAAAAGTACAAGGTAAGGGGTTTTCATCTCACTTATCATTCTTGTGAGATCCATGTTATAATTACAACAATTTCCTTTTTTGTGGTGTATGTACTTCCCATGATTGTATTCTTTGTGTAATATACTTTATATTATAGGTATTTACATTTTCATTGAATGATTTGTCTTTCAAGGGGTGTATATTTCATAAGATAACCAATCATAAAGAGTTAACTTCACGATCACTTTATTAACCAAGGTTGTTTTTCCATGAGTATATACTGGGACATATCTATTATCCATGTCCATTTTTCATAAATGAGTTTTCAAAGGTATTGTTATTAAGGGAATCTTTTACTAAAACATCATTTTTAGTGTTTTAATTTTTTATTCTTCTAAACCATTTTCAATAAAGTCCATGTTTTAAAAATGGTTTTAAGGATTTATTTATATAGACATGAATATTTGGAAATGATAATTATTTTAAAAACATTCAAAGTGGTATGGGAGACTTTGATTCAAAACTATATTTTAAATGACTTCCATTATAAATTATGTGACTTTTAAATGTTTTCATGAAAAAGGGATATCTTTCTCAAATATTTTTATTGATCATTTTCAACTATACCAACATCCTTTGTGGGGTATTATTATTGATCGAAGTTGATTTATTGTGATACAACTATTTCATATCGTATTTAATCTTTTGAGATATATTTGACTGTGGATGTGTTATTTCAATACCAATAATGGTTTATGGGTAATGTATTGACATTTCGTATGGTAGTTTTAATAGGAATTTTTATGATATGTTTCCACCTTTCCATATGAGCAATGTATTGGACTTATTAAGTGACGGGTGGAGTCTGTAATAGCTCCTCGATGCATCGGTTGGTCTCATGAGACATACTAGTGTCTTGGAACATGGCCTTGACAAAATTTTATATGTATTCTTGGCACATGGCCTTGACTATGTGGTTATGAAAGTCAAGAATTATGCATTCCATCATTTTGAAAGTGGATATTTATATTTCATGTGATTATTTGAATTGTAGAATATACAAGTGAATAAGTAAATGGAATTATTTTGATTTTATCTTTTCCATATTATGCTGAAGTTTAGGTTTAAAAGGATTTTTCTTTAGTATTATACACTGCCTTAATTTTTTGTACTTATTTTTGATAGTTTCCACTATATATTTATCCTTATTGATCATCTGAGATCACCCCTTTCTATGTTCTCATTTTCCCAGGATGGGAAGAAGTTAGTTATGATTGAATTTCAGGCATAATAGAGGAGGATTGGATGTTCTTAATGGAATAAATTAGTTTTGTATTTCTTTTCAAGTTGTAATGTTGAACATCTGTATGAATCTTATTTACAATAATACTAAACGAGTCTATCTTTTGGGACATGATTTCCTTGTGATCATGCCAATCTTATTTAATAATGCACCGACTCTAGGTAACTAGGGTTGGGGCATTACAGTTGCTATCAAATGAAGATTAATATAAACCATAGAAACCAGATTTATAAAAACATTGATTAGATAACATTACCCTATGACAGATTTGGAGGATTAGTATAGGAGAACTTCCTAATGTTTTGGTAGTTTAGAGATTTTGTGATTTTTCTAAAAAATACATCCCTGTCTGGTTACGAGCAGGTAGAGGCAGCTATAGCACAAATCTACCTATGGGTATAACCCAAAAACACTGACTTAAGCTAGACTCAAACTAGAACTGCTGCATGACAGCGGGCCTTGCTACACTCTTGTTTACAACACTCCCAGGGGATATTCATAGGATAATTTAGATTTTTCATTACTAGCCATTAGGAAATATTTTGGAGTAAATAATACATCAAAGAAAACATTTTTATTATTGTGGAATATATCCATAAACAATTCCATTTATGTTAGTTATTTTACAAGTTTGGGATTAGGAAATGTGATTCATAACCTGACTTAATGTATTCCATTGTTCAGAAATGGCTCTCAATAGAAGGAACGAGAACTCTTGCAATACATATGATCTAATGAGTAATAAGGATCATATATTTCATGGTATTAATCCGACATTTTAATGGGAAATAGTCCCCCATGTATTCTTATCATATGAAGAAATAATATCATGTGTTAATAGGATAATTAAATAATTCTCTATATCTTATCGATTTAAGGGGATGCAAGAGATGAAAAGGATGGAAGAGAGAATGAAGGATAAATGGAAAAAGTGAAAGAAGGATTTCCCCATATGTGATGACAGTGGAAAGAATCACCTTCATAAATGCTTGAAGTGAATGGGAGTTTTTTATAAGGGCGGAGAAAAAAGACACCATGTACGTGATTTCGAGGGTAATAAACATGTTTCAAATGTATAATGCTTCAACTGAAAGGAGTTGGGATACTACGCGAATCAATGTACCAGTCATTAGAGTATACCGAAAATGATGCTATTGGATAACAATCAAGTTATGATGCTACCACAGATGAAGATGAATGAAAAGTGTTCTTATGTTTTCATTAAAGAATTATTTCATTTGAGTATTGTATCAATGATGTACCAGTAATTTGAATTGTGGAAATAAATATGGAATTTCATTGTAGTACTATTTTATTGTGGATTTGAGATTATATGGTTCTAGGAAAATAAATTCAATAGAAAATTAATCTTTTTGGAAAATAAATAGTTCAAGAAAATATAATCCATAATATGGCCCTTACATTGATGTAGTAATTCTTGAATAAGAGAGGGTTTATTTTGATAAATTATATTCAATATTGCAGACTACCATGTAACAAATTAATGGTTTTTATATTTTAAACATTGTTCGAGTATTCCAAAATTTTGGATACGAGGAGTATGTATATTATTCTATAAGGAATAAGGGAGAATGAATTTAATAAATAAGGTTTTATAATAATTTAGGGTGTTACCATGTTTTAAAACAATATGTGATAACAGTATTCACATGTTATTACATGAAGACAAAGATCATCATTGTGTTTACCTTCGTTATAAATTTTGGACTAAAAGATTAGACAAAGGTATTATTGATAACTATAAAGGTTAGAATGGATTAAGTTTGACTTTAGATAGTATTGTATATGGTTAAAACATTTATTATATTTTTTTGAAATATATAATAATACTATAGTTTTAGGAAGAGGACAATCGGCAGGTCGGGCGATAACTCATCGCATTAGACAAAGCTGTAGGAATCGAACCCACAACCATAGTGCGACAAGCCTATAATAACTACCACTAGACTTCATGAAGTCCCTAGTTATTAAAAAAATCTTCATTTAAATGGTATGTGTTAATATTTGTAACCATATACAATTTGGATAATATATAATATTTTTGAGTTCTATTATCCTTTAGAGAGAAAGATGAGTTTGTGATAGAAATTAGTTGAAGTATGTAACTCTACATGTCAAATATATATATATATATATATCTTATTCGACAAAGAAATTAATTATTAAACTTTAGGGAAGTTATATTAATACCAAAAATGTGTGTTTCCTAATACCGTATGTTTTATTGAACTGATGAAATTTTAGATCATCATAGATCGATGGCTTTGAGGCTCTCAATTGTAAACTTGTATGTGATTAATAGCCTCAATCACTCCCTATAAATATTTATTTTTTACTCCAATTATATGTCTATAATTTGTACAAATTATCTCTTATTCGAGATCATAATTTCTTGGTGAACTTTTCATTTATCTTTCGTCTTATTAACTCTAAATTTTATTAACCATATTTGAAATTTAGATTTTACACAAAGGTATTTTCTATTTTTATCCTTTTATTTAAAAAGAACAAATTCATATTCCAAGGACTCGATTTATTGAATGTGGGGAGAATGTAACACCCAAATAATTCAAAGTACATTATCTCTTCAATGTAATTCAATAACTTGCACAACACACAACATTGAGTTTCAGTGCACAACAACTTACCAAACCAGCAGTTTAAAAAGCAGTTATGAATAGTATAAACTAAATTTTGAATTTTATATAATATATAAAATTTTAAAATTCATATTATGTGTTTTTTATACATAATATAAGAATAGAATCATTTTTTTCAGATAAAAGAAGTATTAAAAAAACAATTTTACCGCATTTTTATGGAAAACCCTTTTTTACATCCAATATTTGAAACCTTTATATATTCATTTTGAAAAAATAAAATTCTTGCTTAGAATTTGGACATAAAAATTTTATTTTCATAATTTTTTCACTTTTCAGATAACTTTCATATTTTTAAGAATATTGAAAAAATACTACATTTTAATTAAAAACAACTTTTTTAGTAAAAATAAATTATAGTGTTAAATTATAATTTGGAGTCATTCTAAAGTATAATTAGATTATATTTTTACCATTTAATATAATTTTGGTCATTATATGTAATTTCACTTTTAAACTGTATATAAACAAGTGTCAATCTTTTGATAGTTATTATTTCTTAAAAACACGCTTTTCGTTTTGACAGCGGGAATTAATTTTAAATTTATTTCTACCACTTATGTGTTTTTAATTTGGAAAAATAGATTTCAAATTTCGAATCATTAGTTATAAATTGTTTACATTGCTAACTTTTATTTTTAGACATTTTGAATACTTATTTTAGTAAATATCTTATTTACCTTGTGTAAAGGTTTAATATAACAAATAATGGTAAAATATAATATTATAACAATATTAAATTACCCTAACATGTGTCCTAATCCTATTGTATGATACATATTCAACCTTTGGCATCCCTGTGTTGAATTTGGGACCCCATGGAGCCACATGGGAGTAATAATGACATTTTATATTAATTAATTTAATGTAAAGACAAAAATTACATATACAAATATGTTTTAGTAAATAAAATTTTACATGGGGTCATATAAGTTATCCTTTCGACTATAAATATTATTTGGAAATATAAAATTATTTCTTACATAATATTATTTTTTAATTATTTGTCGACATCATTTAATTAAATTATTAATGGCGCAATAATGATACAATAGTTACCTCATTAATAAATGTTTTAAATAAATAAGATTATAAATATTAAAACAATATCCAAACCCTGACCAATTCTTATTGGATTATTTTTTTTGAACCATGAGTCATCTTAATTTTGTTATTAATGAATAGTTGACCATATGAAACTGAATATGAGGTTATAATAAAATAATTGTTTCAATAATTCCTAAGGATCCCCTCATCTTCCTTATAAAAAGCCAACACTTCCTACCAATGTATAAAACTTATAAAGCCTTTGGCTCATACAAAACACGCCCAAATAATCTCCAAACATCCCTCACTTCATTTTAGAGGCCTTATGTTAGTCACAAAGCCATCCTATGGAGGCCTTTTGAACAAATCCAAAGGAAGAATCCAAAAAGAGGTAAATATTTCATCACCTCTTTCACGTTCTTTTCTTCTTTCACTTCCTCTTTCAATGATTATTTAAATTCCAAAATCATAACACCAATATCTTATATATACTGTGATGTTATTATAAATATGGTAAATCCATATTCATTATTATATCCATCCTTTTAATGACATGTCACCATACGTGCGTACGTACGACTTACCTTCTCCACGTCGTGGTGTAAATGTTATTCAATACATTATTATTTGGATAGGTACAATAATGAGGTTTAATTGATGTAAATAATAAATATAAACTGATAATTATTCTGTATATATGATATATCATCAAATTATATATTATGTTAATATCAAAAGAATGATATTGTCAGTCGTGTGTACATATGGATTACTGTCTCGACGAATGCGATGAGATTCATTCCCCATCGTATCCATTCAAGAATAATTTTAAATAGATGATTAAAAATAATTTTTAAATACTTTCTATCATTCTGGATATGAATATGATACATTTCATCCATAACAAATATGACTCACACAACAAAGAATATAATGGAAAATGAATCTGTTTACACCTGAAACAATGATAACACTATGATATTACTAACAAAGAAATTTTAAAAGAACATATATGATATCATATTAATGTATATGATTATTGTACAATTTAATATCATTTATTTAAATATATACCTGTGGTTATCCTACCCTCGACCAAGGAAAAGTACAAGGTATGGGTTATTCATCTAACTTCTCATTCCTAGGTTATCCATGCTATTATAACCACTATTTCCTTTTGTGTGGTGTATGTACAACCCATGATTTTATTCTTGGTGTAATATACTTTAACATATTGGAATTTAAATCATTATTGTATGATCCTTCATTCATGGGGTGTATGTTCCGCAAGATACCGAATCGGTAAGGGTTAATTTCACAATCACTTTATTAGCAGAGGGTGTTTTTAAATGAGTATCTACAAGGACATATTTATTATCCATGTCCCTGTTTCATTGAAGATTTTTCAAAGGTATTATTTTTATGGGAATATTTTTATAAAACAGTATTTCAAATTATTTAATGATTTATTCCTATAAACCTATAACATTAATTTCAATGTTTTCAAAATTATTTTAAGTATTTATTTATATGGACATGAATATTTTGAAATGATAATTCTTTTAAAAAGCTTCAAAGTGGTATGAAACACTTTGATTCAAAAAATTAACTTAAATTCCTTTCTTTATAAATTATGTCACTTTTAATTGATTTCATGAAAAGGGGATATTTCTATCTATGATTTTTGCTGACCATTTTCAACTATTCCAACATCCTTTACGGGATATTATTATTGATCGAGGTTTATTTATTATGATAAAAATATTCAATATTGTAATGAAGGTTTTGTGATATATATGACTTTGGATGTGTTATTATTATACAATTCATTGGTTGTGGGTAATTTATTGACATTTTGTATGTAGTTTTAGTAAAAATGTTTATATTATGTTTCAACCTTGTCATATGAAGAATTTATTGGACTTAGTAAGTGACAGGGGGAGCCTACTATAGCTACTTGATGCATCATTAGGTATCATTAGACAAACTACTTTCTTGGCACAAGGCCTTGATAAAATATTATATGTAGTCTTGGAACTAGTCCTTGACTATGTGGTTATGAAAGTCTGGCATTTTGCATTCAATCATTATGGAAGTGGCTATTGATATTGGATGAGATTATTCTACTAGTAGAATACCCATTGGAATAAGTAAATGGAATTATATTCATTTTAACTTTTCTATATTACGCTTATGTTTAGGATTAAAATGAATTTTTTAGTCTTATACAATTCCTTAAATCTTTATGCTTATTTAAAAAAGATTCCTCTATATTGTTATCCTTACGGAGCATCTGATCACACACCATTCTATGTTGTGGTTTAACAAGAATGAGAAGAACTTAGTTATGAATGACTTTCAGGGATAATCTAGAAGGCTTGGATGTTTCTAATGGAATATATTGGTGTTTTAATTCTTTTCATGTTGTAAAGTTGAACTTATGTATGAATCTTGTTTCTAATAATTCTAAACTGGTCTGTATTTTGGGACATTATTTCATTGTGATCATGCCAATGTATTGTAATTATGCACTAACTCTGGGTAACCGGGGTTAGAAATTTATAATTCACTATTCGCAACAACAAATTTATCTTTCATTTCACTCATCCATGAGTTTTATTTAATATTTTCCATAACATGGAACAATGAGCGTAAAAAACAATGTAAAAAATTATTTTAAATATGACTATTATAAAATAGCTATTAAATATGTTGGAATGAATAATAATAACTAAATTATGAAATAAATATATGGGTGTGTGTATTTTTGTGTTATTGTTCCCAAATAAATATAATATAATTTTTTAATTCTTATTAAATAATCAATTATTTTTTGAATAGTAATTATATTGATAAAAAATCTCATTACTTAAAAAATGATTATCATTTTTTTATGAGGTATTATTATAATTAATTTTTAGAGATTTATGAAAATATTATTTTATAAAATGAATTTTTTTTTTAAATATTGATATTAAAATTAACTTCTGAGGTTTTTTTTATTTTTGGAAAATATATTTTTTTCATTGAATAGTGAAAAATACTGATTTTTGTAAAACTATCATTTATTTACAATAAATAAACTAATTTATTTTCAATATTATGTTTTAATGTAACATATATGTTATTTAAGTATACTAAATCAATTTAATGGCTCTTAAATCAATATGATGTTGAGTTTTTGTATATGTTTTTTTGGGATTAAAAACTAGGTTTTCGAAATACTCTTTTGATGTGAATAGATTTTATATTTCCAAATTAAAAAAATAATCCCTAAAAACGATTATTTTTAATCAAATATATATATAAATATATTATATATCATTAAATTTTATTTTATACTCATACAATTATTATTTTTAGAAATATAATTAATATAAAATCATCATCTTCTTGAAACATACACTTCTCCAATAAATTATTTTTTCATATCACCATTGGATTTTTCTAAATTAATTTTTCAAGTTTTCTGAATTTTTTTAAAAAAAATTAATTTAATTTTGAAATAATAATATTATAATTATAATTCATTGAATTTATTATCATTTTTTGAAATGATAATTGTTCAAATGAATAGAGAAAAATACTAGTTTTTATTCGAAACTACCTTTTAATATATAGAATTAAAATGTTCAAATATTTTTATATAACGGGTTAAATATTAAAATTATCTCGTTAATATATCAATTAATCTAATTTATTTCATTTTAATAAAATTTATTTTGAATTTGTATATATGAAAATTTTCACCTTTTGATCATTTTTCACTTTTGAAAAATTATATCTTATCACATTCGTGGTTTTAATTTTCAATTAAATTTTTTCAAAATTAATGAATAGAGTTTTTAAAAATGAACTATATAATAAGAATATGAATAATTTTTATTATCTAATAATGGAATCATAATCAATGACCAAGATGAATTGTGTAGATATTAAAAAATTATTTACCATGGTAAATGATTAAATGGGTTTACAAGGGGATAGTCATGAATTATAAGGGATAATAAGATCTAGAAACATAAGTAACACCAATTTAATTGAACTATTCAGACCTACTCTTCAATCAGATCAATAATAACTTATTTTGGGGCTGTGAGTCCTGTGAAAAACATGTCTACAACATTTTTCAAAAAATAAAAGTGTGCCACTCACCTCACTTATAGAATGCCGCTTAATATCCTCTCTTATTAAAAACATTTTCATCCCATTGGTTCAGAAAAAATATGGCCAAATAAAATTCTTACATTCCTCTTATAATATTAAAATCATTAGTTTTTTCATAAATCTATTCAATTATTCATGTTTGTGCACATGAAAAGAAGATGTCTGGAGAAGAAGTAACACAACAAATAATATAGGGTTTAATTTTTTTATTCCTCTTTATTCTTGATTTATAATTAATCCATGAAGATATAATATTCCTAGTATATTTCATATGTTTATAAGTTTTTAATTTAATTTAATAACATAATTTATTCTTCTATTCAATCAAATTGGTTACGAAATCATCATTGTTGTGTATGGTGGACTAACGTCTCACGAATCAATGTTTCTCATTCTTTATAAGAACCTATCATTGATCAATATAATTATGTATTTATTATTAATATATAATATTTATGTTATTATTATTCTTATGTAATCTTGATATCTCATTTCCCAACTTAATTTTTATTCTTTTGTAATATGATAATGTTGTTCATGTGTATGGTGTACTATCACCACCCAATGTGATGTGATTTTTATTCAATTACGCTTTAAATTAAAGGTTAAAAAGATCTATTTAAATAATAATATGTGATATATATGACATGAATTGGATTTTATAAAGGATATGTATTTTTTTATTTATCTCATTCAATACGTCAAGAAGATGGAAATCATCTCTTACATATGTATGGTTTATCATACCCCTAAATGGGGAATTTTATTCATCTCTATATATTATATGTTAATTTAAAAGCATATATTCACAATATATATGATATTTAAATCATGGATAAAATTCAGGATATTATGGGACTCTGATCAATTTAAGAGGACAAATAAATGAAATCATACACAAAAAAGCCGGTATTTCCTATTACAAAAATTTAACATGTTATTGTAAATAAACAGGTAATAAAAAGGTATAAATATATATTATATTGTGTGATATTTAAGTTAATATAGTTTTTAATATATTGAAAATAATTATTTTAATCATATAGGAGGGTATAATGGGTAAAAACTAAGTCAAAACATAAGGTATGGGATTTTTTATAATTTTATTTTTTTGTGAGACACACTTCATAATCACAACATGTTTCATTTATTAAGTTAATATAAATAAAATGAATTTATATTTTGATTTTGGACATTAAATTATTTGGGATTAATATATCCATTTTAGTATCTGTCATTCATGGGTTTTATGGATCAAATTATACCAAAGTGGTGAGGGATGTTTTTGTTCTAAATTTATTTATTTGGGATATAAGTTATGATATGGACCTATCTTCTTCAATCAAGTGTATATACATACTCTTTGAATAGTTATATACTTAATATCTTTATTTTAATTTTAATTTTATGGTTCATTTAATTTCATTACATCTTGTGGATTAAGATTCAATTTTATCAATGTGGAAAGTGTTTTGTGATAAAATCTCATCATTGACAGGGAATATTTGTGATTGTGCTTCCAATATTGAAATCATATGGCTCACCTCTCTTGAAACTCATTAATTTTTTATAATCTGGTGATGTCATGATAATACATGTTTTCTATTCTTTTTCCTCTCATTAGGCACTTAAGAGTTAAAAATAATGTTTTTATGAAATATTACCTTCATTCCTCTCTTTGGTTAAAAATTTTCTCTATTCTAAAACCAGTTTTAGAAAAATATTATGAAAAAGATTTTTATAACTCTTAACATTATTTATTAAATTCATATATACAAATTTTTTTATCGCTATAATTTTTTAAAGGAAATTACATGTTTTTTCAAAAAAATATTATTGTTTGAATTTTACCAAAAATGTGGATGAAATCATTATTTTAATGTGCATGACCTAAACATAATTTATTTCAATCCTGACCATTGTTTTCATTAATGATTCATTTATAAATTTTCAATTTTATTTTCATTTAATGTTATTTTCAAAATTCATTACGTTTTTAATATTATTTTAAAAAATTGTTAAGTATTTTTTCATCAAGAAGTATTATTAAATAATTTTTAAAGAATAATTTATATCTTTTCAAGGTTATATTTAATTAAATATATTTTAAAAAAATTAATTTTTTAATACGTATTTATTCTAGAGGAAACAATCTTTCACTCATGTAATGTATTAAATTATTTTTAAACATTCTATTATATAAATTGAAGTTTAATTTAAAATAAATCTATTTTGAAAATATTTTATGTTTTTTTTATAATTGTTAATTTCAATGAAATATAATTTTCATCACAAAATTATTCATGTGATATTTGAAAATAAATATCAATTTATAATGAAATAAGTTGATGTTACTATAGATTTTATAGAGATTATATCAAATTATACCATTCTTATCCATTCTCGGGATGGTTTAAATTTATGATGAAACAAGGATTACCAAACCCACACATCTTCTATGGGTTATAAAATGAATCAATTCTTATGAAACATGCTTATTTGCACAGTTTATAATGAAATTAAATGTACAAATAATTTTTAAATTGGCATCTTTTCCATATGTTTTGATAGAAATTAATGTTAATGAGGTAGATTTATTTTCATGGTTTATGATAATATGGATGTTTCATGATTTAGTAGAATGTGTATTTATGATTTTCATTTTGTATAGAGTGGGAAATGTATCTCCACCGAATTAATTTATTAAATATTTATATCTCATAAGATAGATAATTGTATAATGGGGGGTGAACATAGTTCTATAAGATACGTTGTATGGTACGATGGTATTATAGTTTAGAAGTGACTACAATGATGGATTGGTGTGTGAACCCATAACAATATTATAGACCTGTATTTGATCCTTCACTACTATAGGATGAATTATATATTCCGATGTGTACAAAAAAAATCTATGTCTAATGCTAATTTTATTCTTGCATGCCTCATGTTCCTTGAATCTATTATGATTCATGTCTTATAAACTAATAATCATTATTCCATGACTCTTTATTTTGAGCATTGTTATCATGGTACAATTTTCATATATTATTATCTTGTTCTAATATATTTATTCATATGTTATTCTCTAGTAATAATACAATTATTCATCAGTTTATTCCCCTATATCAAAATTATCTACCCATAGTGAGCATATGATCTCACCTGTTCTTATGTTTTCTATCCCCAGGTTATGTTGAAAAGTATTTTTTATTAATTTTCCAAGATTGGTTCTATTTATAAATAACATAGTGGGACATGATGTATTTAACCTCTAAACCATTTAATTATGTTTCTATGTTCTAAATGGAAAAATACCATTATAATAGATTAGACTGTGTTTATAAAATGTAATTAATTTTAATCTAGAAAATTTTAATATAATTGTATTAAAATACTTGTTCTCTAACATATAAGATGTTTAGTCTAATATGATTGATCATTTCCTAATTTCTAAATCTCATTTTCAATATTCTTAATTATAGTTTCTTACGGTTACTCATGAGGCACCCCAAACCCAAGCACTTTGGTCTAGTTCCAAAACATATTCTTTAAAAGCAGGTTTTCCTTCGATGTAATATTACCAAAGATAAACATATCATTATTTTATATTATGTATATAATTTAAAAATTTCAACTCATTATTAGATAAATAAAATCAAAATAAATGGGATTAGTATTATTGACGATCATCTATATATGATTTTTTTTAAATTATTGACAACAATTCCCATTCTTTAGGAAACACTAGAATCCTTTTCTTAGTACTTAAAATATATACTCATTTTTATAACATGGGGAATGGAAGAAATGAAAGGGGTGAGCTAAAACACATAAAAATGAATAAATTATTGACATGTAATTAAGGGTTAGATCATAAGAATACTAGATAATATGATCTAAGGAGAAATATCATATTAAAAATGTAATGATACAATAATATCTTCACATTATTTATTATGAGAAGAAATGTAATCCATTATTAATAATGATATACCATGGAAAATTAGAATTAAAAAATTATTTAACAATCCAAATCCATGGATTATTAACCTAGATACATTGTAATTAAATGCAATATTCCCCTAAAACCAAACAAAACAATGTTTTTTTAAATAATATGAAAATTATTAATTTTTGTTCAAATTTAATCATTCTGTCATATTATATTTAGAAACAATTATACTCACCATGTTGTGAACAAAAATAATACCCATGTTGTTTGTTGGGAAAAATGAAAATGACAATTATTTATGGTTTTTTAAAAAATAATATAAAATTATAAGTTTTAAATAAAAAATTTAACATACGGAATGTTATGAACAAAAAAAATACCCTCACAATATGTTCTAAGGTAAAAAAAGTTCATATGGTGTATGTTGTGAGTAAACACAATTTTCATTATATATATGAATTATAGAAAATGTTTCCCAAGATCAATATCATTAAAACATGTGATATAAACCAATCACCCATAAATTTTAGTTTTATATAGTTAATTGACCACTATATAAATAATCATCAATACATATTTATTACATTCTAATTAGAAAATACTCATAAACAAAACATCACATAATTAACCTGTTAAATTTTGAATTTTCATGAATATATTAATAGAACATATAATAAACCATCAAGAGATTGAAGTGCAATGATATTATATTAACATATACAATTTTTCACAGAATTAATATCAAATTATTTTTATATAGTTGTAAAAAAAATAATTATTTAACCAACCACATTGAAAACAAGAAGAAATATCCCTATTGAAATTCATAAAAGTCCATAAAAATATTTTATTAAAGTAAAAATAATTTTAGAATGATTAAAAATTTTAATAATGGAAAAAATATTTCAAAAATAATCTCTGAGAATACATATAAACAATAAATTAACGTTTTCAAATAAACCATACGCCTTTCAAATTTGATTAAAAATCATGAATTCCTTTTAAAATAATTGTTTTATTTTGTAAAATATATTAATTTTTGTTTGTAATTTAAAACAATTTAACAGTGAAAATCATTTATAAAAGCATTATAAATAAATTAAATTTATATATTCCAACAATAAGTCTCTTATAATCATAAGATTAGTAATGATATTTTTGAAACTGTTTTTACCATACTCGTATAACATGAGGATACAAGTAAAATTCAAAATTAATTTCAAAAAAAACTATGTTAAAACATTAAAAAGTAATAAATTTATTTTATTGACATTAAATAATGGATCCCTAAAATCTCTATAATATATTTTTATATTAAATTTGGAGTTTAATATAAAACATATGATAAAAAATGATCATTTTAAAATTCATTTTTTTATATTAGTGTAAAACTGATATCAGAAAAAGGTATAAAAAAAATACATTCCGAAAGAATAAAATATAATTCCAATGGTTATTTTATGTAACACATAATATTTTTTCTATATATATAATATTATTCTCGTTTGTATTAAAAATATTGTCATTGAGGAGAATGCTAAGCTATTTTGGAGCAGAATTATACTCAATAATGAAACACATTTTCAAGAATATATTCCTTGATGTAAAATAATTTAATTAAATTAAAGTTTGCACATAGATTAGTATAATTTTCCGTGAAATAATATATTTTGTTGGAACAATCTAGTCATGGGAAAAATAATTTCTTAAAATATCAATGTAATTCAACAGAAGGTGTTGAGTTAACAAATACCATTACAAGTTTAGTATCTCTTGAATCGAAAGAATAGGAAAAATATATAATTATATATATATATATATATATAATATTTTAATTTAATTAAAAATATTTCAAAAAGAAATATATAAAAAATATATACACCAAAAAAGGAATCTATTAGTGAATATGATTCAAACCATAGTGAAAAAAAAATTGAGATGTAAAAACACTAATTATAATTGTAATGTATGAATAAAACTAAAATAATTGGGATTACAAGATATGAACATTAAAATATCAGGAAATGAAACATATTCCTCACACATGAATGAAATATTATTTTGAATATTCTACATAAGAAAAATTATGGAGAACAATGTCAAATAAATATCACTAAATTTAATTTAGGGATAAATAACTCATAACCACATTCCTGATTCATTCATCAGGTTCAGTAAATGTCCGAAATAATTTTTATTTAAAACATTAATATGATACATATTGATATACATTTTATTTTAAAATGTATATTTATATTTATATTTTAATTATTTATTTAATTGTATTTACTTATGGTCGTTACATGAGGTTTTCTGATCGATATTTGTATAACATCCTCAGTATATTTTTTGTGGTCATATTTTTTATAAAATATAACCATAATATCAAAAAATTGTTTTATTTTTTTTTATATATTGAATGAATTTTATATTGTTCCATATGTTTTACTAAAAAATATCCATGTTAATAAATGTACCATGATTTGTGCATTTGTGGCAGTTAAGTTTACTATGACCAATTATGGTTTGTATAACATATATAACATAAACTATTACAGTTATACAATATTATTATTTTAAAAAATATCATAATTATATATTAACTTGATTGTAAAAATTAATCCATGTTACGATGATATGAGAAATTGAAAACTCCATTCATGGATGTGTTAGTTCAAATGTATGCATGGAGGAAACATGAATTTTCTAATAGATACAAAGAAAGGTGTAAAATGGATATTACATTATTAAATTATTATTTCATTTTATTGGTAGTAATAAAATTTTCAAATATTTATATATATAAATTTTTTGTGGGGGGGGGGGGTATGAAAAATATCGCTAGCGAATTTTGCCTCTTCCTTTGTTGGTTCCACTATGATTTACTCTTTATGGCAACATAGCCTCGATTAATTAAATGAAAAAGGAATAATGAATGTTGGGAGAGTGTTAGGGAGTGTAGATATAGTATATTTATTTGGTTTATTTATTTTTAATTTATAGATAATGGTTTTTAATGCGATCTTATTTTATAATAGGAAAAATTGTTTTTCAAAATTAGTCATTTCTTTATAATATTATCTTCTCTAAATTATATGTTAAAAAGATTGAAAATGGAAACAATTTTAGTAGATGATGATTTCGGTACATTATAGGTTATAAAATATTATCACCAATTTTTTTCCATTTTTCCTACATAAATTTATTCATTTATAAGTTTATTTTTAGATTTATTATGTTTTATAATGGGTAATCTTCATAAAAAATTAATTTATATCAAGTATAAAATATTTTTTAAAAAGCCTTATATATTTATATTTTTGACCATAAATGTAGTCATCATATTTTCTAATTAATTTCATTATAATAGAAAATCATCTTTTAAATATGAATATTTCATATATAGGAGTATAATTTGAAAAAACATATTTTTTTTACCATTATCTTTTCTTAATATCAGTTGGTATTAATTAATAGTTTAATGTGTGTTAATATATTTATACATTGGAATAAACTAGATTTTTATGTCATCATTGTATTTTTTTAAATGATTAATTTCAAAATAAAAGATAATTTAGTTTTTTCAATCATCTATTGTGGTATTTTCATATAGAAAAAGGTATTGATGAAATCAGATTATACTCATTATTAACCTAAGAAAAAATAGTTTTAGAAAAATATCAAAAATTATCTTTTTTTAATAATGAAATTATATTAAAAAAATTTTATGTTAAAAAAATTCCATTCAAGTTTCATTATATTTAAATACTAAATTAAAATATAATATATAAAGTAAATCTTATTTTATATATAATTCCCCTTTAAAAAATTAAGTGTTTATAAATAAAATTACTATTCATTTCTATTTAATGTAAATCATATTATATAATTGTGGTTTTATTAATTGTAATAATAATAATAATTTTCTTATAATATGTCATAACAATTTTTTGTCCACTGATTATTGTGAATAACTCTCATTTTTTATTTAATTAAATATATTTTTTAAAATATCAGGTTGTTACATTCCCCTATTTAGAAAATAATTTCCTCAAAATTTTATTTATCACTTACTATTAACAGTTCCAAAGTATATCAAAAATAAAATAATGAATGAAGTTATATATTTTAATTAGATAAAAAACTATCAATATCAGGGAATACAATGTAACATATTATTTCCTTCAGAACATGTATATATTATTATTTTCATCCATTTATTCATAATATTCCTCTGAAGATATTTTTATGAGATTCTAGTGAAATAAATTCAAAAAATAATTTCTAATTAACCATTTTTCAACCCAAATTATTACATCATTTTAGAATAAAATCATTTTAAATAATCTTATGAATATGAAAAATCAATCAATTTTTTAATTATATAATAAAAATTTAATTTAAACATATGACCCTTTAATAAAAACTATGATAATGTTCAATTGACCAATCAACCATTCATTTTATCCTAGTTTTCCCATTTTAATTTTCATATTATGTTTTGTATGTTATCTAATTATAGGTTATATCCTCAAAACCAACTTATATCCATCATAATTTTTCATAGAATGAATATGAACAACTTAAGAAAACCCTGATTACTATATAGTCAGATGTGCAATCATAGGACCACCAATCTCGAAACAAGTGTATATTAAGTTTATAATCAACTATCATTTTTTCAGGGTGACCATCCCTATATACATTTGGGTCACACTGTAACATCTCGAGATTCTATGAAAAATATACATTAAATTTATGTTAAATTCGTTAATATATTTTATTATAAAAAAGAAATATTTTAGCTTACATCGCATGTTAAAACAATTTTATCTCACGTTTCAAACAACATCAGGCCTCCATCATATGTTGTAAATACTCAAGGTCCTGTCTTTCGAAACAATAATATACTACTTATATTATTATTTAATATAGAGATTATTTCCAAAAATAAATATTAAAAGGTTTAAATATTACATAACTATTTTTTAATCATGTTTATAATTTTTTTACATTCATCCAATAACTTTTATATGATTAAAATATTAATAAATCGAGTTCTTACATAAAAATTGGTTTTTTTAATAAGATAGCTTTACCACCATTTAATGGTTAACCAAATTAAAACCTAAATTTTTAACTTCTAAAAATGTTATTTTAAAATATAAACACCATATTTATAATTTTAATATCAAAATTGAATTTAGGTCTATTTTTGGAATTTTTTTGAGAAGCATTATTTTTTGATGAATACTAAAAATACTACTTTTTAGTGGAAAACACTAATTTCATTTAAAAAATTATTATTAATAAATTATATTATAAATTGGTTTTAAAGTTACAATATATCAATTATAAATCTATTAGTACAATTTAATTCACATTAATTATTTTTAATTGGAATTTACATATTAAAACCTAATGAAATTTTGATCATTTTTATATTAATAACTCAATTTCAACCCACGACTATGGGATTAACATTAAATTTATCTATCCCACTTTTTAGTTGAATTTGAAAAAATGGAGTGAAATTGTTATAATAAGTAATTATTTCTTGGTCGAATAAGATACAAATTCTTTTTGAGAAATAAGATTAGTAAAATTAATTATAATAAATTATAGTGATTAAGGTAAACATAAGATTAACAAGTGAATAAGCCAAAAACAAAAGAGCAAAAATGGTCTAGAAACATTGACAATGTCCATTAAAAAAATATGTTTGAAAATATCCCCTATTATTTCCAATTTTTTTAGTTCTTTTAAGACATTATCACAAAATTTTTATATATGATATTAAAAGTAAGGAATAGAAAATCTATAAACATTTCAAACCATTAACATTTATAATACATTTATATATGGGAATAGTTATATATTTTTTTAAATACATATCATTGTAAAATATGAATATTTTATTTTAAATAAAATTATTTATCATATTTTTTTAGAGATTAATTATTTACATCAATTTCTTATTAAATTCCAATATAATGATTTTTTATTTTATAATTAACTAAAATAAATCATGATCTAAATATCTAATGTTAAGTAACATGATTGAATTATAGTTTGTAATTATTTTTCAAGATGAATATATCATCTTAAACATATATGATCTTAATAAATATTAATTCCAATGTTTTTTATTTATTTTTAAATTAAAATTAAATAAATAATTTCAAATTTCATATTAATTTAATTTTACAATAAATGATATTTGATTAAAATATTAAAATTACTAGAAATAATATATTTGTAAAATTTATGTCTAAGTGTAAATAAATATAAAATATGGACTATTAATATACTAATCAATCTTTTATAATAAACATATTGACCCATTTATTGTAAAATAATAGTTTTAATGGTCCATGGTAAAGCGTTGATTTTGCGTGTAACAAGCGGTTTTTTAAAAATGATTTCCAAAAAACATAAGACTAGTATTTATTAAATTTGATATAATATTTTTTATTTCAGTGGCAATATATTTCTTCTTGAGTATCACATCTATTTAGTCTTAATGGTCAAATTAATTAGGCTAGAAATTTAGTTTCATTAATAATAATCGAAATGATAAAATTTGGTAAACATATAAGGTAAGTAACAATATTATTACAATTCCATTATTTTTGGGTTTTGTGGGTTTAATAGTACATAATTTCCATTTAAAACAATATTTTTCCATTTTTTAATCACATTTGGTAAGGGATGCCTCATAATAATTTATACCTTTGGGTATTTATAAGAGTGTTAATCCCCCTCCACTCAAAATTAAAACTCATCCCTCCCACTAAATCACAACTGTAAAAAACCTTTTCTAGAAAAATATCAATCCAAATAGATCTTTAATGTATAAAAACTAATCATTGATTCCTCATTGTCGATATAAATCCATCCACGGATTCCCAATGGGGAAAACCCAAATGAGTTACACAAATAAGTTGTAAAATTATTCCCCAAGATTAATTATTTTAATTTCATTAGACACTCCCTAAAATATTATTAATAGATCAATATATAATTATAATATTATCATAATTATACTAGTATTTATTTATTCTATGATATAGACCTACACTTATACACACTTCCATCTAATGGCCAATGAGCTTATCGTTTCTGTCTACAAATGACTATCGCCTCACAGAATGATGTCATTCTTTTTTCCATTACCACATTTCACCATTGGGAATTATAATGAAAAAGTTGTGTGTATATAATATATATGATAATAATTATTTAATTATTATTCTATTATTATTTAACAAAACACAATATTATACATTTCATTTTTTAAATACGACAACATCATTTGTTGATGTGCGGACTACATTCTCCCCAAAGTAGTGTGATACATCATTATAATCATAGAATATGTAGTAGATGGTTTTAATTAAAAATATGTGAAAGAAAATTCATATATAATATATTGATTAAATAATTATCTTTATAAAAATATAATATATCATTTTCTTTATTACCCTTTACAGACTGTAAAAAGTCAAAAATGCCAGTCATGGACATGTGGACTACTGCCTACTCGACATGATGTGATTCCTTTTACATAAAAATATTTCTACATAAATGTATGTATGGAAAAATAAAATCATATATATGGTATAATGGTAGTTTTTGTAATATATAATTCTGATTACATTTTTCCATAATGAACATTGGAAAATTAGATCGTTGCAAATGCGTATGTACGACCCACAATGTACATGATTGTAACTTTGGTTGATTTTTTATAACAAACATTAATGATTGGTTTTATATATTAATTTATGTATAAATATTATTATTATATATATATATATTAATAATATATACATGATTATTTAATGATATCATTGACCATAGTAGTTCTATCCGAGTCAGTTTTGAGATACAAGATAAATATGGTCGAAACATGCGACCAAAAATTTATTGTTTAAGCATTTCTATATAACTCGTTTATAAGTACAATATAATTTATAGAATTTTTTTAAAATTTCATTAAACATTTATATATATAACCCATGTGTATTATTTAATAATATAATGAACATTCATGAAAAAAATTGACTTCAGGTAATGGATCTTCACTTCCCTTTTCACAACTGTAAGATAAGTTTAATATTCACCACTAGATTTTTTTTGTGTATTGTATTTAATTATGATATTTATTTATTATATCTTTTATACATTTTATTATCATAGTATTTAAATTTTTCATTTTTTTATCATTACAATTGTGTTTTTTGATTCAGATGTTACCATAATTATAAGGGATTACTTGTCTCACTTTTACTTTCGTGAGGCACAAAACATAATCAAAACATATTTAAATTTTGGTATATCTACATTAATTTTGATATATTATATCATTAATTATATTATATTCATGTAATCTAAATGAAAAATTCATTTATTTTTATATCATGTGGCTTATGGTTTCAAATTTTCCAAATCAATAATGGATTGTTGCCACAAATTTTCTTCCTTGTGATGTTTGTTTTGTTATAAACCTATATTCTATTTTAATGTATATATACTTCGTATTTGACATTTATTACCATGAATAATATTATTTTTATGACATGCTAGGTTTCATTATTTTTATTCAATTCATGGATTTAATTTTTTAAATGTTTGAAAGTGGTATGGGATGGTTTGTAATGTTTAATTATTTTTTTTTTCAGAAAGAATATTGAAATTATGTTTAAATGATATTTATATTATCCAATTTTTAAACACCTTATTATTAATTATCCTATCTTGGAGATATATTTTTATTGATTTCAACATCAAATAATTTTTTTGATGGATTATGTTTGTTTCAAAAATATTTTTATTTAACCCATTTCTTTTCCATTGGTTACTCATGTTCCAAAGATATTTGTATTTGACCATTTATTTTATGTGTTACAAATATTTCTAAGATATTTTTATTGAAATAATTTATTTTATATGGGTGAATCATGTTTCAAAAATATTATTATCGAACACATTTCTCCAATATGGGTTAATCATGTTTCTAAGAGAATTCTATTAAACTAATTTAATTTCCATGGGCTAAATAAGTTTGATTATTTTTAAATGTTAATTTGATATTTGATTGGTGGTTATGTAGAAAAAAGTTTAGGTAAGATCACTTTTATTTACAAAATTTAAAAAAGAGACAAATGGGTGGTGGACGGGGTCATAAAAACATCACTCCCTCAATCCAAAGATCATGGATCATAATTACAGTAGGTGACATCAGAATCACCATACCAATAAGAATCACAGTCAAGAAGACTATGAGACCTGGAAATCAAAGTTTGATTCTGATCTTATTAATAATTTATTCGCATTTTCTTCTTAGAGGGAACAAGATAAAAAACATCATTATCTTCCAAAATAGTTTTCCCTTTAATCAAAGACTGTCTATAGGCTGGTTTTTTGGGGTCTCATCCTCAGCATCATACCACATACCGTGGATGCCATGTTCATCCCTCAGTTTGATAATTTCCTTCTGAATCATGGAAATATTTTTTCCATCACTTATAATTTTTTTCTCCTCGATTACAGAACCAAGGCCCTACTTATATACTTTTTATTTCGTGACACCCTTATTGGGGGGTTATTTAGTAAACAAGTGATTGGTGGATCCAAGATGGATCAAGGATAGGTGAGTTCATTATTTCCCTCCAAATCATTGGGTATGGAAGTCAGTTGTATGGATATTCCATTTTAAAAGTGAAAATTATGAATATCAACTGGATGGTTATACCATTTATATGTATGGAAATTATATACATTTACTAAGGTAATTTTAGGTAATTATTTATGATTTATATAATATTATATGGTTTATAATGATTGAGATTGATATCACATCTCTCATAATTATTGATTCTGATAACTCTTTTTATTTTAATTTTTTCAAATTTAATGGTTTAGGTATTTATGGGATGACCTATTTTATTATTTTCTCATACTATTTTTTTATATAATTATTAACTTAAGAACAGTTATTGTTATTGAAAAAATTTAATTATTAATTCTTATACTTAACCATACTATTCATTTGAGTTCACATTTCCTATGTTTCATTTTGACATGGTTTTAAAGAAGGACGTTGAAAAATTTACATCTATAGAGGATATAACATAGACGATGTTAGTGTCCTATTAAAAAAGGACAGATGGTTTAAATGGGAGAAATGTACTTTTGAAGACTTATGAGCCCATGTTGATATGATTTGTTTTTCATAATTCACTAAAACTATAATCCATAAATTTCATCTACTATGAAAGAAATCCATTGTCTACTTTTTTTGTGAGGTTTTGATAGTAAAATTTGGGTCACAATTATCGATATCCATGTTAGAAATGTAATGTTATGTATTTCAGAAATGAAATGGGAGTGAGGATTCAGGGCTATAATAGTCGGTATCAATATTTAGTTTCGATAACTTTTATGATTTGGTGGTTTTAATGGGATGTTATATTAAGATTTAGGGATATAGTCAATGGTTTATAAATTTATGTAGTGTAACTCTCTCAAAGTATTAGATACCCCATTTAGGTTTTAAGTGAGGTGATCTTAATGATATTTTTTGGATACAATATTTTAAGGTGAGGTATTTTTATCCCCTAAGTTAAAAACGATGTGATTTTTGGGAGGATTTAATTTTCATGCTTAATAAAAAAAGGACAAACCATATGCTCAGTAACAACCAATTTCACCTAGGTAAGAGGTAGGGTTTCAATCCATGAGGGTTTCAATCCATGTCCAATGGATGATAAGTTTTTCATGCACTACCACTATTCTACAAGATTTCCAAGTTAGTATAAAAATTTTTTATGGTAAATATTATATTTATCTGGAAATAAATATGGTTTTCTATATGCAAAATAATTGTTTATTTATCATGGGAAAATATTATATCAAATCCTTCAAATATTAATGTTCAAAACATAGTAAATAATCATTTGATGAATCATAAGGATAGTTATTTATAGAATAATTTAATCTCTATATAGGGTATTATAACTTAAATTTTATTTTTACTATATATTTTTATTATTTAATAATTTTGGGAGTTATCTTACCATGTTCCATTAATTTTGGTATTGGTTATTATCTAATGATAGATAGAATAGTTTAATCATTCAGTTTATGGATATATGGTCATTAATGTCGATTTTAGTACATCGAGAATTAAAACATACTCCCAAATACAAATCTTCATGAAATTTTTTTTTGGGAAATGGATTAAATTATGACAATTGACTCATCATGTTGGAATATTTCCTCTCGTACAAGATGGAATGATAATTTTTTAACACCATGAGATAGATCTTGTGGCCAAAAATATATTATCCAAGTAACTTAAATTATTATGAAACTATGGGGTTTAAAATAAAAACTAATATTTTTTTATTTTTAGTCCCTTAAATTTTCATTGATCATTCATTTTTTTGTGATTGAAGACCTCTATTGTCAACAATAATTGTGTATTATTTTCCAATATTCCCACATATGTTCTCCAATGGTGGAATCCTAGTAATACATAACTTCTGGTGACTTTTATGTTTTCTTCATTCCCATTTGAAATATTATGTTTTATTAACATTTTTTACAATGTTGAATTCAATAACGGAATACTAAAAATTATAATCATTAGATAACTAAGACTAATTTTTTGGGTTACATTCATTTTAAGATGGGTAGGATAAATGATCCTATGATTTTAATCAATTTATTAATTAATTTTAATATAAATTATTTATTTTATTTTATTTCACACAAAATACATAGTTTTTATAGCATAAAAATGATAAAAAATTATCTCTCTTTCACGCAAGATCTAGTCCCTATGAAAATTTTTGATACACGCAAGATCAAGTCTCCAAAAACAATAAAATACTAATTATTTTATTATTTAAAATGGATGTCATATTTTAGATTTCATATTTTAGGGTATGAATGAGAATAAATATATTTTTTTTAAAAAAAGTTTATAATTTTTTTCATATTCATCTTATAAATTTGATAAGATTTATGTAATAATTAATGCAGTTTTAAGCATTAAAATTTTATTTCTTAAAAGAATATTTTACCTCTTTTAATTTAGAACATATTATAAATATATTTGTTGAAAAATTTATAATATTAATATAAGAAATAATATTTAGAATTTAAATTTTAACATTAAAATTTACATTTGGTAAATTTTTTGAATTTTTCAGAGAAGATTCATTTTTTGTTAAATAGTAAAAATCAATACATTATTAAGGAAAATTTTCTTTTTCATTTAAAGAATTATTAATTGTATTTTTTTGTTAAATTTGATTTAATGTACATATAGATCAATTATACCTCTAACATTAAGTTAAATTTAATATTATTTATTTTTAATTTAGATATTGAAGATTAATGATATTTTGAAAAATATCACTTAAAAAACATGCATTCTCGGCACAATTGAGGGATTATCATTCAATTAAATTTTTGACCTCTATGAATTGAATTATAAATAACTGAAATACATGTTCCAAATTAGTATGACATTATTGTTATAATAATTTAATCTTAATTTTATGGTAAAATAATTACTAAATGAAATGAAAATAAATTACATTGATTATGGTTTAAGAAACTTAGCAAGGGGATAAATCTTTATCACAAGGGAAAAAATAACCAAAAAACATATTAAAAGGATATTATATTTAAATATATACCCTTTATCCACTCTTTCTTCTAATTTTATGAGTTATTAGGACACATTTTTCTGATTGATTGCTATATGTTATTTTAATTAAGGATAAAGAGAAAAAGGAATCTTACTTACCATTAACATTTATAAAACATTGAGTAATCAAAAAACAATATATTATCTGTTATATATATCCTTATGGAATATAAATGTGTTATTTATCTCAGAATTATTTATCATTTATTTTATTTTATGAATTTGTTGAATTAATTTCTTATAAAACACCAATGCAGTGATCATTTTGTTTATAATAAAATAAAATAAATGATATTATATATATTAAAACTGATTTAAATATAATGAATTATTACCTTAATTTTTTTTAGAGATGAATATATCATTATATACATATTTAATAAAATTATATATTAATTAAAATATGTTTTTGATATATTATGATTAAAATTAATTAGATATTGTTAATATTGACTTTACTCATATTTTATACTAAATGATAATTTATTAAATAAAATAAAATAAATGAAAAATATATATCTAGAAAATTGATGATCATGTGTTAATAAATATCAAATATGGTCTATTAATTAAACTATTTATCCTTTCTAATTAACATATTGACCCATAGATTGTAAAAATATTTTTTAAACAGTCGGAGTTAATGTTGTCTTTCTGCGTGTTACAAGCGCTTGTTTTAAAATTAATTTACATAAAATATGATATTTATATTAATTAAATTATGTATAGTGTTTATATTTTATTGGTTCTATAATTTCATATAATTTTAACTTGATTTTACTCTTAATTGTAAAATTACATAGGTTAGAAATATAGTTACCTTAATAAAAACCAATATGATAAAATTGGGGAAGCATATATTTTTAGGATGAAAGACCGAAAATGAACTTACTTTTTGTGGTGGAGGTTTTACACAAACATAATTCCACTTTAATACATTAAATTTCTAATTTATAGTTTTATTAATAATGTTATACTTCCCAATAATGTATAGCTTTAGGAAGTTACTATAGTTTCAATTTCACCCATCTATAAAAAGGTACTCACACCACCCACATTGTCACACCTCTCATGATACTATAATCGACACAATTCTACACATATAGCTCTTAAAAATCCCCCCCATAAACCTAAAATCCACACCTTGTAAATAGAGCCATCCATGGAAGGCCTTCGTTACAAACCAATAACAGTTTCCCAAATAAGAGGTATTATTCTTCTCCAAGATCTTTTATTTTGTTTTCAATATTCAATCCCTAAAATATTATTATTAAATTATTATATATTAAAATTTTATCCTTAATATAATGGGATTCTTTTATTCTAAGGATTAAACCTACACTTACACACACTTCAATCTAAGGGGTAATGAACTTATCATTTATGTGTACGACAACTTACCACCATAGAAAATGTTGTCATTTTTTTCCTTTATCACCTTTTATGGTTTAGAATTATGATAGGAAAAAAGTTTATATAAAATATATATGAAACTAATTATTTATTTATACTTCTTTAATTTCTTTATAACACATACATTTAAAATATTTAATTTTTGTAAATATGATATCATCGAATGTGGAAGTGTGGACTACCTTCTCCCCAAGGCGATGTGATTCATCGCAACTATAAAGAGATTTTATAATGGATGATCTTAATTATAAATAACTAAAATAAATATAATATATATGATATTAATGGACAAAATATATCTATAAATATAATATATTATCTTCTTTTTTAACCTTTTAAAACAAAAAAGTGACAATGTCTCTTGTGGACCTGTAGACTACCCCATCCCCAACACGATGTGATTCCAATTTAACCACAAAAAATATATATAAAAGTATATGAGATTTAATAATGTTTTATATGATATAATAATTAATCTATAAATATATAATATTACTTACCCTCTTTCGATAATGATTATTGAAAAATGACACGTTACGCATGTGTACGTACGACCTACCGTCTCCATGATTGCACCATTGGTTCATTTTTCAAAACATATTTTAGGATCAGTATTAAAAGAAAAATATATTTATAAATATTTTTATCATTTCATGATTATTATTATGTACATTTTTATGTAACAACTTCACTGACCATAGTCATCATTTAAATTTCATTTTTGACCCCTAAGAGGAATATGGTCAAAACACCTAACATAAACATAATTGATAAAGTTATAGTATATATCCCATTAAAAAGAAAAATATTATTAATAATGGACATGTAAAAGTTTATTAATAAGTTATATAACAAAATTATGTATATTATTCTAAAATTTAGGGAACAAGCATGACTAATCATACACGAGGTAAATGATCTTCATCTCACTTTTTACATCTATGCTATAAATGTCATATTCAACACTTAGTTCTTATTTATTGTGTATTTATGGAAATTTTTGTTGTATTATATGATGAATACATTTTATATACACGATATTAAAAAATTTCATTTGTTTATTGATATATTTTGGTTTTTCAATTGAGATGCTACCAAATTTATAATGCATTTCTTTTATCATTTTTTACTTCAGTAGGCAATACGTCATAATCAATAAATATTTATTTTGAGTGGTGTATCTAATTTCATTTTTCTATAATATATCATGAAATATTTTATTTTTATTATATTTAAATTGTTCTTCTAATTTTTATTCATTCATGGTGTTTGTTTTTTCAATTTAAAAAAACAATAATGGGTTGTTGCCACAATATTATTTCTTAGTGATATATGTTATATAATAATCATATACTATTTTATAAGGTTATATAATTACAATTTGACGTGTAATATCATGATTCCCCTTACTCTCATAATATTCTAAGATTCAGTAGTATTATTCTATTTAGGGTTTTAATGGTACAAATGTATGAAAGTGGTATGTGATTCTATGGAATTTTTTATGATTGTTTTCTTCAAAAATGATATAATGGAATTTTAATGGAATTTTTATTCATTAATTTCTACAACCCAATTTATAACATATCTTATTCTTGGGATATTTTTTATTGATCTGGTCCTTATTCATTCATTGGATGGATTATGTTTGTTACAAAATTATTTATATTTAACACGATTTTTTCCATGGGTTAATCATGTTTCAAATATATTGTTATTTAACACATTTCTTTTCCAGGGAATAATCATGTTTCAATGTTATTTTTATTTAACCAATTTCTTTTATATGGGTTACTCATATTTGAATGATATTTTTATTTAATTCATTTATTTTCCATGGGTAACTCTCATTTCAAAGAGATTGTTATCATTCCCATTTTTTCTATGGGTTTCTGATGTTTAAAAGATTTTCTTATTAAAACAATTTATTTTCCATAGTTAAATCATGTTTCTAATTAGTTATTATTAAATATATTAAATTTCTTGGTTCTAATTATGTGTGATTATTTTGTAATGGCACATAGTCATTTGATATATGGTTACATTATAAAAAACGGGTGGTTCTATGAATAACCATGGATAGGTGAGTCTTTGATATACCTTAAATGCACTATGTATAGAAGGAAGTTGAATGGATATTCGTTTTGTTAGAGTGAAATGTATTGTAGTCAATATGATTGTCATTAAATATTTATGTTTGAAAGGTATAATAATTTCCCAAGGTACTTTTTTTTTTGTATCATTATACTTGTTATACGATTAAAATGTTTCAAATGATCAAAATTGATATCACATTACTTATAATTATTGATTCTGATGACTCTTTAATTTTACTTGTTTTCAAATTTGATGATTTTTTTATTTATGGGTATGATTTCATTTATGATTTTCACAAATATATTTAAAAATTAATCATTACTTTATGCACTTTTTGAAATAATTGATAAAATTTAATTTTCAATGTATATATTTAATCTTATAGAGAGTTTGATATCACCCTTTTTATTTTTTCTTTTCCCCATGTTTAAAGAGTGATGTTGAATTTTTATTTTTTTATAGGATATCAGAAGGATTTTTTAAGAATTATTTTTAAATAAATTAATATGGGTTATATGATATAAATGCAATTTTGTTTACAAGAGAGTCTATATTGATATGAGTTGTATATGTAGGAGGTTATCATTATTTTATAAAACTACTATCCCAAAGGTTGTATAGTAAGTAATTGAACCATGATCTATTTTTATGTTTTAATGTTTCGATGATAATTTTTTTTTCACAATTATCAACATCAAATCTATGAATGTAATGTTATGGATTTCAAAATTGGATCTGGGAGTGCTGGTTATGATCTATTTTATACACACTCAAAAAATTCCTAGTACATATATTGGTAGGATATTCCTATGAATGAAAATTCTAAATGATTTATGTAAACTCTTGTATATTATCCAAAATATAAAATATTATAGTATAATTATATATAGGGTTATCAATAATGTTATCTTATCCCATCCATAGAAAATAACTATAATTATCTCCAGAAAATTAATCCTTTCTCTGATTCCATCTAAGGTTCTGCAAACCCACCCTTCATTTATTGGTCTTACAAATAATTTCCTTGAACATTGGATTTTAAAAAATTAATATAACTAAGGGAAAAAATATAATTTTGTTAGATCATATCAATATGTAAATAATTATATTACAAAAATAGGCACATAATCCCATCAATGGATGTTTTAGTGTATATGAGGATCTTCTTTTTAGGTAACATATTTGACTATAACTTTTATCTTGTCTTCCAATTTGATCCCCACTAAACTCTATTTTAGATTACTCCTATGTTTTAAACAACATTTTTACATTGGTAATGAAATTATTATAATGGAATGATGTCATGCTCTTAGGTAAGGAAAAACTTATAATCTTGATATCAAGGGTTAGATCATAAGAATTTGAGATATCATCACAACTGGAGAAATTTTGTCTTAAAAATAAATTTTAAAGATAATATTTTTCCTTAATGCATAATAGAAGGAACTGTAATCTCAAATGGGAAAAAATATACCCTAGAAGTATAGTACAAAATCACGAGATATGAAAATTTTACTTGGAGAATTATTATATTTATATGTACTGTAAATCAAACATGACCTAGAATAATAATAAAAAAATGAATTTATTATTACACATAATCCTTGGAAATTATAACCGAGAGATCTAATTCTAATTTTCACTCATATTATATTTAAAAAAAATAAATGTATATTTATCATTTTTTAGAAAAACATAATTCTCACATTCATGGGGTGAAAAAATTCATATATTATATTATATGAAAAAAATATTCTGAAATTATATATTGCATAAAATCCAAAATTTCCATGTTTTGTGTTATGATAAATCAAATTTTCTCGAAATATATGTGGGGAAAAATCTCATGCTACATTTTTGTGTAAAAAACGTTAAAAAAAATTTTTTAATAAGGAAAATTGAAATTCTCTGCATCATGTAAAAATGTAATATATATATTAAACAGATGCATTAGACAGATATATATTATGGAAACATTGATTATAATAATCATCCATAAATTTTTTTTGAATTATATCCTGGAAGCATTCATACTAGAAGCATAACTAAGGTTAATCATGGAAATGATACTTATTTCATAACATCATTGATATAACATTTAATATGAAATTTAGAGAAATATGGCGAATTATATAATAAAAAATTTCATAAATAATTAAAAAATAATTTCTCAGGATATTGATTTATTTTTATGAATCGATTTTTCAATTATTGGGAAAATAAATTTGAAAAACAAGACAAAATAACCCTTTTTGAAATGAATACAAAATCCAAAAAAATATTTTATTTAAAAATAAAATAATAATTGAATATTATTTTAAAAAGTACATTTAATAACAAAAAATCCATTTAAAAAATATATTAATTAATTGACTCAATATTTATGAAATTTTTTTTGAAATGAGACAACAACATTAATGATGTATTTATTACAATCAAATCAATTAAAAATTATTTATCAATAAACAAATTTTTCTATAATAAAACATTTACATTTTGAATCAAATAATAATAGTTTAGTTTGATTTTAAAATTATTATTTATTAAAACAATTTAAAAAGATTATAAAATGAAAAGGATAATAATTAAATAATAATATGATTATTTAGTGAGAAATTGAAAAGGGGGTTCTAGATAATGTTTTTATTATACACATGAAAGAATAATTTAGGGGTAACATTAAAATATCATTTTTAAAAAATTGAAATGAAATTTATTTAAATTATTTAGATTTTTAAATGTTCACTAATAATAGAAAAACGAAATGTAAATACATTTTTTTGAATAAATTTAGTCTATAGAAAAAATATGATCCTTGATTTAGATCATTCATAAAATATTTATTTATTTTTATTGAAAACACATATTATAAAATAAAATAATAAAAATTCCAATCAGAAATTTGAAAATGTAAATATAAAGATGATGAGATATAGAACATAATTGTTTCTCCAAATATAATGTAGAAAATTGTTAGGATAGAGAAATATAGATGACTAGAAGTTATCATTGATAAATATGATGGAAATGGTTCTCAATAATGTTGTAATGTATTTGGAATTATCAAGTTTAAATAATTTAATTATAAAATTATTATCTTTATAAGGAAAATAAATTTACATGAAATAAATTAATTGAGTCTATGAAAAAAAATCTTGTATGAAAAATGTTAATGAAGATGAATTATAATTCATCAATGGGAGTTGAGACAACAAAAACCATTTCAACATTGGGATATTTTTAATTGATTGAACATAAAACATAAAATGTGATATAGATTTTTAAATTAATAAATTTTATTTTATTTTAATAGAATTAATTACATTAACAATATATATACCAAAAAAACCATCATGTGGTGAATACTAATCATATTTCAATTAATTAATAATTTTTAAAATAAAACACATGCACCACATAACAGAAAAATGAATATTTTCATACAATGATTCAAATATTAAAACTATAAAAAAATATAAAAATTGCAAGTTATAGAATTATAATTCGTAAAATTAAAAATATTCTAATAATAAATTGGAAATTCATATCTTCTTGATCCCCTAGAATAATCGCACTCAGGAACAGCATTATAAAAATAAACAAAAATAAGTGTAAAACAATATTCACTTTAAAGATGAATATAAATACATATAACAGTGATAAAAAATAATTTAATGAATAATTAATTGAACATTATTTATTTTTAGATGATATAGATCCAATATTTTGAACAACCTTATATTTTAATATATATATATATATATATATATATATTTATTTTTATAATGATATTGAGGATTATTATTTATTCACACACACACAAAATATGGTCATGATACATTATTAAATTAAAATAATAATCATCATTTTATCATTATTATAATATATAATATATATATTTATGATATAATACTAAAATTCACTAAATAAGTAAATTGGTATGAAATAATCATTGAAACACCTAATGTTTAATAAGGACATTTTAAAGTAATATTGTTTTATCTAATTTTACGAAATATTTACTAAAAGTGTAATTTATAAATTTTTTATAATAAATTTAAATAAAATATACATTATTTTCAATTTTTTAATATCACTATTTACATAATTTGTTCTCATCGATTTTCAAGTACATTATTTTTAGGAAACAAATATGGTTTTATCGAATATTAAACCCTTCAAAAAATTTAAATTTATAATAATGACCTAGAATTTCATATATCTATTTAAGTTATAAAATATAAATTTAATGATTAATATTATTCAATTTATAATATTATTTGAAATAAGAAAACACATTGATAACATTTTTAATGTTAAATTAAAAATAGTCACCTTAATGGTGATGAAAATATTTTATCTTTTGTTTCAATGAATTAATAATTTGGTGATATTATTTATTGTCTCATGCTTCCTATTTTATAATGGGATTCATCATATCTATATTTTCTTCTTATCCCAACTATTTTTTTCTCATTCTTTTTCATCTTTATTTGATGTTGACATGAATGCAGCGGCCTATTTTTATCTTCATTGAGAATTTCTTCAATTAGAATTCCACATTCTTCTTCCACAATACCTTCATTTGGTTGAATGGTATTCCTAGGAAGCTTAATAGGTCACTTGTGAGCCCATGTGGTAGTTGGTTCCATTCACAGGGGGTCGCTAGTGATGTTTTGTTTCTAAAGATTGACAGTTTCTTGCTTTAAAATGAACATGCCTTATCCTTCTGTTTTCTATTCAAGGAGAGCCAATCTCTCAGTATTGAGCCGACTACATCATCGATGTTTTTGGTTTTGGAGTTCTTGGAGAAATGCTTCTAATTTGGAATGAAAGTATTATCCTTCTAATGACATCCATAGCTCACCTTATTTCATTGGGTGTAACTTGTTGCTTTGGTTTTTGATCTCCAACACCATAAAAATTCATTATGGTTTTTGGGTGTTCATTGATTGTATCTTTTTCACCTATAGTTTTTTTTTTCTTTAATCAACATCCATTCTATTAACTGATAAAATAAAATTCATATATAGGATTATAATAGTAATTCATTTAATAAGATTAAATTTAATGATATTAATTTCAACAAATTAACATGGGAGAATATTAAAGATACTACATTAAAGTAATTTAGGGTGGAATATAAAAGTAAATGTAAAACCCCCAAATAACTCAATGAAATAGACATATAGTATTCACGGGAGTAGGTTCGCACATATAATAACCCAAAATGTAAATCAGTTAAATATTTTATCTTTTTACTATTAATAATGCTATAAAATAATTTAATATTTAAAGATAATTCCAAAATTACGGATCCCTTCACATTTAAAATGACGCAATTAAACCCCTTATTTATATTACAATACAATCAAATTAAATTAATAATTTTTCACATTTTTTCATCCTAAATCCCAATCTCAATCTACATATCCTTTTCACCATTATTTATCATAATCCATTCATTTATAAGTATAATTCCAAAGAAAGACAATGTTTCTAATATGTGTCAGCTCTCTTGTTAGTAATTTTCTTAATTCCCATCTTCATAATATTACCTAAATTTTATAATATTATTAATTAAGTAATAAAAATATAATTTAATTAACCTATATAAATATTACATAAATTAATAACTCATTCCATATTATGTGATAATAGAAATAATTATTTCACTCTTTACTGTGATTGGACTTCTACCACCATGGAATGATCAAGGTAGTTGTTATACACCACCGTATATAGATGGTATCATATATGGGTTTGAGGAATAATTAAGTTTTATATTACTTTTATATAATTATTAAGTAATCAAAATTTATGTTTAACATAATTCTATCCATTTATTAATGAATGTGATCATTACTCATGTGTATTTGTAGACTATCACCTCTATGAAAAGAATATCATATTTATCATAAGTACCATACATGGATGGACCTAAATGTATAAATTAATAAAACAATATTATTCTTCTATCATTATTATAATTTTTAAAATATAAATTTTTTTAGAGGAACTGTGTTCCACTATATGTTTTGGTAATTAAAAAATAAAATATCTTGATTAATTATAATATTCATAATGTTACTAAGTACATCCTTGATTTTGTTATTTTATTATTTATTTATGAAAATTAATACATTTATAACTTTACATTCAGTATTCTATTAAACATAAGTCTTAAAAAAATGTAATGTTTCTGTTGTTATCTTATATGTAAATTAGGAAAGACTTTACATGGATTGCTATAAATTTTTTTATAATTTTTTTATCATATGAATTGAATAAGTTATGTTGAACATTGATTGGATCATAATAGTTGATTATATAAAATAGCTTTTTATTTCAATATTAGATTATTTATAACATGAGATAAAAGTTTTGTAAGAACCCGAATGTTATTTTTGATATACAAGTTTTTTCGATTCACTTTTCCTTAAGTGTTTTTGAGAAAATATGGAAAATGGGGAACATCCTAAAATCCAGGACTACACGTCATGTACTATTCCACATGCTGTGTATTTTTGCCACGAGGGATGAGTTCATAGGGTGTGTAGCCATGTTGGCAACGAAGGGTGTAAAAATCCACTACACACCATGTAGTGGTATTTACACACTATGTAGTCAGTTTCCAGGAAAATAGTAAGGTTGTGGAAGTAGCTGTCAGCTCCGCAATACTACACGCCATGTAATTAGGAATACACGATGTGTACTCATTTCGATGGATGAATAGTTTGGCGGTGCTTCCAGAAGAACAGTTAAATGAGAAAAGTACACATCGTGTAATTGGGAGTACACGCCGTGTTGTTTGTTTTTTTCGCTTAAAATGGGAAGTAGCCTCCTCATTTTTCATAGGAGGAATTTGGGTTTGTTTGGGAGTAAGAGAGGAGGCCGAAGCTTTACAGAACTGCCGAGCGCACATTGGGAATCAAATTCTTCCGCCGATAATCTCGTTAGAGCCACACGGGTAAGCCCTCCACCATCCTTAAGCCATTATTACCAATTATTTCCCGAGGGAATGTTATTTATGTTTCAATGGGTATTCTTCTAACCCAGATCTACGTAATCTTTGGGCGTTTCTGGAATCGTTGTTTGCATATACCGTTCATGGGTTTTTAAGGTATGTGTCTTGGTATTTAATTTCCAATTATTGTGTGTTTTATGTACTGTTGAGCAGCGAGCCCATGATGGGGTTTTTTTTGGATGAGGACGTGGCAATTTTAACTATCTATAAACGTATAGATGATAAAATGTGATAATAAACTACATTTTGGTATCGTTTCTTGGATCCAGGACCACCGCGGGGGTGTGTTCCTTTGTTTAGCCATTTGGCCAGGATACCCGAGGGTAGGTGTAATGCCCCGACCCTAGTTACCCAGAGTCGGTGCATTATTACATAACATTGGCATGATCATGAGAAAGGTCAAGTCTTGAAAGACCGATTAGTTTAGTAGCCTTGGAATAACTAGATACATCCATAAATTTTTACATTACATCATAACATAAAAAAACATCTTGTCTTCATATCCCCTCATACTATCCCTGCAGGTCATTCATAAATTACTTCTTCATAATCCTGGGAAAAATAAAACATTAACAGGGGTGAGCTCAGATGTTCAGTAAGGATAACATTATAGCAGAAGCTTTCATAAATAAGCATAAACACTTAAGGCAATTTATAATTAAAACAAAAGCCTTTTAAACTTGCACTTCAGCATAAAATGGCAAAGGTAAAATGAAATAATGCCATTTACTTACTCACATGGATATTCTACTAGTCGAATGATCACATGCAATATCAATAACCACTTTCATAATGATGGAATGCATAATGCCAGACTATCATAACCACATAGCCAAGGCCTCGTGCCAAGACTACAAATAAGATTTTGCCAAGGCCTTGTGCCAAGACACTAGATTGTCTCATGAGACCTACCGATGCATCGAGGAGCAATAGCAGGCTCCACCTGTCACATATTAAGTCCAATGCATTCCCATATGAAAAGGTTTAAACATAACATAAACATTCGTATTAAAACTAGCATACGAAATGTCAATACTTTAACCGCAAACCATGAATGGTATAAAAATAGAACTTCTACAGTCAAACATAACTCATTTGATACAATATGGAAGATTGTATTGTATCACATTAACCTCAACCATTAATAATGAAGGATGTTGCCATAGATGAAAATAATCATTATAACTATTTGAGAGAAATATCCCCCTTTTTTTTGAAAACTTTTAAAAGTCACACTATTAGTCAAGAAGACATTCAAAAATAGATTTTTGAATCAAAGTGTCCCATACCACTTTGAAACTTTTAAAAGGATTTTTAATTTTAAAACTTTAATGTCCATAAAAATAAATCCTTAAAACCATTTTTAAAATATGGACATTAATGAGCATGATTTAGAAGAATAATTCTTTAAAACATTTTAAAATGGTATTTTGGTTAGAGTTTCTAACCAAAAGAGAGACACTTGAATACAAATAATTGAGGTAATCAAAACATTGTAATATCCTGAGAATAAAGGAATTCATGATATACTATGTCAAAGTACATTATATACACCACATAAAAGTGATTTGGTGTATATCATCAAAGAAGTCTCAATGGAATGTAAATTGAGATGAAATCTATCATAAAGGTTGTATCCTTAGGTTAAGGATAAATCAACGACATAATTATGTGTGAAAAATATAAATACACTAAATATGATTGGATATTCAGTGTAAATCAATCAAAGGATATTCACACATATTCTTGTAAAAACAATACCAACGAATTGGATGTTTAACTCAACAAATGGAGAATGAGTTAAAATTACTCTTATCAAATTCATATCAATGAATTGAGAATTATCAATGGAGTGATTATGTGTATCAAACTTATATCCACAGGAAGGGGAGTGGAAATTATGACATAATCAAATGAATAGTGATTCCACACATAATCTTGGGGTAATATAGTCAATGAAATATGCGTAAAGCCAAATGAGTGGAAATTGAAATCTCAAATTCACTTATTGATTAGGTAACATAAGAAACATACACCCATGAAAGAAGTATCATACCATGATGATGTAAATACCCATAAATAAAAGTATATAACACAATGAATACAATCATGGGCAGTACACATACACCACATGCAATAATTAAGTGGTGATCAATGGAATTCTCACAGAATTAAAAGTGAGATAAGAAAATCCCTTACTTTGTACTTTTTCCTTGGTCGATGGTAGGTTTACCTCCTTTATAATGGTGAAATAATTGTTATTGAATAATACAAGAATCATTTACTTTAATATGATATCATATATGATCTTTTAATATTGATTTGTTAATAATATCTTAGAATTATCATCATTTCGGGTGTTAACGGGTTCATTTTACTTTATATTCTTTGTTATGTGAGCCATATTAGTTATTAATGGGATGTATATTATTCATATCCATAATGGTATCAAGTTATTAAACATCATTTTTAAATCCTCAAATGATAATTATACTTGAATGGATACGATGGAGAATGAATCTCATCGCGTTCGTGGAGACGGTAGTCCGTACGTACGCACGAACGCTACTTCCATTTAATTTTTATTTTAAAAGAATCGAATCCAAATTATACATAGGTATATTACTATTCCAGTATAATATAATATTTTATATATGTTACTTAAGTTCATTAACACCATCCTTTATACGTTCCATGTGTGGTATGAACGAGTCATATCATTTTAAGGGGGCGGTAGTCCGCACTTCCTCAAATGAAATTATCGTATGTATATACAACATGAAACGAATAATGGTATGAAATAAAATGGAATTACAGAAGATTATATATAAAATATATATCATTAATATCATATTTAATTACAGTGCCATCCTAATGGCCACCATGAGAGGCAGTAAGATGTATTTGAACAATCATCGTTTCGTGAGGCGTTAGTTTGCCATCCACAGAAACATTATGTGCATCATCCATTAGATGGAGTTGTGTGAATGTGTAGTTTTAATCCTTCTTATAAAAACATCCTAGTATATTGTGGATACTGTTGTTGTTACAAAAGAAATGAAATAAAAAGAGTTTGGGGGTTGGA
Source organism: Viscum album (assembly GCA_963277665.1). NCBI lineage: Eukaryota > Viridiplantae > Streptophyta > Magnoliopsida > Santalales > Viscaceae > Viscum > Viscum album. The sequence continues at coordinate 247,190,137 of OY728165.1, forward strand.
GAAGCAAAATAATTGAAAATAATTTAAGAGAAAATGTTACCTTTAATTTAGGTAACTCACTTTGGTTGGAACCAAAGGACTTCTTGAATTGCTTTCTGCCTAAGGGGAAGCTTCAAGGAGGAGGAGAGGGATGTGGGGAGCTTAGTTGGGCAGAGTTTGGACGAGCCAAGTGGCTTGAGAGGTGTGAGGAATGAGTAGAAGTGGTCTCCTTTTATAAGGGAGAGGAGGGGCTCTTTAGGAAAGAGTGAAAGTATTACTTTATAATATAATTATATTCGGTTTATAATGGTCCAAAAATCAATGAGGTAGAATATAAGATGACTCATATTCTAAATAACATCAACCGATAATAATTGGACAGGTTTTAGATAATATTTTAATCATTATAATCATATTTATATAAATGATTTATTAATGAGGTAAACATTGCATCATTATTGTGTCATTAATAATTTAACTTATTTTATGTCTAAAAATTATAAATAAAATATCATTATGTAGTAAATATTTTTAGCTTTCTAATGAATATTTATAATCGAAAATCCAACATGTATAACCCTATGTAAAAATTGTTCTTTTAAAAGATGTAAGCTTATGCCATTTTTGTATTCATTTTAACTTAATTAAAATAAAGTGTCATTATCACTTACAAGTGGATCAATGGGGTCCCAAAATTGACCCAAAGATGGCCATGGTCGACCATGTATCAACCAATTGTGTTAAGACATGTTTTAGGGTAATTTAGTATTATTATAATATTATTTTTTTAACCCTTATTTACCGGATTTACCCTTAACCATGGTAAATAAAATATTTACCGCAGTAATTATTCAAAATGACTAAAAATAAAAGTTACCTATTTACACAATTTGAACATCCTGATTCCAAATATGGAATCCATTTTTCTAAATTCATAACACAGAAGTGGCAGAAATTAATTTAAAATTAATTCCCGCTGTCAAAACAAAAAGCGTGTTTTTAAGAGATAATAACTATCAAAAGATTGACACATGTTTATGTTCGGTTTAATTGTAAAATTATGTCCAATGACCAAAATTATATTAAATGGTAAAAATATATTCTAAATATAATTTAAAACCACTCAAATTCATAATTTATCACTATTAATTATTTTGATTAAAAAAGTTGTTTTTAATTAAAATTTAGTAATTTTTACTATTCATCAAAATATTAAAGTTATCCGAAAAGTACCAAAATTTTACCTTAGGCTAAATTTGATATTCCGAATCCAAAAATGAAGTCCATTTTGAAATATAAAATATATATAATTTCAAAAATTAAGTATTACTATTCATAACGGCTAGTTTGATCAGTTGTGGTGTGTGTTAAAACTCGAAGTTGCGTACAACACACGCTACTGTTTTATTGAAAGGAAAGCGTACCGTGGAAGCTTGGGATGTTTTATTTTAAATTTTTTGATGTCCCCATTTAGTCAAAAAGTTTAAAATATTTTTATTTAAAAAGGGTTCACTATTAAAAGTTGGTAAAACTACAATACTGAAGATGAATTTGTTCTTACATTATGTCTAAGAAACTCATAATATGGATTCTAAAATTATAAGGATTATATAAAGTTTAAAATTTAGTTAATACTATTCATAACCTTTTTTAAACGGCTTGTTTGGTAAGTCATGGTGCGCTTGAACTCGGTGTTGCGTGTAGTGAATGTTATTGAATTATTTTGAAGAAATAACACACTATGAAATCTTGGGCTGTTACATTCTCCCCTCCTTCAATAAATTGCATCCTCGCAATTTGAAATTGTTCTTCGAAAATAAAAGGTTGAAAATAGAAAATATATTTGTGGGAAAACCCACATCGGAAATTGGTTTACTAAAATTTAGTCTTAATATGAGGAAAAGAAAAATGAAAGGGTCACCACCAAATTATGATCTCGATTAGGAGAACATTGGTGGCAATTAGAGACATATAATTGGAGGAAAAACGTAAATATTTATAGGTAGTTGTTGAGGTCATCAATCACAAACAAGTATAAAATTGAGGTCCTTAAACTCATCAATCTATGATGATTTGAAGTACCATCGGTTCAATAAAATATAGGGTATTGGGATCACACATTTTTGACATTTCAAAATATCTTAGTTGAAATCCCACATAGAAAAATGAATTAATGAGGCCTCTATTTAAAATAAAGAGTGGAAAGTATGAAGATTACCGAAAGTAACACATACTAGGGTTCCATGTAGGAAAATATGGATATGGAGGAGAAATCTAACCATCAATTATCTGATGGAGAGTGGTAGAGAACATGGAAATGAAAAGGCCAACAATCCCAAAGCCATAAATTAGTGATGATTTAAGGTACCATGTAGGACAACATTTTTTTTAAAGTTACATTAAATAAGGAAGAGGAATTCATTTATGATATTGACTAAGAACATTATGAGATATACTTAAATTTTAAGTAGATTTTCATTCTTTAATAAATTTCCACCACTAAATAATTTTTTTTTAAACGATGAGTATTCAAGAAGACTTGGTCACACTGGAAGAGCTAGAATAAACTTCTATGGAATCACATGATCCATGCAGGATAAACCATATATTTATATTGTCTTTGAAGATTAATCAAAACCAAAATGGTTAGTGAATGATCTAATGATCCCCCAAAAGGATATTCATATGCACTAATCTTAATTTCTAAAATTAAACCAACAATACCCCAAAGTTAAATAGATACCATTGAATAACCAATTGTCCTTAAAATCCTTTAATATAATCCAAACTAATATTGAAACCCAAAACATAGAAGAATTTGATTATGTAGTCTCCCATGTTACATTGTATCTCCAAATGACATCAAATACTCTTAAAGTCACATACTTAAAAGTAATTAACATCATCACATATTCTCTGTTATAGGTTAATCATTTCCATAAATAACCCAAATTACTATAAATCAACAATAAAAATGTAGATAAAAATCCACCATTACTATACAAATGAAACCTCATTGTATTCTATTTTCCTTGGGTATATAGTGTTCCTAACAAAACGAACATCTTCCAAAATAACATTTATCACTTAATAACCAAATCATTTTCCTATACCAAGGGTACTCATTTGATAAGACATAAGAACCCAAATCATCTTATTATTGATCAATAAAATCATTTAACAAAAAAAAATAGTCATACTAACCAGGGACTTCACGTAGTCCAGTGGTAGGCGATAAATCCCAATCGCACTTTGGTTGTGGGTTCGATTCCTACAGCTTTGTCCGACGCGACGGGTTGTCACACGGTCTACGTGTTGTCCTTTTTCAAAAACTATAATTTATAATATTGCAAAAATGAGATAAATTCCTCAAAATACTATAAAATAAATTTAACCACAAATGTTATATCATTCCTTTCATTTTCATCCAAAATTATAATAACTTATCATTTTCTAAAACCCCAATGATCATATAAAACCAAATGGTTATTTATACCTATATCCACAAGAGAAGAGACAATTATTCCTCAAATATCATCTTCACATGACAAACTGCGGGGTTACAAATACAAGAGAAAATTATTCCAAAGTAAACCCATCAACAAGGAGTGCTAATTTTTCACCAACCATTTATTTCCACATAACATCTTCTTTGACCAAGAAAATATCCTATAGAATAGGACATTCACTCGGGTAATGGCCAGGTCCCCTACATTTACGACAAATGACTATAAATGGACTCTTGGGACCATTTTTATCTTCTTCCATAGTACTCATCATTTTTCTTCAGCAATTATTCACTTTATGTCCTTCCTTCCCGCACGTAAAACATTTCGTTGTCCCGTTGAGACACTTTCCTGGGTGTCTCTTTCCACAATTCCTGCATGATGAAAATTGAGGTTTCTTTTCTTCATGGTCTCCATTGCTGGAGATCTTATCATTTATCACCTTTCTCTTCCTTGTTGAGTTTGGGAGTTGGTTAATATATATGTTGTTGATCATATTTTTGGAAAACTGATTTGGCATAAAGACGATATCTTTTACGCCTATCAACATTCCATTTTGTTTCTCATTGCCACCACCGTTCCCACCTTGTACATCATTCTCAAAGTCACTATGACTTCCTTGGAATCCAGCCATTGACTAAAACCAGAAAGCATTGTGTGAGTAATAGTAGTCGTAAAATCATTTAGAGATTAAAATGTCACCATATTCTCAATTTGAAGCATATTAGGATTAACCAAGGTCATTTACTCTCATCTTATGTATATATTACATAAATCGGTTTGTAAAGAAAATGTAAATTATCCTAAGCATATCCCCCAGGAGTGTCGTAACCAAGAGTGTAGCAAGGCTCGTTGTCGTGCACCCGTTCCAATTCGAGTCTAGCTCAAAGCGGTGTTTTCGGGTTTTACCCCTAGGTACATCTGTGCCAGAGCCGCCTCTACCTGCTCGTATCCAGACAGGGATGTATTGCTCAGAAAAATCACAAAATCTCTACAATACCAAAATTCTAGGAAGTTCTTTTATACTAATCCTCAAAGTTCATCTTAGGTCTACGTGCTCTAATCAGAGTTTATCTAAATCTAGCTACCAAGGTTTGTACTAAACTTCCTCTAATACCAACTGTAATGCCCCGACCCTAGTTACCCAGAGTCGGTGCATTATTACATAACATTGGCATGATCATGAGAAAGATCAAGTCTCGAAAGACCGATTAGTTTAGTAGCCTTGGAATAACTAGATACATCCATAAATTTTTACATTACATCATAACAAAAAAAACATCTTGTCTTCATATCCCCTCATAGTATCCCTGCAGGTCATTCATAAATTACTTCTTCATAATCCTGGGAAAAATAAGACATTAAAAGGGGTGAGCTCAGATGCTCAGTAAGGATAACATTATAGCAGAATCTTTCATAAATAAGCATAAACACTTAAGGCAATTTATAATTAAAACAAAAGCCTTTTAAACTTGCACTTCAGCATAAAATGGCAAAGGTAAAATGAAATAATGCCATTTACTTACTCACATGGATATTCTACTAGTCGAATGATCACATGCAATATCAATAACCACTTTCATAATGATGGAATGCATAATGCCAGACTATCATAACCACATAGCCAAGGCCTCGTGCCAAGACTACAAATAAGATTTTGCCAAGGCCTTGTGCCAAGACACTAGATTGTCTCATGAGACCTACCGATGCATCAAGGAGCTATAGCGGGCTCCACCCGTCACATATTAAGTCCAATGCATTCCCATATGAAAAGGTTTAAACATAACATAAACATTCGTATTAAAACTAGCATACGAAATGTCAATACTTTAACCGCAAACCATGAATGGTATAAAAATAGAACATCCACAGTCAAACATAACTCATTTGATTCAATATGGAAGATTGTATTGTATCTCATTAACCTCAACCATGAATAATGAAGGATGTTGCCATAGAAGAAAATAATCATCATAACTATTTGAGAGAAATATCCCCCTTTTTTTTGAAAACTTTTAAAAGTCACAGTATTTGTCAAGAAGACATTCAAAAATAGATTTTTGAATCAAAGTGTCCCATACCACTTTGAAAATATTAAAAGGATTTTTAATTTTAAAACTTTAATGTCCATAAAAATAAATCCTTAAAACCATTTTTAAAATATGGACATTAATGAGCATGATTTAGAAGAATAATTCTTTAAAACATTTTAAAATGGTATTTCGGTTAGAGTTTCTAACCAAAAGAGAGACACATGAATACAAATAATTGAGGTAATCAAAACATTGTAATATCATGAGAATAAAGGAATTCATGATATACTATGTCAAAGTACATTATATACACCACATAAAAGTGATTTGGTGTATATCATCAAAGAAGTCTCAATGGAATGTAAATTGAGATGAAATCTCTCATAAAGGTTGTATCCTTAGGTTAAGGATAAATCAACGACATAATTATGTGTGAAAAATATAAATACACTAAATATGATTGGATATTCAGTGTAAATCAATCAAAGGATATTCAAACATATTCTTGTAAAAACAATACCAAGGAATTGGATGTTTAACTCAACAAATGGAGAATGAGTTAAAATTACTCTTATCAAATTCATATCAATGAATTGAGAATTATCAATGGAGTGATTATGTGTATCAAAATTATATCCACAGGAAGGGGAGTGGAAATTATGACATAATCAAATGAATAGTGATTCCACACATAATCATGGGGTAATATAGTCAATGAAATATGAGTAAAGCCAAATGAGTGGAAATTGAAATATCAAATTCCCTTATTGATTAGGTAACATAAGAAACATACACCCATGAAAGAAGTATCATACCATGATGATGTAAATACCCATAAATAAAAGTATATAACACAATGAATACAATCATGGGCAGTACACATACACCACATGCAATAATTAAGTGGTGATCAATGGATTTCTCACGGAATTAAAAGTGAGATAAGAAAATCCCTTACTTTGTACTTTTTCCTTGGTCGATGGTAGGTTTACCTCCTGTATAATGGTGAAATAATTGTTATTGAATAATAAAAGAATAATTTACTTTAATATGATATCATATATGATCTTTTAATATTGATTTGATAATAATATCTTAGAATTATCGTCATTTCGGGTGTTAACGGGTTCATTTTACTTTATATTCTTTGTTATGTGAGCCATATTCGTTATTAATGAGATGTATATTATTCATATCCATAATGGTATCAAGTTCTTAAACATCATTTTTAAATCCTCAAATGATAATTATACTTGAATGGATACGATGGAGAATGAATCTCATCGCGTTCGTGGAGACGGTAGTCCGTACGTACGCACGAACGCTACTTCCATTTAATTTTTATTTTAAAAGAATCAAATCCAAATTATACATAGGTATATTACTATTCCAGTATAATATAATATTTTATATATGTTACTTAAGTTCATTAACACCATCCTTTATACGTTCCATGTGTGGTATGAACGAGTCATATCATTTTAAGGGGGCGGTAGTCCGCACTTCCTCAAATGAAATTATTGTATCTATATACAACATGAAACGAATAATGGTATGAAATAAAATGGAATTACAGAAGATTATATATAAAATATATATCATTAATATCATATTTAATTACAGTGCCATCCTAATGGCCATCATGAGAGGCGGTAAGATGTATTTGAACAATCATCGTTTCGTGAGGCGTTAGTTTGCCATCCACAGAAACATTATGTTCATCATCCATTAGATGGAGTTGTGTGAATGTGTAGTTTTAATCCTTCTTATAACAACATCCTAGTATATTTTGGATACTGGTTTTGTTACAAAAGAAAGGAAATAAAAAGAGTTTGGGGGTTGGAGAAGCAAAATAATTGAAAATAATTTAAGAGAAAATGTTACCTTTAATTTAGGTAACTCACTTTGGTTGGAACCAAAGGACTTCTTGAATTGATTTCTGCCTAAGGGGAAGCTTCAAAGAGGAGGATAGGGATGTGGGGAGCTTAGTTGGGCAGAGTTTGGACGAGCCAAGTGGCTTGAGAGGTGTGAGGAATGAGTAGAAGTGGTCTCCTTTTATATGGGAGAGGAGGGGCTCTTTAGGAAAGAGTGAAAGTATTACTTTATAATATAATTATATTCGGTTTATAATGGTCCAAAAATCATTGAGTTCGAAGATAAGATGACTCATATTATAAATAACATCAACCAATAATAATTGGACAGGTTTTAGATAATAGTTTAATCATTATAATCATATTTATATAAATGATTTATTAATGACGTAAACATTGCATCATTATTGTGTCATTAATAATTTAAATTATTTGATGTCTAAAAATTATAAATAAAATATAATTATGTAGGAAATCTTTTTATCTTTCTAATGAATATTTATAATCTAAAATCCAACATGTATAACCCTATGTAAAAATTGTTCTTTTAAAAGATGTAAGCTTATGCCATTTTTGTATTCATTTTAACTTAATTAAAATAAAATGTCATTATCACTTACAAGTGGATCAATGGGGTCCCAAAATTGACCCAAATATGCCCATGGTCGACCATGTATCAACCAATTGGGATAAGACATGTTTTAGGGTTATTTAGTATTATTATAATATTATTTTTTTAACCCTTATTTACCGGATTTACCCTTAACCATGGTAAATAAAATATTTACCGCAGTAATTATTCAAAATGACTAAAAATAAAAGTTACCTATTTACACAATTTGAACATCCTGATTCCAAATATGGAATCCATTTTTCTAAATTCAAAACACAGAAGTGGCAGAAATTAATTTAATATTAATTCCCGCTGTCCAAACAAAAAGCGTGTTTTTAAGAGATAATAACTATCAAAAGATTGACACTTGTTTATGTTCGGTTTAATTGTAAAATTATGTCCAAAGACCAAAATTATATTAAATGGTAAAAATATATTCTAAATATACTTTAAAACCACTCAAATTCATAATTTATCACTATTAATTATTTTGATTAAAAAAGTTGTTTTTAATTAAAATTTTGTAATTTTTACTATTCATCAAAATATGAAAGTTATCCGAAAAGTACCAAAATTTTACCTTAGGCTAAATTTGATATTCCGAATCCAAAAATGAAGTCCATTTTGAAATATAAAATATATATAATTTCAAAAATTAAGTATTACTATTCATAACGGCTAGTTTGATCGGTTGTGGTGTGTGTTAAAACTCGAAGTTGCGTACAACACACGCTACTGTTTTATTGAAAGGAAAGCGTACCGTGGAAGCTTGGGATGTTTTATTTTAAATTTTTTGATGTCCCCATTTAGTCAAAAAGTTTAAAATATTTTATTTAAAAAGGTTTCACTATTAAAAGTTGGTAAAACTACAATACTGAAGATGAATTTGTTCTTACATTATGTCTAAGAAACTCATAATATGGATTCTAAAATTATAAGGATTATATAAAGTTTAAAATTTAGTTAATACTATTCATAACCTTTTTTGAACATCTTGTTTGGTATGTCATGGTGCGCTTGAACTCGGTGTTGCGTGTAGTGCAAGTTATTGAATTATTTTGAAGAAATAACACACTATGAAATCTTGGGGTGTTACAGTCTCCCCTCCTTCAATAAATTGCATCCTCGCAATTTGAAATTGTTCTTCGAAAATAAAAGGTTGAAAATAGAAAATATATTTGTGGGAAAACCCACATCAGAAATTGGTTTACTAAAATTTAGTCTTAATATGAGGAAAAGAAAAATAGAAGGGTCACCATCAAATTATGATCTCGATTAGGAGAACATTGGTGGCAATTAGAGACATATAATTGGAGGAAAAACGTAAATATTTATAGGTAGTGGTTGAGGTCATCAATCACAAACAAGTATAAAATTGAGGTCCTTAAACTCATCAATCTATGATGATTTGAAGTACCATCGGTTCAACAAAATATAGGGTATTGGGATCACACATTTTTGACATTTCAAAATATCTTAGTTGAAATCCCACATAGAAAAATGAATTAATGAGGCCTCTATTTAAAATAAAGAGTGGAAAGTATGAATATTACCGAAAATAACACATACTAGGGTTCCATGTAGGAAAATATGGATATGGAGGAGAAATCTAACCATCAATTATCTGATGGAGAGTGGTAGAGAACATGGCTATGAAAAGGCCAACAATCCCAAAGCCATAAATTAGTGATGATTTAAGGTACCATGTAGGACAACATTTTTTTTAAAGTTACATTACATAAGGAAGAGGAATTCATTTATGATATTGACTAAGAACATTATGAGATATACTTAAATTTTAAGTATATTTTCATTCTTTAATAAATTTCCACCACTAACTCAATTTTTTTTAAACGATGAGTATTCAAGAAGACTTGGTCACACTGGAAGAGCTAGAATGAACTTCTATAGAATCACATGATCCATGCAGGATAAACCATATATTTATATTGTCTTTGAAGATTAATCAAAACCAAAATGGTTAGTGAATGATCTAATGATCCCCCAAAAGGATATTCATATGCACTAATCATAATTTCTAAAATTAAACCAACAATACCCCAAAGTTAAATAGATACCATTGAATAACCAATTGTCCTTAAAATCCTTTAATATAATCCAAACTAATATTGAAACCCAAAACATAGAAGAATTTGATTATGTAGTCTCCCATGTTACATTGTATCTCCAAATGACATCAAATACTCTTAAAGTCACATACTTAAAAGTAATTAACATCATCACATATTCTCTGTTATAGGTTAATCATTTCCATAAATAACCCAAATTACTATAAATCAACAATAAAAATGTAGATAAAAATCCACCATTACTATACAAATGAAACCTCATTGTATTCTATTTTCCTTGGGCATATAATGTTCCTAACAAAACGAACATCTTCCAAAATAACATTTATCACTTAATCACCAAATCATTTTCCTATACCAAGGGTACTCATTTGATAAGACATAAGAACCCAAATCATCTTATTATTGATCAATAAAATCATTTAACAAAAAAAATAGTCATACTAACCAGGGACTTCACGTAGTCCAGTGGTAGGCGATAAATCCCAATCGCACTTTGGTTGTGGGTTCAATTCCTACAGCTTTGTCCGACGCGACGGGTTGTCACACGGTCTACGTGTTGTCCTTTTTCAAAAACTATAATTTATAATATTGCAAAAATGAGATAAATTCCTCAAAATACTATAACATAAATTTAACCACAAATGTTATATCATTCCTTGAATTTTCATCCAAAATTATAATAACTTATCATTTTCTCAAACCCCAATGATCATATAAAACCAAATGGTTATTTATACCTATATCCACAAGAGAAGAGACAATTATTCCTCAAATATCATCTTCACATGACAAACTGCGGGGTTACAAATACAAGAGAAAATTATTCCAAAGTAAACCCATCAACAAGGAGTGCTAATTTTTCACCAACCATTTATTTCCACATAACATCTTCTTTGACCAAGAAAATATCCTATAGAATAGTACATTCACTCGGGTAATGGCCAGGTCCCCAACATTTACGACAAATAACTGTATATGGACTCTTGGGACCATTTTTATCTTCTTCCATAGTACTCTTCATTTTTCTTCGGCAATTATTCACTTTATGTCCTTCCTTCCCACACGTAAAACATTTCGTTGTCCCGTTGAGACACTTTCCTTGGTGTCTCTTTCCACAATTCCTGCATGATGAAAAATGAGGTTTCTTTTCTCCATGGTCTCCATTGCTGGAGATCATATCATTTATCACCTTTCTCTTCCTTGTTGAGTCTGGGAGTTGGTTAATATATATGTTGTTGATCATATTTTTGGAAAAGTGATTTGGGATACAGACGATATCTTTTACGCCTATCAACATTCCATTTTGTTGCTCATTGTCACCACCGTTCCCACCTTGTACATCATTCTCAAAGTCACTATGACTTCCTTGGAATCCAGCCATTGACTAAAACCAGAAAGCATTGTGTGAGTAATAGTAGTCGTAAAATCATTTAGAGATTAAAATGTCACCATATTCTCAATTTGAAGCATATTAGGATTAACCAAGGTCATTTACTCTCATCTTATGTATATATTACTTAAATCGGTTTGTAAAGAAAATGTAAATTATCCTAAGCATATCCCTCGGGAGTGTCGTAACCAAGAGTGCAGCAAGGCCCGTTGTCGTGCACCAGTTCCCGTTCGAGTCTAGCTCAAAGCGGTGTTTTCGGGTTTTACCCCTAGGTACATCTGTGCCAGAGCCGCCTCTACCTGCTCGTATCCAGACAGGGATGTATTGCTCAGAAAACTCACAAAATCTCTACAATACCAAAATTATAGGAAGTTCTTTTATACTAATCCTCAAAGTTCATCTTAGGTCTACGTGCTCTAATCAGAGTTTATCTAAATCTAGCTACCAAGGTTTGTACTAAACTTCCTCTGATACCAACTGTAATGCCCCGACCCTAGTTACCCAGAGTCGGTGCATTATTACATAACATTGGCATGATCATGAGAAAGATTAAGTCTCGAAAGACCGATTAGTTTAGTAGCCTTGGAATAACTAGATACATCCATAAATTTTTACATTACATCATAACAAAAAAACATCTTGTCTTCATATCCCCTCATACTATCCCTGCAGGTCATTCATAAATTACTTCTTCATAATCCTGGGAAAAATAAAACATTAAAAGGGGTGAGCTCAGATGCTCAGTAAGGATAACATTATAGCAGAATCTTTCATAAATAAGCATAAACACTTAAGGCAATTTATAATTAAAACAAAAGCCTTTTAAACTTGCACTTCAGCATAAAATGGCAAAGGTAAAATGAAATAATGCCATTTACTTACTCACATGGATATTCTACTAGTCGAATGATCACATGCAATATCAATAACCACTTTCATAATGATGGAATGCATAATGCTAGACTATCATAACCACATATCCAAGGCCTCGTTCCAAGACTACAAATAAGATTTTTCCAAGGCCTTGTGCCAAGACACTAGATTGTCTCATGAGACCTACCAATGCATCAAGGAGCTATAGCGGGCTCCACCCGTCACATATTAAGTCCAATTCATTCCCATATGAAAAGGTTTAAACATAACATAAACATTCGTATTAAAACTAGCATACGAAATGTCAATACTTTAACCGCAAACCATGAATGGTATAAAAATAGAACATCCACAGTCAAACATAACTCATTTGATACAATATGAAAGATTTTATTGTATCACATTAACCTCAACCATGAATAATGAAGGATGTTGCCATAGATGAAAATAATCATCATAACTATTTGAGAGAAATATCCCCCTTTTTTTGAAAACTTTTAAAAGTCACACTATTTGTCAAGAAGACATTCAAAAATAGATTTTTGAATCAAAGTGTCCCATACCACTTTGAAACTTTTAAAAGGATTTTTAATTTTAAAACATTAATGTCCATAAAAATAAATCCTTAAAACCATTTTTAAAATATGGACATTAATGAGCATGATTTAGAAGAATAATTCTTTAAAACATTTTAAAATGGTATTTTGGTTAGAGTTTCTAACCAAAAGAGAGACACTTGAATACAAATAATTGAGGTAATCAAAACATTATAATATCATGAGAATAAAGGAATTCATGATATACTATGTCAAAGTACATTATATACACCACATAAAAGTGATTTGGTGTATATCATCAAAGAAGTCTCAATGGAATGTAAATTGAGATGAAATCTCTCATAAAGGTTGTATCCTTAGGTTAAGGATAAATCAACGACAAAATTATGTGTGAAAAATATAAATACAGTAAATATGATTGGATATTCAGTGTAAATCAATCAAAGGATATTCACACATATTCTTGTAAAAACAATACCAACGAATTGGATGTTTAACTCAACAAATGGAGAATGAGTTAAAATTACTCTTATCAAATTCATATCAATGAATTGAGAATTATCAATGGAGTGATTATGTGTATCAAACTTATATCCACAGGAAGGGGAGTGGAAAATATGACATAATCAAATGAATAGTGATTCCACACATAATCATGGGGTAATATAGTCAATGAAATATGCGTAAAGCCAAATGAGTGGAAATTGAAATCTCAAATTCCCTTATTGATTAGGTAACATAAGAAACATACACCCATGAATGAAGTATCATACCATGATGATGTAAATACCCATAAATAAAAGTATATAACACAATGAATACAATCATGGGCAGTACACATACACCACATGCAATAATTAAGTGGTGATCAATGGAATTCTCACGGAATTAAAAGTGAGATAAGAAAATCCCTTACTTTGTACTTTTTCCATGGTTGATGGTAGGTTTACCTCCTGTATAATGGTGAAATAATTGTTATTGAATAATACAAGAATCATTTACTTTAATATGATATCATATATGATCTTTTAATATTGATTTGTTAATAATATCTTAGAATTATCGTCATTTCGGGTGTTAACGGGTTCATTTTACTTTATATTCTTTGTTATGTGAGCCATATTCGTTATTAATGGGATGTATATTATTCATATACAGAATGGTATAAATTTCTTAAACATCATTTTTAAATCCTCAAATGATAATTATACTTGAATGGATACGATGGAGAATGAATCTCATCGCGTTCGTGGAGACGGTAGTCCGTACGTACGCACGAACGCTACTTCCATTTAATTTTTATTTTAAAAGAATCGAATCCAAATTATACATAGGTATATTACTATTCCAGTATAATATAATATTTTATATATGTTACTTAAGTTCATTAACACCATCCTTTATACGTTCCATGTGTGGTATGAACGAGTCATATCATTTTAAGGGGGCGGTAGTCCGCACTTCCTCAAATGAAATTATCGTATCTATATACAACATGAAACGAATAATGGTATGAAATAAAATGGAATTACAGAAGATTATATATAAAATATATATCATTAATATCATATTTAATTACAGTTCCATCCTAATGGCCACCATGAGAGGCGGTAAGATGTATTTGAACAATCATCGTTTCGTGAGGCGTTAGTTTGCCATCCACAGAAACATTATGTTCATCATCCATTAGATGGAGTTGTGTGAATGTGTAGTTTGAATCCTTCTTATAAAAACATCCTAGTATATTGTGGATACTGGTGTTGTTACAAAAGAAAGGAAATAAAAAGATTTTGGGGGTTGGAGAAGCAAAATAATTGAAAATAATTTAAGATAAAATGTTACCTTTAATTTAGGTAACTCACTTTGGATGGAACCAAATAACTTCTTGAATTGATTTCTGCCTAAGGGGAAGCTTCAAGGAGGAGGAGAGGGATGTGGGGAGCTTAGTTGGGCGGAGTTTTGACGATCCAAGTGGCTTGAGAGGTGTGAGGAATGAGTAGAAGTGGTCTTCTTTTATAAGGGAGAGGAGGGGCTCTTTAGGAAAGAGTGAAAGTATTACTTTATAATATAATTATATTCGGTTTATAATGGTCCAAAAATCATTGAGGTAGAAGATAAGATGACTCATATTCTAAATAACATCAACCAATAATAATTGGACAGGTTTTAGATAATATTTTAATCATTATAATCATATTTATATAAATGATTTATTAATGACGTAAACATTGCATAATTATTGTGTCATTAATAATTTAAATTATTTGATGTCTAAAAATTATAAATAAAATATCATTATGTAGGAAATCTTTTTATCTTTCTAATGAATACTTATAATATAAAATCCAACATGTATAAACCTATGTAAAAATTGTTCTTTTAAAAGATGTAAGCTTATGCCATTTTTGTATTCATTTTAACTTAATTAAAATAAAGTGTCATTATCACTTACAAGTGGATCAATGGGGTCCCAAAATTGACCCAAATATGCCCATGGTCGACCATGTATCAACCAATAGGGTTAAGACATGTTTTAGGGTAATTTAGTGTTATTATAATATTATTTTTTTAACCCTTATTTACCGGATTTACCCTTAACCATAGTAAATAAAATATTTACCGCAGTAATTATTCAAAATGACTAAAAATAAAAGTTACCTATTTATACAATTTGAACATCCAGATTCCAAATATGGAATCCATTTTTCTAAATTCAAAACACAGAAGTGGCAGAAATTAATTTAAAATTAATTCCCGCTGTCAAAACAAAAAGCGTGTTTTTAAGAGATAATAACTATCAAAAGATTGACACTTGTTTATGTTCGGTTTAATTGTAAAATTATGTCCAATGACCAAAATTATATTAAATGGTAAAAATATATTCTAAATATACTTTAAAACCACTCAAATTCATAATTAATCACTATTAATTATTTTGAATAAAAAAGTTGTTTTTAATTAAAATTTAGTAATTTTTACTATTCATCAAAATATGAAAGTTATCCGAAAAGTACCAAAATTTTACCTTAGGATAAATTTGATATTCCGAATCAAAAAATGAAGTCCATTTTGAAATATAAAATATATATAATTTCAAAAATTAAGTATTACTATCCATAACGGCTAGTTTGATCGGTTATGGTGTGTGTTAAAACTCGAAGTTGCGTACAACACACGCTACTGTTTTATTGAAAGGAAAGCGTACCGTGGAAGCTTGGGATGTTTTATTTTAAATTTTTTGATGTCCCCATGTAGTAAAAAAGTTTAAAATATTTTATTTAAAAAGGGTTCACTATTAAAAGTTGGTAAAACTACAATACTGAAGATGAATTTGTTCTTACATTATGTCTAAGAAACTCATAATATGGATTCTAAAATTATAAGGATTAAATAAAGTTTAAAATTTAGTTAATACTATTCATAACCTTTTTTGAATGGCTTTTTTGGTAAGTCATGGTGCGCTTGAACTCGGTGTTGCGTGTAGTGCAAGTTATTGAATTATTTTGAAGAAATAACACACTATGAAATCTTGGGGTGTTACAGTAGGCCATTGTAATAATGTTTCTTAAATTTCCTTGAGAGGATTTGTAGGTGAATTTCTTATTTACCTATTGGGATCGGCCCGGTTACTTGTGCATGGGGGTGGTGTTTTACTATAGCATGGGGGCATGACTCGATTTGCCTATGGGAAACGTTCTATTTTGCCCGAGGGAATGATTTCGTATGCCTGAGGGCAGAGACTTCTATGCCTTAGGGCGGCACTTCGTACGCTTGAGGGAAATAACTGTTATGCCTGAGGGAAGGATTCTGATTGCTTGATGGTGGGATTCTGATTACCTGAGGGTAAGAGTTAGCATGTCTGAGGACACTAATTGGTTACATATAAACTCACTGAGGTGGTTTCTTAATAATAGATAATAAAATGAATAATAAAATGGAAATATAACTGGTAAAGTTTGTTACTTATTAGTACTGCTTAGTTTATTGCATTTCACTATTGCACATTGTTGTTGCATGTTTACACACAGTTGAGCACATTCCTTTGGTTGGTGCCTACTGGGATTTATTTCTCACACCCTATTTGGGTCATTTTTTCGGCCCAAACAGATTATGTTTCTGTAGGTATGGATAAGGGCCAGGGTCCCTATACAGGTACTTGATTGATACTGAGAAGTAGAGGAGCCTGGGACCGGGCTTAGGCTCACGATGCTGCTGTCCGTTCTATTTTTCATTTCTGTACTTTTAATTCAATTGAATTATACTGTATTGTTGTGTAACATGTTATGGATGTTTTCTTAGAACGTGATACATGTTGCATTATATCTATATAATTTGTTAGTTATATTTTCCTGCAGTTTTTTATTTTAGATGTGTATGGTTTATTGCTCCCGTTGTTGCTGTGTGTTGTATATTTTATTCCGCTGCACTACAGTTTGAAGAATGAGGGAACAGTTTCCCAACTCTTAGACTTGGGCCCTCTCATCTAGTCGGCAGCCTCTAGCATTTGGGGAAATTTTCTTGATGTCATGTGACCAACCGGGTTTGGGGAACTCATTGACTGTCACCCGGATCTAGGACGTTACAAAGTGGTATCAAAGGGTTATTTTCTTTGACATACTATTTGGAGCCTTAGTCAAGGATAGGACAAGAACATTAGTTGGTAATAAGTTGTTCATGGGTGTAGCTAACCCATGTAATGGAAAATTCCATTCTACCTCATATTTTTGAAATCTTCTGATTTTGAAAATTTTATAGTTGATTTGATTTCATCGTTGGGTGACTCACTTGTGATTGTGCTGTTTAAATTTTATCCATGGGTTCTATTTAGTTTCAACCTAATGAGATGAGGGTATGCCATCTCATACATCATTTAGCCACATGCTAGGAATAACATGCCATGCACAGTTTCCATTCCATGTAGGTGCATTAGAAATTACATGATATTGTGATAGTTGTTGTGCGAGAGAAGCATGTTGTCATGATAGTCGCTTTGATAAATACATGATATGTGATAGAGTATTTTCTTGTGTGAGTCGATTGATATAATGGACACCAAACATATGTTTTTGGGCAGTATGGGCTCTCATTGACAGGAATTTGTTGAACTGTTGACTGCTGACGCATTTAAGATGCCAAACATTGATTCTTGGAGAGTATGGGCCCTCACGGATCGAGATTTGGCACTTATGTGTTGTTTTTCAGTATTTTCGGGGTTCCGGAGAAGTTTCTAAGGCATACTATCTGGAAAACCCAGTATACACATCGTGTAGTTCTTTGAACACACTGTGTACGTTCTTCTGTTCGTGGATAAAGTAAAAATATTTATGTACATGCCATGTAACCTATGTACACACCATGTAGTCACTTCCCATGTATGAGACAATCTGGGCGGGGACAAGGGGAAGGGAAATGTTTTGGGGCTAACACACCATGTACCGTATGTACACGCCGTGTAGGGTTGACCTAGAGACCCGACTATGTAACTAAAAAACACTGGACGATGTAATCTTTTCCTGAACATGCCATGTCAATGTAGAACACATTGTGTAATGTAACATGGGGACCCAGCCGTGTAACTAAAAAAATGGGTTGGGGTAATCCTTTCGTGTACACTTCGTGTTTATGTGGAACATACTATGTTGTTTGAGTCGTGTATCCGGCCGTGTAATTAACAACATAGGTCGGCATAGCTCATCTAGTATACATCGTGTACCTTTGGGACACACCGTGATGTTTTTTTCGACGAAATACCGTTTTGTTTTAGCCATGTGGCTAGGGAAACGGGGTGGTGTGAATGCCATGTGCAGGTGTCACACGTCGTGATGTATCAAGCTGTGTAGTCGGCTGTGTCACTAATGACACGGGCAGTTGGAAAATTACACTATACACACGGTGTATCTTTTATACATGTCGTGTATTTTTTTCAGTGGGAGTCGTGTGGCTTAGCCATGTAGAAGGACCCTGGAAGGGGAATAGAAGTCAGGTACATGTCGTGTTGTAAATATACACACCGTGTAGTCTTGTTTTGAAAATCTTGAAATGCCTTCTTCCACTTGTTTCCATTTGGTCCCCTCGTGTTTCACACTATGACCAGTGTGGATCTAAGGTGTGTGTTTGACTTTGTAGAGTCATGCCGCCAAGATTACCGTGCGTTGTTTAGTAGGAGAGCGGCAACGATTATACTCCAGAGATGGTGTGCCATGGCTACCAGTGTATCATCCAGCAGAGCCAGATGCGGCGCCAGCCATTATACTGGACACAGGGGTGGAGGCATAATTCCTTGAAGGCTTTATGTGGTTCATGCGGACCATTCAAGGAGCACCACCGGCTGCCATATCTATGGCTGAGATGACTAATATATTTTAGCAGCAGCATCCACCTATGTTTTCAGAGGATGGAAGACCACAGGCTACAGAGTCATGGATGGGGACTATGCAGAATATTTTCGAGCATCTTGATATGCCTCTAGGGAAGAGGGTCAAGATCGCAATGTATATGCTGTGTGATTATGGAAAGAGGTGGTGGGATGTTACCACATAGTCACATCATCACAGAGACATGGTTTGGGAATATTTTCTGGCAGTATTCTATGAATAATTCTTTCCATAGATGCTGAGAGAAGATAGAGCTTGATAGTTCATGAATCTGCAGCATGGTGCTATTTTAGTGATGGATTATTCTGCTCGTTTCACCAATATTTAGCATTTTGCACCCATTCTGGTGGGTGATGAGACATTGAGGGCCAGTTTCATTAAGGATGATCTTTGATATGACATCCGAGAACTGGTAAACATTTTCAGGTTTCCATCTGTACATGCTATTGTGAACTAAGCACTGATTATAGAGAGGAACCTGTAAGAAGCTAGTGGTGTAGGCCAGGGTGGTTCAGCACCGGTTTCTGGTAATATTTTTATTGGAATGAGGAAGCGATAGATGAGTTTCTCTCACGGTGGTAGTACTATCAAGGCAGTTTCTTTAGGTGTACCAGTCTTTTTCTACTAGTGTGGTAAAGAGGGGAATAAGAGACCGTAGTGTCCACATGATCTAGGGGAGTTCTGAGCTTGCAGCAAGATGGGTCAACTGCAGTGATTTTATAGGGTGTTTCCACTAGTGGATAATGAGAGGGGTTTTGTGCTGACTCTGTGTATGGGAGAAGGACCAGTGGCTTCTTACCAATCAGGAAACTGGAATATATCCGGGCGTGAAGGCAGAGATGGTGGTCGTGGCCGTGGTACCCAGACACCAGGTCTCAGAGGCAGCAGGGCGGGATAGATTAGGGTAGCCATGCTGTGTCGCAGGGTCGCAGCACTGGGTAGACATATGCTGTAGAGCAGACCCAGCAAGAGCAGGATCTCGTACCTTCTACTGTCATAGGTAGTATTCAAGTATCTTATATCTTGTCTTCAGTAATTTTCGATACAGGTTCCACGCATAGTTTCATATTTGTTCCCGTTGTGGAGAGCCTTGGGCTTTGTGATTCTTTTTCTTCTTCTTCTATTATGATGCTAGACACTCCATTATAAACTAGAACGACATTTGTGAGTCAGTACAAGGAGTGCCCCCTTGAATTTGGAGGGTGTCACTTTCTTTGTAACATCTATGTCTTAGAGATGACAGCTTATGATGTCATTCTCGAGATGGACTGGCTGGTTCCCTTCTGAGCCTTTGTATACTGCTATCGTCGCTGTGTGAGTTTCTCGTCACCATAGGGACAAGAGTTTCTATACAAGGGCGAGTGGGATGTTCAGGCGAGTCGATCTAGACAAGAGCATTGTGGTAAAGGTGGAGTCCAATCCCATATTGCGAGATTATATTTGGATGATCAGGGGACTTGTTGGACGGATTTCCCTCTAGTGGTTGATTATTTCATGGATGTCTTCTCAAACGTCTTTTCAAGTCTACTTCTAGAGCGAGAGGTGGATTTCTCTATTAAGCTTTTTCTAGGAGGATCACTGTTGTCCATTACTCCTTATAGGATGGCTACACCAGAGTTGCAGGAGCTCAAGAGGCTGTTAGATGTGTTACATGAAAAGGGTTTTATCCGACCCAGTACTTCTCTTGGGGGTTCATCGGTCTTTTTTGAGAAAATGGCAGACGGAACCCTCAGACTCTGTGTGGATTATCAGAAGCTGAACCAGTTGATGGTTAAGACACAATATCCCTTTCCGAGGAATGATGATCTTTTTGATCAACTTCGTGGAGCATGAGTGTTCCCAAACAATGACTTGAGATCAGGATATCATCAGATATGCGTGGGACCATTGGATATACCCCTTACAGCCTTTTGGAGCCGATATGGTATGTATGAGTACTAGGTTCTATCGTTTGGACTCACGAACGAGTTGACAGTTTTCATGGATCTGATGAATCGTGTTTTCCATCCATATCTGGATTATTTTGTGTTAGTATTCGTGGATGACATCTTGGTGTACTCTCACATTTGAATGGGCCATGACACCCATCTTTAGATCATATTGAGTACATTGAGAGAGCATCATCTATATGCTATTCTATCAAAAATCCACTTTTGGATGGACCAGATTCACATCCTAGGTCATATCATCTTAGAGGCATGAGTTGCATTAGAACTAGAGAAGGTGAGAGCAGTAGTTTCCTGTGAGCAACCTAAGAACGTGTTTAAGATACAAAGTTTCTTGGGACTGGCTGGTTACTACATATGCTTCATACAAGACTTCTTCCACATAGCAGAACCGTTTAAGGGTTTGACTAAAAAGGGTGTGAAGTTCATTTGGTCATAATCTTGTGAGACAGCCTTTCAGGACTTGAAAATAAGGTTGACATCATCACTAGTCCAGATACTTCTAGATAAATGGACGATCTATACAGTTTACTGTGACACATCAAGTATTGGGTTGGGAGCAGTGTTGATGTCGGGCAATTGGGTTGTTGCGTATGGTTCTTGTCATTTGAGTCCAGATGAGAGTAATTACCTGACATATGATCTCGAGTTGGATGCAGATGTGCTTGCATTGCGCTGTTGGAGACATTATCTCTTGGGAGAACATTTTGTGGTTCTCCCCGACCAGAAAAGTCTCAAGTATATTTTTACTCAGTGTGACTTGAACCTGAGACATCTATGGTGGGTTGAATAACATCAGTCCTTCGATTTGGAGCTTGCCTATATACCGGGTAAGGGAATGTCGTAGTTGATGCAATGATTAGGAGGACTCGGATAGAGGCAGTACAGGAGGCCAGAGGTGAGTTTCATCTCATGGCTTTCTTCTCTGAGATGCACTTGGAGGTGCATGGCAGTCAGGGGAAGAGCTACCTTTCTTCTTTAGCTGTGACTTCTAACCTCCTGGACAGAGTGAGGATGTGAAAACTATCTGATTCAGAAGGCCTAGTTCTATGGGAGTCGGTGGCAAGTGAGGACCCCTCTCTTGGGTGGATGATAGGTGATTATGGAATTCTGAATTTCCTAGGTAGAGTGTGGGTTACAGGGGATATACGCGAGGAGTTGATGTGAGAGCTTCATGACTAAGATTGGGAAGGTCAACCCAGAGTTTCCAAGATGTACCGTGACTTGCGACGTCAGTACTGGTGGCCAGGTATGAAGAGAGATGTAGCTGGTTTAATTACGAGGTGTTCCACCTGTCAGTAGGTGATGATGGAGCATTAGAGTCCAGTCGGGTTGTTAAAGCAATTACCCATTCCTGAGTGGAAATGGGATGATGTCGCGATGGTCTTCATGACTGGATTGTAGAGGTCACCTCGAGGCTATGATGTCATGTGGGTTTCTGTGGACAGGCTCGTGAAGGTAGATCACTTTTTGTTGATCAAGGAGACCTTCGGTGTTGATGAGATCATGAAGATGTATATCCGAGAGGTCGTACATCTCCATGGGGTCCCTCATTCTATCATTTCAGATAGGTATTTCCATTTTATATCTCATTTCTGGAAGATTCTTCATAGGGATCTGGGTACACAGGTTCTTTTGATCACAGCTTGCCACCGTCAGACCGATGGCCAATCAGAGCGAACGATACAAGTGATTGAGGACATGTTGCATGAATTCATACTAGACTTCGTGGGCTCTTGGGAGAAGCACATACCCCTAGACTTGTTTTCCTATAATAACAAAAAAAAAGGGGACTATTGAGATGGAACCTTACAAGGCATTACATTGTAGGCCATGCCAATCGCCTTTGTCCTAGATGGAGGTAGGTGAGGCAGCTTTACTAGGACCACATCACGTGTATGAAACTTCTGAGCAGGTCCAATTCATTTATAAATAGATGGAGACCGCATAGTCTCATTAGAAATCTTTTGCTGATTGTCATAGGCAACCTTTGGAGTTTGTGGTCGGGGATCTGGTTTTCTTATGTGTTTCGTCGAGGCTGGGACACAAATGGATCAGGATACAGGGTAAAGATTCACTGAGTTATGTGGGGCCATTTTAGATTTTGGAGAGAGTCGTACCAGTTTCCTGTCAATTGTAGTTAACAAAGAGGTACAGAGCCATGCACGACATCTTCTATGTATCTTAGTTATGTCACTATCATTCAGAACCATCTCACGTCTTTCAACTGGAGGAGGTTGAGCTACATTTAGATTCTTCCTTTTAGGATCATCCAATTCATATTTTTTTATAGGAGTATGAAGTTTCTCCAAGGCCGGACAGTTCCCCTCGTATGGGTGCTATGGCAGCATGGCCAAGTGGAGGACAAAATCTGGGAGCAGGAGACCGACGTATGTGCTAAGTTTCCAGGGTTGTTCTAGCTTTATCTTTGCCACCATTGTAAAGGGAATTCAAGGACAGATTGGTTTAAGGGGGGAAGATATTAATAACACAGTTTTTATTTTTGAGGTATGGGTTTCTTATTTTCCCTTTTCCTTTTTTTGAGAAAATATGGAAAATGGGAAAAATCCTAAAATATGGGACTACATGCCATGTACTATTCTACATGTTGTGTACTTTGGCTATGTGGGATGATTTTACAGGGCGTGTATCCATATCGGTGAAAAAGGGGGTAAAAACTAACTACACGCCGTGTAGTGGTATTTAGACGTCGTGTAGTCAGTCAGAAATAAAATAGTAAGGCATAGGAAGTATCCACCAGTTGCGCGACATTACACACCATGTAATCAGGAATACACGTCGTGTACTCATGTTGACGGATGAACAGTTCAGTGGTGCCGCTAGAAGAACAATTAAATGAGAAACGTACATGTTGTGTATTTTTTTCCGTTTAAAATGGGTAGTATCCTCCTCATTTGGCAGAGGAGGTGTTTGGGTTCATTTTGTAGCAAGAGGGGAGGCCGGACCTTTGGAGATCCGCCGAGCGCACATCGGGAATCAGATTCTTCTGTCGACGATCTCGTTGGAGCTACACGGGTAAGACATCTGCTCGCATTAAGTTGTTCTTACAATTTCTGTCCCAAGAGAATGTTATTTACGTTTGAATGGGTTTTCTTCTTATCCAGATATACAACATCTTTGGGCATTTCTGGAATCGACGTTCGTGTATACCGTTCATTTCTGATTAAGGTAGGTGGTTCGGTGTTTAATTTCCAACTGTCATGTGTTTTGTGTACCGTTGAGCTACGAGCCCATGTTGGGGTGTCATGTGGTTTAGGCCATGGCTATTTTAACTACCTATAAATGAATAGGTGATTAAAAGTGATAATAAACTGCTTTTTGGGATCGTTGCTTGGTTCTAGGACCCCCGTGGGGGTGCGTTCCTTTGTTTAGCCGTTTAGCCAGGATACTTGAGGGTATGCCATTGTAATAATGTTTTTTAAATTTCCATGAGAGGAATTGTATGTGAATTGCTTATTTACATGTTGGGCTCAGCCTGGTTACTTGTTCCTAAGGGCGGTGATTTACTATAGGCTGAGGGCATGACTGGGATATCCTGATGAATACATTCTATTTCGCCTGATGGAAACCTTTAATATGCCTGAGGGTAGTGACATCTATGCCTGAGGGAGACACATCGTACGCTTGAGACCAGTATCTGTTATGCCTGAAGGCGAGATTCTGATTTCCTGAGGGCAAGATTCTGATTACCTGAGGGTAATGGTTTGCGTGTCTGAGGACACTAACAGGTTACATAGAAACTCACTGTGGTGGTTTCTTATAAAAAATGATTAAATTAATAATAAAATGAAAATATAACTACTAATGTTTTTACTTATTAGTACATATTAGTTTATTGAATTTCATTATTTCACATTGTTGTTTCATGTTTACACACAGTTTAGCACGGGCCTTTGGTGGGTGCCAACTGAGATTTATTTCTCACACCCTGTTTGGGTCATGTCTTCTACCCAAACAAATTACATTTCCACAGGTGTGGATAAGGGAAATGGTCCCAATAGAGGTACTTGATTGCTGCTAAGAAGTAGGGGAGCATGGGACCGGGCTTAGTCTCGTGATACCATTGGCCGTTCCATTTGTCTTTTCTGTACTTTTATTTCAATTGTATGGTACTGTATTGTTGTGTAACATGTTCTGGCTATTTTCTTAGAACTTAAGACATGTTTAATTTCATCAATATAACTGGTTGGTTATCTTTTATTGTTGTTGTTTATTTTAGATGTGTATGTTTTATTGCTTATGTTGTTGCTATGTGTTGTATATTTCATTCCGCTTCTCAACACTTTGACGAATGAGGGCATAGTTTCCCCACTATTAGACCTGGGCCTTTGCTGCAAGTCAGAATCCTCTGGCATTTGGGGAAATGCGCTTGAGGTCATGTGACCAACCGGGTATGGGGAACCCAATGAGAGACACCCGGATCTGGGACGTTACAAGTTTTATCTACTGTTCCTTCGCAAAATACACCATTTTCAACCTTAAAATATCATGTTTTTAGGATTTTTACAATTCAAACATAGAAATTCATGCAGTCCTTTCTCCCAGAGTGCTTATTTTTTATTCATACCACAAACTATTTTCCTAAATTTGTTACCGTATATATTTTCACCATCTCTTCGGATGAAAAACTCTAAATTTATTAACTCATATTTAATAGGTAATATAGAATAATTATCTACACTATAGTACTTAATATATATTTTTGAAATAGTCCCAATCATTTCCTAAATTTGGTTTGAAATCATGTCATGCTTATAGGAAAAAATTGTATAGTTTTATATAAATAATTTGCATTGATATTTATATGATAACATTATCTATATATGTCTAACTATGGTGATTATGGATTTTACAGATTGTTAATTAATTTTTTGAAATATATATACTCTGGAGATATTGGTAATTCTTCCTATTCTATTTTTGTTTTGATAATTTCTATACCATTTTTTTTATAAATTTAAGAATTTAGTTACATCAATTTTTGGATACATGAATAATTCAATTATGTGTTTCATTTCTAATGATGACCTCGTACATGAATCCACTATCTGAATCCTTTATAGAGATAACATAAACGAATCCCTTGTATAATTCAACTACATTGATTTTCTATCATGGTTTTACAAATTCCTATTCGATTTTATAAAACCTAGAATATTATCTATTACATATAATACTTAAAAATAAATATTGTTTATTTTTTATTTTTCTTATAATTACTTTTTTAGTTTTTGTAAAATTATTCATTAATTATTGAGATTCTATGAAAATGGGGTTTAATGTTTTTGGATGAATAATTAAATGATATTCACCTGGGATTAATTGTGTTATTCTTTTGACGCTCATATTCTAGAAAATGTGATTTTCAAAATTGAACTAGATGAAATATGAATAATTAATACATGTGAAAGATGAAATCATAATCGCCATTATTAACTACGGTGTTAATTTTTATGATATTGTTTCTATCTATAGAGAATATTTTTAATAATATATTGGTAGAGAGAGAGAACTCATAAAATGATGAGTTTAAATTTGATTAATTTGGGAATATCAATAGTTAGAAATGCATGAGTTATCAGAGTATTCCAATGATTTTTTTTAATTTTTTTGAATATATTTATAATTGTGAAATTTCATTTATTCTAATGATTATTTGTGTCAAACATGATTTTATTATTCATAGCATAACTACTAAAATTCCTACAACTGATTTTTTTATATTGGAATTTATGAATGCATAATTTTAAATTTAGTGCTGTGAAAATTATCATTTTATTTTGGGGAACAAACATACTATTGATTGTTGTGAAGTGTATATAGAGACATGATCCTAATTTTACTCTTTTTTGATGCATTATTTGCAACAATATTATAGAAAATCAACATCCAAAAACTTGTGGATATAAACCATTGAGTTCTCAAGCTTCACTATTTAAAAATAATTCAGGGTCTAAGAACAACCAAATCCAAATTCCCACATCTTCATCGATAATCATTCATTAGGTTAAAACTTATTATCCTTTATTTATGATGTAACAATATGGGTTGTACTATCTGGACAAAGTGAATATTTTATGGGGTTATAAGACACTAATAAAGGGAATGTCTAGGTTTCATCAATCACTTTATAAGAATGGGATAATGATCTCTATATAGCAGAATTGGATCCTCATAACTTATAAAATGGAAGGGGAATGGACTACTCTTATAATGGTTTGGGTTTAGTCAATCTTTTTATAAGATTATATTCCTATTGACATTTCATTTTAATGACGTTATGAAAGAACTTATAAACATTTTGGGTGGGATTAAACCTATAAAATACAATGTTCTGTTTCCCCTATAAAATAATAGGTAATCTATAAACTGAAAAAATAAAAATATTTGGGATAAGCATATAAATGTTTAGGATTGGTGTTATCCTATAATAGAATGTGTAATTTTCTATACAAATAAAAAACTGGGTAATTATGTTAAGCCACAATGACTGAATAAGGTGGATGTAATTTTTTTTCACATGACATAAAAACTGCTATACCAAATTGGTTTTCATAGATCAGGTTGATGCATGAAGATTATATGTAAGATCATGTCAATCCATGATACTATAAATTTATGATGTCCAACTTTTACTTTCTGTTTTTTCTTCACACTAATTGCATATATTTATGTGGCTTCATTGATTTATATTTAATTATAACACATTCAAATCATAATGTTACAAATATGATTAATTTTGAAGAATCATTATTAACTCCCCTATTATATATTTTCATCAATCCCCCAAGAAATAACTATTTTTAACAAACATGGATCTAATATAGATATGTATTGTTAGTTGATCTATATTATACCTAATAATTGGTTTTAGTGTAGTACCTTTTTATGATAATATATTTTTTCATTTTTTATGATAACTCAAAATTTTAATAATTTCATAGTTTGTTTTTGGAATTAGTATTCTTTATTAAATTTTATATTTTAATTTTGAAGACTGTCACCAGATGTCTTTAAAATACATATCAAAATATTTGTTTTATGATGACCAATTAAATGATTAAAAATGTGTTTATTTGGACATTTAAACCACTTTTTAATATTATTAGCTATACTGAATGGATGATTTAGATGGAATTATATTTAATGAGTATTGATTTTATATTCTAGGATTTTATTATTAAATATTATAATTTACCTAAATATGATCTTGTTTATTTAGATGGATAAGATATTTTAAATTATGGTTTTATGAATACATTCATGAATACTCTTTATTTTTATTTTTTAATAAATATTTTTGATAAAATTTAAACATTCACCACTACTCCATAAATTTCAAAAAATATTGAAACACAATATTTGGACAAAGAGATTTCCAGAAAAAGAGAGGACAATATTTTCTTAAAGGATATATCACTCATGGTAAATCAAATTTTGAATCTATATTGTTCAAATATAATTTTTCAATGGGTGTACGAAGAGAGATAATATTACCCCCAATTTTACAAACCTAAAAAATCAATATAAGGTAAAAATAATTGACTATAAATACATGAATTATTAAAAATATTCTGAAATATTATTAAATTAGGCTAAGAATCCATAAAATATGATAATGTGACATTTATTGAAAAATATTATATTATAACATTTTTGATTCTATATTCCTTTCAAAGCAATATTGGTTCTTATACTGTATAAGTTATATGTATTTTTGGGAGATTTTTAAATAATGAGAGTAATTTTGATTTTGGATCTCTTGATTTTATACATTATATAAATGATGATAATAGTGTTTTTTTGAATGAAATATGTGAATCATATGAATATCCAATAATTTAAATGAATTCAAAAAATATTTCTCTCAATAGATAATATTAAATGGATTTTGATAAGAAATAGAAGATTAATCTTAAATAGAAATATGTTTATTTCAAAAAGTTAATTCATAAGAAATATAATGATGTGATAATAGAAATTTATTGAAACAAAATTTCATCCATATATGAAATGGTTTGGGATGATTTATAATGTGATAAAAAAATTTATAATTTGGAAAGGGATTTGATAATTTTATGAATGAAGATATTTTTAAAAAAATTAAAATCAATTTGCATCAATATATAGATATTGGAAAGACAGGTTAATTCAATTAATTTAATGATAAATGAAATAGATATAGTTTTGAATATTTTGTTTAATCTATGTTTAGTAATGAAAATTAAAATGATTCTTTTTTAATTTATTTAGTTTATTTCTTTAAATGTGGATATTATAGTTATTATTATTAATATTATCCATTAAATTAAATTGATTATTTTTTTCATAAAACAATATCAATTACTATGACTGATCTCATGGTTAAAATGTCTATGACAAAAATATAATTGGAAATCAAATGTATATATACTAATTTAAGACATATTAAGTTAGTTTTTATACATATTTATGTTAAATTAAACAATTCATTATACTAGATAAAATTAATAATCCAATTCTTTTATACAGTGCACATTTCATTATAATTTTATCATTGAAATATTGGAAAGAATTTTAAAATTCGTGTTTATTTTATCAATTTTAAATAATATTGAACTTAATGAATCATTTTTTGAAGCTACCATTAAATTCAATATTTAACATTATATTTTAGATAAGTAGAGAAATATTGTGATTATTTTAAGGTTTTTTTAATTAAATTAAAATATTTTTCAGCATGAATATATTTAGTCTTATATCATCTAGAACGTAGACTTGTAGAGTCAATTGTTTAAAATCATATATATGACTATCAAATATATTACACTAATTATAAATTTTGGTATACTCATTAATTATTAGAAATTGGGTACATTAAACATTTATTGAATGTTTTATAAAACATTTCATGGAACCTTCTAATATTAAAGTATATTTTTCTAGAAATTTTCACGGTTGGAAATATAATTCTAGTTGTACTTACTTCATATTTTCATTCTGAAAGGAGTTCATCAATTTAGAGGTTGTTAATAGTGTTCTAAATTTTAAATTCTTATCGGATATTGAAAATGATTAGACATATTATTATATGTGCAGTTATACTTATTTGTAATTATATTTTCAAAAAGAAAATGAAAATTAGTTTAATTATGAAGGCCCTTAATGTATAAAAATATTTTAGAAGGATAATATATGTTCATTTTTAAATTTAAAATATAATTTATCGGTTTAAATATATGTTTTAAAAATATTACCTCCACTAGTTTATCTATATTGGAATTCAATTTCTATATAAATTAGTCTCTTTATTCATAATATGAAATAAATAATTGAGGCATATATTTTATATTTTAATTTCATATATTTAATTGATATATTGAAATCATCCATTATATAGAGAAAAACTTATTTAAAATATGAAATTTTCGTAAAAAATTATTCATGCTCTAAATAACTTTCATGATTGTTGAAATCTTATTTGTACTTTTGTTTTATAATGATAAAAATATAAAATCATTAAAACTAGACGAGTTCATTATAAATAAAAGATGGGTTTATGTATAATTAGTTATGGATGATTATAATGTGATTTTAAAAC
Organism: Viscum album; assembly: GCA_963277665.1. NCBI lineage: Eukaryota > Viridiplantae > Streptophyta > Magnoliopsida > Santalales > Viscaceae > Viscum > Viscum album. The sequence continues at coordinate 247,220,976 of OY728165.1, forward strand.
ATTATGAAATCATTTTTCAACAGTTTATGCATAGAAAATTGGTTTTAAGACATTTAATTTTTTTTAAAAAATGGTGGTATATGGAAAAATTTAGTTTTATTTTATAGAATATTTTCATATTATTTCCCATGATGATTCATATTTAATACTCAAATTTAAGGGAGGTTTTATGTATTTATATGTTGAAAATTTCAAATTTTTCATGTAATATGTTGACATCTAGAATTTCTTTTTTATATCCCTAATTTTTCTTTCTTGATATTTTTGTCCACCATATAATTTTTCTATATATTATCTTAAAAACTATTATATTTTTATATAATGTTAAAACATTGATTTACATAAAATATTATTTTATGAGTTGTTTCAGATTATTTTTTCACAATGAACTTTTAAAATTCCCTCAATATATATAATTCATGTTAAAATAATTGATGGTTTATAGTGGTTTCATGGAATCTTTTTTTCAATTTGAAATCAGCAAAATGTTTTATATTGTAATATTAGGATATTTCATGATTATTTTTTGCAAATTTATTTAAATTCTAAGAGATATTTCATTATACACTACACTGAGTTTATCATTCATTGCATGCAAAAATTATTTTCTATGACAATATGCATTAAGCACCACACTATGTATCATTAAAATATAAAATAATAATATTGTAAATATAACCATTATAACCTAAAAGTTAAATAGGGTGTAAATTTTTTTATTTAATACTTTATGAAATAATAATATATTTCAAAATCTATGTAAATTTATTAATATTATATTATTTATAATCTATTATTTTTTAAGAGGGACAATATATTCATCAAAAAAATGATTTCTTAATAAATGATTTTTTTATTTTAATGAAAAAATTTTATTTAATGTTTAGAAATTATAGATAATATATATGTAAAAATTAAATTAATTCTTGATATCATTACATTGAAAATATCTTATTTTGAAATTTAAGAGATTTTTTTGAAATATATTTATTTTTTCGTGAATAGTGAAATTTTTTTTAAAAAAAATGAATTTTCATTTTGATAAAAAAAAATTAATTTGAATAAAAATTTATTTTCTAATTTTACATAATTATTAACAATTCATATATAATCCACTTAATTAATTTTTAATCAACTTATTATTGGATATTAGTTTGATTGTATTTCTAGGCTTAAAAATTATTTTTTCTGAAATTTTCTTTAATGGGCATAATCTTTCAAAATATTAATTAATTAAAAATGAAAAAATAATGAATTTTTTAATTTAAAATTATAGATAATATATATAAAAATAAATTTTATTCGTATAATAATAATCATTATACATATATTTGACAAAGAAGCATCTTAAGGTTTAGAAAAATACACTTCTTGGAAGCCATCTTTTTCACCACGTTTCAATGTTTTGTTTTTAATTTTATTTTATCCACTTTTAGAAAATAAATTTGACTAAATTAACATATTTTTTTGAAATATTCTTGTCAAAATAATAATATGGTTCATTATTTTTCATTTTTTGGAAATAATAATTTTTTGAGGAAAACTAAAAATAATGAATTTTTATTTTAAGATAGATTTTAGTTTAAAATATTTTTTAAGATTAATTTTGTATTAAAACAATTAAAATTTTATTAAATAAAATTATATATATGACAAAATATTATTATTTGAATCAATTTTATATTCAATATATATATATTAACATTGCAAATATTTAAGTATTTTCACTTTGAAAACCCACATTGTCATCGTATCTATGTGATTAATTTTAGAATACATATTTTGCACATATAAAAAATTAATTTTGAAAAATGGATTACATTTTCAGAATCGTAATTATTTATATTATCTCAATTTTTCAACATAATTTTTTACACAAACTAATAATGAATATAATAAGAATTATTTACCACAGTTAATGAAAAAATGGGTTTCACTAGGGTTAAATTAAAACGATAAGGGTTAATATTACTATAATATTTGTATAAAATCTATTTTATCTAAATATTAGGACCATATATGTCAAGATCTAGCCGTAGTCGACCCTGAAACAGTCACCCATGCCATCTCGTGACATGTCCGTAGTGGTTTTCCCAATCCTCCCAGTATGGCGACTAGCACCGAGGCCTTCCACAGAGTACACAAGGGAATTATTTCTCCCAAATATAAACAATCATAAAAACAGTAGAAATAAATGGATAGCCCAAAATAAATTTACATAAAAATTTAACTGAACATTATTTGTAAAAGAAAAAAAATTACAACAAAAAAACAATTCAAATGACCAAAAATGATAACCATATAAATCCATGTGACCCCTCTGTTCACTCTACAACACAATGATCCCTCATCACCCAAGGAGAATGAACTAAATCTAAAACAAGCATAATGATAACAAAAAGAGGACTATAGGCGTGAGTATTAAAACTCAGTAGGATAACCCGATATTCTATTCCCAATTTATATCCTTTAGATTAAAAGAAACATCAATTCCATGTTTTAAATACATTATATTAAGGTGTGTTTTCCAAATTAGGTCCCATTCTATATAAAAATTCCCATACAAATACATGCATGTCTTATAAACCAGAATGGTAGTAACAATTTCTTAAGAGGTTCAACTTCAAAATAAAACTAGTTTTCAAGAGGGATGCTTTAAATAATGTAAAAATTTAAATAAATCACACACAATTGTGAATTTACCAATCAAAAACAACATATGTTGACACTGAGTGAAAAATATCATATGAGCATAAGTCACGAGAACACCCCTAGGAACTATTTAGTTGTGAGCCCCATGTACCTCGTATCTCAGTGAAAGTAACCTTAATAAATATCTTTCCTTGTGAACATGAGACACTAGTAGGTATTATACCCATATCCTTGTGATCCCCAAACACCATAATTATCATTATTTAGTTAGTGTTGTCATCATCAATCTTCTTACGTGAAACAAGGGCTAAACCCCATGAGATCACTAGCATTCTAATAATTTCTTGCCAACCTAGATTCCTGATATTCCCATTAGTGATCAATCAATTGATATATATTATAAAATACACATTCAAATCGAAATTCCATTCCAAAACCATAAAAAACAGCCCAAAAACATGCTTCACATTTTTTAAAAGAATAAATAAACCCCCATAATTTTTGTAAAACAATTTCAAGGATTTTATTGAGGATTTGAACATAAAACTCAATCAAAAATCATCTTTTATGCATAAACACAAATAAATCAAAACCTATCATATTTGGAAGCCCTAAAAAATTTTATAAAATATTTTTATGTAGTATAAACAATCCCAATTAACACAACATGATATGTACATGTAAAACCCTCATTCCTCATTTTTTAAATGGCCAAACACGCCTTTAATCATTTTCACATAATTGATATTTGATAAAGTTATGTATTTCAATTTCTTTACGGAGTTGTATACCAAAAATTTACCATACAAAACCACATTCATAAATCCTTTAAAACACTCTGGTTACATATTAAAAACACAACCATTTTCATAAAGAAGACAAACATTCAATTTTCCAACAACACGGTCCAAGACATGCTGTAAACTAAAAACCATTTTTTTGTAAAACCAAATTAAAATTGGAATTCCATAAATGTATCACCAACTATTTTTTTTATGCTTCCAATGTATTTATAAATCCAAACAAATCATTTAAAATCTCAGTTGACATATTAATGCCAACCAAGAAATTTACCGAACACATGGCATGCACTATTTAACAAAACAACATATTATAAGCACTTAAAATGGGATTAAATACCATTTTCAGGCCATAAATATAATCAAGATACTTAAAAATATCAAAAATACGATAACCCAAGTGTGAAATCTCATCAAATAATTTATCAAATATAAGGAGTGCACATTTATACCAAAACAACTATATTTTTTAAAAAATAAGTCATAAAACATCCTCTGCACACAACCAAGTTTCACAGTAGAACAGATCTTATAAATAAGGTTATAACAGAGTGAGAATGATGAAACTTAAATTATAATGGACAATGAAATGGATATCCTACCTCAGATCCACGGTGGAAAAGAAACGGACTCTTGAAATCACCCGATGCGGTTCCTAGCACTCTAGATCTATGAAGACATACCCTAAAGAAACCAAACCACAATTAAAAACATCCCAAAAATAATAGTAGTTCGTTAATGATAATGTGAGAAGATGAAACCAAAAGAAAATGGAGGGTTAAGGAAGAAAGAGAAGAAAGGAGAGGGAATCTCACCTTGGAAACTAAACGACTCTTCATCTTCCATTAGATTTCCACCCATAGAGACAATGTAATGGAATAGAAATTCTTGGAGATGATACTTCTATCTGGATAAACTAAGAGAATTTATTTGGGGTAAAAAGTGTGAAATATAGAGGATTTATGAAACTGACAATTTACCTAAGAAAATTTTGCCGATTTTAAGAATCGTGAAATGTTTCACCACAATACTCATATACGATGAGATCCAAAGAGTAAAAAGAGACAATGGGGGTGAACCTATGTATCTTATTATGGAGAGGGATATGTAATCACCAAAAAATTTGAAAAAAATTAAAAATATATAAAAGAAACAATTTATTTTTTAAAAACTATAAATAACCACACAATCTTGCCCAATACCTGAATTGATGACCCAAATTAATCATTATTATAAATTTTTAATGGGTAAAAAAGGATATTTAGGATTGAATATGTCAAGGGTGGAAAAATAAGAAGATTAATGATTGAAACATGTTAAAAAATGAAGGAGTTATAATTGAAACAAAATGGGTTTTTTAATTTGGAAATAGGCTCGCGGTTTGGGCCAAATCATGAACTGACCACCCTTTCTAAAAATAACACAAAAAATGAATTGAGGAACCTAATTAGGGATTATTAGATAAAGAGGAAACATAAAAATTCAACATTAATCGCGCCCAAGACCCTAGCAGAAGATCGAGATTTCTAGTGAACATGATAAGAACAAAAACATGAAAAACTGGATGTGACAATTCTCCCCACTATTAAGGATTTCCACCCTGAGAAATACATATCAATTTCTGGATTAATGATTAAAACCTAAGGATTACTTATAAATATGTTCCAGTCTCTCAAGACAAGGAAATATCATTCACAATTAATGGAACTTAAGCCTGTTGCCTTAAACAGAACACCATCTCACAACCACTTCTTGATAATCAACTGATGGATTGAGTCACAACCTCCACAACAAATTTAGAACCTAATTTTTTGGATTTCTCCCAATAAACACAATGATCAGCCAAACAAAAGAGCACTCATGAAAACCAAATATTTCTAACGATTTTGGAATGAACTACCCACGATTAAGAAAGAAGTAGCACTAGATAATTTCTCAAGATGAAAATCCATGAGACACATGGTGGGTCTCCCCACCATTAGAAACAAACTATTAGTGAACAAATAAGAATTCAAAATGATCTTGAATCAGGCCTCACTCATACAAGACCATGAAAACCCACCTACAACATCCAAGCATCACAAGTTGAAAACAACGCAACATGAATATTTAAGCCATCCACTCTTGAATTCAGGAAGCTAGAACTGGGCCAACACACTCTACACGGATCCACCCTCACCCCAATTCGGGATGAGAGGTAAGGGGACCCAATCCTTGGTCTATTGAAACCACAATAGAAAAAAAGGAACTGCCTCACTAAAATGGTAGAGGTATGAGCTCTACAACACTACCCTCAATCCTAGGACTCCTAACTAAACACCACCTTCAATCCAAAACCTATGGTTGGAGCTCAAATAGATCAACCATCTCTTGCCTCACATTCTAGATTTAATAATACCCAACTATTACTCCATCTGATACTTCCACACAGTATCACACAACGCTCCCTGTAATATAAAATAGATCCTAATACACCATGAAACTCTCTTCCTCAACAACACATTTTTTCCCAAACAATAACATGGAGACAAGGAAAACTATTTTCTCTCACTCCAAAAGTGGAGCAGAATTAAGATGGAACAAAAAAATCCCACTAGAAATCATAGAGAACAAATTCTAGAACCGAGATAATCACTATAAAGGGTAGGCAGTTTCAATAGAGCCGAAATGGCTCTCTATTTCAATAAATAGGTTGAGTTATCATTCTAAGAGGTGGAATTATATTTTGAAACAAATACATAGGTTGATCAACTGGAAAGAATTACAATAAAGAATCATCTGTGGCCACAACACAAAAATCAACACATCTTTAGAAGCCTAGTTAACTTTACCCCAAAAACGAGTCACCAAAAAGATCCCATATCAGGAAGCAACAAGATATTGAATTATTGGTCATAAAGAAGCATACCAAATAGACAACACTTATAAGGCATAAGATCAACCATCCAAAAAACTGTCGGTTCATAAACAATACCACAATTTATTAGTTCAATACTCTTTTGAAAAAAATAATCTAACATTGTGGATTTTCACATTCACCAATAGTGTTTCATTAAGTCTCACTCAAATGTACATTTACATGCCACCCTGGGCACTAAATACCATTCTATACCATCCATTCATCCATATATCCACAATACCGTGCATGTGAGAACCCATGAAAACACCTAATGTAAAAAAAATCATCCTTACAAAAATTATCATATACCATTCATAGGCACATTAACAACCAACTCCAAAACCATTTTATGATTTCAAAATATAACCCACCATATTTCCTAAACCTATATATAAAAAAAATCCATTTAAATTAATAGAAATCCCAAAAACCACCACTATATTCCATGTATCTCTTTCCCATTTTGAAAAATTTAGCAAGGTCTCTTTTCATAATTCGATAACCACAAGGGACAAAACCCCTTTCCAAAAAAATACCAGCCACTCAAAACTGAATTTCTATAACCAATTCATCAGATTCAAACACTTTTCAATATCCCAAAACACCCCCATTTAATAAAAATTTCTAGAATTACATTAAAATTATTCAGACATTCAAAATATTTTATTTCAACAAACCACATGTTTAGATTGTGGAAAATTCAATCCAATTAATTCATTTCCACTTCCTCCCCAAAATTTATTTTAAAAAGACACAACCTTCAAAAAAACGTTCTTATATTTAATTTTTGAAAACATGTTTCCAACTTTAAAAAATCCAATCCATAATTTAAAACCCATTTCCATATTTCTCACATATGTATTTTTTTTAAAAAAAATTATGATTTCAAGAATGGTCAACGAAAAACACAAAAGTGATCTATTGTGAGTGGGCGACTTGGCCATATGGTTGGCATCCATATGTAAAACACAACACCTACACAGAGAGACATATTATGACTATTCCATGGCTCCAAATTGCATTCCAGGCCCTGTGAGCTCACATAGGCCATTATTCAGACTCCCCTTCTCATATCCCAAATCCAAACAATCAAGAAGAACAGCAGACACTAATAAAACCAGACATCCTGTGGAAACTTGAGGATCAGAATGAGCTATAGTTCATGATGATTTTCCTGTACATACACCGCATGTCTAAAAATTCATACTCCATCTACCATGAGATCTCCCAAATAACAAATTCACTCTAAAAATAATTGTCTTCTAAAAGCTGACCCACTCTGATAGCATTTTGTCACGAACCATCCTTAGTCAACCCAGAAATGGCCATCCAAAACAGCCCACGAAAAGTTCCGAGTGGAATTCTCGATCCTCCTGGGATATAGACAAGAATTGAGGGACTCATTAGAGTACACAAGTAAATTATTTCTCCGTAATATAGAAAAACAAAAAATCATCAGAATGAAAAGAACAACCCAAATTATATTTACATAAAAATTGAACTGAACATTATTTGTACAAGAATCTGAAATTAAAACTAAACAAAAAACATAAATGACCAAACCATATAACCAAATAACTCCATGTGACCCATCTGGTAACTCTCTAACCCAATTATCACACTTCTCCCTATATGATAGAACTCATGTTGAAACCTACATAAGGGATAAAATCATAAAAAGATTATTGGCATGAGTATTAAAACACGGTAGGTTAACCCGAAATTCTATTCCCAATGCTGATCCATTAAAAGAAAAAAATAATCTATTTCATGTTTTAAATAATTTATATTAAGGTATTTCTTCCAAATGAGATCCCATTCTATAAAAATTACTAAACAAAAACATACATGGTTTATAACCCAGAAAGCTTGTAACAATTTTCAAAGAGGTGAAACTTCAAAATGAAAGTAGATTTTAAGAGGTATAATTTAAAGAATGTACACTTTTAAATAAATTATAATAACTTTTTAATTTACTAACCAAACACACCATTTTCTGATGGTTAGTAAGAAATATCCAATGATCAAAAGTCACGGGAAATCCCCTAGGAACTAGTTAGTTGTCAGCCCAAGGTACCTCGTATCTTGGTGAATGTAACCATAATGAATATCTGTTCTCATGCCCACGAGCCACTAGTAGATAGCATACCCATAACAAAGAGGTTCTGCAAAATAATCACCATGATATTTTAGTTACTGTTATCATCGTCAAACTTGCAATGTGAAGCATGGTCCAAACCCCATGGGATCACTAGCATAATAGTATATGTCCACCCAACTAGATACCCAAGATTCCCTTTAGTGCTCAATCAAGTTACACATATTCTCAAATATAGATTTCAAAATCAAAAATCTGTTCCCAAACAGTAAAAACACATACCACCCACATACTTGATTCACCTTTCATTCACAAATCAATAAACCACTAAAAAATTTTGTAAAACAACTCAAGGACAATATTGAGGCTTTGCACATAAAACTCATTCCAAAACACTCTTTTAAGTACAAAAACCTAAAAACCATACCAACCATATTTTTAATCCATAGAAAAGTTTAATTAAATCAATTAATGGACCATAAAACAATCTCAATTGACACAACATGGTATATATATATAATACACTCATTATTAATTTTTAGAAAAGGCCTAACATGTATTTAAACATTTTCTCAAAATTAACATTTGAAAAAGTTACGAATTTAAATTTTATTAAGGAGGAGTATACACACCATTTAAAGAAGAAAAACACATTCATAAATTTTTTATAACACTCAAGTAACAAATTCAAAACACAACCATTTTCATAAGGTTTTGAAATAGGCCATTTTCTGGCATCTCGGGCCAAAAAATGTTGTAAACCTAAACCCATTTATTTATAAAACAAAATCCATATTGGAAATCCATAAAAGGATACCAAAATAATTTTTTTACAGCTTCCTATGTATTTATAAATAAAAAACCATTTTAATATTAACTGGACACATAAAAGCCAACTGGGAAATTTATCGAATACACGACATGCACTTTTTAACAAAAAAACATTTTTTAACGCACTTAAAATGGGAAGAATTAACATTATAATTCCATAAATTTATTCCATATATTGAATCATATTCAAATCACAATAAACCAAAAATAAAATCTCATGGAATATTTTTTCAAACAAGAGGAATGCACATTTAAACCAAAACAACTATATTTTTTCACAAAGCAAGGAATAAAACAACATTTTCACACAAAATATTTAATACCAGGTTTCACAGCCTAAAATATCATTTAAATTAGGTTATCAAAGAATGAGAATGATGAATCTTAAATGATAAATGATTGTGCAATGGATATCCTATCTCAAATCCCTGGCAGAAAGGATATGCACACCTGAAATCACACGTTGAGGTTCCCAACACTCTAGATCTATGAAGAGCCACCCGAAACAAAAAAACTACAATCACAAATAATTCTTAAAAGGTACCCTAGTACGTGAATGAATAGGGGAGAAGATGAAACCAAATGAACATGGAAGGAGAAGGAAGAGAGAGAACAAAGGAGAGAAAATCTCACCTTGGAAAGAAAAGGACTCTTCATCTTCCTGTAGATCTGCACCCGTAGTGAAAATTTATTGGCATGAAACATCTTGGAGATTATCCATAGTTCTGGATGAACACGGGAAATTTTATTAAGGGTAAAAAGATTAAAATATTAAATATTTATGAAGGAGATAATTTACCTTAGAAAATCTGGATGTTTTTAGAAATCTTGAGATGTTTCTCCCTAATAAATGGCTTATATATGCTCCAATGAGTGGAAATATAATTTCGGGGTGAGCCAAGTTATCTTTACCTCGAGTGGGAGGGGGAATCAACAAAAAATTTTAAAAAATAAAAATAATATAAAAGTAACAAATTATTTTTTTTAAACAGGAAATGGGCCAATGGGCTGGCCAAATACCTGAAAAGATAACCCAAATTCTCCAGGATAATTAATTATTAATTGGTCCAAAATGATATATAGGATTTAATATGTCAAGGAAAGAAAAATAGGATGTCTAATGAGTCGAAAATTTTAATAAATTAAGGTATTATTATTGAAAATATGTTTCTAAATATGGAAATGGGCTCATGGTTTGGTCCAAAACATGAATTAACCACCCTTTCAACAAAAACTACCAAATAAAGAAATAAGGAACACAAACATGGATTATTAGATATATATGACACATCAAGGCTCATCCTAAATCTCAAAAAAGACCCAAAAAAGGGTGAGTATTTCCAATGAACTGGATCAAGACAAAGACATGGAAAACTAAGTTCAACAATTTATTATTTAATATCTTATACTAATATCTCTTAGAGATCTTTGGCATAATAAAAAAGTGGGTATAGATTTTTTTCCTTTTAATTAATTAAAAATTTTCTACTAGCCTCGCTTGTAAATGTTTACCAATATAATTTATTATTTACATAATAAAAACTTTTTAAGGCTAATACTTCCACAAATGAAATCCAAAATTCCCTCATCCTATCAAATAATCTATGTTTTATTAATAAATATAACATAGGATTTCTTATGGGGAAAAATTATAAGGATACCAAAAGATGAGGTAAAATTCATCAATGAGTGCTTTTATTTTATTTCTTCCTCCATATCCGTCATTACTTTTTACAACATGTTGATATTGTAAGAACCTGGATAGTCATTTTAGGTACGTTTTATCTTTTTCTGGATTTTTTTTGAAAAAAGAATTTTCTAGAAATTTTCGAAGTACACGTCATGTACTTTTTCCTGGCTCGAAGACGTGTTCTGGTCATTCCGGGCCATATAGATGGTGTGTAAGGCTGAGGTGGAGGCCGATTAATTAGGAGTACGAACAATTGAAGTACATGCCATGTACCCAAGAATTACACGGCTTGTAATTTCTATTTTTTTCTTTAAATGGACCGGGGTCACGCCTAACACTCAAAATCAACTTCTTCTCTAGATTTCTTCCACCTTGGAGCAACTGTAGGGTCAAATCTTCCCCGATCTCTCACCTCGCCATCCATTCTCTAATTCGATCATGGTCGATTGCATTGGAAGCACAATGGTGAGTTCTTCCTTTTTATTGATTCTTGTTTCTTAATTCCTCATTGTTTTCAAGATATCGTGGGATGAACATTTTGTGCATTTTATCAGATCTACATTGTTCTAAAAGTTATATTTCATCATGGTTCAGGTATATCAATCTCCTAGGATCGAGGTAGATGGTTTGTGCCATTCATTGGACATTTAATGAGTATTATATGCAAATTCCACCAATTCCCTTGAATGGGGTATTGCGTGTTTCTTGTTTTTCCCCTACTGTTTTCTTTCTTTTCTTGATCTCTGTAGTAGAGGATTATGCTTCTGAGTAAAGTAATTTATTTTCTGGTCAGGTTTCTTTGCTCGGCTTGTTGTGTGTTTAGCGTTTCCTGTTTCCATGCCTAGTTTTAGGATAGTGGAACTATTGTTTTATTATTATTGTTGACCCGTAGAATGATAGCCAAGTAGTTCTTGAGGTTTAATTGGATGATAAAGGCTTGCTGAGCAAGGTTATTTTCACTCAAGACTGTGTGAACCTAGAGTAGTAGACCAAAGTTAGAATTGACGGAAGGGCTTCACCAGAGTGTCTTTTAATTAAGATGTGTGACTATAGGGGGAATTTATGTTGGGTGCTTCCTCAGAGAGTCTTTATTTCCACAATGCGGTCCACAAGGGGAATTAATGTTGAATGCTTCCCCAGAGAGATTTATCACGATACGAGACTATAGGGGGAATTGAAGGTGACTGCTTCCCTAGAGAGTCTGCTTAATTACGTAGCTGAACCAGAGGGGTGAGACTGTGTGTGCCTCCCATAGGGTTTATAGTACTATAGGTTGAACCAAAGGGGTCAGATTTTCAGAGCTATCAAGAGGGTTACCTATTTTATTCTTATTGCTGGATGCTTACTTGTGTACTTTACTTGTTAGAACTATAGATTGTAGCTACTTGTGCATTCTTGTTTACTGCTTCTTGTTTATTTACTGCCATGTATTCATTGACTATAAGGCCCAAGTATTTGGGTGATTTCCTACTGGGGTTGTATCTCACACCCTGTTTGGTCCATTATTTTGGGCCCAAGAAGACTATGTTGATGCAGGTATTGATAAGGGAAAGCACCCTTCTACTTCAGGTTCTTGATCATGCTGGAGCTGGAGAGCATGGTACCGAGACGTGACTCGTGATGCTGAGGAGTTTATTTTATTTTCCTTTTCACTATTTTTTCAATTTTATTCAAGGACGTTGTTGCATTTTATTATTTTCCATAGATACATGTACATGATGCACTATTTTCATCATTGTTATATATCTACATTGCTTCTGCTATTTGGGTTCTATTGTTATGCATGTTGTTACTGCTTCTGTTATTGACTGTTTCATTTCCCATTTTATTCCATACTGAATGAGGGAATAGTTTCCCAACCGACTCACCAAGGCCCTCGCTGCTAGTCAGCAACCTCTAGCATTCAGGAAAATGGGCTTGAGGTCATGTTGCGAACCGGGTACGGGGCATCAGTGGAGGGGCTCCGGACTCATGTCATTATAAAGTGGTATCAGAGGCGTTATTTTCTCTTGCTTTACTGGATGGAGACCTTATCCTGGGATAGTATTGATTTGGTACTTGGAATAAATATGTACTCAGGAGTAGCTGACCCGTGTATAGGGAAAATCCATACAACCTCGTTAATTGCAGTTGCTGGTTTTGAGATTTTATAGTCGATCTGATTTCACCAATTTGATTCACATGGATTGTGATATTACTGTTTTTATTTTGCGGTTCTATTTATATCACAACCTAATGAGATGAGGGTATGTCGTCTCATGCATCATATAGACACCTGTAGGAATCATATGCCATGCATTCTTGCAATGCCATCTAGGGTGCATTAGCGACTGCATGCTGTTGTGATAGACTTTGTGTAGATTATGCATGATGTTGTGATAGTTGCTTGATATATTCTCTGTTATTATGTTAGAAAATTGTTGTTTTTTTCTTTGTTTAATGTGAATGCCAAATTTTGGTTCTTGAGGTGTTTTGGGCCCTCACATATCAGAATTTGGCACTTTTCCACCCTGTTTTTTTTTTTTTGTGTTTTTGGAATTCTGTGTAGTTTCTGAGCTACTGCCAAGAAAAACCTAGAATACACAACGTGTACTTTTTGGGAACACGTCGTGTAGTTTTCAGGCTGTGTCACTGACCATGTGAGCTGAACACGATGTCATGGAAGTAACTTAAGAAACACATTGTGTACGGTAGCTACACGCCGTGTAAGTTCTGAGCCGTGTACCTGGCCATGTCACTAACAACATAGGTCGGGGAAGCATGTGTAGAACACACCATGGCCATAGGGAACATGTCATGTAGTCCTATCCAGGTACCCGGTCGTGTCACGAACCACACGGACCGGCGTTACCTTCCATTACACACACCGTGTTTGTTCGGAACATGCTGTGTAGTGTTGCCCAGGTACTCGGCAGTGTCATGAACAACACGGGACAATGTCGCCTTCGCCTATACATGTCGTGTTTTCTCGGAGAACATCGTGTAAGGTCCATCCATATAGATGGTAGTGTACTCAACAACACGGACCACTGAAGCCTTTCTAGTGGACACCGTGTTTGATTCAAACACGACGTGTTCGGGTTAAGTCGGACCGTGTGGGTTAGCCGTGTAAGGAACTCGGGATGGGGAATAGATACAAGTACTCTCCATGTGTTGGGGTCAACACACCATGTTGTTTGATGTGTACAAGACGTGTAGGGCAAAAGTACACGCCCATGTAAGTAGCTTAAAAAGCCACGTTGTGTAGTTTTTATACACGCCGTGTAGTCGTGTTTTACACTTTTTTATGTTTTTCTTCACCTGTTCCCATTTTGTACCCTTGTGATCAATGTCCTTGTTTTCCTGATCTAAGGTGTGCTTTTGGTCTTTCAGAGCTATGCCTTCGAGACTTCCTCCGATCGTATGTCGGTCGTCAGGCAGGGATCAAACACCAGATATGGCTGATTAGGGACTTCCTGTCAACCCCCCAGCCGAGCCAGCCTTGGCACCGGTTGTTGTACCAGTTGGTAGCGCGGATGCACAGTTTTGGGAAGGTTTAATGAGGATGATTTAGGCCTTCCAGGGAGCACTGCCTCCTACCTCATCTATGGAAGACTTGACGCAGGTCTTTTAGCAGCATCATCCTCCCACATTCTCGGGGGAGGGAGGACCTCAGGCTACAGAGTCACGGATGGAATCCATGATGACTATATTCGAGCATCTAGAGATGCCTCCAGAGAGGGGGGTCATTCTCACCACCTACATGCTCCGAGAATCCACCAATAGGTTGTGGGACGTGTTCTCCCAGGCAGGTCAACATCAGGCTATGACTTGGGAGGAGTTCCTTGCATGTTCTATGACTACATCTACCCAGAGACCGTAAGGGGTGATCGAGCCCGGGAGTTCATGACCTTAGAGCAGGGTACTCTATCCGTCATGGATTATTTCTCTCGTTTCATTGAGATAAAGCATTTTAAACCCCTTCAGGATGGGAGTGGGGTGTTCATGGCGAGGAAGATTGAGGATGGACTTAGGCGGGAGATTATCTCATAGGTGAACATCTTCTACCTAACTTCCACTACGTCAATCGTCAACCAGACACCGATTGCAGAGCGCAATCTGAGAGACTCTAGAGCTGCGTGTCAGGGCAGTTCTACTTCCAGAGCTAGCTTTCTTCTAGATGACATCAAGAAGCGTCATAGGGAGAATATACGTTGTGATTTGAGGAAGTGAGACGCCTCATCAGGCAACCATGTGATGTGCTACCAGTGTGGCCGTATCGGTCACATGAGGCCGCAGTGCAAGAGAGACCCTATGGAGTGCCGGTCTTGCAGCAAGATGGGTCACCTTCAGTGTTTCTGTCAGGTTTTCTCACCAGCAGCTGGTGATCAGGGTTCTTCCATGACTCCTCGTTCAAGAGCAGCCCCACCAGTTTTTTACCAGTTCGGAAACTAGAGTTTTTCCGGCCGTTCGAGCCAAGTTGGTGGTCAAGGCCGTGGTGGTCAACCACCAGTTCCTCAGCACCAGCAGGGCGGTTCATCTCAGTGTGGTCATCTAGGGGTGTAGGGCCACAGCACAGGCCAGTCTTTCACCATGGAGTATACATATCATGAGCAGGATCCTAGCCCTTCTACTGTTCAAGGTACGAATTTAGTAGCCTCAGTTATATCTTCGACCCTTTTCGATACTGCTTCTACGCATAGCTTTATATTTGTTGCTATTGTGGAGAGCCTTGGACTCTGAATATTTTCTTCTGCCCACTCTTCGACACTAGACACACCTTTGGGAAATAAGACATCTAGTGTACGCCAGTGTAGAGAGTGCCCTCTTGAGGTGGCTGGGTATCACTTCATATGATATCTCTATGTCCTAGAGGTGACATGCTATGATTTCATTCTCAGTATGGATTTGATGATTCCCTTCTAGGCAGTTGTTGACTCTTATCACCGCAGAGTCCATGTCATCTCACCAGTGGGTGAATCTTTTCTTCAAAGAGGTGAATGGGATGTTCGGGCGAGTCGAGCGGGACTCGAGAATCTTGGGCTTGGAGGGGTGACAAACTAGATTTCTAGTATTTATCTTTATGATCAGGGGACTCAACATTTGGACTTTCCTCTAGTGGTGGATCACTTCAGGGATGTCTTTCTAGTGGTCTTTTCAGGTTTTCCTCTAGAGCGTGAGGTAGACTTCTCTATTGAGCTCGTTCTAGGAGAGGCACCGGTGTCCATTCCTCCCTATAGGATGGCCACATCTGAGTTTCAGGAGCTCAAGATGCAGTTGGAGGAGATACAGGCTAAAGGTTTCATCCGAACCAGTACTTCTCCTTGGGTTTCGCCTGTTCTGTTTACGATGAAGGCAGATGGTACCCTTCTTCTTTGTGTGGATTATCGAAAACTGAACCAGTTGAAGGTCAAGAACCGATATCCCTTGCTGAGGATTGATGACCTTTTTGACAAGCTTCGAGGAGCCCGAGTGTTCTCAAAGATCGACATGAGGTCCTGCTTTCATCAGTTGCGTGTCAGACCATCAGATATACCTCTGAAACCCTTCAGGAGTAGATACAGTCTTTATAAGTATACATTATTGCCTTTCGGACTCACGAACGCACCTGTAGTTTTCATGGCACTGATGAAATGAGTGTTCCATCCTTACTTGGATTCCTTCTTCATGGTCTCCATGGACGATATCTTGGTGTACTCTCACACTCGACACAACCATGCCATCAATCTTGAGATCGTTCTGAGTACACTGAGAAAGCATCGGCTTTATGCTAAACTATCGAATTGCCACATCTGGATGGATCAAGTTCACTTCTTGAGTCACGTCATCATAGAGGCAGGAGTATCTATGGACCTAGAAAAGTGAGAGTGGTAGATTTCTATGATAATTCGAAGAACATCTTTGAGGTACAGAGATTCCTATGGCTGGCAGGATAATTCAGAGGCTTCATTCGGGACTTTTCTTTTCTAGCTGCACCCTTGACAGGTCTGACCAAGAAGGGGTGATGTTCTTATGGTCAGCTTCTGGTAACTCAGCCTTTCAGGAGCTGTAAGGGAGGATAACATCAGCACTGATACTAGTCTTTCCATAGCCATGCAAGAGCTACACCGTTTATTGTGATGCTTCAGGTTTCGGGCTAGGAGCTATGCTTATGCAGGGAGAGGGAGACATTGTGTACAATGTCTCAGCAGTTAAGGCCACATGAGAGGAACTACCCAACACATGATCTGATGTTGGCAGCTATTGTTCATGCCTTGCGCTGTTGGAGACACTATCTTCTGGGAGATTACATTGTGGTCTTCACCGACCATAAGAGTCTCAAGTATATCTTCACGTAGTGTGATCTGAATCTGAGGCAGCGCAGGTGGGTTGAGTATCTACAGTCTTCTGACATCGGGCTTGCCTATACACCGGGAAAGGGAAACGCCGTGGCGGATGCGTTGAGCATAAGATCTCAGATTCAAGCAGTTCAGGAGGCCAGTTGTGAGTGGCAGCTGATGGATCTGTTCTCTGAGATGCGTCTGGAGGTTCATGATAGACGGGGACAGACTTTTCTATCTTTTTTAGATGTTACCTCCAAGCTACTTGATCGGGTACGGATGAGGCGGCTATCAGACTCAGAAGTCTTAGTCCTGCAGAAGAGTGTGCCAGGAGAGGACCTTCTTCCTAGATGGACAATGGGCGAGCATGAGATATTGTGTTTCCAAGGAAACTTATATGTGCCTGCAAACATACAAGAGGAGATGACACGGGATTTCCATTCCTCCATTTGGGTAGTTCATCATAGCATCACCAAGATGTATCGGTACCTTCATCACCAGTACGGGTTGCCGGGTATAAATAAGGTTGTTGCTAGTTTTTTCATGAGATGTTCTACTTGTCAGTAGGTGAAATCATATCATCAGCGACCAGTGGGACTTTTACAGCAGTTATCCATTCCAGAGTGGAAGTGGAATGATGTTGTGATGGACTTTGTGGCCGGGTGGCCGAGATCACCTCGGGGAAACGATGATGTTTTGGTTGTCGTCGACAGGATTAAGAAGGTTGATCAGTTCATGCCAATCAAAGAGACTATCAGTGTCGATGATCTGTGATGAATTTACATCATATGGATCATTTTTCTTCATGGGGTTCCACGCTCTATTGTTTCAGATAGAGATGTGTGCTTTACCTCTCGGTTTTGGTAGGGACTTCAGAAGGCCTTGGGTACACAGGTAATTTTGAGTATAGCATACCATCCCCAGACTAATGGCCAGTCCGAGCACACGATCCTGGTGCATGAGGATATGCTCCGAGCTCACATTCTAGACTATGGCAGTTTTTGGGATAAGCATATTTCTCTGGTGGAGTTTTCATACAACAACAGTTTTCAGGAGACCGTTCAAATGGCACCATACGAGGCTTTGTACGGTCGCCCATTCCGATCACCCTTATGCTGGCTAGAGGCTGGGGATGAAGCATTGTTGGGACCTCATCTTGTTCAGGAGACTTTAGAGAAAAAAGAGTTGATTCGGAAGAGGATGGCTACAGAGCAGTCACAACAAAAGTCTTATGCTGATCAGCAGAGACTCCCTCTGGAGTTCGAGGTCAGATATTAAATATTCCAACATGTCGCACCGAGGATGGGACACAAAATGATTTGTAGATAGGGTAAGAATTCACCATGGTACGTCGGGCTATTTGAGGTATTGAAGAATGTGGGGTTGTTCGCCTATCGGTTGCAGCTACCTCAGAGGTATTGGGCCATGCACGACGTATTCCATGTATCTCATCTTCGATGTTACATTTCAGACTCGTCTCATGTCTTTCAGTCTAAGGAAGTTGAGCTTGAAGAAAATGAGGCGTTCAACGAGCATCCTATCTGGATTGTCGATCGTACTATGAAGGTTCTCTATGGGCGGTCTATTCCTCTGGTACGAGTTATATGGCAGCACGGGTGATTACAGGATGAGACCTATGAGAGGGAGACCTATGTACGATCACAGTTACCGGAGCTGTTTGCTGTTTCTCCTTCTCCACCTCGTTATGGAAGTTCATTGAAAAATTTATTTAAGGGGGGAAGTTTGTAAGAACCCAGATCATCTTTTCACGTATGTTTTTTCTTTTTTCTGGTGTTTTTCAAAAAAATTAAATTTCTGGAAATTTTTGAAGTACACGCTGTGTACTTTCGGAGTACACGCTGTGTACTTTTTCCCAACTCGAAGTCGTGTGCTGGCCATGCTAGGCCACACAAATGGTGTGTAAGGCCGTGGTACATACCAGTTAATTCGGAGTACAGAAAATTGAAGTACACGCCATGTACTCATGAAGTACACGGCGTGTACTTTCTTTTTTTCTTTAAACGGACCGGGGTCACACCTAACCCCCAAAATCATCTTTTTATCCAGATTTAGTCTGCTTGGGAGTGACCGTACGGCCGAATCTTTCTTAAGCTCCCCCCTTGCCATCCGTTCTCCGATTCGATCATGGTCAATTGTGTTGGAAGTGCAGCAGTGAGTTCTTCCTTCTACTTGAGCCTTGTTTCATGAGTCCTCATTGTTTTCATGATATCGTGGGATGAACGTTTTGTGCTTTTTCTTAGATCTACGTTGTTATAAGAGGAATCTGTCATCGTGGTTCACGTATAACGATCTCCTAGTTTCAAGGTAGGTGGTTTGTGCTTTTCTGTGGAATGTTAATGAATATTATGTCCAAATTCCACGAATTCCCTTCAATGGGGTACTCTGTGATTCCTATTTTTCCCCTGTTATTTTCCTACATTGTGTGATTACTGTAGTAGAGGTTTATGCTTGTGAGTAGAGTAATTATTTTTGTGCTCAGGTTTCCTTGCCAGGCTTGTTGTGTTGTTTAGTATTGCTAATTGCCATGCCTAGTTGTAGGATAGTGGAACTGTTGTTTTATTATTGCTATTGAACTGTAGAATGATAGCCAAGTAGTTCTTGAGGTTTACATGGATGATACATGCATGCTGAGGATGTTTATTTTCACTCAGGACTGTGAGAACCTAGATAAGTAGACCAAAGGGAAAATTGATAGAAGGGATTCTCCAGAGTGTCTTTTAATTATGATGTGAGACTATAGGGGAATTGATGTTGAGTGCTTCCTAGGAGAGTCTGTAGTACCATGACGTGGGCGACAGGTGGAATTGACTTTGAGTGCTTCCCCAGAGAGCCTTTAGCATGATACAAGACTATAGGGGGAATTGACGATGAGTGCTTCCCTAGAGAGTCTGCTTAATTATGTAGCTGAACCAGTGGGGTGAGACTGTGTGTGCCTCCCAGAGGGTTGCTAGTACTATAGGTTGAACCATAGGGTTTAGGCGGTAAGAGCTACCCAGAGGGTTACCTATTTTCTTCTTAATGCTGGCTGCATACTTGTGTACTTTACTTGTTAGAAATGTGGATTATAGCTGCTTGTGCTTTCCTCTTTACTGCTTCTTGTTTATTTATTGCCATGTATTCATTGGCTGTAAGGAACAAATCTTTGGGTGATTGCCTACTGGTATTGTATCTCACACCCTGTTTGGGACATGCTTTTGGGCCCAAGAAGACTACGTTACTAAAGGTATAGATAAGGGCAAGCACCCTTCTACTTCTTGTTCTTGATCAGGCTGGAGCTTGAGAACATGGGACTAAGCCATGACTCGCGATGCTGAGGAGTTTATTTTGTTTTCCTTTACACTATGTTTTTAGTTTTATACCATCACGTTGTTGTGTTTTATATTTTCCATAGATTCTTGTACCTACTGCATTATTGTCATTGTCGTTATATATCTACATTGCTTCCGCTATTTGGGTTCTGTTGTTATGCATGTTGTTACCGCTTTTTCTATTTACTGTTGCTTTTTCTGTTGTATACCTTACGGAATTAAGGCATAGTTTCCCCACTGACACACCAAGGCCCTCGCTGCTTGTCGGCAGCCTTTGGAATTTGGGGAAACGCGGGTGAGGTCATGTAGTGAACCAGGTATAAGGCACCAGTGGAGGGTCTCCAGACTCAAGTCGTTAAAGATATAGTAACATCAGTATCATCTAAATATTGAAATGTTTTAATATTATGTTTATTTCATAAAACCATACAAATTATCATAAAATGGTATAAAAAATAATATTTGTTGTGTACGATGGATTACTGCCATGTGATCAGTTGTCATTCGTCATTCCTTTAACAGCTCGCACACATGGATATGATAATAGATATACAGTATATCTATATATATATATATATGATATTTTGAACATAATTATAGCTATGTATTAATTATATCATTTATAAAAATTTCATATACATTCATCATGGGATATGATAACGTCGCTCATGGGTATTGTGGACTATAGCCTTCTGATGCTATGTAATTCATTTTGACTAATGCTTTACATGGAAGTTAATAATGAAAAATATAGTTGATATAAATGAAATAAGAGTGATATTAATGAAATATTGTCCTTTATTAATTGATTATATATATTATTGTATCTTACATTTTCACTCTATGAATGGGGATGAAATTATTCATGTATTTGGGGACTAATGCCTTCACAAAGGATGTGGTTCTCTTTCTGTCATCACAACACATGGATGATATATATAAATTTATTTAAAAAAAATATATTTTCTTATTTAGGATTTTATATTAATTATATGAATAAATTCCATTAGATACATTCTTATCATAATGATCATTGAAAAATGGAAATTATACTAATGCGTACGTACGACCTAACATCTCTATGATCGTAAGGTACTCAATTTATCAGAACCATTATTAATTATTTGTTCTAAAATCTTTATTATTGGATAAATTATATAATTATTTTTGGATTATTATTCTATATATTACGGAACCATGATCAATGTAATAGCACAAAAAATAAAAATCAAAGAATATATGAAAAAATATTTTATTATCCTAAACAATACTTTAACATAGAATTTTTAATAAAAGTTTAATTAAAGGACATAAGAAAATAATATATGTTATGAAATATATAATTATTTTTCTATAGTATATTGATAATAAACACGTATTTATTATATATTAGGATAAAATGAGTTTGAATGAATTTGAGACTTACGATAAGGTATTTCCTTATCACGATTTTATATGGGAAACATTCCATATGAACCACCTAATAATTATATATGGTGTATATTCATTATATAACTACATTTTGTAAATATTATACTGAAAATTATTTGGATTTTCATATCCATTTTAGGATCTCTCTTTCATGGGGACTATAATTGAGATATAACAAATGTAGTATCGGATTTTTATATCAAATTTCCTTCTTAGATACTTATGTTATGTTATGAAATTTTCCTATTTTATGAGGTTTATATAACAACCCTTTTAAATTTAATATAATTAATAACATTATTCTAAAAATATTATATTCTTAATTTGATATTATTATTAAATGTGGATTAGGTTTCAATGAGACCAATTTGGTGAGATTCCTATGTTACAATATCATTGTCTATTAGGGTTATTTTTAGTAAGTCTATAATATTGTAATGTTATTATATAAATTTCAAGAATTCTCATTAATTTACTTATAATATGTTGATTCGGGATATTTTCATGTAACTCTTCAATTTTTTGACAATTGTATTCATAAAAAACTGAGAAACGTTTTTATGTAAAATATTGTTTATTTATATCATTTGTAGAAACCATTTTTATTCCAAAATCATATTTTCTAAAAATATTTCAATTTTTTTAATATTAAAAATTTATTTATTGATGACATTTTCCCCCATAATATAGTTTTTAAAAGAAAATTAAATTATTTTTAAAGTAATTTTCAAAAAACAATTCCTTTTACAAGTTATGTGATAATAGTATTTATTTTTATCATGCATTATATGAATTATATTTACTACTATCTAGATATCTCAATGTATTCAATCATCTCTTATATGTTTTACAAGTTAGTTTTAAATAAAATATTTTTCTTAATATTTGGTAAATTAAAAAAATTTAAAATAAATAATTTCAAAATAAAAATAATTTATAAAATGTTTTAATAAGATTTTATCAACTCTGAAAAGGGATTTTCATAAAAAATATTTTTTAAATGGTTTTTAAATCTTACAATATAGTTTCATGAATATATTTTTTCTGAAAATTATTTACAATAATTATAATTGTTTAAAATATTATTTTCATACAAAAATTATTATTCACATTAAATAGAACTAGTGAGAATATTTCAAAATAATTTTCCATATAAAATGATATTATTTGTTATATATTATTATTTTTTAGAGATAAGAACAATGTATACCATTCATATTCATTCTATTAATGTGTTATGATGACAAAAGGTTTATAAAATTGGTTTCTCATTAACGGGTAAAAATTGGAAAACACTAATGAACACTATTTCTTTTCACATAGTTTATGGTTTTATGAGATAATGAAATTATTATTAAACATGTCTATTTTACACAGGTTATGATATAATTCCATTTTCATAAAACCCATTTCATTTCCTGTTATACTATTTGATGAATGGTTTATGATATTGTGGAACACGTACAAATGGTTTTTATTATATTATGGGTAGAACCAATACCAACCTCTAATGAACTGGGTAATAATTTATATATCATGACATAGAAATAGCTATAATATGGAGTCAGACTGGTTTAGTATTTCTCTTTGTCTATTGTGGTGGTATTGGTAGTGAACCTTGACTTCTATTTTGTTTTAGGGATTTAACCTTTTCAACTAAGATAACATTTTTTGAGCCTTCACTAATATGTAAATTACTTTTCTATAATTCTATATATGCCAAAATTCCATGTCTTATGTCAAGGTTATGATCTAATGGATCATTTTATTTTATTTTATTTTGATCTATTTTTTATAAAATGCCAATATTTATTTATAACTCATGATTAATTGCCTATGATGTGCAATATATTATTTTCAATTATTATTCTCATGTTATCATACACTTATGGTAATGTTATTCTAATTTAACTCTCTTTTTTACACTGATTGTGATTCTATGCTAACTCATTCTTA
This sequence comes from Viscum album, assembly GCA_963277665.1. Classification (NCBI taxonomy): domain Eukaryota; kingdom Viridiplantae; phylum Streptophyta; class Magnoliopsida; order Santalales; family Viscaceae; genus Viscum; species Viscum album. Next base: position 247,244,961 of record OY728165.1, read on the forward strand.
TATTTCTAGTCACTAGGTTATGGTGAAATATTTTTTGTTTGTTGTGTATTTGAATATTACAATGTAGAAATATCTTTATAGGAGAAATTAATGATCATTAATGATCTATGAATATGGTTTATCCAGTCTCCAATGTAACTAGACTATTATTTTACTTACTCATGGGTTTGTGAAATGAATAGAATATTAATATAAAAATAATTAGTATCCATAAATGAAAATAATTGGATGATATAGTAGGTATTAGGGTAAAGGTTGTGTTAACAGTTGGAAACTACAATGATATAAAATTATTGTGATACCTATGGATATTTATAAGGATACATCTATGGATTTCTCTACAGAAAAGTCCAATAATGATTCAATATGTAGAAAAATGTATTGAAGTTTAGGTAAAAAATGTAGTGAGTTGTTTCAAAGAAATTATATCCTGGTCTTGATATTACAAGTTGATCTGGCTCATTCACAGATGTTCCAAGGGGTAATAACTCTAAAAAGGGGTCATAGATTTAGACATAATCATCTCATAGTGCTTGAAAATGGGACTTGCAACAAACCTACTTTGAAACACCTTGTTAAAATAGTATGAAAATTCACAAACTCTTTATAAAACCTAAAAATAGGTTTTAATTGATGATGATCATATATGGCCAAGGATAATGTCAAGGTTTCGTTGATTAAAAATAATGTTCCATTATTTAGAAATTTTATATTAAATTTTACATGATTATGGGGGTTTCTAATATGATTAGTGTTTCTCGTGTTATGGTTTTTGTTTTTACTGAATGGCTAAATTCTAAGGAAATTTTTTTTACATTGAATCTGTTGGATAATTTGGTGATCATAACAAAAAAAATTTAAAATGTTTACAGATAACGAAATTATGATTATTCTTAATCAAAAATCATGATATATGAATAAAAATGTGAACTTATGTGGGAATTCTAAAGCAACAAATAATAGGAAGATAAACATTAATAAATGTTCATTTGGAAAAAATATAGATTAGTTAACATTCAACATCCAATATGTCAAGTGTGTGGGAATAATAACAGAAAAGAATGTATCAGAGATATGATAAGATTTTTTGTGAGTAGAAAATAAGGATAAAAAGACTAATTATAAATTATAAATTAAATATTAGGTTAACTAAATAGATGAGGATAATGGTATCAATACGATAACAAAAATTATTTAATATATAGATTGTAAAAAGATACTTTACTATGAAAATCGATGTAGTAATGGGAAATCAATTGTATATAATCATAATGTGTTTACGAGTAATGGTTTTTAAAATGAAAATGAAAATATTATAGTTAACATAGGAAATAAATAAGATATTAATGAATACGATGTGGAATCGTAATTATTTTTTTGTGAAAGAAGTGGTATGATAAAAGTATTAATGTATTTGAATTCAATAATTATGAAATATATATGGATTATTCCAAATAATGTTTTCAACACTGAATTTAAATACAATGTTGAATGACGTCGATAAACTAGAAAATTTATTTAATGGAAATGTGATATTCATTGAAAAATATGACTAAAGGAAATAAAACTCATAATGTATTCTCGATAATTATGGTTGGATAAAGATAAAAATGATTCTAATAACATATATTTGATAGTATTGATGAACATGGAACTGATTAATTGTTTTTTGACAAAGTGGTTTACTTATGGGGTTCCCAGTATTTTTGAATATATGAAATATATTCAATAATCAGTGGACTTATTCAAGGAATGATAAAGAATGTATATTTTTTTCAATGTTTTATATTAAATATGGTTATTTAATTTTTTAAGGAATATATATTTCTATGTTATTCAAAAATATGGCAAGTGACAATCAATATATACTTTATGATATTTTTTGGGGATTAATGTTGTGTTGACATTGAGAAATTTGGTGACCTTGTTTATAATTATTGTATTTTTAAGGTTAATAAAGTTAATGATTTATGGAATTGTTTTTCTATGTTGGTTTAGGATTAATATATTAATGTGTTACTGAACAAAATAAGGATTTATGCCTGTCTTATGAAAATCATTTTGTTATTTAATATAGAAGGATATAAAAGGAATGAAATACCATTATTTTATGGATCATATTTAGTGCCTCAAACATGAAAAATTCATGTATTAAAGTGTTATATAAAGTTGGAATTGATTAAATTGATAAAAAGGATGAGAATAAACTTATAACATCGAATGAAATTAGGTAATTATATTTTGTTATTAAAATTCCCCAAGATTTGGAAATGGTTCATCAATTAAAATTTTGATCTATTATAACAATTTTATTGATATGAATGATCCTTTTTACACCTCCCTGCTTTACTGATTGGTGGTTGTTATCCATCATTGTATCACCCATACTCTAGTGATCAATGTTTTATTTCAACCTTTATAATTATTTAATTTTTTTCCATTACTAAATAGTCACATCCAACCTATTTTATCCTATGTGTAATTTTTTGTATGAGTTAATTTTGGTTACGCATAAGTTTCTAACTATACCTTATTAATCAGTGTTTTATTATTCATTTGAATGTAGTGTGTATATTTATTAGAATTATAAATTTTTAATCCTTTGATGATTGAAATAAATTTAGAGGGGGGAATTCGTTTTAAGGATGTGAAATCCTAAGATATTATGAATTTTTATCAAATAAATTGATTTTTTTTGGTATCATTTTTCATTTGAACGAAATAATTTAGTTCCTTATATGAATCAATGAGATTTCATGATACATTGCATGACATGTGACATCATGTTTTATAGGTCTATGATATAATATTTTTATTAACATGACTATTATAACCAATCTATTTAATAGTTAGGTACGAATATTATTAACTACTTTAGGAAATATAAATATTTATTTCATAATTGATTAAAATTAATTAATAAGTTCATAGTAAATAATCATTCATTTTTTATTATAGTAATTATATTATTTATAAATATATTTTCTCCAAAAATAAATTTAATTTCTTTTTATGAAATAAATATTAAATCTTATTTATATGAATTTTTTAATATTATATTGACTATATTAATATCATTTTTCAAAAAATATTTCTGAAATTTTCAAAAGATGAAATGTTCTGATTTTTCTAAACAAATTTTAAATTTCTAGTGAACTTGAAAATTACCATTTTTTCAACTATGATTAAATTTCAGTAAAATATGTAAAATTAGTTAATTTTTAGTAAATTTAAATAATAATTTATTATTAGTACTTAATCAAAATAATTATTTTTTGATCAACAGTACATTATCATTTATTAAAAATTCATTTTTGGGATTAAAAGGGTTTTTTTCTCAAATTTTTTTTAAGGTGAAATTATATTTTCCATTTTTATTAATTAAAATAATTTATAACAATGAATTTTTTAAATTAATATTTTAGATCATATATAAATTAATTTAAATTTTACCAGATACTAGGATTATTATTAGACATATAGTTGATATAAAAAAATCTTATACATGAAAAAAACTACACTTCTCTATGTTTGTTTTATGTTTAAAATCTTCCAACATTTAGAAAATTTATAAGAAAAAATAAAATTCCTTTTTTTAAATCATAATTCCAGAATTATATTATGTTTAATTTTATAGTTTTTTCTGAAAATCATAATTTTTTGACAACTACAAAATAATAATTAGTTTTAATTGAAAACTGGATAATTATTTAAAAAATTTATAAAGATAAGTTAAATTTAAAAATGGAATTAAATTATAATTAGATAAATAATATTTCTATTAATCCAATTTATTTAATTTTAATTCATTTTGGAATATAAATTATATATTAAAAATACGGTAAACATTTGAACATTTTCCCTTTGAAACCCAACTAAATCATTGTGTTTCTATCCTTAATTTGAATTTAAAATTTAATTATTATTTTAATTTAATTTTTAAAAAATATTTTAAAAAATTGAATCATATTAATATATATATTATATTAAGGTCAAATTAATTTTTTTCCAAAATAAATAATAAAATATTAAAAATTAATTACCATTGTTAAGAAAAAAAATATGTTTACCGATGGTTAATCTAATAAGACACATGTTAACACTACAAATTAATTCTATAAAAAATATTTAATTCCCATATTTAGAGTATATAATGTATAATTATATATAATATTCCATTTTTACAACTTGTGTCCGGAGAATAAGTGGGTACACCATTTTCTTTTCAAACAATTATTATTGTGCCACAAACATCACTTATAAAAGTCCACACACACTCCTATATTATTCACACCATAAATTTATTTCTGTTTTGATAATATATACACAAATCACATACCAAATACCATACTCCCTTCATTGGATCTTTATTTTTGTATAAATTCAACTTATGAAGGTGTTTGTTGAAAACCTAATGAGGTTACCTAAAATGATAAAATATATTTTGAAGAGTGCTTTTATTTTATTTATTTATCCACCTCATTAAAATGTTACATACAATATTTGATATAATATAATAAATATAATAAATATTCTTATATTTGAATTTTTTTTTGTTTATTGAAAGCAACCATATCTACTAACATCTAATGGGTTTTGATTTTCTCATTCGTGTGTACGGTGGAAACCCGCCTCCTTGACCAATGTCATTCATTTTTCATTGCCACCTATCATGGATGGGTATGATGATGGATATAGAGTTTATATAAATGAAATTAAAACTACAATTAGACCTATCAATTAATTATATAATATATACAATTTTAAATTTCATTTCAGTGGGGGATATGATTACATCTCTAGTGCGTATGATGGACTACTACCATGTGATGCAATGTGATTTGTTTTCATTAACTCTTCACATGGAAGATTATAAGGATAATTTTATGTGATATAATTTAAATAATTAGGATATTAATTATATTTTTATCGTTATTATAAAATAATATATGGTCTTATTTCTTACATTTTTTCTCAATGACAAATTATAACGTTGTTTGTGTGTGGGTTGATAACAGCAGAAATTAAGCGATGTGAATCTCATTCCATCACCAAACCACATGAATTTTAGTTATAATCATTCTAGAGGAATAAATAATTAATATATAAAATTTTTATCATCATGTATATATATTATATTACATAACACATTTTCATAATTATCATTGGAAAATAGAATATTTACTCATGCATATTTACATATTACCATATCTGTGATTGGAACATACTTCATTTATAAAAACCTTATATCATGATTATTATAAATATAATATTTTTTAAAAAATATTTAAAATATATCATACATATTATTCTTGATTTTATGTATCTATTATAAATGTTAGAGTACAAAAAACCAAAATTAAAAACAAATAGATGTGGTTATCTTTCCGTCACCACAACAAATAGATGATCTAGATAAATATATTTAAAAAATATATTTTTTCTTATTTATGATTTTATATTAATTATATAACTAAATTCCATTTGATACATTCTTATCATAATGATAATTGAAAAATTGAAATTATACTGAGGTGTATGTACGACCTAACATCTCTATGATCGTAATGTACTTAATTTCTCAGAACCATTATTAATTATTGTATCTAAAATTATAATTAATTAATACATATTAAAAATATTTTATGATTATTATTCTATATATTATGGAACCATGATCAATGTAATAGCAAAAAAAATAAAATATCAATGCTTATATGAAAAAAAATTATTATTATCATTAAAAGACATTAACATGGAATTTTTAATAATAGATTAATTTAAAGACAAAAGAAAATAATATATGGAATGAAATATATAATTATTATTCTATAATAGATTTATAATAAACATGTATTTATTAAACATGAAGATCAAATGAGTTTGAATGAATTTGAGACTTAAGATATGGGATTTCCTTATCAACATTTTTTATTTGAGAAACATTCTGTATGAACAACCTATTAATTTTATATGGTGTATATACTTTCTATTACTATATATTGAATTAATTATACTAAAAATTATTTGGATTTTCATATAAATTTTATGATATCACTTTCATGGGGACTATAATTGAGATATAACAAATGTGGTATTAGATTTTTATATCAAATTTACATCTTAGATACATATGTTATGTTATGAACTTTTCCTGTTTTATGATGTTTATATAACATCCCTTTTAAATTTAATATAACTAATAACATTATTCTATAAATATTATATTCTTCATTTGAGTTGGATTAGGATTCAATGTGACCAATGTGGTGAGATTCCTATGTTACAATCTCATTTTCTATCAGGATTATTTTTTAGTAAGTCTATAATATTGTAATATAATGATATACATCTCAAAAATTCTCATTAATTTAATTATAATATGTTTATTCATGATTTCATCTAGTAACACTTCCGTTTTTTGACAATTTTATTCATAAGAAAACTAAGAAATGTTTTTATGTAAAATCATGTTTATTTATATCATTGGTAAAAACCATTTTCATTCTAAAATAATATTTAGTAAAAAGATTTTAATTTTTTAAATATTACAATTTTATTTATTTAAGATATTTTTCCCATAATATAGTTTTTAAAATAAATATAAATTATTTTTATTGTAATTTTAAATAAATTTCTTTTTTCCTTTTACAAGTAAGGTGATAATATTATTAATTTTTGTCATGCATTGTATGAATTGTATTTACTACTATATAGATATATTAATTTATTCAATCATCTCTTACATGTTTTACAATTATGTATTAAATAAAATGTTTTTCTTAATATTTGGTAAATTTATATATTTCAAATAGATAATTTCGAAATAAAAATAATTTATAAAATTTTTTAAGAAGATTATGTCAACTATGAAATGGGATTTTCCAAAAAATATATTTTTTAAATGATTTTTAAATGTCACATTATATTTTCTTGAATATATTTTTGAAGAAAATTATTTACAATAATTATAATGTTTTAAAATTTTATTTTCATTCAAAATTTATTATTCTCATTAAATATAACTAGTGAGAATGTTTCAAAATAATTTTCCATAAAAAATGATATTATTTGTTACAACATATTCTTTATTAGAGATATGAACCATGTATACCATTCATATTTATTCTATTAATGTGTTATGATGAAAAAAGGTATATAAAATTGGTTTCTCATTAACGGGTAAAAATTTTAAAACACTAACGAACCTTATTTCATTTCCAATAGTTTTTGGTTTTATGAGATAATGAAATAATAATTAAACATGTATATTTTATGTAGGTTATGATATAATTCCATTTTCATAAATCACAATTCATTGCCTGGTATATTATTTTACGAATGGTTTATGATATTTTGGAACAGATACAAATTTTTTTTATTTTATGATGGGTAGGACCAATAACAAAATCTAATGCACTGGGTAATAATTTATATATCATGAGATATAAAGGGCTAGAATATAGAGTGAGACTGGTTTAGTATTTCACTTTTTCTACTTTGATGGTCTTGGGAGTGAACCATGACTTCTATTTTGTTTTAGGTAGTTAACCCATTCAACTAAGATAAACTTTTTTGAGCCATTACTAATATGTAAATTACCTTTATATACTTCTATGTTTGAGAAAATTCTATGTATTATGTTAATTTAATGATCCAATGGATCATTTTATTTGATTTTATTTTTGATCTATGTTTTATAAACTGCCAATATTTATTAATAACTCGTGATTAATTGCCTATGATGTGCAATGTATTCTAGTCAATTATTATTCTCATGTTATCAGAGACATATGTTAATGTTATTCTAATGTACCTCTCTTGTTTACCCTTATTATGACTCTAAGCTAACTCATTCTTATATTACCAGTCACTAGGTTATGATGAAATGTTTTATGTAGGTTGTGTTTATAAATATTACACTTTAGAAATATCTATATGGGAGAAATTAAAGATCATTAATGAACTAAGAATATGGTTTATCTATTATCCACTATAACTAGTCTATTATTTTACTTAGGCATGGGTTTGTAACATGGATAGAATATTAATATAAAAAGATTTAGTATCCATAAATGAAAATAAATGGATACTATAGTAGGTATTAGAGTAATGGTTGTGTTAACAGTTGGAAAGTACAAATATATAATATTATTGTTATAATTAGGGATATTTATAAGTATACATCTATGGATTTCTCTATAAAAAAGTCCAATAATTATTCAATATCAAGAAAAAAGTCCTGAAGTATAGGTAAACGATGGAGTGAGTTGTTTCAAAGAAATTATATCCTTGTTTTGATATTAAAAGTTGATCTAGCTCATTCACAGAAGTTCTGTGGGGTTATAACTCTAAAAAGCGGTCATAGATTTTGACATAATCATCTCATAGTGCATGAAAATGGGACATGAAACAAACCTAATATGAAACACCTAGGTAAAATAGTTTGAAAATTCACAAAATCTTTAAAAACCCTCAAAATAGATTTTAATTGATGATGATCATATATGTCCAAGGATAATGTCAATGATTCATTGATAAAAAATAATGTGCCACTATTTAGACATCCTATATTGGATTTTAAATGATTATATGGGTTTCCAATATGATTAGTGTTTCTCGTGTTATGATTTTTGTTTTTAATGAATGGGTGGGAGTTAGAGGAATAATATTTACATTGAATCTATTGGATAATTTGATGATTATAACAAAAAAATGAAAAATTTTACAGACAAAGAAATTATGATTATTCGTAATCATCAATCACGATATCTGAATAAAAATGTAATTTTATGTGTGATTTCTAATGCTTCAAATAATAGGATGATAAAAATTTATTAATGATCATTTAGAAAAAAATATTGATTAATTTACATTCAACATCCAATTTTTCTAGTGTGTGGGAATAAAAACTGAAAGAAATGTATAAGAGATATGATATGATTTTTTGGGAGAGGAAAATAAGGATTAAAAACAAATTATAAATTATAAATTAAATATTAGGTTAAATAAATAGATGACGATAATGGTATCACTACGAAAACAACAATTATATAATGTTTAGATTGTAAAAAGTAATTGTACTATGACAATCGATGTCGTAATAGAAAATAATTTCTATATAATCATAATTTCTGTACGAGTAATGTTTTTAAAATGAAAATGAAAATATTATTGTTAACATATGAAATAAATAAGATATTAATGAATATGATGTGGAATCATAATTATTGTTTTGTGAAAAAAGTGGTATGATTAAATTATTAATGTATTTTAATTCAATAATTATGAACTATATATGGATTATTCCAAATAATGTTTTCATCACTGATTTTAAATACAATGTTGAATGATGTCGATGAACTAGAAAATTGATTTAATGGAAATGTGATAATCAATGAAAAATATGACTAATGGAAATAAAACATTTAATATATTCTCGATAATGATGTTTGGATAAAGATATTAGTGATTCAAATATCATATATTTGATAGTATTGATGAACATGGAAGTTATTAATTATTTTTTTACAAAGTGGTTTATTTATGGGGTTTACAAAATTTTTAATATATGAAATATATTCAATAATTAGTGGTCTTATTCAAGGAATGATAAAGTATGTATGTTTTTTCAATTTTTGATAGTAAATATGGTTATTTAATTGTTTGAGGAATATATATTCTTATGTTATTCAAAAATATGGCATATGACAATCAATATCTACTTTATGATGCTTTTTGGGGATTAATGTTATGGTTACATTGAGAAATTTTGTGACCATGTTTATAAATATTGTATTTTTAAGGGTTATAACGTTAAACACTTATGGAATTTTTTTTATGTTGGTTGAGGATTAATATATTAATGTGTTACTGAAAAATATTAGGATTTATGCATATATTATTCAAACCATTTTGTTATTTATTATAGAAAGAGATAAAAGGAATGAAATATCGTTATTTTATGGATCATATTTAGTGCCTCATACACGAAATATTCATGTATTAAAGTGTTATATGATGTTGGAATTGATTAAATCGCTAACAAAGGATGAGAATAAACTTATAACATCGAATGAAATTAGGTAATTATATTTCATTATTAAAATTCCCCAATATTTGGTAATGGTTCCTAAATTTAAATTTCGACCAATTATAACAATTTTATTGATATGAATTATTCTTTTTACACCTCCCCTATTTATGTATTGGAGGTTGTTATCCATTATTATATCACCCACACTATTGTGATCAATGTTTTCTATCAACCTTCATAGTTATTTAATCTTTTATTCCATTACAAAACAGTCACATCCAACCTATATTATCCTATGTGTAATTTTTTGTATGAGTTAAATTTTGTTACCTTTATGTTTCTAACTATCCCTTATTAATAAATGTTTTATAATTCATTTAAATGTTTTGTGTATATATATTAGAATTATAAATTTTTAATCCTTCGATGATCGAAATTAATTTGGAGGGAAAAATTCATTTTAATGGGTTATAATGTGAATTCCTATGATATTATGAATTTTTATCAAATAAATTTAATTTTTTTGGTATCTTGTCTCATATTAATCAAATAATTTAGTTCCATATATAAATCAATGAGATTTCCTAATAGAGTGAATGACATGAGACATCATGTCTTAGGGGTCTACAAAATAATATTTTTATTAATGTGACTATTATAACAAATCTATTTAACAATTAGGTACAAATATTAATAACTACTTTAGGAAATATAAATATAAATTTCATAATCAAATAAAATTAATTTATAAGTTATTAGTAAATAATTATTCATTTTCTATTATAGTAATTATATTTTTTAATAAAATATTTTCTTCAAAAATAATTTTAATTTCATTTTATGAAAAAAATATCACAATTAATTTATATCAATTTTATAAAATTATACTAACTATATTAATATCATATTTCAAAAAATCTTTTTGAAATTTTCCAAAGATTAAATGTTCTGTTTTTCTCAACAAAGTTTAAATTTCTAGTGATCGTGAAAATTACCATTTTTTCAAATTTAATTATAGTTCACTAAAATATTTAAAATTAGTTAAATTTTTTAAATTAAAATAATAATTTATAATTAGTATTTAATAAAATTAATTGTTTTTTGATCAACTGTACATTATAATTTATTAAAAATTCATTTTTGGGATTAAAAGGGTATTTTTCTCAATTATTTTTTAAGGATAAAAATGTATTTCCATTTTTTTATTAAAATAATTTATAACAATGAATTTTTTAAATGAATATTTTAGAGAATATATAAATTAATTTAAATTTCACCAGATACATGGATTATTATTAGACATATAGTTGATATAAAATAATATTATACGTGAAAAAATACACTTCTCCATATTTTGTTTTATGTTTACAATCTTCCTACATTTAGAAAATTTATAAGAATAAAATAAAATTACTTTTTTTAAATCATACTTCTATATTTATATTATGTTTAATTTTATAGTTTTTTCTTAAAATATTAATTTTTTGAGAACTACAAAATAATAATTAATTTTAATTGAGAACTGGATTATTATTTAAAATATTTGTAAAGATAAGATAAATTTAATATTTGATTTAATTTAAAATTAGATAAATATTATTTCTATTAATTTAAATTATTTAATTTTAAATCGTTTTAAATTATAATTTATATATTAAAAATGTGGTAAAAATTTGAAATTATTCTCTTTGAAGCCCAACTACATCCTGGTGTTTGTATCCTTAATTTGAATTTAAAATATAATTGTAATTTTAATTATATTATTAAAAAATATTTAAAAAATCGAATCATATTAATATATATATTATATTAAGGTCAAATAAATTTTTTTTCAAAAATAAATTAGAATATATTAAAAATTAATAAACATGGTTAAGAAAAAATATGTTTACAGATGGTTAATCTAAAAAAATACACGTTAAAACTACTTAATAAATTCCATAAAAATTATTTAATTCCCATATTTAGACTATATAATGTTTATGTATATATAATATTCCATTTTTACAACATGTTTCATGAGAATATGTTGGTACATAATTTTCTTTTCAAACAATTATTATTGTGCCACTGACATCACTTATAAAAGCCCACACACACTCCTATATTATTCACACCATAAATTTCTTTTAGTTTATATAATACCTACACAAATCACATACCAAATACCATCCTCCCTTCATTGGATCCTTATTTTGGATAAATTATACATATGAAGGTGTTTGGTGAAAACCTAATGAGGTTACCTGAAAGTGATATAATATTTTTCGAAGAGAGATTTTATTTTATTTATTTAGCCACCTCATTAAAATGTTACATATAATTTTTGATATAATATTATAAATATATTAAATATTCGTATATTTTAATTTTTTTATATTATTGAAAACAACCATATTTCCTAACATCTAAGGGGTTTTTGATATCCTCATTCGTGTGTACGGTGGAAAACTGACTCCCAGTCCAATGTCATTTATTTTTCATTACCACCTATCATGGATGTGTATGATGACGGATATAGAGTACATATAAATGAAATTAAAACTAAAATTATACCTCTCAATTAATTATATCATATATACAATTTTAAATTTCCTTTCAGTGGGGGATATGATAACATCGCTAGTGCGTATTACGGACTACTACCATGTGAAGTAATGTGATTTGTTTTCATTAACTATTCACATGGAAGATTAATAGGATAAATATATGTGATATGATTTAAATAATTAGGATATTAATCATATTTTTACCATTATTATAAAATAATATATGGTCTTATTTCTTACATTTTTTGTCAATGAAAAATGATAACGTCGTTTCTGTGTGTTTAGATTTCTGCCTAAATTTAGCAATGTGAATCTATTTCCATCACCAAACCACATGAATTTTAGTTACAATCCTTATATAAGAATATATAATTAATAATTAATATTTTTATCATCATTTATATATATTATATTACATAACACATTTTCATACTGATCATTGAAAAATATAATCTTTACTCATGCATATTTGCATCTTACCATCTCTGTGATAGGAACATACTTCATTTAAAAAAAATATTTCATGATTATTATAAATATAATATTTTTTAAAAAAATATTTAAAATATTTCATACATATTATTCTAGATTTTAAGTATCTATTATAAATGTTAGAGTAACAAAAACCAAAATTAAAAACAAAGAAACATGGTTCTCTTTCCGTCACCACAACACTTGTATGATATGTATAAATATATTTAAAAAATATATATTTTCTTATTTATGATTTTATATTAATTATATAAATAAATTCCATTAGATATATTCTTACAATAATGATCATTGAAAAATAGAAATTATACTTATGCGTACGTATGACCTAATATCTCCATGATGGTAATGTACATAATTTTTCAGAACCATTATTGATTATTTGTTCTAAAATTATAATTAATTTTTAGATATTAAAATTATTTTATGATTATTATTCTATATATTATGGAGCCATGATCAATGTAATAGATCAAAAAATTAAAAATCATAGCATATATGAAAAAATATATTATTATCCTAAACAAGACGTTAACATGGAATTTTTAATAAAAGATTAATTTAAGGATATAAGAAAATAATATATGGTATGAAATATATAAATACTATTCTATAATAGATTTATAATAACATTTATTAATTATACATGTGGATCAAATGAGTTTGAATGAATTTGAGACTTACGATATTGGATTTCGTTATCAATATTTATTTATGAGAAAAATTCCATATAAAACACCTATTAATTTTAAATGGTGTATATACATTGTATTACTATATTTTATATTGATTATACTGAAAATTATTTGGATTTTCATATTCAATTTAGGATGTCTCATTCATGGGGACTATAATTGAGATATAACAAATGTGGTATGGGATTTTTATATCAAATTTCCTTCTTAGATACCTTTGTTATGTTATGCACTTATCCTATTTTATGAGTTTTATATAACATCCCTATTCAATGTAATATAATTAATAACATTATTCTAAAAATATTCTATTCTACATTTGAGTTTATTAGTAAATGTGGATTAGGATTCAATGTGACCAATGTGGTGAGAGACCTATGATACAATCTCATTGTCTATTAGGATTTTTTTTAGTAAGTCTATAATAATGTAATATTATGATATACATCATAATAATTTTGATTAATTTACTTATAATATGTTTCTTCATGATTTCATCACATAACTCTTCCATTTTTTGAAAATTGTATTCATAAAAAAACTGAAAAATGTTTTTATGTAAAATCTGGTTTCTTTATCTCATTGGTAGAAAACATTTTTATTCTAAAATCATATATTATAAAAATATTAATAATTTTTTTAATATTCCAATTTAATTTATTGGAGATATTTCCTCCCATAATATAGTTTTTAAATGAAAATTAAATTATTTTTAATGTAATTTTAAATAAATTTTTGTTTTCCTTTTACTAGTAATGTGATAATATTATTTGTTTTTGTCATGAATTTTATGAATTGTATTTACTACTATATAGACATCTCAAGGTATTCAATAATATCTTACATGTTTTAAAAATTAGTTTTAAATAAAATATTTGTCTTAATATTTGGTAAATTTTTATATTTCAAATAAATAATTTCAGAATAAAAATATATTATAAAATGTTTTAAGAATATTCTATCAACTCTGAAAGGTAATTTTGATAAAAAATAATTTTTAAATGATTTTTAAATCAAAAATTATAGTTTCTTTAATATATTTTTGAAGAAAATGATTTATAATAATTAGAATGTTTTAAAATATCATTTTCATAGAAAATTTATTATTCTCATTAAATATCACTATTGAGAATATTTCAAAATAATTTTACATATAAAATGATATTATTTGTTATAAAATATTCTTTATTAGAGATATGAACCATGTATACCATTCAAATTCATTTTATTAATGTGTTATGATGAAAAAAGGTTTATAAAATTGGTTTCTCAATAACGGGTAAAAATTGGAAAATACTAATGAATCCTATTTCTTTTCCCATAGTTTATGGTTTTATGAGACAATGAAATTGTTATTAAATATATCTATTTTACACGGGTTATGATATAATTCCATTTTCATAAAACCCATTTCATTTACTGGTATACTATTTGATGAATGGATTATGATATTGTGGAACACGTACAAGTGGTTTTTATTATATGATGGGTAGGACCAATACCACCCTCTAATGAACTGGGAAATAATTCATATATCCTGAGATAGAAAGGGTGAGAATATAGAGTGAGACTGATTTAGTATTTCACTTTTTATACTGTGATGGTCTTGGGAGTGAACCTTGACTTCAATTTTGTTTTAGGGAGTAAACCCATTCAACTAAGATATCTTTTTTTGTGCCTTTACTAAATGTAAATTACTTTTCTATACTTCTATGTATGCCAGAATTCCATGTCTTATCTCAATGTTATGATCTAATGGATCATTTGATTTTATTTTATTTTGATCTATGTTTTATAAATGAAAAATATTTATTTATAACTCATGATTAATTTCTTATGATGTGCAATGTATTATTTTCAATTATTTTTTTCATGTTATTTCACACTTATGTTAATGTTATTCTAATTTTACTCTCTTTTTTACCCTTATTGTGAATCTAATATTACTCATTCTTATATTTCTAGTGAATAGGTTATGATGAAATTTTTTATGTAGGATGTGTATATGAATATTACATAGTAGAAATATAATTATGGGAGAAATTAAGGATCATTAATAAAATAAGAATATGGTTCATCCAGTCTCCAATTTAACTAGACTATTATTTTCCTTAGGCATGGGTCTGTGAAATAAATTGAATATTAATATAAAAATATTTTGTATCCCTAAATGAAAATAATTGGATTCTATAGTAGGTTTTAGAGTAATGGTTGTGTTAACAGTTGGAAACTACAATGATATAACATTATTGTGATACCTAGGGATATTTATATGGATACATCTATGGATGTCTCTATGGAAAAGTCCAATATTGATTCAAAATCTAGAAAAATGTCTTGAAGTTTAGGTAAAGTATGTAGTGAGTGGTTTCAAAGAAATTATATCCTTATCCTGATATCACAAGTTGATCTCTCTCATTCACAGATGTTCTAAGGGGTAATAACTCTAAAAATGATTCATAGATTTAGACATAATAATCTCATAGTGTGTCAAAATAGGACTTGCAACACTCCTATTATGAAACACCTAGGTAAAATAGTTTGAAAATTCACATACTCTTTACAAATCCTCAAAACGGACTTTAATTTATGAGAATAATTTATGGCCAAGGATAATGTCAAGGTTTTATTGATTAAAAATAACGTGTCATTATTTAGATATCCTATATAGGATTTTACATGATTATGGGGGTTTCAAATAAAATTAGTGTGTCTCGTGTTATGAATTGTGTTTTTATTGAATGGATGGAAGCTAGATGAATAATTTTTACATTGAATATGTTGGATAATTTGGTGATTATAACAAACAAAAATTGAAAATGTTTACAAATAAAGAAATTATGATTATTCATAATCAGCTTTCATGATATATGAATAAAAAAATGAACTTATGTGGGATTTCTAAAGCTTCAAAAAATAGGAAGAAAAACATTAATGATTGTTAATTTGGAAAAATATAAATATTAATTAACATTCAACATCATATATTTCGAGAGTGTGGGAATTAAAACGGAAAAGAATGTGTCCGAGATATGATAAGATTTTTTGGGAGTGTAAAATAAGGATAAAAAACTAATTATAAATGATAAATTAAATATTAGGTTAACTAAATAGATGAGGATAATGGTATCCCTATGATAACAACAATTATTTAGTGTTTAGATTGTAAAAAGTAATGGTACTACGACAATCAACTTCATAATGGTAAATCAATTGAATATAATCATAATGTTTGTACGAGTAATGGTTTTTAAAATGAAAATGAAAATATTATAGTTAACATATGAAATAAATTAGATATTAATGAATAAGATGTAGAATCTTAATTATTATTTTATGAATGAATTGGTATGATTAAAGTATTAATGTATATGAATTCAATAATTATGAAATATATATGGATTATTCTAAATAATGTTTTTATCACTGATATTAAATAAAATGTTGAATGATGTCGATGAACTAGAAAATTAATTTAACTGAAATATGATATTCAATGAAAAATATTACTAATGGAAATAAAAATCTTAATATATTCTCAATAATGATGTTTCGATAAAGATATGATTGACTGGAATAACATATATTTGATAGTATTGATGAACATGGAATTGATTAATTATTTTTCAACAAAGTGGTTTATTGATGGGGTTTACAATATTTTTGAATATATGAAATATATTCAATAATCAGTGGTCTTATTCAAGGAATGATAAATTATATATGTTTTTTTCAATTTTTTATAGTAATTATGTTTATTTAATTATTTGAGGAATATATATTCCTACGTTATTCAAAAATATGGCATTTGAAATTCAATATCTACTTTATGATATTTTTTGGGAATAATATTATGTTGACATTGAGAAATTTGGTGACCTTCTTTATAAATATTTTATTTTTAAGGGTTATAAATTTATACATTTATGGAATTTTTTTTGTTTGATGTTGGTTGAGGATTAATATATTATTGTGTTATTGAATAATATAAGGATTTATGTATATCTTACGCAAACCATTTTGTTATTTATTATTGAACGAGATAAAATGAATGAAATATCATTATTTTATGGATCATATTTAGTGCCTCACACATGAAAAATTCATGTATTAAAGTGTTATATAGAGTTGGAATTGATTAAATCGCTTAAAAAGTATGAGAATAAACTAATAACATCGAATGAAATTAAATAATTATATTTCATTATTAAAATTATCCAAGATTGGGAAATGCTTCCTAAATTAAAATTTTGACCTATTATAACAATTTTATGGATATGAATGATCCTTTTTACACCTCCATGCTTTATGGATGGGTGGTTTTTATCAATCATTTTATCAACAACTCTTTTGTGATCAATGTTTTCTCTCATCCTATATATTTATTTAATCTTTTATTCCATTAAACATTTGTCACATCCAACCTATTTTATCATATGTGTACTTTTTTCAATGATTTAATTTTGGTTACCATTATGTTTCTAACTATCCCTTATTAATTAAATTTTTATTATTCAATTGAATGTTGTGTGTATATATATATATATATATTATAGTTATAGATTTTTAATCCTTTGATGGTCGAACTTAATTTAGAGTGAGGAATTCATTTTAAGGGGTTTTAATGTGAAATCCTAAGATATTATGAGTATTTATCAAATAAATTTAAATTTTTTGGTATCTGGTGTCGTATGAACCAAATAATTTAGTTCCTTATATGAACTAATGAGATTACTTGATAGAGTGCATGACATGTGACATCTTGTATAAGGGGTTTATGAAATAATAATTTTATTAATATGACTATTATAACCAATCAATTTAGCAGTTAGGTACAAATATTATTAAGTACTTTATGAAATATAAATATAAATTTCATAATCAATTAAAGTTAATTTATAAGTTCTTAGTAAATAATCATTCATTTTCTATTATAGTAATCATTTTATTTAAAAATATATTTTCTTCAAAAATAATTTTAATTTATTTTTATGAAATAATATTATAACTAATTCATATCAATTTTATAAAATTTAAGTTACTATATTAATATCATTTATCAAAATATCATTTTGAAATTTTCAAAAGATGAAATGTTCTGATTTTTCTCAAACAAATTTTAAATTTCAAATGATTGTGAAAATTACCATTTTTCAACTATAATTAAATTTCACTAAAATATGTAAAATTAGTTAAATTTTTTAAAATTAAAATAATAATTTATTATTAGTATTTCATAAAATTAAATATTTTTTGATCAATGGTACATTATAATTTATTAAAAATTTATTTTTGGGATTAAAAGGGATTTTTTCTCAAATCGTTTTTAAGGTGAATAATGTTTTTCCATTTTTATTAATGAAAATAATTTATAACAATGAATTTTTTAAATTAATATTTTAGATCATATATAAATTAATTTTAAATTTCACCAGATACTTTGATTATTATTAGACATATAGTTGATATAATATAATCTTATAGTTGAAAAAAACTATACTTCTCCATGTTTTTTTTTATTTTTACAATCATCCAACGTTTAGAAACTTTATATGAAAAAAAATAAAATCCCTTTTTGAAATCATAATTCCAGATATATATTATGTTTAATTTTAGAGTTTTTTCTGAATATATTAATTTTTTACAACTACAAAATAATACTTAATTTGAATTGAGAGCTTCATTATTATTTAAAATATTTATAAAGATATGTTAAATTTAAAATTTTATTTAAATTAAAATTAGATAAACAATATTTCTATTAATCCAATTTATTTAATTTTGATTCGTTTTAAATTATATATTATATATTAAAAATGTGGTAAACATTTGAAATTTTTCACTTTGAAACCCAACTACATCATGGTGTTTGTATCATTAATTTGTATATAAAATTTTCTAATTATTTTATTTAAATTTTTAAAATTTATTTAGAAAAATGAATCATATTAATATATATATTATATTAAGATCAAATTAATTTTTCACCAAAATAAATAAGAATATATTAAAAATTATTTACCATGGCTAAGAAAAAAATATGATTACCGATGGTTATTCTAAAAAGATACACGTTAAAACTACCTAATAAATTCCTTAAAAAATATTTAATTCCCATATTTAGATTATATAATGTATAAGTATATATAATATTCCATTTTTACAACATGTGTCATGAGAATAAGTGGGTACACAATTTTCTTTTCAAACAATTATTATTGTGCCATTAACATCATTTATAAAAGCCCGCACACACTCATATATTATTCACACCATAAATTTCTATTAGTTTAGATAATACCTACACAAATCACTTACCAAATACCATCCTCCTTTCATTGGATCCTTATTTTTGGGTATATTCTACCTATGGGGGTGTTTGGTGAAAACCTTATGAGGTTTCCAGAAAATGATATAATATTTTTCGAAGAGTGCTTTTATTTTAATTATTTCCCACAAAATTAAAATGTTACATATAATTTTGGATATAATATCATAAATATAATTAATATTCTTATATTTTAATTTTTTTTATTTTGATTGAAATCAACCATATCTAATAACATATAATGGGTTTTGATATCTTCATTTGTGTGTACGGTGGAAAATCTCCTCCAAGACCAATGTCATTTATTTTTCATTACCACCTATCATAGTTGTGTATGATGATAGATATAGAGTATATATATATATGAAATTAAAACTATAATTTTACCTCTCAATTAATTATATCCTATATAAAATTTTAAAATTCTTTTCAGTGGGGGATATGATAACATCGCTAGTGCGTATGGCGGTCTACTACCATGCGATGCAATGTGATTTGTTTTCATTAACTCTTAGCATGGAAGATTAAAAGGATAATTTTATGTGGTATAGTTTAAATAATTAGGACATTAATTATATTTTTATCATTATTATAAAATAATATATTATTATATTTCTTACCTTTTTTCTCAATGAAAAATGATAATGTCGTTTGTGTGTGTATAGATTACTGCCTATATTAAGCGATGTGAATCTCTTTCCATCACCAAAACACATGAATTTTAGTTATAATCATAATAGAAGAATAAATAATTAATAAATAATATTTTTATCATCATTTATATATATTATATTTCATAATAAATTTTTATAACGATCATTGTAAATTAGAATCATTACTCGGGCATATTTACATCTTACCATCTCTTTGATAAGAACATACTTCATTTATAAAAACGATATTTCATGATTTTTAGAAAGATAATATTTAAAAAAAAATATTTAAAATATATCATATATATTATTCTTGATTTTATGTATCTATTATAAATTTTACAGTACAAAAAACCAAAATAAAAAAAATGATAAAAAAAGAGGTTGTTACCCGAAACAATAGTTTAACATGGAATTTTTAATAATGTGTAATAAAATGAAATAATTTTAAAATATAAATTATGAAATATATAATCATTTTTTGGTAATATATTTATAGTATTTTTATATTTTTTAAAAATGTTTTTCAAATGAGTATATAGGAGGTTACGACATATGGTAAGGTATTTCTATACTAGTTTTATTTTTCGTGAGAGACCCATACAATATTAACGAGGTTTTTCATTTGTGTAGTGTTAATACATCCCATAAATGATTTTTTTATGCTTCCCATGAATTTTATTTTTATTTACATATCAATTTTAGTGTCTCTCCTTCAAGGGGTTTACAATTAAAATGTTATCAATGAAGTTAGAGGTTTTTTTTCACAAATTGCTTTCTTGGAGAACTAACTTCTATTATGAACCTATCTTATTTTATGCTTTTTATATATTTCCACATTGAAATGTTATGTCATGAATATCATTATTTATATTATATTAAATATTTTAATTATGGCTGGTCCTTCATGGGGGTTATTAATCAAAAAATTTCAAGGTCGATATATTTTTAGCTTATAATCTCGTCATTCATCATGATTGTTTTTTATTAAGTCTCCAATTTTGAAATAAAATGATAAAAATATGAATAATTATCATTAATTTTACTCTTATATAATTATGATTATTTTTTCATGTAACATGTAACGCCCCGACCCTAGCTACCCAGAGTCGGTGCATTACTTCGTAACATTGGCATGATAAAAAAAGATCAAGTCTCGAAGGACTGATTAGTTTAGTAGCCTTGGAAACACTAGATTCATTAATAAACGTTACATTACATCCTAAAGTGGAAAACTACAATAACAAAGTCTCCGTAGTCCACACTCATATCCTCTTCTGACAATCCCTGCAGGTCATTCATAAAATACTTCTTCACATCCTGGAAAATATTAAAACATTGAAAGGGGTGAGCTCAGATGCTCAGTAAGGATAACAATATTGCGGAAGCTTTCATAAATAAACATTAACATTTCAGGCAATGTATAACTTAAACAAAAGCCTTTTTAAACTTGAACTTAATCATAATATGGAAAAAATAAAATTAAATAATTCCATTTACTTTCTCACATGGACATTCTACTAATCGAATAATCACATGAAATATCAATAACCACTTTCATAATGAGGAAATTTATAATGACAGAAATTCTGAAACATTTTGTCAAGGCCTCGGCCAAGACCTCTAAAATGATTAAGGCCTCGGCCAAAACCATAAATCAAATTGGGAAAGTGCCTCGGCCAATTCCACGTCTAGTTGTCTCATGAGACCTACCGATGCATCGAGGAGCTATAGAGGGCTCCACACGTCACTTATTAATTCCAATACAATCCTCATATGAATAGGTTTAAACATATCATAAACCATAACATAATCGTATCACATAAAACATGCATAAAGGAAACATAACATTTCCACATTTCAATCAAAAGATATCAATACAACACATTTTTATAATAAAAATGCTTTCAAAACCATTTTCAATACCAAAATAAAAGAAAGTTAAAACATTGTATTTATTTTTCATTAAAAAAATGATGGCTTGTAGAGGAAGCCGAAACTCAAATAATGGTCATGGCGGCGGAGAAGTTGTTGTCGCCGCATTAGTATGGAAAGAAAAACATTCCCTTTTGTAGTCTAGCAAAACGCTTCGTATAAAAAATATTCCTTTTGAATAAACGTAAAAGCCAAACGGGTTTATACACCGTATAAAAGAAAGTTGTGTATAAAACCAAATATGCCTCAATGAAAGGGATTGATACGAAGTCCTTAAAAAGATCATTTTTTTAAAATAAAGTACATCTATAATGTGTATTCACTATAAGTACACATAAATAATTTATAAATACAATATACAACATAATAATATCATGACATAATTTGAAAGTAGGAGATTAACCCAAAGAATGGAAGTTGGGTTATGAAATTCACTTACCTCGTGACTGACTTGACTCAACCGTTCTTTAACCTCCTGAATAATAAACTTGGGTTAATATATACCTTATTAAGAACCATTTTTAATTTCATTATCCTTTTTATATCACTTATTACAATGTTATGAACATTATGTAATTATTTAAGTTAATAACGGCCGTTTTGTCGATCTTTGGTACTTGAGTCAACAATAAACTTCTTATAATTACAAGTTCTTTATGTGGTAGAATATCCATTATCTCAAGAATTATATTCATGATTTAGATATCATATATATCATATATATCCAGTATATACATTCATTTATAATATTACATAACATCTAGAGGTAAGAAATGAAATGCACCGTTCATGGAGACGGTAAGCCATACGTACGCATGAACGCTACTTTCATTTCTATTTAGTATTTAATGTAATGAAATCATAATGATATAAATGTATAATATAATTACAGTATAATATAGTGTATAATACCATTTACTCCATCCTTTCTACATCCCACATATGGCATTAACGATTCAAATCACTTTGAGGGGGAGGTAGTCCGCACTTCCTAAAATGAAATTATCGCGTTTTACCCATAATGGAAATCATAACGTATGCCATAAATGAGAAATACATAAGCATAAGTAAAACATAAACATATTATATATCATATATAAATATAGTCACATCTTAATGGCTACCTTTTAGGGTGTTATATGAGTGTTCAACAATCATCGTTTCGTGAGGCAGAAATTCGCCATCCACAGAAACCGTATGTTCTTTAACCATTAGATGTAGGTGTGTGTAAGTGTAGCTTGAATCCTTATTATAAAAAAATCCTAGTATATTGAGGATACTGGTGTTGTTACAAAATAAATGAATAAAAATAGTTTAGGGGGTTGGAGAAGAAAAATAAAACAAAACAACATTAGAGAAGACAATTACCTCAAAATCGGGTAACTCTTTTTGATTTGAGCCAAAGACTTCCTTGGGAAGAGTTCTGACCAAAGTGAGGCTTCTAGGAGTAATAGGGAGAAGTTGGGAGAGTATTTGGGCAGAGTTTGGCCGAGCCAAATGGCTTGAATGTGTGAATGAGGTGGTAGAGGTGGGGGCCTTTTATAAGAGGAGAGGAGGGGCACTCTTGGAATGTAAGGAAATTTTACATTATTATACAATGCTTTTCGGATTCCAAAGGTCCCACACTTATATAATTAGTGGATAAGGTGATAAGGGTTCGAAATATACCCATCCAATAGTCTTTGTAAAAGTTTAAGCCTTGGATTGTACATTATCTTTTCATTTTATTAAAATCGTTAAATAATGAGGTCATCGCTGCATCATAATGATGTCGTAACTAATTTAATTTATTTAATGTATTGAAATTATAAAAAAAAATACTATGATGTAGGAAATCTTTTTAGATTTAAAATTACTATTTATAGTCAAAAATATTACTTGTATAACCCCATGTAAAAATTCTTTTAGTAAAACATTTCATGTTTGTGTCATTTTTTACTTTAACATTAAATAAATATATATTAATGTCATTTTCCAACCAAATTGGCTCCATGGGGTCCCCAAGTTGACACATGGGTTGTCTTGGTCTGCCATGACTCATCCAATATGAGTAGGACAAGTTTCAAGCTCATCTCATATTATTAAAACATTATTTTTACCTTAAACTACACTAATTACCTCTAATCGCGATTAAGAACTTAAAAGTTACTATTCACCAAAAAATTATTTTAATCTCATTGAAACACATTTTACTTCTTAATGACAACCATGTATGTTGGATTTTTGAAAATCAAATCACAGAAGTGGTAATATTTCATTTAAACGAAAAATCAGTTATTTAACTACCACTTAGTGGTTTCACTATTCATCAAAAATTGATGTTTTTCAGAACAATGCCAAAATTTCACCCTAAGCTATAATTGATATTCCGAATTCAAAAATGATGTATATATTACAAAATTACAAACATTTAAGTTGCATTAATTAATTTTATAATTAATTCCCGCTGTCACAACAGTAGTGTGTTTTTAAGAAACAATTTATATCAAAAGATTGGCAATTGTTTATGTCCAATTTCAATGTTAAACTAATTCTAATGACCACCATTGGATAAAATGGTAAAAATATATTCTAATTATACTTTAAAACCACTAAATATTATAATTTATTACTATAAATTATTTTTATTAAAAAAGTTGTTTTTAAGTAATTTTCACTATTTATAAAAAATTGGAAGTTCTCAGAAAATTACAAAAAATTCAACTTTGGATAATTTCGATATTATGAATACAAAAATGAAGTCCATTTTGAAATATAAAATTTATATAATTTTAAAAAGTGGTTATTATTATTCATAATAGCTACATTGATTAGTCGCGGTGTTTTAGAACTCGAAGTTGCGTACAATGCAAGCTATTGCATTATTGAATGAGAAGCGTATCGTTGAAGCTCTTGGTGTTACATTCTCCCCTCCTTCAATAAATTGCCTCCTCACAATTTGAAATTTTTCTTTGAAAATAAAAGGTTGAAAAGAGAAAATACCTTTGAGGAAAACCCACATCGGAAATAAGATTAATAAAATTTGGCCTTAACAAGAGGGAAATGGAAATGAAAAAGTCACCACTCAATTATGATCTCGATTAAGAGAACATTGGTGGAAATTAGAGACTTATAATTGGAGGAAAAACGTAAATATTTTTAGGGAGTGATTGAGGTCATAAATCACAATCAACTATCAAATTGAGGTCCTCAAAGCCTTCAATCTATGTTGATTTAAAATATCATTAGTTCAACAAGTCATAAGGTATTAGGATAACACATTTTTTTGATTTAATATCCCTTTACTATAGTTTAAGAATTAATTTATTCATTGAATAATAGATAGGTATATATATATTTATGCTTGACAATTAGAGATTCAACCTTCAATTCATTTTCACTCAAAAAGATAATAGAACCCAAATATATTATACTTATCCTAATTGTATAAGGTTCCAAATGTTAACACATACCATTTAGATTAGTAAAATTATTTTGTAATAACCAGGGACTTCCTGTTGGCTAGTGGTAGGAAATAAAGGCCTGTCGCACTATGATAGTGGGTTCGATTCCTGCAGCTTTGTCCGACACGATGGGTTATGCCCCACCCTACGGGTTGCCCTTTTCCTAAAACTATAGTATAATAATATTCCAAAAATAATCTTCATAAATTTTTAAACCATAAACAATACTATCCAAAGATCAACTTAATCCACTCCAACCTTTATAGTTATCCATAATACCTCTGTCCAGACTTTCTCTAAAAGGTATCTTAATTCCAAAATTAATTTATCAGATTCCCCAAACAAAGTAAAGTTTCTCTTATTGTCACATACTAAAAATATAATTACCTTCATCATATTAAAACCTTACTGAAATCAACAAGTACTGCAGTACAATCCTTATATATATATCACATTATTCTAATAACCAGAATATAATCCATGAGTCCAAAAGCACCAATACATTAGTTATTCTGCTTCAACTTTAGTAACAGCATAAGATTGTCCTCGATCCCTTGGCCTTTTCTGAGGTAAGTTTACCTGACGCTTAGGAAATTCATTTGCATAATGACCCATTTCTCTACAATTGTAGCATTCAACTTTGATAGACTCTTTCTTTCCCTTACAATCATGAGCCTGGTGACCCTTTTCTCTACATTTATAATAAACTCTCATTCCTTTTAGGCAAGTACCAGGGTGATTATTCCCACAATTATCACACAATGTAAAATCCTTCATTCCCTTTTTTCCTTTATCTGTCACTTGTTCCACCATTCTCTTCTTCTCTTGCTTTACTTTGTTGTCATAAGACTTAGAGAATTCCTTTTCTGTCTTGATAGCACACGAGACAATATCTTCGTATGATGAGATGGATTGTAATACTAAAGCTCGACGGAGAAATGGTTTTAACCCATCAAAGAAACGATCAATCTTACTTCTTGGGTTACGTAATTAATCAGGAGAATGCCTCACTATCCTTGTAAAGTTAGCCACATACTTTGCGACATTCTCATCCTCCTTCTGCCTCAGACTCAGAAATTGCCATTCCATATCTACTCGATGGTCACAAGGAATGTATTTTTCTAAGAAAATCTCTTTGAACTCCCTCCATTCCATATTTGATACATCATCATCTTCCTTTGTGTTTTGAATCAGCGACCACCACTGATCGGCATCTCCAGTGAGGCAGTAAACTGCCATGACAACCTTCTCCCTTTCGCTACTCCCCAAGGCGTGAAATATTTTCTCGGAGTTTTTCCATTGCTCAGCTACTAACGGATTTTTACCCCCATTAAATGTTGGTTGTTGTTGCCTCATGAAGCGGTCTAACATTGATCCTCCACGTTGTGGATCTGGGTGATCCATACGAGTAAGGTTATTATTCATAACATGAGTGAGTTGTCCCAGTATGGTAATAAGTTGATCAGTAGTAGTTGTATCTCTAGATCCACAATAATTATCTTGAGCAGGAGGGATATCCCTACATGGAGTGCGTGCATTGATACGGTTTCCATTCCTTCCACTAGGCGCCATTTCTAAACAATGGCATAAACTAGATTAGTTTATGAATAAAAATACATAATTCCATTCTTGTAAAATACTTAACATAAATTGAACTGTTTATGGATATAATCCATAATCATAAAAAGGTTTTATTTGAGGAAGTAAATACTCATAACCATTCATAGTGGTTTGTAAAGAAAATGGGAATTATCCTAAGCATATCCCCCTGGAGTGTCGTAACCAAGAGTGCAGCAAGGCCCGTTGTCGTGCAGCAGTTCCCATTTGAGTCTAGCTCAAAGCGGTGTTTTCAGGTTTTAACCCTAGGTACATCTGTGCCAAATCCGCCTCTACCTGCTCGTATAAAGACAGGTATGTATTGCTCAGAAAACTCACAAAATCTCAACAATAACAAAATTCTAGGAAGTTCTTCTATACTAATCCTCAAAGTCTATCTTTGGGCTATGTGCTCTAATCAGAGTTTATCTAAATGTAGCTTCCAAGGTTAGTACTAAACTGCCTCCGATACCAACTGTAACGCTCCGACCCCAGCTACCCAGAGTCGGTGAATTACTTTGTAACATTGGCATGATAAAAAAAGATCAAGTCTCGAAGGACCGATTAGTTCAGTAGCCTTGGAAACACTAGATTCATTCTTAAACATTACATTACATCATAAAGTGGAAAACTACAATAACAAAGTCTCCATAGTCCACACTCATATCCTCTTCTTACAATCCATGCAGGTCATTCATGAAATACTTCTTCAATACTGGAAAATATTAAAACATTGAAAGGGGTGAGCTCAAATGCTCAGTAAGGATAACAATATTGCGGAAGCTTTCATAAATAAACATTAACATTTAAGGCAATGTATAACTTAAACAAAAGCCTTTTTAAACTTGAACTTCAGTGTAATATAGCAAAAATAAAATTAAATAATGCCATTTACATACTCACATGGATATTCTACTAATAGAACAATCACATGAAATATCAATAACCACTTTCATAATGAGGGAATGTATAATGCCAGACATTCTGAAACATTTTGTCAAGGCCTCGGCCAAGACGTCTAAAATGATTAAGGCCTCGGCCAAAACCATAAATCAAATTGGGAAAGGTCCTCGGCCAATTCCACATCTAGTTGTCTCATGAGACCTACCGATGCATCGAGGAGCTATAGCGGGCTCCACACGTCACTTATTAAGTCCAATACATTCCTCATATGAATAGGTTTAAACATATCATAAACCATAACATAACTGTATCACATAAAACATGCATAAAGGAAACATAACATTTCCACATTTCAATCAAAAGATATCAATACAACACATTTTTATAATAGAAACGCTTTCAAAACCATTTTCAATACCAAAATAAAAGAAAGTTAAAACTTTGTATTTATTTTTCATTAAAAAAATGAAGTCTTGTAGAGGAAGCCGAAACTCAAACAATGGTCACAGCGGTGGAGAAGTCTTTGTCGCCCCATAAGTACGGAAAGAAAAACATTCCCTTTTGTCATTTAGCAAAATGCTTCGTATAAAAAGGATTTCTTTTGAATAAACATAAAAGTCAAAGGGGTTTATACGCCGTATAAAAGAATGTTGTGTATAAAACCAAATATGCCTGAATGAAAGGGATTGAGACGAAGTCCTTAAAAAGATCATTTTTTTTAAATAAAGTAAATCTATAATGTGTATTCACTATAAGTACACATAAATAATGTATAAATACAATATACAACATAATAATATCATGACATAATTTGAATGTAGGAGATTAACCCAAAGAATGGAAGTAGGGTTATTAAATTCCCTTACCTCTTGTCTGACTTGACTCAACCGTTCTTTAACCTCCAGAATAATAAACATGAGTTAATATATACCTTATTAACAACCATTTTTAATTTCATTATCCTTTTTATATCACTTTTTACAATGTTATGAACATTGTGTAATTATTTAAGTTAATAACGGTCGTTTTGTCGATCTTTGGTACTTGAGTCAACAATAAACTTCTTATAATTACAAGTTGTTTATGTGGTAGAATATCCATTATCTCCATAATTATATTCATGATTTAGATGTCATATATATCATATATATCTAGTATATACATTCATTTATAATATTACGTAACATTTAGCGGTAAGAAATGAAATGCACCGTTCATGGAGACGGTAAGCCGTACGTACGCATGAACGCTACTTTCATTACTATTTCTTATTTAATGGGATTAAATCATAATGATATAAATGTATAATATAATTCCAGTATAATATAGTGTATAATACCATTTACTACATCCTTTATACATCCCACATTTGGCATTAACGATTCAAATCACTTTGAGGGGGCGGTAATCCGCACTTCCTAAAATGAAATTATCGCATTTTACCCATAATGGAAATCATAAATTATGCCATAAATGAGAAATAAAGAAGAATAAGTAAACCATAAACATATTATACATCCTATATAAATATAGTGACATCTTAATTTCCACCTTTTAAGGTGTTATATGAGTGTTGAACAATCATCGTTTCATGAGGCAGAAATTCGCCATCTACAGAAACCGTACGTTCTTTAACCATTAGATGTAGGTGTGTGTAAGTGTAGCTAGAATACTTCTTAGAAAAACATCCTAGTATATTGAGGATTATGGTGTTGTTACAAAAGAAATGAATAAAAAGAGTTTAGGGGGTTGTAGAAGAAAAATAAAACAAAATAACATTAGAGAAGACATTACCTCAAAATCGGGTAACTCTTTTTGATTTGAGCCAAAGGATTCCTTGGGAAGAGTTATGCCCAAAGTGAGGATTCTAGGAGTAAGATGGAGAAGTTGGGAGAGTATTTTGGCAGAGGTTGGCCGATCCAAATGGCTTGAAAGTGTGAATGAGGTGGTAGAGGTGGGGGCCTTTTATAAGAGGAGAGGAGGGGCACTCTTGGAAAGGAAGGAAATTTGACATTATTATACAGTGATTTTCGGATTATAAAGGTCCCAAACTTATACAATTCGTGGCAAAGGTGATAAGGTTCGAAATATACCCATCCAATAGTCTTTGGACAAGTTTAAGCCTTGGATTGTACATTATCTTTTCATTTTATTAAAATCGTTAAATAATGAGGTCATCGCTGCATCATAATGCTGTCGTAAATAATTTAATTTATTTAATGTCTAAAAATTATAAAAAAAATAATATGATGTAGGAAATATTTCTATATTTCCAATGACTATTTATAGTCAAAAATATGACTTGTATAACCCCATGTAAAAATTGTTTTAGTAAAACATTTCATTTTTGTGTCATTTTTTACTTTAACATTAAATAAACATATATTAATGTCATTTTCCAACCAAAGTGGCTCCATGGGGTCCCCAAGTTGACCCATGGGTTGTCTTGGTCGGCCATGACTCATCCAATAGGATTAGGACAAGTTTAATGCTCATCTCATATTATTAAAACATTATTTTTACCTTAAACTACACTAATTACCTCTAATCGCGATTAAGAACTTAAAAGTTACTATTCACCAAAAAACTATTTTAATCTCATTGAACCACATTTTACTTCTTAATGACAACCATGTATGTTGGATTTTTGAAAATCAAATCACAGAAGTGGTAATATTTCATTTAAACAAAAAATCAGTTATTTAACTACAACTTAGTGGTTTCACTATTCATCAAAAATTGAAGTTTTTCAGAACAATGCCAAATTTTCACCCTAAGCTATAATTGATATTCCTAATTCAAATATTATGTCTATTTTACAAAATTCCAAACATATAAGTTTCATTAACTAATTTTATAATTAATTCCAGCTGTCACAATAGTAGTGTGTTTTAAAGAAACAATTTATATCAAAAGATTGGCAATTGTTTATGTCCAATTTCAATGTTAAATTAACTCTAATGACCACCATTGGATAAAATGGTAAAAATATATTCTAATTATACTTTAAAACCACTAAATAGTATAATTTATCACTAGAAATTATTTTGATTAAAAAAGTTGTTTCTAAGTAATTTTCACTATTTATAAAAAAATGGAAGTTCTCAAAAAATTACAAAAAATTCAACTTTGGATAATTTCGATATTACGAATACAAAAATGAAGTCCATTTTGAAATATAAAATTTCTATAATTTTAAAAAGTGGTTATTACTATTCATAATGACTACTTTGATTAGTCGCGGTGTTTTAGAACTCGAAGTTGCGTACAATGCAAGTTATTGCATTATTGAATGAGAAGCATATCGTGGAAGCTCGGGGTGTTACATAACAGACCATTTCTCACAATTTTTAATGCAAAATAATTTTGAAACTTTAATTTATAATAATAATCCTTTCTTTTCTATTCTGATAAAAATCAGTTTACATTTAAAATAATATTTTCACAATCATTATCCAAAAATAATTTTAAAAAGTCAAAAATAATTTATTAAATATATTTTTACACATTTTTACTATATAAAAACTTTTCTAAAATGAATCTTCAAGTCATTTTCAAAAAAAATTATCATTTAGATTTTTCTATAAATGTAAAAAATAGTATTTTTTTAAACATTAATGGCTTGAATAGTATTTCCCTCATTCATGACTGGACGTTGATTTTAAAATACCCATAATTTTTTAAATGTAATTTTCAAAGAAAATATGTCCATACAATTTTTACTATTTTAATAATTAAAAAAATATATTGCAATGGTAATGGGTTTTTGAAAATATTATTAATAGTGTTTTTCACATTGTAAATAATATTTTCCTAATAAAATTCATTAAGTTTTTTCTAAATGAAGACTTTATAATTTATCATATTTTATTTTAAAATATAAGCATTTTAAAAAAAAATTATCTAAAAACTTATTTTCAAACAAAATTTGTCTTCATCAATAAATGTCATAAGTGATTTATCATTAAAAATAATCTCGACATAATATAAAATACATTGATGTAAATTGGGGTTTACCATTTATATAAACCAAGGATTCCATTCTTATTTTTTCTCTAAATTTTTTATTATAAGAATATTTTTATGAAACCTATTTCTCTTCCTTGGTTTAGACCCTGCGCAAATTCATATAAAACTAATTTCATTTTATAATGGTTTTGTATTGATGAGATACAGAAAATATTTTGAAACATGTCTCTTTTCCATAAGTTATGATATGATGAAATATTTATGAAAATAATTTTATATAATGGTTTATGATGTAATGAATGATTTATAATATAGTAGAACACATAAATATGGTTTTTATGATACATGGGGTCCATTATCAACCTCCAGTTCTTTGGGTAAATATTTTTTTCTTATTTATGAGATAGGCAATCTTAGAACATAGAGTTAACCTAGTTTAGTAACGAATTTTTTCCACATTGATAGTTTTTTGATAGAACCATTATTATTATTATAATTTGTTGAAGGGGTTTAATTTACTATTATATACTTGTATGTGAGAACTGACTTCTAAGAAAATTATTTTATATGCTTTTCAATATGCCAAAATTCCATGTCTTTTGCTAATGTTTTTCAATCATGGATCATGTTCTTCGATTTCCTTATAATTCATGTCTTTTAAACATAATATGTAACATCCCAA
Organism: Viscum album; assembly: GCA_963277665.1. Taxonomy (NCBI): domain Eukaryota; kingdom Viridiplantae; phylum Streptophyta; class Magnoliopsida; order Santalales; family Viscaceae; genus Viscum; species Viscum album. The sequence continues at coordinate 247,278,242 of OY728165.1, forward strand.
GTAAGTAATGAATAATAGATATACTTATATATGTCTATTAATGAATTAGATAGTGTTTTAGTGGCTTAAAATGAAAATAAATCTAATCTTAAGCATAGAATACACTAATATTTTTAAAAGATTGTTTTACTGCATTTTGATGGAAACCCATTTTAAAATCTATCTTTTGACCATTTTATAAGCTATGTTTGTCAAAATAAACTTATTCTTTATGATTGGGACATCAAAATTTACTTTGTGTGAATTTTTGGTATTTTTCTGACAATGTTTATTTTTTTTAATAGTGAAAAATACTACATTTTACATCAAAACTGCTTTTTAACCTAAATTATTTATATGATTAGATTATCATTTGAATTGGTTTTGAAGTGAAATTAGAATATATTTTTACCATGTAATCTAATTCTGGTCATTGGAATCAATTTCACTTTGAAATTTTACTTAAACTTATGTCAATCTTTTGATACTTATTGTTTCATAAAAACACGTTGTTTGTCAGGACAGTGGGAATTAATTATTAAATTAATTAATTCAACTGATATGTTTTAAATTTTTTAAAATAGACATCATTTTTGAATTCGGGATATCAAATATATCTTTGGGTGATGTTTTGGTATTTTTCTGGAAAAGTTCAATTTTTGATAAATAGTGAAACCACTAAGTGGTACTTATAAAAACTTATTTTCCATTTAAATGAAATTTTACCACCTTTGTGTTTTTAATTTCAAAAATCAGACATAAATGGTTTTAATTAATAATTAAAATGTTGTTCAATGGTATTAAAATAAATTTTTGGTGAATAGTAACTTATTAAGTTTTTAATCGCGATTAGTGGTAATTAGTGTAGTTTAAGTTAAAAATAACGTTTTAATAATATTATATGAGCTTGAAACAAGTCCTACCGTCATTTAATGTGTCATGGACGACCAGGAAAATCCATGGGTCAACTTGGGGACCCCACGGAGCCACTTTGGTTGGGAATTGACATGAATAACTTTTTATTTAATGTAAAAGTAAAAATGATACAAACATAATATGTTTTACGAAAACAATTTTTAAATGGGGCTATACAAGTCAGAATTTTGACTATAAATATTAATTGGAAAGATAAAAGTATTTCCTAAATCATAGTATTTGTTTTATAATTTTTATACATTATATAAATAAAAGTATTTATGACATCATAATGATCTTGCGATTACCTCATTAATAAAGGATTTAAATAATATGAAAAGATAATGTAAAATATATGACCTACACATGTCCAAAACCTATTGTATATGTATATTTAAAACCCTTATCACCTTATCTTTGAATTCTATCTATGTGGGACCATTTAAATCCGAAAATCATTTTCAAATAAAGTAATATTTCCTTACATTCCAAGAGTGCCCCTCCTCTCCTCTTATAAAAGGCCCCAACTTCTACCCCCATACCCACACTCCCAATGCATTTGGATCTCCCAACCACTACAAATTTTGTCTCTACACTTCCCTCTCTTACTCCATGAAGCCTTATTTTGGGTGAAGTCATCCCAAGGAAGCCATTGAGCGCTAACCAATGGGAGTTATCAGATTTTAAGGTAATGTCTTCACTTGAGTCCTTTTGTTTTATTTTGCTATTCCAACCCCCTAAACTCTTTTTATTCATTTATTTTGTAACAAATCCAGTATCTTAAATATACTAGGATGTTTTTATAATAAGGATTCGAGCTACACTTGCACACACCTACATCTAATGGTTAAAGAACATACTGTTTCCGTGGATGGCAAATTTCTACCTCCCGAAACGATGATTGTTCAGCATTCATATAACACCTTAAAAGGTGGACATTAAGATGTAAATATATTTATATGTGATATATAATATGCTTATGTTTTCCTTAAACTTCTGTATTTTTCATTTTGGGCATACCATTATGGTTTCCACAATGGGTAAACGCGATATCTTCATTTTAGGAAGTGCAGACTACCGCCCCCTCAAAGTGATTTGATTCGTTAAATACCATATATTGGATGTATAAAGGATGGAGTTATGATATTATATATGATATTACACTGGAAATTATAATATACCTTTATATCATTATGATTCCATTCTATAAAATATGAAATAGAAATGAAAGTAGCGTTCATGCATATGCACGGCTTACCGTCTCCATGAACGGTGCATTTCATTTCTTACCTCTAAATGACTATTTAATATTATAAATGCATGTATATACTGGATATATATGATATATATGATATATACATCCTTATTATAATTCAGGATATAATGGATACATGAACAATTTGTAATTATAAAGGGTTTATTTTGACTCAAGTACCAATGATCGTTAAAACGACCATTATTAACTTAAATAATTACATATTGTTCATGAAATGGGAATAAGTGATATAAAAGGAATAATGAACTTGAAAAAGGTTCTTAAGAAAGTATAAATTAACTCAATTTTATTATTCAGGACATTAAATAATGATAGAGTCAAGTCGGACCCGAGGTATGGGACTTCGTCTCAATCTCCTTTCATTAAGGCATATTTTATTTTATACACAAATTTCTTTTATACAGTGTATAAACCCCTTTGACTTTTACATTTAACAAAAAGGTATATTTTTTATACGAATCGTTTCACAAAACGACAAAAGGGAATGTTTTTGTCGTACCTATGCGGCGACAACGACTTCTCTACTACCGTGACCGTTATTTGGGTTTCGGCTTCCTCTACAAGCCATACCTTCTTTTTAAAAGAAAAATAAATACCATGTTTTACATTTCATTTATTTTGGTATTGAAAATGGTTTTTATGATGTTTTTATATCAATGTGTTGTATTGATATCTTGTGATTGAAAGGTGGAAATGTTATGTTTCCTTTATGCATGTTTTATGTGATAAGATTATGTTGAGGTTCTTGGGAATTATTATGAAGATAGGTGGTTCCGTGATAAACATATGGTGGGTGAGCCTAATATAGCTCTCCAATGCATTGGGTAACGCAAAGGAGTGAAACATTAAGGTTTCTCCGAAGATATTTAGGGAATATACTGTGATGGGTATTCCAAACGTATCCAAGAGGGTTAATCCCTACGTAAGAATTTTATGAATGCCTCAAGTTACCTTTATGTGTTATGATTTCTATGATTTATTCATGATTTGATGAGGTATGTTTTATGGGTAAAGTATGATTTCAATCTTATGTATATATGAACTCATGTTTCCTTTCCATATTTTTTTTATATAACCCATACTGAGCTTTTTATGTTCATCCTAAGTCTTTTTTGAAATGTTTTTCACAGGTTAAGGGAAAGGTACATGATATGATGATAGTGTCAAGGAAGTGTCAAGAAAGAATCCATGTTTTATTTTAAATATGTTCCATTGATGGGAAAAAATGAATACTATCTTTATGTAACCACTTTGTTAAAATGTGGAATGTAATGCATGTATTATGATCTAATTCTCTAAAACTCTAAACCTTAAAAGATCCTCAATGTGTAATCTAGTAATAACTCAAGATTAAGTAAGGATTAAGGCTGGGGCCTTATATTTTGGTATCATAGGTCAGTTTAGATAACGTTAGGAGTTAGAATTTTATTAAATGATTATCCAAAAATATTTTTTTGAAATGATATAGCGTTTGAAGATTACCATGTTGCTTCATCTAATACATGTTTGTTCAGAATGGTTTTCCGTAGAGGAAATATGGAAGAATTGCTAGGAAGGCATACAGAATGAAATAACCTTCCGAATCAGTATCCTGAGGTGGTTGGAATTGGAACTGAACAGATTGTTGCAGTAATGGCATAGTTGACTTAGGCGATAAATGGTGGTGGTATCCATGCACGAGATCAGCCAGATCAACCGCAGAGGAAAATGTCAGTGGTGTAACATTTCATGAGGAAACACCCCCATAATTCAGTGGATAATCTGACCCTGTTTTTGCTGAAGGATGGATTAAAGCACTGGAGAAGATTTTTGATGTCATGGGGTGTTCAGACAATCAAAAGGTTAGTCTTTCTATTTACTGTTTGGTGGGTGAAGCAGATCAGTGGTGGTCGATGGTTAAAAATATCAGGGACGCTGATGAGATTGATGCTCTCGATTGGGATGAATTCAAAGGTATGTTTCTTGAAAAGTATTTTCCTAAGGTTGTTCGACTTATGATGGAAAAACAATTGTTGGAATTGAGGAAAGAGTAAGACTCAGTGGCAACCATTGAAGAAAGGTTCACTCGATTGGCAAGGTATGCTCCAAATTTTATCTGAGACCTCGATAGTAAAATAAACCATTTTTACTCAAGATTAAAGCCAATATATCGAAGGGCATTGGATTCTCGTGAGTTTAAAAGTAATTAAGATCTTGTTTTATGTGCTGAGAAGGTGGAAAGAGAGTTTTCTGATGATCAAGTGTTCTATAACAACCAGCAGAAGAAGAGACCGAGGTGGCAGGAGAAAGGAAAGAATTTTTTAATAAGGTCTGATGGTAAGAAAACTAAGTTTCCAGTTTGTGATAAATGTTGGAAAAGGCGTGCTGGGGAATGTCTTCGGAATTCTGGTAAGTGCTACCGATGTGGTAAGATGGGACGTAAGGCTCGTGATTGCAATGAAAAAGATCAAGGTGAAGGTATGACCAAATTTGATTTACAGTTAGTAAATTTTTTTAAGTGCAATGAGATGGGTCAATATGAAAACGAGTGTCTGACAAAGAGCTTGAGTGATGGGAGGCAATTAGACTACAAGCAGAAAGGGGTGGTGAAATCCATTGCAACTACTTCAGCAGATGTCGGGCCATCAAATGATGTTGTATTAGGTACTTTGTTTGTTTTTTCAGATTATGCCAGTGTGTTGTTTGATTCGGGATCTACAAATTCTTTCATCTCTGAAACATTTTCTAGTAAAATGGGAATACCATCCCAAGAAATGACTCCTGAATTTGTGGTAAAAAAACCTAGGGGAAATGTGGAGTCAAAAAGAATTTATAAGAATCTTCCTATCCTTATCCGTGGAAAGAACCTACTTGCGAACCTTATTGTTTTACCTCTAGTAGTGTTTGATGTTATCCTGGGTATGGATTGGCTCTCTATTTACCATGCTAAGATTGACTGTAGAGATAAAGAAGATTCTTTTCATAAAGACTTTCAGTTTGTCTAAAAGAATGAACCCTTACTGTTGATAACATATCAAGAGGCTGAAAAACTTGTAAAATATGGAAATAAATGTTACCTTGCACATATCATTGAAAATAAAGCAACTGTTCAGATTAATGATGTGCCAGTGGTAAATGAGTATCCTGATGTTTTTCCTGATGAGTTGCCTGGAATAATACTAGATCGGGAAGTTGAGTTTTATATTGACTTAGTTCCTGATGCTAAGCCAATTTCAAAACCCCCCTATCGAATGGCTCAAATTGAACTTTTAGAGTTGAAGGAGCAATTTCAAGATTTATTAGAGAAAGGTTTCATTCGACCTTGCACGTCAACATGGGGTTCTCTTGTTTTATTTTTCAAAAAGAAAGACGGTTCTATGATACTTTTCATTGATTATAGAGCCTTGAATAACATCACTGTTAAGAACAAATATCCCCTGCCTCATATCGATGATTTGTTTGATCAGCTCCCGGGAGCTTAGTATTTTTCAAAGATTGACCTTAGATCGGGGTACCATCAGCTGAAGGTAAAGGAAGCACATGTTCCGAAGACTTTGTTTCTTACAATATATGGTCATTATGAATTTGTAGAATTGCCTTTTGGGCTAACCAATGCACCTGTTGTATTCATGGACTTAATGGATATAATTTTCAATGAGTTCATGGATAAGATTGTGGTGGTTTTCATTGATGATATTTTGGTGTTTTCTAAATGTAAAGAAGATCATGAAAGACATTTAAGGGTTATCTTTCAAACCTTAAAAGAAAAGAAACTGTATGGAAAATTCAGCAAGTGTGAGTTTTGGTTGCAACAAATTTCATTCCTTGGTCATATTGTTTCTAAATATGGAATAAATGTTGATCCTGAAAAAAAAAAGTTATGGAAGAATTTCCAAGACCCAGAAATGTAACCGAGATTCGTAGCTTCATTGGTTTGGCAGGCTATTACCGAAGGTTTGTTAGAAATTTTTCACGGTTATCTAGTCCAATGAATAAGCTAACTCGGAAGGGTGTTAAGTTTATCTGGACAAAATAATGTGATGATTATTTTCAGGAATTGAAAAGAAGATTGGTGAATGCTCCAGTTTTGGCACTACCTTCTAGAAATGGTGAGTTTGTTATATATAGTGATGCTTCATTGAAAAGACATGGTTTTGTCCTAATGTAGAATGATTAGGTAATTGCTTATGCTTCACGTCAGTTGAAAACTCATGAGATAAATAACCCTACACATGATTTGGAATTAGCGGCTATTGTTTTCGCTTTAAAAATTTGGTGGCATAATTTGTATGAAGTAAAGTGTGAAATATATACCGATCACAAAAGTTTAAAGTATATATTCACTCAGAAATAGATAAACATGAGACAGAGGAGATGGATGGAATTAATCAAGGATTATGATTATACAAGTCATTACCATCCGGGAAAAGAAAATAAAGTGGCTGATGCTTTGAGTCAGAAAAGTAATGCTTTATTAGCAATGTTGTGTTTGGAATGTGATCCTTTGGTTAAGCATTTGATGAAATTTGGAATAGAAGTAGTTGGTGCAAGATGTCCTTCTGTTTTGTTTCAGGTATCAGTGAATCTTCTCTATCAGATAGAATCAAGCAAGCACAGAAGCAAGATAGTGAGTTACAGAAAAAGGTAGAGCTGGTTCAGAAAGGTAAGTTGCCTAAATTCAACATTGATAATGATTTTGTTATGATATTTGGGAAGAGATTGTGTGTGCCTTGTGATTCACAGTTGAAGAGAGAGTTGTTATCTGAAGCTCATAGTTCTCCGTTTTCAGATCATCTGATCGTACTAAGATGTACAGAGATCTGCGAGAGTATTACTGGTGGGATGGAATGAAAAGAGATATTGCTGATTTTACTGTGAAGTGTTTGACTTGTCAGCAGGTTAAAGCAGAGCAGCAGTTACCGAAAGGGATGCATCAGCCTCTACTAGTGCCAGAATGGAAATGGGAGAATATATGCATGGACTTTGTTGTGGGATTACCGAAGACATCTCGAGGTAATAATGAAATATGGGTTATTATTGATTGTTTGACTAAATCTGCCCATTTCCTTCCTGTTCGAGATAATTTCTCCCAAGATCAACATTCTCATTTGTAACTTAAAGAGATAGTCAGGTTTCATGGAGTTCCTCTATCCATTGTATCTGATCGTGATCCCAGGTTCACTTCTAACTTTTGGAAAGGCCTTCAGAAGTCATTGGGTACTAAATTAAATTTATGTACAGCTTTTCATCCTCAATCAGATGGGCAGTTGGAACGAACAATTAAGACCTTGGAGGATATGCTACGATCTTGTTTGATGGATTTTCAGGGATGTTTGGACCAACATCTTTATTTGGTTGAATTTTCATATAATAACAGTTTTCATTCCAGTATACAGATGGCACCATTTCAGGCATTATATGGGAAGCGGTGTCGAACTCCAGCTTTTTGGGATGAAGTGGGTGAAAGGATGTTGATGGGACTAGATTTGGTAGAAGAGTTGGCTGAAAAAGTTCAGCTGATATAGAAACAAATGAGAATAGATCAGAGTAGGCAGAAGATTTATGCGGACAATAGGAGGAAGGATCTCTCTTTTGAGGTAGGTGATCATGTTTTTCTCAAAGTATCACCATGGAAAAGTGTGATGCAATTTGTTAAGAAAGGAAAGTTGAGTCCAAGGTTCATTGGACCATATGAAATTCTTGAGAGAGTTGGATCAGTTGCTTACCGAGTGGCTTTACTCTGAGCTTATCTCAGGTACACAATGTTTTTCATGTTTCGATGTTAAGGAAGTACATGCCAGATCCATCTCATGTTTTGAGTCCAAAGGTAGTTCAGCTGGAAGAGAACGTATCTTATGAGGAACAACCAGTCAAGATTCTTGACCATAGGGAGCTAGTGTTACGGAATAATGTTATTCACCAGGTAAAGGTTTTGTGGAAAAACCACATGATTGAAGAGGCAACATGGGAATCTGAAAATGCAAGGAGGGATAAGTACCCCCATTTAATCGATAAGTAAATAAATTGCGAGGATGAAATTTTCTAAAGGGGGAAATATGTAACATCCCAAGTAAGTAATGAATAATAGATATTTTTATCTATGTCTATTAATTAATTAGATCGTGTTTTAGAGGCTTAAAATGAAAATAAATCGAATCTTAAGCATGGAATACACTAATATTTTTAAAAGATTGTTTTACTACCTTTTGATGGAAAACCATTTTTAAATCTATATTTTGACAATTTTATAAACTATGTTTGTCAAAATTAACTTATTTTTTATGATAGGGACATCAAAATTTACTTTGTGTGAATTTTTGTTATTTTTCTGACAATGTTCATTTTTTTAATAGTGAAAAATATTTCATTTTACATCAAAACTGCTTTTTAATATAATTTATTTATATGATTAGATTAACTTTTTAATTGGTTTTGACGTGAAATTAGAATATATTTTTACCATTTAATCCAATGGTGGTCATTGGAATCAATTTCACTTTGAAATTGGACTTAAACTTGTGTCAATCTTTTGATACATATTGTTTCATAAAAACACGTTGTTTGACATGACTATTGGAATTAATTATTAAATTAATTAATGCAACTTATATGTTTTGAATTTTGTAAAATAGACATCATTTTTGAATTCAGGATATCAAATATATCTTTCGGTTAAGTTTTGGTAGTTTTTTGAAAAACAACAATTTTTGATGAATAATGAAACCACTAAGTGGTACTTATAAAACCTGATTTTCCATTTAAATGAAATTTTGCCACCTTAGTGTGTTGAATTTGAAAAATCCGACATAAATGTTTGTCATTAAGAAGTAAAATGTGGTTTAATGGGATTAAAATAAATTTTTGGTGAATAATAACTTTTCAAGTTTTTAATCGTGATTAGTGGTAATTAGTGTAGATTAAGGTAAAAATAATGTTTTAATAATATGATATGAGCTTGAAAAATGTCCTACCCTCATTAGATGTGTCATGGCCGACCAATACAATCCATGTTTCAACCTGGGGACCCCATGGAGCCACTTTGGTTGGGAAATGACATAAATAACGTTTTATTTAATGTAAAAGTAAAAATGATACAAACATAATAAGTTTTACGAAAACAATTTTTAAATGATGTTATACAAGTCATATTTTTGACTATAAATATTAATTGGAAAGATAAAAAGATTTCCTACATCATAGTAGTTTTATATAATTTTTAGACATTAAATAAATAATAGTATTTATGACATCATAATGATGTAGCGATTACCTCATTAATAAAGGATTTAAATTAAATAAAAAGAAAACGTAAACTATATGACCTAAACATTTCCAAAACCTATTGTGTGGGTATATTTAGAACCCTTATCACCTTATCCTTGAATTATATCAAAGTGGGACCTTTTAAATCCGAAAATAATTTTCAAATAAAGTGATATTTCTTTACTTTCCAAGAGTTCCCCACCTTTCCTCTTATAAAAGGCCCCACCTCTACCTCTTTACCCACACTCCCAAAGCGTTTTCCTCGGCCAACCCCTGCCCATTTTGTCTATCCACTTACCTCTATTACTCCATGAAGCCTCACTTCGGGCAGAAGTCTTCCCAAGGAAGCCTTTGAGCTCAAGCCAAAGGGAGTTACCTGATTTTAAGGTAATGTCTTCACTTGAGTCCTTTTATATTATTTAGCTTCTCCAACCCCCTAAACACTTTTTATTCATTTCTATTGTAACAAATCCAGTATATTCAATATACAAGTAGGTTTTTATAATAATGATTCGAGCTACACTTACACACACCTACATCTAATGGTTAAAGAACATACTATTTCCGTGGACGGCGAATTTCTGCCTCCTGAAACGATGATTGTTCAACATTCATATAAAACCTTACAAGGTGGCCATTAAGATGTCATTATATTTATATACGATATATAATATGATTATTTTTTCCTTAATATTCTGTATTTTTTATTTGGGCATACCTTTATGGTTACCATTATGGGTAAACGTGATATCTTCATTTAAGGAAGTGCGGACTACCGCCCCCTCAAAGTGATTTGATTCGTTAAATACAATATGTGGCACTTATAAAGGATGGAGTTATGATATTATATATGATATTACACTGGAAATTATAATATACCTTTAGATCATTATGATTCCATTCTATAAAATAGGAAATAGAAATGAAAGTAGCGTTCATGCGTACGTACGGCTTACCGTCTCCATGAACGGTGCATTTCATTTCTTAACTCTAAATGATTATGTAATATTATAAATGAACGTATATACTGAATTTATATGATATATATGATATATACATCATGATTATAATTCTGGATATAATGGATACATGAACAACTTGTAATTATTAAGGGTTTATTTTGACTCAAGTACCAATGATCGTTAAAATAACCGTTATTATCTTAAATAATTATATAGTGTTCATGACATGGAAATAAGTGATATAAAAGGAATAATGAACTTGAAAAAGGTTATTAAGAAAGTATAAATTAACTAAAGTTTATTATTCAGGACATTAAAGAACGATCGAGTCAAGTCGGACCCAAGGTATGGGACTTCGTCTCAATCTCCTTTCATTGAGGCATATTTTATTGTATACACAACTTTCTTTTATACGGTGTATAAACCCCTTTTACTTTTATGTTTATGCAAATGGAATCTTTTTTATACGAAGAATTTTACAAAACGACAAAAGGGAATGTTTTTGTCGTACGTATGCGATGACAACGACTTCTCTGCCGCCGTGAACGTTATTTGGGTTTCGGCTTCCTCTACAAGACATACCATCTTTTTAAAGAAAAATAAATACCATGTTTTACATTTATTATATTTTGGTATTGAAAATGGTTTTCATGATATTTTTTATATCAATGTGTTGTATTCATATCATGTGATTGAAAAGTGGAAATGTTATGTTTCCTTTATGCATGTTTTATGTGATACGATTATGTTGAGGTTCTTGGGCATTATTATGAAGGCGAGTGGTTCCGTGATAAACTAAGGGTGGGTGAGCCCAATATAGCTCTCCAATGCATTGGGTAACATGAAGGAGTGAAATTTTAAGGTTTCTACGATGATATTTAGGGAATATACTTTGATGGGTATTCCAAATGTAACCAAGAGGGTTACTCCCTACGTAAGAATGTTATGAATGCCTCAATTTACCTTTATGTCTTATGATTTCTATGATTTATTCATGATTCGATGAGGTATGTTTTATGGGTAAAGTATGATTTCATTATTATGTATATATGAACTCATGTTTCCTTTCAATATTTTTTTTATATAACCCATACTATGCTCTTTATGCACATCCCAAGTCTTTTTTGAAATGTTTTTCACAGGTCAAGGGAAATTTACATGATATGATGATAGTGTCAAGGAAGTGTCAAGAAATAATCCATGTTTTATTTTAAATATGTTCCATTGATGGGAAAAATTGAATACTATCTTTATGTAACCACTTTGTTAAAATGTGGAATGTAATGCAAGTTTTATGATCTAATTCTCTAAAACTGTAAACCTGAAACGATCCTTAATGTGTAATCTTGTAATAACTCAAGATTAAGTAAGGTTTAAGGCTAGGGCATTATATAATATATTAATTATAATTTAATTTTATAATCTATGATGTGTAGGGTGTGGTTTCCAAATGTTATTATTTTGTTCACATACTATTATATTCATGATATGCTTCTGTATCTCCCTTCTTAACCCTACTGGGCATCTAAGGTCACCTTTTATTATGTTTCATTTCCTTATGTTATGAAGATTGGTTTTAAGATGGTTATTAATATGAAGATAACCTAATGAAAATAACATTTTTGAGGAATTGAATATCTTTAATGAAATTAGAATATGATGTATCCGATATCAAAATAAACTAAACTATTAATGACTATAGGAATGTGTTTTGTAATATATTGAATATTCAACAAAACATAAAAGTATATAAATACTATATATATATATATTATTTACTTTCATGAATTAAAAATTATATTTTAGTATAATTAAATATAAGGTTAGTAAATTTATTAGTATAAATTCATGGTATTCTAACACATTGTTAAATAATTAGTGGATGAACATTATTATTTAGAGAGAGATTTTAAATATTTTTGCAATGTGTATTTTTTATAATTTCAAAATATATGATGGGTTTTTAATTAATATTATCTTTTGTAATTGAAAAAAGGGAAGAATGGTGGGTGTATCTATAAGGCCCCAACCTTAAACCTTACTTAAAATTGAATTAAATGAATAATTCACATTGAGGATCTTTTCAGGTTTAGAGTTTTAGAGAATTAGGACATAACTATTACATCTCAACAGATTACAAAGTAGTCTCTTCTACTAAATTTCCATTAAATAAAAATTCTTAAAAAGAAACATGTCTACTTTCATGTTTTAGGTAGCATGACTTTCCCTTGATCCCATCCTTGACCCTATTCCATGCTAAGTCCTGTGAAAAACAATTCAAAAACTTGGGATGAGCATAAAAACTCAGTAAGGGATACACAAAGAATAAAAACTGTTAGTTTATCAATACAAAAAGTAAACCATGTATACTTTATCAAGGTAATACTTTTCACCTTTATGAAGTAGTAAAAACTATTCATGAATTATATATCATTACTTACCTTTTTGTAAGCAAAGTATTACCATAAAACCCATATAAAGAACACATAACATATATAAAGGTAACTTGGGACATAAACATACTTAAGTGGAATAACCATACGGTCGACTCCCACAGATATCGCTTAATGGAATAGCCATACGGCCAATTTCCATACATACTTAATGGAATAGCCATACGACCGACTACCATACCCAATGCATTGGAGGTTATAACGTAACCACCCGTCCTGGTATTCACGGCACCACCCGTCATATGGTTTATAATGTAACCACCCATTAAAATGTCCAAGTACCAATATAAAATCATAAAACATAAAACCAACATAAAGGAATGATAACATTTCCACATTTCAATCATAATATATCATAAATATGTTGACATAATAGAATCCTTTATCAAAACCATTTTCAATACCAAAACACATAAAAGAGTATATCGTATTTATTTTATTCTAAAAACATTATGGCTTGTTGAGAAAGCCAAAGACCAAATAATACTCGCGGTGGCGGAAAAGGTTTTTGTCACCGCGTACGTTAAAAGAAACATTCCTTTTTGTCATTTTGTAAAACACTTCGTATAAGAAGATTCCTTTTGTATAAAAGTAAAAGTCCAAGGGGGTTTATACACCCTATAAAAGAAAGTTGTGTATAAAACGAAATATGCCTCAATGAAAGGAGATTGAGACGAAGTCCCTTACCTCGGGTCCGACTTGACTCGATCATTCTTTAACGTCCTGAATAATAAACTTGAGTTAATTTCTACTTGATTAAGAACCTATTTAGAGTTAATTATTCCTTTTATATCATTTATTTCCATGTTATAAACATTATGTAACCAGTTATGTTAATAATGTTTGTTTTGTCGATATTTGGTTCTTAAGTCGAAAGTGGACTTCTTACAATTACATGTTGTTCGTGTGGTCAAAGTTTCTTTATATCCAGAATGACATTCCTGATTTGGATATCATATATATCATATATATCCATAATATACATGTATTTATAATATTACATAATAATTTAGAGATAAGAAATGAAATGCACCGTTCATGGAGACGGTAAGCCGTACGTACGCATGAACGCTACTTTCATTTATTTCTCATATTAATGGAATTAAAATTTAATGAGAGGTATGTATATTTTAATTCCAGAATTATATTCATCATTTATATGTATCATTCATTATATATATCCATTATATACATATAATTTTAATAGTACATTACATTTGGGGATAAGAAATGAAATGCACCGTTCATGGAGACGGTAAGCCGTACGTACGCATGAACGCTACTTTCATTTCAATCTCATAATTTAATGGAAAGAAATAATAATGATATAGAGTTATATAATAATTCCAGTATAACATCATATATAATATCTTTAAATCCATCCTTTACACGTCCCACATATGGCATTAACGAATCACATCACTTTGAGGGGGCGGTAGTCCGCACTCCCTTAAATGAAGATATCGTGTTTACCCACAATGGAAACCATAAAGGTATGCCCAAAATGAAAAATACAGAAGCTTAAAGAAAAACATAAACATATTATATATCATATATAAGAATAGTGACATCATAATGGCCACCTTTGAAGGTGTTAAATGATTATTGAACAATTATTGTTTCGGGAGGCAGAATTTCGCCATCCATGGAAACTGTATGTTCTTTAACCATTTGATGTAGTTGTGTGAGGGTGTAGCTCGAATAAATATTATAACAACATCCTAGTATAATGAAGATACTGGTTTTGTTACAAAATAAGTAAATAAAAAGAGTTTAGGGGGTTGGAGAAACAAAATAAAACAAATGAACAAGAGAGAATGAATTACCTTTAAAAGTGTAACTCCTTTTGATTTGAGCCTAAAGGCTTCCTTTGAAAAAAATTATTCCCAAAGGAAATCCACTAGGATTAGGAGAGGTATGTGGAGAGAGTAAATGGGAAGGGGTTAGCCGAGACAAAGGCTTGAGGTGTGTGTGAAATGAGGTAGAGGTGGGGGCCTTTTATAAGAGGAGAGGAGGGGCACTTTTGGAAAGTAAAGAAATATGACTTTATTTGAAAATGTGTTTCAGTTTTAAAAGGTCCCACATTGATATTATTCTTGGATAAGGTGATATGTCTTCGAAATCCACTCATCCAATTGGTTTTTGACATCTTTAGTTCATAGTTTTTACATTATCTTTCCATTTTATTTAAATCGTCAAATAATGATGTCATCGCTGCATCATAATTATGTAATAAATAATTTAATTTATTTAATGTCTAAAAATTATATTAAAAATACTATGATGTAGGAAATCTTTGTATCTTTCCAATGACTATTTATAATCAAAATTTGGACCTGTGTAACCCTACTTAAAAATTGTTTTAGTAAAACAACTCATGTTTGTGTCAATTTAATTTTAACATAAAATAAAAAGTTATTTATGTCATTTCCCAACCAAAGTGTCTCCATGGGTTCCCCAAGTTGGCCCATGGCTTGTCTTGGTCGGCCATGACTCACCCAATAGGTGTAGGAGAAGTTTAATGGTGTTTTCACATTCTTATAATATCATTTTTACCTTAAATTACACTAATTACCTCTAATCGCGATTAAGAACTTAATAAGTTACTATTCACCAAAAAATTATTATAATCTCATTGAACCACATTTTACTTCTTAATGACAACCATGTATGTCGGATTTTTGAAATTAAAACACAAAGATGGCAAAATTTCATTTAAACAGAAAATCAGTCTTTATAAGTACCACTTAGTGGTTTCACTATTCATTAAAAATTGAAGTTTTTCAGAAAATTACCAAAAATTCACCCTAAGCTATATTTGATATTCCGAATTCAAAAATGAAGTCTATTTTAAAAAATTCAAAAAATATAAGTCACATTAATTAATTTAATAATTAATTCCCACTGTCAGAGCAAATAGCGTGTTTTTATGAAACAATAAGTATCAAAAGATTGATACTAGTTTAAGTCCGATTTCAATGTGAAATTAATTACAACAACCACTATTGGATTTAATGGTTAAAATATTTTCTAATTTCACTTTAAATCCAATTCAAAAGATATTCTAATAATATAAATAAATTATATTAAAAAAAAGGTTTTGAATTAAAATACAACATTTTACACTATTCATTAAAAAATGAACTTTATCAGAAAGGTACCAAAAATTTACACAAAGTAAAATTTGATGTCCCGATTCATAATAAGAGTTTTATTTGGTCCAAAAGAAGGTTTAAGAGTGAACAAAACTATATTTAATGATGTTTCAACATCAAAAAGTGATAAGTGAACCTTTAGTGAAAACTAGGGAATATACGCCTAAAATTTAATTCTTTCCATATTTTAAGCCTCTATCCTTTATTGGATAAATGTAAAAACATTTAAAAACATATATAATCATATTTTAGTTATTTCTATCCATTCCCGCCATTACAACGGCTACTTGTTAACTACCATTTAAAATAATATTATTTTATTATTATAGTGCAACGTAAGATTCCAAAGAAACTCGTTGTTGCGTGTTGTGTACGCCATCGAGTATAGCATCCCCTTTAAAGTAATATTAATATTTTATTCACAATTATGGATAAATATAAAGATTTCATATTCATTATTTACCTGGGGTGTTACATCCTTCCCCCCTTTTGGGAATTACGTCCTCGCAATTTTAAAATTGGGCTTGGAAACATCCTTGAAAGTCCCACATCGGAACAAGGGTCGGTAAAACAATCACTTTAAAATAAAGAAAGATAAGTACAAAGGTCACCTGAGTTAACCCATACTAGGATTCCAAGTATGAAAACATGGACATGGAGGAGAAAACATAGGGTCATGTTCTGATGGAGAGTTATAGAAAACATGTTTAGGAGAAAGTTAACCATGAGAGAATCACAAACATGTGATGGGTTAAACGGTATTTGATTCCCCAGTAGGAAAAGTTAAGAGACAACATTTTTGTTTTAAGTTACTTTTTATTGAGGAATTTATTCATAAGGAACCATAATCACTTATCATGTTGACTCTCCACTTTTATTAGATTCCTTACACAAACTCATATTTTCTCCAAAAGGCGAGTATTTAGGAAGACTTGTTCAAATTAAAAGTACTATAATCAACTTCTAGAGAATCACCTAATCCACAAAAGAGAACTATATACTTCCCATATCTTTAGACCTTAACCATAACCAAAACCAAAAATGTTAGTACAAGGTCAGATAATCCAGAAAAGGATAACCCTTTATAAAAATAAAATCTATTCTTAATCTCCAAAATTTGTCCAACAAAATCCAAAGTTCAACGAGGACCATCCGATAAACAAATTTGTCCATAAAAATTTCTCAAAGTAAACCAATCTAAGATTGAAACCCAAACATTTTAAGGATTTAGTCACATATTCTTCCAAGTTAAATCGTAACATTTATCTCCAAACAACATCAGTTGCTCCTAAAGTCCCGTATTGAAAAGTAATTAACCTAAACACATATCCTCCATGATAGGTTAATGATTTTCATAAATAACCCAAAATCATCTTACTCTTAACTCATAAAATCATATAACCAGAAATAATCAGTCAAACTAACTAGGGACTTCACGTAGTCCAGTGGTAGGTGATAAATACCAGTCGCACTTTGGTTGTGGGTTCGATTCCCGCAGCATTGTCCGACGCGACGGGTTGTCACACAGTCTGCGTGTTGTCCTTTTTTCAAAACTATATAATTCTTAAATCATTCCCCAAAAAGGGATAAAATCATCAAAAATAACCATAACATAATTTATCCTCAATTTTATCTCATGCCTTTCACATCAATCGTAACATATATTAACCCATAATTACCTCAAAAGTTAGGATCATATAAACCCAAATGGTTCTTTATAACTATGTCCACAAAAGAAGAGACAACTATTCCTTGAATAAAATTTCATATATTAAACATCAGGGTTACACATAATATAAAAAGTCTTCTAATGTAACCCCATCATCAAAAGAGACTTAATACTCTTAAGAATTTCTCCATAACTCTTGAAGCCCTTATATGTTGACATCTTACTCATTAAACATTCTTCATGATCCATTAACCATTCCTTTCCAACTTATTCCGAAATACCTCTTTCCTACAAACAAAATCATGAATCATATCCTAAGATTCCAAAATAGGAAAACAATAGTCATGAAATAATACATACCTTTGATTGGTCATTGTCAGTTTCTTCATCCTCAATTGGAATGGAATTAGGTAGTGGTAAACAATCATTTGTACGCCCTTGGTGACCCCATTCACGAAACTTCTTCATAGGACTTGTGTTTGCATAATGACCATGCACACCACATTTAAAACATTCAATTGATCCCTCAAAAAGAACTTCTTTCCCTTTCCTCGAGTCAATTGGATGCTTCCTTTTTCCATGGTAGGTTCTTGCTTTATGACCTTAATTTACACATCTATAGCATATTTCTGTACCTTTGAAACATTTTCCTAGGTGTTTCTTTCCACATCTTTGACACATAGGTTTTTGAACACACTTACCTTTATGATTATTACTTGTAGTTCTGTAGGGATTTGTTTCTCGCATACATGATGCCTTATAGAAATCACCAAGGTTTAGGTGGTCAATAATAACTCCAGATAGTTGGTTGAGGATAAACACAAGAGTTCTCATTACATCTCCCATATCATTCAGTTGCTCGCTCAGAAAACTGTCACAGTTTCCTTCACATCCACCGTTACCTTGGTGCCTGCTAGATCCAGCCATTTACTAAAACCAAAAAGGGTCAGTGTGAGTATAACAACAAAAACATCATGTACTAATGAGGAAGATAAACACTAAGATATTCTTACTCATTCACTTTATCTAAAACTAGTACTCTGTCTGAAATCCTAACCATTATTGTAATGTCAGTTATGCTTAAAGAATACCCTAACCTCTAAAGTTATCTAAACTGACCTTTGATACCAACTATAACGCCACAACCTTAAACCTTACTTAAAATTGAATTAAATGAATAATTCACATTGAGGATCTTTTCAGGTTTAGAGTTTTAGAGAATTAGGACATAACTATTACATCTCAACAGATTACAAAGTAGTCTCTTCTACTAGATTTCCATAAAATAAAAATTCTTAAAAAGAAACATGTCTAGTTTAAAGTTTTAGGTATCATGACTCTCCCTTGATCCCATCCTTGACCCTATTCCATGCTAAGTCCTGTGAAAAACATTTCAAAAACTTGGGATGAGCATAAAAACTCAGTAAGGGATACACAAATAATAAAAACTGCTAGTTTATCAAAACAAAAAGAAAACCATGTATACTTTATCAAGGTAATACTTTTCACCTTTATGAAGTAGTAAAAACTATTCATGAATTATATATCATTACTTACCTTTTTTTAACCAAAGTATTACCATAAAACCCATATAATGAACACATAACATATATAAAGGTAACTTGGGACATAAACATACTTAAGTGGAAAAACCATACGGTCGACTCCCACAGATATCACTTAATGGAATAGCCATATGGCCAATTTCCATACATACTTAATGGAATAGCCATACGGCCGACTTCCATACCCAATGCATTGGAGGATATAACGTAACCACCCATCCTGGTATTCACGGCACCACCCGTCATATGGTTTATAACGTAACCACCCGTTAAAATGTCCAAGTACCAATATAAAATCATAAAACATAAAACCAACATAAAGGAATGATAACATTTCCACATTTCCATCACAATATATCATAAATATGTTCACATAATAGAATCCTTTATCAAAACCATTTTCAATACCAAAATACATAAAAGAGTATATCGTATTTATTTTATTCTAAAAACATTACGGCTTGTTGAGAAAGCCAAAGACCAAATAATACTCGCGGTGGTGGAAAAGGTTTTTGTCGCCGCGTACGTAAAAAGAAACATTCTTTTTTGTCATTTTGTAAAACGCTTCGTATAAAAAGATTCCTTTTGTATAAAAGTAAAAGTCCAAGGGGGTTTATACACCCTATAAAAGAAAGTTGTGAATAAAATTAAATATGCCTCAATGAAAGGAGATTGAGACGAAGTCCCTTACCTCGGGTCCGACTTGACTCGATCATTCTTTAACGTCCTGAATAAAAAACTTGAGTTAATTTTTACTTTATTAAGAACCTTTTTAGAGTTCATTATTCCTTTTATATCACTTATTTCCGTGTTATAAACATTATGTAACCAGTTAAGTTAATAATGTTTGTTTTGTCGATTTTTGGGTCTTAAGTCGAAAGTGGACTTCTTACAATTACATGTTGTTCGTGTGGTCAAAGTTTCTTTATATCCAGAATGAAATTCCTGATTTGGATATCATATATATCATATATATCCAGCATATACATGTATTTATAATATTACATAATCATTTAGAGGTACAAAATGAAATGCACCGTTCATGGAGACGGTAAGCCGTATGTACGCATGAACGCTACATTCATTTCTTTCTCATATTAATGGAATTAAAATTAAATGAGAGGTATGTATATTTTAATTCCAGAATTATATTCATCATTTACATGTATCATTCATTATATATATCCATTATATACATATACTTTTAATAGTATATTACATTTGGGGATAAGAAATGAAATGCACCGTTCTTGGAGACGGTAAGCCATACGTACGCATGAACGCTACTTTCATTTCTATCTCATAATTTAATGGAATGAAATAATAATGATATAGAGGTATATTATAATTCCAGTATAACATCATATATAATAACTTTAAATCCATCCTTTACACGTCCCACATATGGAATTAACAAATCACATCACTTTGAGGGGGCAGTAGTCCGCACTTCCTTAAATGAAGATATCGTGTTTACCCATAATGGAAACCATAAAGGTATGCCCAAAATGAAAAATACAGAAGCTTAAAGAAAAAAATAAACATATTATATATCATATATAAGAATAGTGACATCATAATTTCCACCTTTGAGTGTGTTAAATGAGTATTGAACAATCATCGTTTCGGGAGGCAGAATTTCGCCATCCACAGAAACTATATGTTCTTTAACCATTTGATGTATTTGTGTGAGAGTGTAGCTCTAATAAATCTTATAAAAACATCCTAGTATATTAAATATACTGGTTTTGTTACAAAAGAAGTAAATAAAAAGATTTTAGGGGGTTGAGAAACAAAATAAAACAAATGAACAAGAGAGAATGAATTACCTTTAAAAGTGTAACCTCTTTTTGATTTGAGCCTAAAGGCTTCCTTTGAAAGGATTCTTCCCAAAGGAAATCCACTAGGATGAGGAGAGGGATGTGGAGAGAGTAAATGGGCAGGGGTTGGCCGAACCAAAGGCTTGAGGAGTGTGTGAAATGAGGTAGAGGTGGGGGCCTTTTATAAGAGGAGAGGAGGGGCACTTTTGGAAAGTAAAGAAATATTACTTTATTTGAAAATGTGTTTCGGTTTTAAAAGGTCCCAAATTGATATAATTCGTGGATAAGGTGATAAGGCTTCGAAATCCACTCATCCAATTGGTTTTGGACATGTGTAGTTCATAGTTTTTACATTATCTTTCCATTTTATTTAAATCGTCAAATAATGATGTCATCGCTTCATCATTATTATGTCATAAATAATTTAATTTATTTAATGTATAAAAATTATTAAAAAAATACAATGATGTATGAAAGCTTTTTATCTTTCCAATTACTATTTATAATAAAAATTTGGACCTATGTAACCCTACTTAAAAATTGTTTTAGTAAAACCACTCATGTTTGTGTCAATTTAAGTTTAACATTAAATAAAAAGTTATTTATGTCATTTCTCAACCAAAGTGTCTCCATAGGGTCCCCATGTTGGCCCATGGCTTGTCTTGGTATGCCATGACTCACCCAATAGGTGTATGACAAGTGTCATGGTGTTTTCACATTCTTATAATATCATTTTTACCTTAAATTACACTAATTACCTCTAATCGCGATTAAGAACTTAATAAGTTACTATTCACCAAAAAATTATTATAATCTCATTGAACCACATTTTACTTCTTAATGACAACCATGTATGTCAGATTTTTTAAATTCAAAACACAAAGATGGAAAAATTTCATTTAAATGGAAAATCAGTCTTTATAAGTACCACTTAGTGGTTTCACTATTCATCAAAAATTGAAGTTTTTCAGAAAATTACCAAAAATTCACCCTAAGCTATATTTGATATTCCAAATTCAAAAATGAAGTCTATTTTACAAAATTCAAAACATATAAGTCACATTAATTAATTTAATAATTAATTCCCGCTGTCAGAGCAAATAGCGTGTTTTTATGAAACAATAATTATCAAAAGATTGATACTAGTTTAAGTCCGATTTCAAAGTGAAATTAATTCCAACGACTACTATTGGATTTAATGGTAAAAATATTTTCTAATTTCACTTTAAATTCAATTCAAAAGATATTATAATAATATAAATAAATTAGATTAAAAAGTGGTTTTGAATTAAAATACAACATTTTACACTATTCATTAAAAAATGAACTTTATCAGAAAGGTACCAAAAATTTACACAAAGTAAAATTTGATGTCCCGATTCTTAATAAGAGTTTTATTTGGTCCAAAAGAATGTTTAAGAGTGAACAAAACTATATTTAATTATGGTTCGACATATTAATAACCTATTAATATTGAATAAAAAACTAAAATACAAGTAAGGTATATTTTTTTGGAATCATGAAAAAATTATCTCCATTCTTTTATAATACACCAAATACTAAACAAATCATAATACTATCCTAATTTTCTTGGATATCACATAATTCATTCAAACATAATTATATATTTTTTAGAACATGTTTTTTATAGGATTTATATTATAACATTATATATTGATATCTAATTAAGTTAATTTTTTATTATATGTAAACATTAAAAAAGTATATAAAATAATTAAACTATGTTTAATGATAAATTAGTAATATTGAATGTATGTTTTTTGTTTTAAATTTGATTTTTCTTGATTTTCCTAGATTTTAGAATTTAGATATGTCAATTTATGATACCTAAAAAGATATCTTACAAGTTGAATTTCCTATGTAGGTTGATTGAATGAATCCAATATGTAAATCTTTTCTATGAATTTATATGATATTTCAATAACTATTAAATATGCCTTGTTTTATGTAAAAAAAACATTCCAATTAATTTGGATTATATTGTTGATATAATTATTTATTCTAAAATTATCCATAAATTTAATAGAATCTATGAAAATAGGTTTTAAAATCTTTTATGTATAATTAAATAACAATCACAAAGGATTAATAACCTATTAATATTGATATAGATATATTGTAAAATGTTATATAAATTATTACCTACTAAATAATAAAGATTTTACCTCATATGTTATGCTCGAATTTCTGAAAGTTATTAAAATTCATTATTAAATTATATATTAATTGTTCAAATATTTTTTTCCTTCTATATAGGATGAGTTTTAAATAATTTATATGGTGGGGGAGAGTGAACATAAAATTTCATTGTTTAAATTATATTTTTTTGGGAATGTCAATAGTCACTCTATCTGTTATAATGGTATTATAAAAATTAATTTATTATCAACATTTATATTTACTAATGTATTAATTTCACATTGGGGAAATGATTATTTTTATACAACAGGATTCTCATTTTCATTGTAATATTAATGTATTCCCCCAAATGATGTTTTTTTCATTGAATTTAGAATGCATATTTAAAGAATTTATTGTGATAAAAATATTAATTTCATTTTACTATATTAATTTTCATTATAATATAGTGAGGTGTAGAGAGATATGAGACTCCACTTTTACAATTACATGATTCATAGTCGACAATTAATCCTTAGATATTTATCATTTTCAACGTAATGACGTAATCTAATGAGTTCCTAATATTTAGTATTTTAATATCTAGAATGGCCTTGACACTAACTTATCAAAATTCCATTATGTTTCATAAAAAATAATTCACATGGTTAAAATCTATTATGCTTTAATTATTTTGTAACTATATTGGTTTTATTTTCTACAAATAGTGTATCTTAAAGTGTGTTATACTACGCCAATATATTTTTTGTCTAGGTTTTCTCTATACCCATAGAATACTGGGATTAATATTTACCCTTAGAAGACTATGATATTATTAATCTATGAAAGTGTAGAGGAGATGACCACCCATTTTAGAGTATGGGTTTACATCATCACCATATATGATTTTGCTCCTTTTTACTCATAACAAAATATATCCTAGAACAATTCATATAAAAGAATATGTTGTGTAAATATATGTAAAATACATGTCTTAGGTTTAACCCAAAAAATAAATATTTCATTATAAATATTATAAAAGACATATGTTAGGATTAAACCTGTCAATTTCTAGGTTTTTTATTCTCTTGCTAAAGGTTGAGTAAATTTTTCAACCTATATAAGAAAAGGGAATTAGGTTAATCCTCTAAGTGAGAAAAAACTAAATGTAAATATATATCACCCTCCTTATAATGCTATATACCATAGATGGTGTCTTAAACTATGTAATTTTCCGAATAGTGGATGTAGGAATATTTACCATGAAACCACTTAAATTTTATTCATATTATTAATTATATAATATTAATTCTATCTATTTACTTATATTAGATTTGATGAAATTTTTAATATTTGACTGATATTTTTTATTCATAATGATTTAAATATTATTAATTTTAAATAATTACAATTCACCCCTCTCACTCATTTCAATTTCCATTTCCCCTATTTGAAATAAGAAAAATCATATTCAATTACACTTTCCATTCATTGAGATATGGGTTCATTAATTTTTCATACATGAATGATACCTCCTCCATAAACAAAAATACTATATTTTCAATGCCACCAATATTTAGTGGTTATATGAATAATTTTTTCATATATATAATATATAATATATTTCTAAAATTTCATTTATGTTATATTAAAACATTGTAATAGAACATTTATACTCATTTGATCCTTATGAAAGGCCTTTGTATTAGTCATGTTACTGCATTCTTGGGGGATGTTATAATATATATATATTGAATTCTAAATAAATTTTATATATAGTTAGTGAAATTTAATAATATGGTATTAATGATTTTATTCTATTTCAATAGTTATAACATTAATATATATACATGTAAATAATATATCATCATTGGTAATTGAAAACTGTCAAAACAAGTTTATCAACAGTTTCATCTTCAGGGCTTATAATTAAATACCCCTTAGTATAATATTGTAACATTATAAATAGTCATGGGATATAAATTACATAAATAGAGTTAATATAGTAATGATAAAATTTATATTCAATAATGGGGATAAAATTCAACATTATAATGCATTTTATATAATATTAAAATTGAAAACAAATGATGTTGAAAATAAGATATAATGAACCCGAGTAATCATAGTATATAATTATAAATTAAGTATATAAATGGGTTATATAGAATAATGATGTTGTAAAATATATTGTTATTGTGTTTAAGTTTGTTTTATAGGACGATGTAGTGTGGTCAAACAGGCACATGAATAAGTCAAGGGATTTTTATCCCAAAATCCCTTTTTTGAGAGATGTTGTATAATTTAATCATATTATAATATATTTTTTATATAAGACTATAAATTGTTATGAAATAATGAATTATATTTTATTAATAGTATTTCAGGTTTATTTTAAATCTCTTTCCACATAATGTGTTTTGGATTAAAAGTCTCTTAGGTCTCGTCATGTTCTTTTTCAATGAGTCATGAAATTTCTTCCAAATATTGATCATATAAGAATCTATTATCCAAAAATTTCTATTTAATTAGTTTTATATCCTAGGACTTTAAAAGACTAAATCCACCTAACTATGATATTAAAAATTGGATTATAATTTAATCTTCAAAAATGGGACACAGAAATGAATAATCCCCATACTAAAAACTTAACTCATTTTTCTTTCATATCCATGAATTTTTAACAATATTTTCTATTATAAGGACTGTTTTCAATATAATTCTGTTAAAAACAAATGAATTAATATTTTTCATCCTTTTGATGATATCATCTTCACTAAATAGTTTTAATACACTTTGACCATTATTAGCATGCTTTTTTTCATAAAATGTTTCCTCCTAACAAATTTTTTTCAAATATTTGAAAATTACATCATTATAAATTTTTGTATTGGATTTTGCAACTGAATTCAATTTAATAAAAAAATTAAAAGAAAACATATTAATATTTACCACAAGGGTAATTTAGATTGATGGAATCTAAAAAACATTTCTTATGGAATGTTTTCTATGTACCCATTGTAGTTTTATTATTGATATACTCTATATCATTTCATGTTTTTTAAAAATAAATTCAATTTATATTCGTTTATGATATTACTAATTTCTAAATTAATTAATTGGAAATTTTATGTTTTTATTTTCAATGAAATTTTCTTAATGCAAAAAAGAGTGTTCATCATTTACATGGAATGCTCGATCAAGATTATTATTCATTTCAAACAATGAAACATAATTTTTAAGATATTTTATCAAATTATCATTCAAATATATTGAATGATCATTCCCACATTTTTTTATATCCTGTTCATAAAATTTTTTTGGTATGAATTTCCACTATTTCCTTCCACATTGAATAGAATATTTTTCATTAGATTCATTGAAGTTTGTTCACTAGGATGCTTAATACACCAATTGATTGTGGAAATTGATGTCAAATCCATATATCATTTTCTTAAATGATGTAGATACCATAAATTTAAACATCCTTACTAACTCATATATAACATTAATAATTCTTAACAATAATGGATACCCAATATATTTATATGGGTTAATATTTTGTCATTATTAATGAAATTGTAGATTCTTTCTTTATGTGATGACATTTGAAAGATATGTTAATCAAAATCAGACATTGGGGACTTTATTATAGGATATTTTTTTGTCATTTTTTAAAATCTATATATGATCATTTTATGGGATTGGTGGGCCCACAATTTTATATTATTCCATTTTTTTGTGTATTGTTTCATCCCATGGTAGATGTTGGTTTATGGGAAATGATCCTAGTCAACTATTTACGTGGGTTGATTTCCAGAAAACCTATTTATGTTAATAAGGATGGTATCTTTTAATTATGATTATGATATAATGATTATATTTATACCACATTCCATTGATTCTATTATCTTTAAATTTGATCAATATTATTTACTAATATTATGATTTCATTTATGATGTTATTATTTGATTTTATTTATAATGTTATGTAATGCCTCCATGCATGTATACGATATTTTCCCATTATATTCAACTTTTATTACATACTTACTAAGAATATGATCTCACCCATTCATATGTTTCCATTTTACATGGTTTTAAATGATAGTATAAACTATTGATTTCATAGATGGTATCGTTAATGGAGAATTCAATGGTGATGTAATAGACTCATTATGAATTAACTATAATTTTATATATATTTATAATATAAATTCATTTAAAATACATAAAATTTATTACATTATTATTTATCTTAATTATGTAACTCTCAAAACAAAAAATTTCTTGTATTTTAAATCCTAGTGGAATAAAATAATCATATATTTTTCTAAAATATTGTGGTTTATGTTAAGGGTTTTTCGAACAAGATCTAGGAGTGTGGGTATGGGGTCTCTAAAAATATAATCATAGATGTTATTATATAAATATAAAGGTTGAGATTTTATTTTTTTAATGATGATTTAATATTATAGAAAGAAAAATTGGGGTTTGGGGTTATAGAATAATATTGTTTCAATGGTAAAAATAAACCTTTTGGTTAGTTATTTTGAATATCATTGTTTTCTAAGTATTTTTTGAAGAGAACAATAGTAAATACCCAATGAATAAATCTATGTTTGGGAAAACAACCAAATTTTTTGGTAAAATGTATTTTTTGTTTGTTTAATTTTAATTAAATCCTTGTTTGGATACATTATATTGGATTTAGTTTTTGGATAGATGTACAATAATTAAATAACAAAAAATAGATTTTGTTGAGTTTATCTCATTCATCATAATTATTCACTATGAATGGGACCTTACTATACACCTAGACAAACCCTCATAGGGGAATTATTGGGTAAATTAATATCCAACTGACAATCCATTATGAATGATTTAAATATATGATTTTTATAGGTTAAGGGGATTACGAAACATAATACTAAAATAACCTAGGAAAAACTATATTGAATTAGAATACACATAATTATTTAAATGATCATCATTTTTTAATTACTTCTTATAACATAATTATATTACATTTTTATGTTTACTAATTTATGTATAATGATCCCCAATTTTTTTTTAAAATTAATTAGTAGAGTATGATGGAACACAATAACTAATGCATGAAATAGACTATTTAATGATTGTCTAAACCAATAATATATTAGGAAAAGAACATGGGTTAAAAATATTTTTATTATAGAAAATAAACAATAACATTTTACGAGAAAAATTTAATCATAGTTTAATGACCTATTAAACCAAATATAAGAAGGATATAGCCTCATGGAAACTTTAGGGATGAGGATGATGAATGAAGAATGATAAAATATCATTGAGGTTTAAAATTATGAAGATATAAGTCGATATTTTATAAAAGGATCAAGAAAAAAGTTTTACATATGGAAAAGCAGGAAATAATTAATCTATATTCGATGTGAAAAAGATGTATTTGTTATTTTATTAGCGTATGAAGATTTATCTTATATATTTTAATATAATATATTAATTTATAAATTTCCAAGGATATTTTCGCATAGGTCTTGTCTATATTTTCAACATCCTAAATTAATGTATTTTATTCAAAAATTTGGATCAAATTTATTTAATTGGTAGATAATTTATCCTCATTATTTTTCATGAAATATATGTTTCCATTAAAAAATATTTTGGATTATATCATTTATTCAATGAACTAAAATTTTTTTATTGTAATTTAGTTTTTTAAAATAATTATCTTTAAATTAGAATTACGATAACATATATGATATCTATATATGAAATAAAATATTAAAATTATTAAAATTAGAAAATTTTTAGTATATAATATTATTAAAACATACAGGTTATGAAGGTCATTTTTAAATAGAAGCATTTTATCATAATATTTTTCTTTCTCTAATAGAAATAAAATACACAATTTATCTAAATAAAATTATATTAAATTAAAATTATTTTTTTATTTGAAATATTAAAATTAACATAATATGACTTTTTATCATTTTATGAATGTATCTATATTTTGTAAACAATAAGGTTTTCAGAAATAAAATATATAATTTTCTCCACTTTATCAATACGTAACGATGACCTAGATGGTAATAAAAAATTTCAAGTTTTCATATAAGAAAAGAAAAAACATTATTCATTTTATTATAATATACAAACATTATTGACCCATGTAAAACATTTTTAGAACTAAATTTAAAGGTTAATTTAATAAATAAAACTACATTACTACATTTCTATCAATTAATTAATATTTTATTAAAATTCACTTATAGATTTTTTTTAATATATAAAAACAATAATTTGGTTCAAAAAACTCAATTTATATCCTAAAAATTAATGTAATTAATAATTTTATCTAACATAAATTTTATACATAATCAAACGATTATCTTAAAAACTATTTTAATGGTTATGTGATTTTATTTTCAAGTAAATGTTTCATTATAATAGTAATTTTAATTAAAAATTTTTATTATAATATATAATAATAAAATCATCAGATATTTTTATAAGGACAAATATAATGATGATAGTTTTAATAAATTTAAATAGCTTAAATTAATATCTAACTTTGAAAAGTATTTCTTGTTGACAAAGAAAAGTGAATGTACAAACCCCTAAATCACTCTATGTGTATGCAACATGATTGTATAGGAAGACATACACCCCTTATATATAAGCCCATAAATTCATATTGCATGGTGAAACTATGAAAAACATTTACTCATATTACCCTCTAACCAAATCATTATCCTTTTTCCACATATAATTATTGTAATTCAATCATTTCTATGTCTAATTCTAAGGAAAATTAAAGTTTTGAATGTGACTATTACTCTTCAACTAGTCTTTAATTTTAATTCATATCTTTATAATATTCATGAAAATCATAAATATAATTAATTCAGAATCATAAATATATATATATATACTTAAATGTCATTATTGTAATGTAATATAAATTATTCAATTATTTGGTTTCATCTTCTATGAAAAACTAATCCATAAATCATGTGTATGTGCCGAATACCACCTCTAGGAGCTCCAGAATATCAGTTTTAATCACCTCCTATTATGGATAGTATAAAGAATGTTTTTTTTGAATAATTATATATTTTTTGTGACTTAAAAAAATTATAAAATTTTCAAATTTTACATTTATATTAACTTCATCCCTATGTTATCGAAAGAGGTCATTAATCAATATAATCTACTATCCACCGCCTCCATAAAGGACATGTCTTATTTTCATTAGCTATATAAAATAGACAGATTGAATTATTAATTAATTAAATAATAAAAGTTTTATAAAATTAATGTATTTCATAAATTATAATTTTTCATATATCATTGCATCGTTCATCTATTAGGAAATGGGTCCACTATTCATTTGTTCGTGCAGACTAATGCCTCCATGAATCATGAATCCCATTTTTCAACACCACCCATCTTTAATGGTTATAATAATATATATTATAGAGAGTTATTAAATATAATAATTGTCTATTACTCCAAAAATATTTTATTAATAGTTTTTAATATCACTTTCATACACATTTTATCATTACCACATGTTTTTTTTCTTGTAAGGATAACACATACTTAAGTGATGATGTAATATTTATATAGTGAATAGAAAAAAAAATTAATACACTGTTAAATAAATTATTTAATAAGGGTTATATGTTTTATAGTGGTTCTTGGGTTAAATTATTAATATCTAAAAATGTTAATAATATATCATCTCCATATATTAAAATCATCAGAAATAGGGTTGACTCCAACTTCATCTTTACAAGACATAATTAAATCCCTCATAGGATGAAAGGGGTAGACAATAAACAATCATGGTATATATATTACATAAATTTTTTTATATTATAATGATGAAATTTGTATCAAAATTTAGGGATCAACAATTTTATTAATAATAATTTTAAAGATTATTATAATTTTCAACACCAAATATTAAATAAAATAAATAATGGATAGTAAAATTCAAATGGATTAATTATAAATTAATTATATAAATTTGTATATATATGGATTTTTTTAAATAATTTCTGATTTATATATACATTTATGTTTTACATGATGTTAGACTGTGATGAAATATGTAATGAAATAAGGAAATGGATTTTCTCTAAAACTAAATTCACTGAGACATGTTTTCATTTGTGATAAAATTATTTATTATATATTTTATATGATTTCCAAATTCTATTTTATCATTAAATGTTATTTTGGGAATTTTTTGTTCATTTTCATGTTCTTTATCATTCACTTGTTTTGGCTAAAAGGTTATTAAAGACTTAACTCGTGTTATTTTTCTATTACCTATGAATTTTTGTTAACAATTTTACTACCAAAGTCTACATTATCCTACAATTTTTTTCCATATATGTTCTATTTCCTTTTTAATTAAGGAAATTTATCTCTTTTGCTATATAATTTCTCTATATGGGTCATTTTATCTTTCCTTATGTGTCACTTAAATAAATCCCCCCAACCTATGAACATAAATCATTATCACTCATCTTTTATATAATTAATTTATTTTCACTAATGTTTGATGTGATATTCAAAATTCTAATCACCACTTATCCAGGACATGTTTTATCATTCTATTTATGATGAGGGTTTCATTTAATGTTTTTGATTGACATTAAACATAACTCCCCGAGTTTTTATGAATCTATTTTCGAGAAAAATTAAATTTCATTTATTTCTTGAATTTTATGGCACATCAATTCTAAATTTCTTTATATTATATAATATGTTTATCTTTCGCTACATGAAATATTGGGTTAGATTTCATTACATGTAACTCTGAATTTCTATGAAACAACATCTTATTATATTAAAATTTTCAATGGTATTGTTATAACATATATATTAAATATAGTAATGTGAATAGTAATACTGAATTATTAAATATTACTTACAATGGTAATTTATAACTAAAACTTTTTTATTATAAGACATACAATTTTTATTAATGTCTTTATACATTTACAAATAGTATTTTTTAAAAATAATTAATTTCTATCTCAATATTTCAACAATAAAATATTAAATTTTGACAATTTAATGAATTTAATATTATAATATAAACTTAATTTTTTAATTCATTATGTAAAAAAATATCTTTGGGTGAATTTTTTATATTTTTATGAAAAACATCATTTTTTGATGAAATGTAAAAAAGAATGAATTTTTATTCAATGATGCTTTTTAATCTGACTTATTTACATTGTTAAGTTATATGTTAAATTTTTTAACGTTTAATTAGAATATTTTTATATAAATTAGTCCAATTTAAGACATTGTATATAATTTCACAATGAAATAAGGTATAAATACATCCCTGACTATTAAACATTTTTGCTTAGAAAACCAAATGTCCCGACATGTCTGTGATATTAATTTTAAATTACATTCTACCAATTAATTGATTATAATTTTTCAAAATTGATTAAATATTTTTAATAATAATAATTTATAATTTTTCTCAATATAAAATTTTATTTTTTCAAAAATATTTATGAAATTGATTAAAATAAATTTATGGTGATTAAAAGAAAACTAGCTTAATGAAGGAAGAACACTTAATATTAAGGCTCGTAAGGACCTATACACGTTTCAAAAATAAATTTTATATTAATATTAGTACCCTATAATACCTTTTTTGTCTTTTTAACATTATTAGAGTCACATTTCATTGGAAATCAAGGGTGGAATTCCATTTTAAAAAATTAACAAGAATTCAACTCATCATCCACTATAAAAAAGAACTCACCCCTGCCACTTATTCAAACCAAGGAATTCATATTTCCTTAAAAAAATATTAATAAATATCCTCAAAATAATAATAAATTAATCATATAATCCTTCATTTAGTAATGAATTCATCCCAATATTCCCTTTTGTGAGAACCAAAAGGACTTACCCGAAAAAGAGGTAACATTATTCCCCAAAATCTTAATTTATTTTCATTATCCATCACCTAAATTATTATAATAAAATTATTATATAATAACCAAATAATAAATAATATAATTATATTTTCTTATTCTAGGGGTTTCACCTAATCTTTCACACACTACCATCTAATGGATAATGACCACATCGTACTTTTGTATGGAGTACTACCGCCGTACGAAATGATGTTGATTGTTTTTTAATTGCCAATAATCATCATTGGTAATTATAATTGAAACTATATTTTTATATTTTGTATATGAAATTTATTATTTATTTGTTTATTATAAAATCATTATATAAAACAACTTCTTTCTTTCTCATTTTTTTAATATGTAAACTTTGTCTATGGTAGTGTGTACTACTACATCCTTGAAATGTTGTGATTCAATCACACTTTACACAAAATGCATTAAAAATGGATTCAATGATAATATAATTTATATAATAAATAATAATTTTTATTTAATGATAATATATATAAAATTATATATATTTTATTTATGTTCCATTCAATAAGACAAGAAATCGAAAACATCATCCATGCCTACGTTTGGTCTACCGTCTCTATGGACGGTGATTCCATTTCATATATATATCTTTTATATATTATTATAAATATTTTTTAATAGATTATATATTATATAAAATTCATATTGTAAAATATGGAAATATTTAAATCATCATCTAATTAAGCAGATTACGATTAACAAGTAAAATCATATAGGATAAACAAAATGGTTTTCTTGAAATCATTTCCTTAAAATTGAACTATTAATAAATGGGTGTTATAAATACATAACTATTTATTATATTTTCTAATGTATAATAATATAAATATTAATTTATTTATAATAAACTTAAATTTATTATATTATAGTATTCAATGTGTGCAAAAAAATATAAGACTTATGGTACGAGTTTTCTCATTTCATTTTTTATATTTGTGAGATACATGCCAATTTCACCACTAATTTCTTTTTTGGTGTATATAAAAACCATGAATGTTTTCTATGATTTTTTAGTTAAATTTATTGGTATTTAAATATCCATTTAATTATATTTATTCTATGGTGGTATATGTTTCAAATGTTACCAATTCTGTATAATAATTTTCGTATCAATTTTTCTTCTTTGAAATACATGCCATGTTATGAACCTATAATTATATACGGTGTTTATATAGTTACCTTTTATATGTTATATCATTAATACTCATATTTAATGGTATTTATTCCTCATGTTTCATTATTATCTCATGGATAGTATTAGACAATGTTACCAAAGTGTTAATGATTTATTGTTATAATCTCATCATTTATCATGATTTTTTAAGATTATGCTTCCACAAATAAAATATTATGATCCATATCTATAGAACACTCATGACCTTCCTTAACCTATATTTTTAGTGATATCTTATGGAATAGGTACCATTTTAATACTCTTGGTAGATATTATACTTTAGAAGGACTATTTTTCAGAAAATCCAACAATATCTCTCTATTTGGTCAGAAATTTGTGTTCTTTCTAAATAATGTTTTCTAAAAAGTAATCAAAGATTAAAATTAAGGTCTCAAAAGTTTTTAAAAAAAATTCAATATTTCATTATATGTTTTCAAATTATTTTCATATAAAATTTCTTTCAAATTGATTCTCAATATGATTTTACAAATTTTCAATGAAAAATGTATTATTTTTTACAGATTCTATTATATTTATTCATGGAAAAAGGTTTTGAATATGTTCAAAACATTACATTGTAATTTTTCTAATATATTTTTAATTGAAAAGGTTTCCATAAACATACATGTTTCATGGATAATTTTATAATAAATAATATATTTTTCTCATTAAATGTTCTAACAAATTTAATTATTCCATTATATTTTTTCTAAGTGGGTTTAATGAAAAGGATTTTGAAAATGTTATACGTTTAAAAAATCAATATTCCAATTTATCTTTAAAAATAATTCTCCATAAAATATGGAATCCTATGATA
Source organism: Viscum album (assembly GCA_963277665.1). Taxonomy (NCBI): domain Eukaryota; kingdom Viridiplantae; phylum Streptophyta; class Magnoliopsida; order Santalales; family Viscaceae; genus Viscum; species Viscum album. Next base: position 247,313,406 of record OY728165.1, read on the forward strand.
TATTTTATTCATTACTATTGATATGATCTAATGAAACAATTCATATTATTTCACAAAATGGTGTATATTTTGATGATTTGGTGTGTATTAATCATGTTTACCTTTAATGGGTTATAATGGAAAAAATGATTATTAAACATGCTTCTTTTCATGAGATATTATAGGATGAAATTATTAGGAATCATATTTATTTTCAAGAGGTTATGATATGGTTATGTGTTTATTAAACCCATTTCATTTCATGGGTTGTGAAATGATGTTAAAGAAACTCATATATTTTATTGGGTCATGATAAAAATAATTTTTTATGTAATTCATATGTATGATTTCTTTACGATATAAGAGGGACCTATATATCTTTCAATGAATTAGATATATATGTGTATCTCATGAGCATGATAGGGCTAGAGTGGGAAGTGAACTAGGTTCAGTAATATATGGTTAGAACAAGGATTGAACTTGGTTCAGTAAAACAAGGATGAAACAAGGAGTTAAGAGAGTTCAGTAATATGTGGATAGAATGGGAAGATAAAACATTTTAGTAATGCAGGTCTATCATGGGAAGTGAACCTAGTTCAGTAATACAGGGTTTGAACAGGGAGTTAACCAATTTCAATTGTGAACTTTTCCCACCAAGATGGTCTGGAGATTGATCCTTTATTATTAAGATGGTTTTTGGATTGAACCAACTCAACTAAGATAACCTTATCATTAAGACATGGCTATTATAGAAATAATTTTATATGCATGTGTGTATTCCAAAAAAATTATGTCTTATTTCCATATTAAGTTTTTATGGATTATTATCATGTTTACCTTATGATTCAAGTCTTATGAACTACCAATATTTATTACTTGACTCATATATATGATCTTTGATATGGAGGATATGATATTAATATTTTGTAATCATGTTCTCATACCTGAAGGCTCATGTTTTTCTTTATTGTGTCTTTTTTTACCCTTAATAAGCCTTTATTCTCCCCCTTTCTTATGTTTCCTTTCACTATGTTATGAATAATGGTTATAAGTAGACATACTAAGGGGGAATATATTTGTTTTAAAAATTAATGATCATTCACCATGTTAGATTATTTTCATCCATGTTTCCAAATACACTAAATAAATATGGTCATCGGGTATATTTTTAGGTAATTTGATGAATATTCATCTAAAATGACATAATACCATCTTTGTTAATCCTATGATTTTATTTTTAAATGAAAATAAATTTTTATTAATACTTTGGAAACAATAATTAAGAATGTTTATTGGGATCCAGATATATATTTCTACAGATATTTCTTCGGATGTCCTTAAGGTTATGTCTAAGGGTATTTCAAACTATATGAAAATGTCATGATATTTTTATAAAGGATAAAATGGTGGTTTCATATTAATACATCAATTTCTATATACTATAATTATATGTCACTCTTGAATAGTTGTTCATATTGTTAAAAACCCTGAAAATACCATATTGATCTAGACTCGATCGGCAAGTTGTGCATGTTAAAAGGCCTTGTTGAACACCAGGTTTGACACACATAGGTGATATGGTTTAGAAATTCAAAAAAAACATTATGAACTATAATGAAGTGTTAAAATATATTATGACTATTAATGAACTATTATGAACAAAATGTGTCACATATTAAAAACAAATATTCTACCATTAAGAAATCGAATAATTAGTAATTCAGGATAATGTGGTTTCCCATTATAAAGTGTTTTTCTTACTCTAGGACTTTTTATTTTAGTTATGTTGGGAACCTAAGGTAATAATTTTAATAGATAATGAAATTGAAAATTCAATTATTTTCTTCTTGAGAAACTGAATGTTATGTAATATGGAATGAAAAACCTTATTGTTATGCTCATAAAAATTTCTCAAGCTATGAATCATCGTGAACATCGAAATAATGAATGGATTGAACAATTATCAATTTGGTCCTTCATGATGAATTTACAAACATATTTGTTTTATTAATTCAACCCATTTTTTTAGAAATGATTGTGTACATTTGAGAAGATATTTTTCAGTCTACAGTGTACAAAGCATGAAAAAGTCAATATGGCTATCTACAAATTGGAAGGTGAGGTAGATCAATGGCGGAATATTATTAAGAATATGATGTGATATGATGAATTTGAATCCATATATTAGGATGAGTCAAAATCATATTATCCAATTACAACATTATTTATATTCTTTGTATGATAATGAAAAATAAATGTGTAGAGCATAAAAAGAAATACGATGAATCTTTTGTTTCACGTGAAATTTTTTTTAACAGACATATGAGGGTCTCTTTGTGTATTATCATACATCTTGAAATTAAAATTTATTGATTTTGGGTGCCCTAAAACTATTCATCATAAACTATGGATATTAGAGACATTAGTTTGTATGAAAAACTATTTCAATGTTCTATGAAAGAGTAAATGGAGGGTTTAGTTGTGTATTAATCTCATGGAGTTTAAAATAAATATAATATGAAGATTAATATAAAATATAATGAACATGGAGAGAGGATTTGGATCTTTAATTTATGTTATAATTGTTGCGGGAATCATGGATGAAATTTTCTTAGGGGGTGATAAGGTTTTTAACTAAGGAATAGAATGTAATTGGGTAACTCATTACCAAAGTGATGGGATTTTGTTAGTAAATATTGACAATATAAAAAATTACTAATCAAAATGCACCATAAAAAATTCTATATTTCAATTATAAGGAGTTTGGTAATTATGAAAATCAATTCCCCAATACAATGGAGAATGTGGATGATAATCCACAACAACATATGATGAAAAAGGACAAAGGTAATGCTTATGAAATCATAATGGATGTAGAAAATGATGATAATTAGGGAACACTAATCATTTCAAAGATAGAATTTTTATGTTCTTGTTAGTTTTTATATGAACTATGAAAATATTATTGTTCATTCATTGGTGATATTTTATGTGATTGTCTCCCTCTATATGAATTAAAGTATAATAAAATAACTTTTTATATATTCTATCAGTATAAGGATAAACCCAATTTTCCGATGAGAATTTATTTGTTATAAGATAAGTGCTTATTTAAGGAATTATTTATAATTTTTATTTTGTAAGTGCTATATGTATTACCATAAAAAATTGATTAAGATGAACATTGGATGAAGTTTTATAGACTGTGGTTTTACATCAATATATTTATATTTATGAATATTGGATAACTTGTGATAACCATTATATTGTGATAAGGACATATGGAATAACTTATCATTATAAATATTGATCACATGATATGTTAGTACTTTAAGAATGACAAATTATCTTCATCCCATGGAGTAAGAGATTAATTTAATATCCAGGATGTAACAACCAATGAGTGATATTTTTCACATTAAAAGTAATGAATTCAAGTAACTATATTTATTATGTTTTTATATAGTAAAAGAATTCTATAAATCTAAGATATGGATATTGAAAAGTATTTATCATAATTCCATTATTTATATTGAATTTATGATCTTATAAATAATCATAGTTTTAGGGTTTTGAGGACAATAACAGTCCACTAACCATTCACAATCTGTTGATCAATGATATTAATCACTCTTGGTAGTTATTTACGATTTTCCTTCATGATTAATATTCACTCACAACTTATGTTCTCCTACACGTAAAAATAGATCTGAGTTAATTTGGGTGACCATTATAATTACAAATTTAAATATTTAAATATTTTTATAGAATTAATTTTAACAGTGCATGTTTTTAAGAATATCCTGCAAATCATTTTTACCATTTTCAGAAGTCGGTTTATGGGTTCTGGTACCCCAAACCGGTTTTAGGAAACCGGAAACCGTTCAAACCGTTCAAACCGTTCCATCCTCGTATAGATTTCAGCGACATTCAAAATTCAGAAATAAAACCAATAGTCCAATTAACACCACGTGCCTATCATCATGGGAGCCCGTCACATCCAGCCTCGAGCAGCGCAACCCCGATCAATGATGCCAACATGACACCGTCGAAACCACGTGCCCCACCTCGAGCCATGAGTCCATCTCAAGGAGTGTGTCAAATTTCCGGAGAGACACCATATAACCACTTTCCACCGCACAGTGGTAAGATGTCGGAGCCATCACCGTAAGCGCACACCAATCACATGGGGACCTACCCAAACGCTTCAGGACACCATAGAGATTTCCGGCTCCGCCACCATCTCCACAACCATTGAAAACTTCACACCATAGGCGGCATCGTCTCATCGCCTCCGAGGAAGAAATAAAAGCATGGCCAGAGAACAGCCACATACGATCCCATAAAACCATCACTAATCATCCGTGAAATCACAAAACAATCGCAAAGAAGATAGCGAGAATAAGAACATCACCAAAATCCCAAAAATCACCCAATAGAGAAGATAAAAAGATCAGGCAGCAAAGGACATCACTAGATTCAAGAAAAACCCAGCCTCAAATGATCACATTCTATCTGAGAGTTTAAGGAACCTCAACCGCACAAAGAAAACTAGATCCCAACACCACCATCTGAAAAATCCACAGAAACACAGCCCTACCTTCGAACGCCCAGATCTGGAGGAAGTGAAGGTCTCGAACCACTGGGCCAGGAACTCGGGCACTAAATCAACACTGTGCTGAAGATAAAGCCACTAGTGTGCGCATGACGAGTCAATACAAGGCCACAACAGCAGAGATCCACCACTCCGGCCTGCCAAACCAGGAAGGTGAGGGCACACTGATCTAGGAAGGGGACGGCGGCGCGAGAACTCTAGCAGAGCGCTGCTATGCCCCTAACGGGCTCATTTCATGTTTTTAAGAATAGAATAATAAATTATAGAACCTTTAATACCCTAGACAAATTTCAAAGAATAAAATAATTTTAAGGGGAGGTAGAAAGATACACCATGAGTTTTTATAAACCTTTTTTTGAATAAATTAATTTTCATTATTTCATTCATTTAATTTTAAATAATATAAAATTTATTTATATTTAATACTATTTTTATCTTTTTCTATATGAAATATCATCATGGATTATATTACATGCAACATTGAGTTTCAGTGAAACAATATTTTATTATATTAATTATTTAAATGGGATATTTATAATATATAAATTAAAATAACTAATATTAATTGTATTAAATAGTATTTTAAATATTTTTTATAATTTTTCTATATATATAAAACTTATTTATATTAAAAAATAAATGTTTTAGTAAAGTATATTTTTTTTTTAAAATATTATTTTCTTAAAAAATAGCTTCTTATGTTCTTCTGTGAATAATAATAAAACTAATTTTTGAAAATGTTAGTATATTTTAATTATATTAAACTAAATTAAATTTTGAATTCATAATTTTGAAATTATCTTATGGTGAGTTTTGGGAATTTGTATGGAAACATCATTCTTGAATGAATAGTGAAAATGATTAATTTTAATTCAGAACTTCTTTTTCATCTAATTAATTTTTATAGTTAAGTTATACTTCTATTTTTTTAATGATTAATTATATTAATATTAAATAAATTATTCTTAAATATGTCATTTAAACCAATTTCACATTTAAATATGATTTAAAAAGAACGAAAACATTTAAATATTTTTTCATAGAAAAATTGTCGCAACATGTGTGTGGGATTAATATTAAATATATTTCAGAAAATTATATAATAAAAATTTATAAAAATTGATTCCATATTTTGAATCATAATAATTAATAAATTATAATAATTTCACCATATTTTTTAAAAATATATATATAAGTGAAAGTGATTAAAATTAACTGCAGTGATTAAGAGAAAAATGATCAGAAAAATGGAATAACTATAATATTAAGGACTAAAATGACCTATAAACAAGTAAAAATACATTTTAAAATAATATTTTGACACTATTATCTCTTTTATATGTTTTATACCATTATTGGATCCAATTTTATTTGAAAAAATGTGGGTGGAATTCATTTTTCAAAAACTTACAAGACTGCCACTCCACTGCTGTAAAAAGCCACTCAACCCTCACACTCATTCACACCTCTCAATACCTTTGTCTAAGAAAAAATATGTTCCAATATTCTCCAAAAATCTAAACCTTGATCAAATAATAGTCCATTTTGGAAAAAAAATCCATCCAAGGATGCCCTTTGGTGAAAACCAAAAAGAGTTTCTCAAAGAAGAGGTAACATCCTTCCACAAGATCATTGTTTTATTTCCATTATCGAATCCAAAATATATTCTTATTAAATTCAGATATAATAACCACAGTATCCTAAATATATATATAGTTTTTAATTCTGAGGTTTATACCTACACATACACAAAATTCTATCTAATTGGTAACTGACTTAACGTTCTTGTGTACGATAAACTACCGCCTAACAAAACGATATTGTTCATTTTCCTTTCTTAGAACTCATAGATTAGAATTATAATGAAACTACATTTTAATAAAAAATATATTATATATATTATGTATTTATTTTATATATAATTATTATATAACACATAACATCATTCATTCCATTTTTGTAAATGTGATAGCTTTGTTTGTCGAAGTGTGGATTATTGCCTCATCAAAGTGATGTGATCCATCCACACTTTAAATTTAATGTTTTAATGGTGGATTTAGTAAAATTATGTAACATATATTACACAATATATTTACAATAATAAATTTTAATACATATATAAACATATATTTAATTTATTGTCCATAAGATAGGAAAATAGAAACCTCATTCATATGTACATACAACCTACAATCTCCATGAATGGTGTATTCCATTTCTTATATAAATATTTTATAGAAAAATATAAATATTTATATATTTACTTCATATGATATAAAAATATTTTCATGTATTTTGTAAATATTTAAAAATGATATATATTAGAGAATTAACAATAACAAGTCAAAACACGTATGATAAATAATGTTGGCATTACCCAAAATGTTACCTTTACAAGGAAATATAAACAAACTACTAATATAAAGTCATATGTGTATAATATATAGTATGTTTTATGGTAATATGGTTATGTGTTATATTTATAATAATATTATATTTATCATTAATGATTCTTCGATGTGTATATAGAATTTCAAGACTTAAGGTAAGCATTTTCTCATCTCACTTTTTATATGCCTGAAAAACATGCATATTTCACCCGTCATTTCATTTTTGTGTTGTTTATATTTTTCATTAATTTATTCTATGATTATTACAATATATTTTTTGGGAATTTACATATAAATTTTATTATTTTTATTTAAATTTGTTCATGGATTAAAATTCTCCAAATCCGAAAAGTAATTTTGGCCTCATGTTGCATTCGTTGAGATACTGGCCATGTATGCACCTGTATTTTTCTATGGGGATAAATAGTATATTTTGAAATTTTATATAATTAATATAAATTTTTAATGATATGTTTTTCCTCATTTAATGTTATTCTCTCATGTATAGTATATTTCAATTTTATCCAAGTGGTAATTGTTTATTTCTTCAAACTAGTTTTTTATTAGGATAGTTTACGACTATACATACATTGAGGATATATTATGATCTATACCTCAATAAAACTCAATAAATATATGTTACCCTTGTAATTAATGATATATTCATTTATTGGTACCATTTTTCACAATTTTGTACATATGATAATAAATAAATTTTTTCCAAGAAAATCTGACTTTATCCACCTCTTCGATCCAAAATATGTGTTCTTTCATAACCTTGTTTTCTAAAAAGGTTTAAAAAATTTGTTTAAAAGGTTTTTTTAATATTTTATTTATTTATCTTTATTTTTTCAAATTAAATTCAAATAATTTTTTTTCAAAATGTTTTTCAGGATTCATTTATATGTTATTGAGGAAAACATATGTTTTTGAATAAAATGGTTTCTAATAGATTTTAATTCTTCATTTATATTAATTAAAATATATTTTCAAATAAAAAGGATTTCAAATTTCATTATTTATTAAAGAATATTTTTAAATAGTAAAATATATTTTCCAAAATTTATTTTTTAAAATATTTTTTCATGATTACATTATATGTTTTCAAAATGGGGTTGATGAAAATGAATTTTTGGAAGTGATATGTTTGAAAACCATTATTTCAAGTGATATTTAAAAAAACATTCCAAACTAAGATAACCTCATTGGTTATAGTATATTCTTTACTAGGGGTATAATCTAAAGACAATATTCATATTATTTCTTCTAATGATTTATATTTTAATGGACTGATTTTAATGAACCTATTTCTATTCAATAGGTAATACCATGATAAATAATTAAAAAACTACTTGATTTAATAGGTAATTGTAGGATGTAATTATTATCAAACCAATCTATATTCCATAGTTTATGAAATTATTTAATGTATATAAAACCTATTTCATTTCATCGGAAATGACATGATGTATTTGAAACCCATCTGTATCGACTCGGGTTTTTGGCCCTGTCAGACTTTGGAATATTTCTACGAATAAATCCAGAGCTAGGCGCGAAGACGGCGTGCGATTCCGAGGTCCGGTGTGCCCAGAATTAATTTTATAAAAATATTAAGTATTTTTATAATATGCACATGGCGGGGGTGTGATATCTCCTAAACGGTAGCTCAGAACGGGAATCTGAGGGCACGGTTGCGTCCGGAACGTGCCGTTTACCCTAGGCGGGGTGTAAACTTTGCGGGCGCGGGCCTGCGGTGAGAAACGCCACCAGGGGCATTTCAGTAAATAAGTAGCAACTTAGTGGGCGAGCGTTGGCTCGAATAACTTCTGAACGGAGTCACGGATGGAAAATCTGAGACCGCCGTTGCGTTCAGAACGACGCGTTTACCCTAGGGGTGACCTTACATTAGTTCGCATCGGGCGTCGGGTCCGAGGCGAGTTTGGCGCCGGCGGGCGGCTGATATAAATATCAGCCCCCCCCCCCCCTTTTAATCGTTCTTCGTCGTTCTTCGCCGTTCTTCGCCGCCACTCCGCCGAATCGAGCAAACGGAGCGCCCACGAGCTCAGAATTCGACGGCGGACGTTCCAGGAGCGCGCAACGGAAGCTCTAGAGCGCAGATCTGAGGCAGAACGTCGGCGTTTCGCCCGCGAGGTAGGCAGTTTGAGTTTTACAATAACGGATCCCGTTTTTGGGTTGTTTTTCTTCAAATTTTTATATGGGTTGTATAGTTCGGGTCCCGAGCTTTCCAAAACATGTTTCGGATCTGAATTTGGAGCATCGGGGTGCTCTCGGTGGCTCCCGGAAGTTTTCCGGCGAAAACCCGGTTTTCCGGCGGCGGCCATGGCGGAATCTGACGACGGCGCGGCGGCGCGGCGGCGGTTTCCGGTGGCGGCGGCGGCGGCGCGGCGGAGTCCGGCGGCGGCGCGGTTGTTTCCGGCGACACTACGGTGGTCCGGCCAGTTTGTTCCGGGGGTTCTTTAAACCCCCGTAACTCGCAAACCGTAACTCCGATTTGAAAGCTGTTTGCGGCGACGCGCTCCTTGCGTCGAGACGGACCTTTTGAACTTACTTTGAGAATTTTAAGGGTTCGGGATCGTGGCCCGGGAGTTAGAAAGGTCGTATAAAATAATATTATTTTATTATTTTACGACTTCAGGCCGTTGTAACTTCAACCCGGAGCGTCCGATTGACGTGCCGTCAGTGGCGTTGAGACCCTGATGGTACGAAGAACTTTTTGAGATGGTTTCCGGGTGTTGGGTCTGTGAACGGGGTGTGGGCCCCACGAGGCCGGGTTTTGGCGTTTGCGGGGAAACGCAGCTTTTGCACCAGGAGTCCGATTTTGACGGATGAATAGTCGATCCTGTATGTTTTTTGAGAGGATCACAATGGTGCGATCCGTTCGACGAGTTTCGGAATCCAGGCGTGGGCCCCACCCGAGCTGGCCTTCGGTGAATAGTACCTTTTTCACCGGGTGTCCGTTTTGGGCGAGCGAGTAGTTGATTCCGCTTGTTTTTCCGAGGGGATCGTCATGGTATGGTCTTCTCAATGAGTTTTGGGATCGTTGTGTGGGCCCCGCACGAGCTAGCTACGGTGAATAGTGCCTTTTTCACCGGTGCTACGTTTCGGGCGAGTAAACAGCCTATCCTGCGTGTTTTTCCGCGTGGAACACGATGGTGGCCTCAGTTTTGGCTTCAGAGGTGTGCAGTGTGGCTTTGGGGCGAGTCGCTCGGGTTAGCGATGTTTGGACCAGCAGTGGTTGAGGGTTCTCCCTTGGTTCGTTCCTACGAGGGTTCGTGTGGTATCACAACCTTCGTATGGGTTTGTGATCCTCTCGATGGGATGTTTAAACTGTTAGAGTTGTGGTATCCCTCCGGTGGGCCCGGAGTGGATCCTCTACCATCATTACCCTAGATCGGGTTCTTGGTATCGCTGTGACCACTTATTCACGGGCAGCGATTCCCTTTCTAGCAGGTTAACCCCGTAGGTTTTGTAGCATCATCGGGAATATGATCCCCTACGCGGTGGGTCGTGCATAGTAGGGTTGTGGCATCGTCGGGTTTATGATCCCCTACTCAACATGATGTTTATAGTAGGGTTGTGGCATCGTTGGTTATACGATCCCCTACTCAGCGCTTGGTGTCGGTAGGGTTGCGGTATCGTTGGTTATGCGATCCCCTACTCAGCACGTGGTTTCGGTAGGGTTGTGGAATCGTCGGTTCGATCCCCTCCATCGCGAGTTATCCCAAATAGGGTTCCAGTATCGTTGTGACCATCTTTATATGGATGATGATCCTCTATCTGAGTGTGAAGCTTCTGTCGAGTGCAGATCGGGTTGTGGTATCCCCCAGCGGATCCTGGGTGTGATCCCCCATCTGTGAGAACTACGTATGCCAGATCGGGTGGTGGTATCCCCCAGCAGACCCTGGGAGTGATCCCCTATCTATGAGTTACGTATACCGGAGTGGGTCTTGGTATCCCCTAGCGGACCCTAGCGGCGATCCCCTCTCCGAGGAGTTTGGTGGTTATGTTGTTTCAGCGATGTTTCCTCAGTGATGCTATCCGATGAGCGTGGTCTCTCGGGTGAGCGTCTGTGATGTTTGTGAGTAACCCGATGGAGTGTATCTCTCGGATGAGTGTCATCTGGTATGACAGTGTTCGTGGTGTACTCTCCTGGTTGTGGACAGTTGCTGGTGATGAGGTCGGTACCTCTTGTGGCTTTGTGGTGTGAGCTGTGTATATCTGGATTGTTCAATGTGTATATATGGGCATACACCTGAGCTGAGCTGACTAGTTGTGTTTAGCCGAGGATGGTCACGAGATGGAGTTTCTCTCTCGTCTGGGTTCCCTCTGGCTGGGTTTAGCGGACTTTTGCCTTTCAGTTGCTCCCTTGGGGTTTGGGTTTTTGGGGTGCCTACTGAGTATGTTTATACTCACCCCTGCACGGGCTTTGCCCGCACATGTTTGTGTCTTGTGCAGACCAAAGGCCTTTTGACGGAGTCCCATGAGGACCCGGAGCAGGCGGAGCTTAGTGAGTGAGTTGACTGGGGTGTTTATCGGAGCTGTGCCGAGGGAGCTTTCCGACAGGTGTTTGTGGCAGTGTTCCCCTTCTTCAGAGCAGGTTGGACGCGCTTTGTAGTTTTCTTTTGGTGGGCCCTGTTTTTCCCTTTGTACTTTCGCTGTTGCTCTCTGGTTGTGGGATAGTGTATGCATGCATTTACTTTCTAGTTTCTATATCTCTGCACTGTTGCATGGAGGTGTTTGTGTGTGCGTATGTACAAGTACCTTAGGCTAATGCCTCCCATGTGTGTGATAGCCTAGTTGGCGCTGGTCGCCAGCCCCTGGCCTATTGGAGGCGGGCTTGGGGAGTCGCGGCTCGAGCTCCGTTGGGTCGGGTCGTGACAGATTGGTATCAAAGGAGGTTCCACCTTTGGGATCTCAGAGCGTAGCTGGTCTAGCCGTGAGCTTGGTTTGGGTTGCATAACGGCAGTGTTAGGATGTTTCGAGTTCGACTTTCAGGCCAGGGACTCCAGTGTTGGTGCAGCGGCCGACGTATCCATACACCAGGACTCTGATAACCGGCCTTTTGACTCGGGAAATTCGTACACTGGTCGCGTGGACATAATGGTTCATGCATCATGTATGACTGGGTTTTGGGTTTTCCTTGTCCTTCTTGAGTCAGCTCTCCAGATATACTCTTTGACTGTGGTGTGTATTGAATGTATTTCAGGATGCCTCCACGACGACAGCCAGTGAGGGTTCCACAACAGGATTGTGCTGATGACCCGCCCCGTGTAGTGGCTGTGGAGCAGGGCGGAGGTTCTGAGGTTGCACCTCCAGGTGGTCTGCCAGTTGAGCCACCACCTGTCGAGCAGCTGGTTGTGCCGGCGGGGCAGGACGAGGTTGCGCGCAGGCTGAGTGCGCTGCACGAGTTCCAGAGGCAGCGACTTCTGAGGTTCCGGGGTGATCCAGACCCCCAGGCAGCTGATGACTGGCTTGAGGCAGTCACCCGAGTTTTCCGCCTAGTGAGGACACCTCCAGATCAGATGGTGGTCCTAGCGGCGAGCCTTCTGCGTGGTTCTGCTGGGCGATGGTGGAGTTTCATGACGCAGTCCCATGATGAGGAGACACTCACGTGGGCAGAGTTTGAGCGGCTCTTCAGGGAGGAGTTTTATCCGGTGACACTGAGGTCAGTGCGGATCCAGGAGCTTCTGGAGCTTCGTCAGGAGAGCATGACTGTGTCGGAGTACTCAGCGAGGTTTACAGACCTGTCGCACTACTCCCTGGATATGGTTCGAGACCCGTTCTTTAGGGCTCGGACCATCGAGCAGGGCTTACGCAGGGATATCCGAGGAGGTGTGGTTTCCTTGTGCCTGCCCACCTATGCTGGAGTGCTGGAGCGAGCACTGGTGGTGGAGAGCTTTCTGGCCGAGCAGATCTCGCCTGTTAGTGCTGGGCACTCGAGAGCGGAGACTTCATCGGTCGGATCGGCATCTGGTAGCCGACGTCAGACTCAGGGGTCTGGACGTGGCCGACGATTCAGGAGGTGACCCCAGGATGGAGGATCTGAGCCTCAGGACTCACAGGGCTCGCAGGCCAGGTTTGGTCAGCTGTAGGAGAGGCGGTGTTATGCTTGCGATGGTCGGGGACATCTTGCTAGAGATTTTCTGACCCGACGTGCTGCTGAGAGGGAGCCGGTCGATGGGCCGCCTTGGCAGAGGCAGCGTCTCGAGCAAGGAGGTCTGCATGGCGGCGGACGTGGCGTCGGAGCTGGTGCAGCGGGAGGCGGTGGTAGACAGTACCAGTTGCCACCACCCCCACCCCCAGGTGGTCCACACCAAGCCCAGGGAGCTGGTGGTCGAGGGCGATGACAGCTGCATGCCCTGGAGGCTGTTGACCCAGAGGCGCCGCGGATGGATAGAGGTACTCCTTGTGTCTTTTCTACTTACTGCAGTAGTTTGTCAGACATTGTTTAGCGGTACTCTTTCCTTTTGTTTCTTGCTCGAGTTTTGTTCAGGGCGTTGGTAAGACCCTGAGTGGTTGTTGTTGGTGAGGTCGCTGGTGTGTGAGACCCAGTTGAGAGTTCAGTCCCTTTTCTTGTGCTTGGGGCTTTTCGGGGACGAAAAGTTCTAAGGGGGGGGGAGGATGTAGCGACTCGGGTTTTTGGCCCTGTCAGACTTTGGAATATTTCTACGAATAATTCCAGAGCTAGGCGCGAAGACGGCGTGTGATTCCGAGGCCCGGTGTGCCCAGAATTAATTTTATAAAAATATTAAGTATTTTTATACTATGCACATGGCGGGGGTGTGATATCTCCTAAACGGTAGCTCAGAACGGGAATCTGAGGGCACAGTTGCGTCCGTAACGTGCCGTTTACCCTAGGCGGGGTGTAAACTTTGCGGGCGCGGGCCTGCGGTGAGAAACGCCACCAAGGGCGTTTCCGTAAATAAGTAGCAACTTAGTGAGCGAGCGTCGGCTCGAATAACTTCTGAACGGAGTCACGGATGGAAAATCTGAGACCGCCGTTGTGTTCAGAACGACGCGTTTACCCTAGGGGTGACCTTACATTTGTTCGCATTGGGCGTCGGGTCCGAGGCGAGTTTGGCGCCGGCGGGCGGCTGATATAAATATCAGCCCCCCCCCCCCCCTTGTAATCGTTCTTCGTCATTCTTCGCCGTTCTTCGCCGCCACTCCGCCGAATCGAGCAAACGGAGCGCCTACGAGCTCAGAATTCGACGGCGGACGTTCCAGGAGTGCGCAACAGAAGCTCTGGAGCGCAGATCTGAGGCAGAACGTCGGTGTTTCGCCCGCGAGGTAGGCGGTTTGATTTTTACAATCTCGGATCCCGTTTTTGTGTTGTTTTTATTCAAATTTTCATATGGGTTGTATAGTTCGGGTCCCGAGCTTTCCAAAACATGTTTCAGATCTGAATTTGGAAAACCGGGGTGCTCTCGGTGGCTCCCAGAAGTTTTCCGGCGAAAACCCGGTTTTCTGGCGGCGGCCATGGCGGAATCCGGCGACGGCGCGGCGGCGGTTTCCGGTGGTGGCGGCGGCGGCGCGGCGGAGTCCGGCGGCGGCGCGGTTGTTTCCGGCGACCCTGCGGTGGTCTGGCCAGTTTGTTCCGGGGGTTCTTTAAACCCCCGTAACTCGCAAACCGTAACTCCGATTTGCGAGCCGTTTGCGGCGACGCGCTCCTTGCGTCGAGACGGACCTTTTGAACTTACTTTGAGAATTTTAAGGGTTCGGGATCGTGGCCCGGGAGTTAGAAACGTCGTATAAAATAATATTATTTTATTATTTTACGACTTCGGGCCGTTATAACTTCTACCCGGAGCATCCGATTGACGTGCCGTCAGTGGCGTTGAGACCCTGATGGTACGAAAAACTTTTTGAGATGGTTTCCGGGTGTTGGGTCTGTGAACGGGGTGCGGGCCCCACGAGGCCGGGTTTTGGCGTTTGCGGGGAAACACAGCTTTTGCACCAGGAGTCCGATTTTGGCGGATGAATAGTCGATCCTGTGTGTTTTTCGAGAGGATCGCAATGGTGCGATCCGTTCGACGAGTTTCGGAATCTAGGAGTGGGCCCCACCCGAGCTGGCCTTCGGTGAATAGTACCTTTTTCACCGGGTGTCCGTTTTGGGCGAGCGAGTAGTCGATTCCGCTTGTTTTTCCGAGGGGATCGTCGTGGTATGGTCTGCTCGATGAGTTTTGGGATCGTTGTCTGGGCCCCGCACGAGCTAGCTACGGTGAATAGTGTCTTTTTCACCGGTGCTCCGTTTCGGGCGAGTAAACAGCCTATACTGCATGTTTTTCCGCGTGGAACACGATGGTGGCATCAGTTTTGGCTTCAGAGGTGCGCATTGTGGCTTTGGGGCGAGTCGCTCGGGTTAGCGATGTTTGGACCAGCAGTGGTTGAGGGTTCTCCCTTGGTTCGTTCCTATGAGGGTTCGTGTGGTATCACAACCTTCGTATGGGTTTGTGATCCTCTCGATGGGATGTTTAAACTGTTAGAGTTGTGGTATCCCTCCGGTGGGCCCGGAGTGGATCCTCTAGCATCTTTACCCTAGATCGGGTTCTTGGTATCGCTGTGACCACTTATTCACAGGCAGCGATCCCCTATCTAGCAGGTTAACCCCGTAGGGTTTGTGGCATCATCGGGAATATGATCCCCTACGCGGTGGGTCGTGCATAGTAGGGTTGTGGCATCATCGGGTTTACGATCCCCTACTCAGCATGATGTTTATAGTAGGGTTGTGGCATCGTTGGTTATACGATCCCCTACTCAGTGCTTGGTGTCGGTAGGGTTGCGGTATCGTTGGTTATGCGATCCCCTACTCAGCGTGTGGTTTCGGTAAGGTTGTGGCATCGTCGGTTCGATCCCCTCCATCGCGAGTTATCCCAGATAGGGTTCTGGTATCGTCGTGACCATCTTTATATGGATGATGATCCTCTATCTGAGTGTGAAGCTTCTGTCGAGTGGAGATCGGGGTGTGGTATCCCCCAGCGGATCCTGGGTGTGATCCCCCATCTGTGAAAACTACGTATGCCATATCGGGTCGTGGTATCCCCCAGCAGACCCTGGGAGTGATCCCCTACCTGTGAGTTACATATACCGGAGTGGGTCTTGGTATCCCCTAGCGGACCCTAGCGGCGATCCCCTCTCCGAGGAGTTTGGTGGTTATGTTGCTTCAGCGATGTTTCCTCAGTGATGCTATCCGATGAGCGTGGTCTCTCGGGTGAGCGTCTGTGATGTTTGCGAGTAACCCTATGGAGTGTATCTCTCGGATGAGTGTCATCTGGTATGACAGTGTTCGTGGTGTACTCTCCTGGTTGTGGACAGTTGCTGGTGATGAGGTCGGTACCTCTTGTGGCTTTGTTGCGTGAGCTGTGTATATCTGGATTGTTCAAGGTGTATGTATGGGCATACACCTGAGCTGAGCTGACTAGTTGTGTTTAGCCGAGGATGGTCACGAGATGGAGTTTCTCTCTCATCTGGGTTCCCTCTAGCTGGGTTGAGCGGACTGTTGCCTTTCAGTTGCTCCCTTGGGTTTTGGGTTTTTGGGGTGCCTGCTGAGTATGTTTATACTCACCCCTGCACGGGCTTTGCCCGCACATGTTTGTGTCTTGTGCAGACCAAAGGCCTTTTGACGGAGTCCTAGGAGGACCCGGAGCAGGAGGAGCTTAGTGAGTGAGTTGACTGGGGTGTTTATCGGAGCTGTGCCAAGGGAGATTTCCGGCGGGTGTTTGTGGCAGCGTTCCCCTTCTTCAGAGCAGGTTGGACGTGCTTTGTAGTTTTCTTTTGGTGGGCCCTGTTTTACCCTTTGTACTTTCGCTGTTGCTCTCTGGTTGTGGGATAGTGTATGCATGCATTTACTTTCTAGTTTCTATATCCATGCACTGTTGCATGGAGGTGTTTGTGGGTGCGTGTGTACAGGTACCTTAGGCTAATGCCTCCCATGTGTGTGATAGCCTACTCGGCGCTGGTCTCCAGCCCCTGGCCTATTAGAGGCGGGCTTGAGGAGTCGCGGCTCGAGCTCCGTTGGGTCGGGTCGTGACACCATCACTTTTTATATGTTAGGAAAAAACATGAATATATTGTTGAATTGGTATATATGATGTAATTATGTTGTGTGTAGGACCTATATATCAATAAAATTAATTTGGAAGTGATTTCTATCTCATGAGTATGATAGGTATGGAATGGGAAGTGAAATCAAGTCAATAATATAGGGTCCCAACAAGTGGTGAACATGGATCAATATTATTGGGATGGAATGTAATGTGAAAGCAGTTCAATAATACATTGTTGGAATACAATGAGGGCTAGGATTATTAATATAGGGTTGGAATAGGATGTGAACCTGGTTTAGTAATAAAGAGCGATAATGAGGTGTGATCCCAAATTAGTAGAGTAATTTTTCCACTAAGATGGACTTGGGAGTGAACCTTGACTACTAGGATGGTTTAGGGAGTGAACCCATTCCACTAATATAGACTTTCCACTAATCCTTCACTAATACGGAAATAAGTTTATATACTTTTGTGTCTTCCATCCATTCTATTTCTTATTCTTATATTATGTTTGTATGGTATAATCTCGTAATTCCCTCGTGATTTACATCTTATGATCAACCAATATTTATTCCATGACACGTTTATATAATATTTGACATACAAGGTATTATATTAAAATTTGATTATCATGTTCTCATACCCTTAAGCTCTTCTTATGCTTAGGTTTCACTTTTTTACCCTTTTGATGAATCTGAGCTCACCCCTTTATCAGGTTCTCTTTCCCTAGTTTATGAATAAAGTTTTTTACTAAATATATTTAAGGGGAAGATCATTTTGGTGAGCATTGACGTTCTTCCACTAAGATAGAATAATTTGTTCCATGTTTCGAAAGAATCTTTACTATTACACTTCTTGAGCATTTAATTTATTAATTCCTTAAATATTTATCAAAATTGATGTAATAACCATGTATTTCAAGCTTGGGTCATTATATTAAATTATTTTCACATTATTAGTTTTTAAAAATGTTTTATTCTAATGTAATTTTATATAATGGTCCAAAATTAATTCATTCAAAATAATTTTACAGTATTATTAATGTGAAATTATTTTCATTAAAACATTTTAAATAATTATTAATCATTTTACATATAGATCATTTTTATTAAATTAATCAATTTTACACATTTCTGTGTCAACGTATCATTATTCCAATCTTTTCCACTGTGAATGCACTATGTTCTGTTATATTTATTAAAGTGTGTTCACTAATATGATAATACATCAATTGATTGGTGAAGTTATTATATATACCATAAATTAGTTCAAATATGGTTTAAATAAGGTATTCTTAATCATCATTACATAGTTTTATTTACACAGAATGATTCATATGGTTAATGGAAACAAATTTATTTTAAATGGGTTATCATGTAATGATTATTAATATAAATATAATATATTTTCTAATAGTATTTCATGGGGAATATATGTATCTTGTTTTATTTCATAATATTTATTATAGTATAATGATTTATTTTTATGTAGCCCACATATGGATGTTAATTTTATGTTAGGTTTTTTCATATAAATATAAATTCCTCCAATGAATTATGTATTGATTTTATATCATGGGATAAAATGGTGTGTTGGTAGTGAGCCTACCCAACTATGGGAGTGGATAGTTAGTCTATCCAACTATGTTAGGTAAATAAGGCAAGGGGTATTACCTTATTCTTATGATGTCATATTTTTTCCACATTACTATAATATCATTCCCTTTTAATATGACTTTTTAATTTTCTAATATTTTATGTTATAGTATCCTCGTACATGATTACTTGATATTTATGGTATCATATTATGCCTCTTATCTAATATATGTTTCATCAAAATTTTGGTTTATTTTGATTATCATTTTACTAATAATATGAGGTCTCCCCTCTTTATGTTTCAATTTACCCTGGTTATGAAATAAAGTATTATGTATGATAATTCAAAAGTTTTATATAGTCAAAATCTCAAATAAAGAGGCCTACATAGCAAAAATTTTACTAAGTGTGACATCCCCATTCTCGCATCTAATAATGGAAGGGTAGGAATCAATTATAGATTATGAGTATCACTCATTTGGGAGGACATAGCCAAATGTATCAACACCAACACACACATTTATATCTTTGAAATAGTGTAGATAAAAAAGAATTTATGGACATATAGAGTATTGAACAAGCATGAAAAATATCATCTGAAAACAGTAGAGTATAATGAACAAGAATGTAAAAAATGGAAAACTATGAGTACATGAGAAATTATAATAGAATCCAATCTACAAAGTAGGATGATTCTTCTATCAAATGAAATACCTTGTACACTACATGGTATGTCCAACTCATTTTTCTTCACATTCTCTAGGTCCTCACTTTAAACTACCAAGAGGCATAACCTTCATATCATGCATGAAAGGATTATGCAGTTTCTATGAAGGGGCGTGAATAAAATTACATATTAGGAACCCCATAACCCCACAAAATAATGTATGAACTTAACGTAAATATTTATGTTACCACATAAGATAAATGGGGGAAATTCGTAGAGATAGAAAAGAGATTTTCAATCTCCACCACTATGAGAAGATCAAAAACATCGACCATTAATGAAGAAGTTAATTAATAAAAATATAAAAAAACAAACCAGATAAAAAAACCAAATATTGTCTACATTAAGACAATGTCTTAAATAGGTATTTTACGGGATTCTATCCATAATATTATAGTTGTGGCGCCATGTAATTCCCATAAAATAAACATAATACACGAGCCTTGACATATCATATATAAATCACCCAAGAGATCTCACTAATTGGGTATAACTATAATGATCGAATCTGTCAAAGAGATTATACTCATTGAGACTCACTAAAAAGTATACATTGAAACTAACCATCCCTCAATAAGCAGATATGGGATCACCTGCATGGCTCATGGAGGACACCATGTACCATAGTGTAACTCATAAGATCTCAATAAAAATATAAGGTATCACACCAAGAACTTTTGGGGGACACCAAAAACCATAACTAGAACTCTATAGATATCACCACTCATATAAGAGATTATGAAAAATACCACTAGTTGAAACCAGAAACCCAATTTGAAAATCATAAGGTCGTGATACATAGATTGTTGATCATTTCTAGGACAACTAAGGGATCCTGAAAACCCATTATTGAATAACACAATGTATAGGATCATATGCACCTGTATGTTGGTCATGATGATTCCATATACCACACCTTTGGAAAACAATATGATGGAGGATCCCACCTATGGAATTCTTTAGTGACTCACATTACTATATCCAAATAGATCAAATATTGGGGGTGGTAATACTACTATATGAACATAATTTTGTGTTGTACCATTGGATAGATGGACAATAGAAACCCACCCAACTGATTTGGTCCTATGCACCATTGATATAAGTATCCTGCTATCACTACCTCATTTCCTGTCATTGATGCAAAAAATGGAGGCCACCATCACAGTCTACATAGAATGAAACTTTTGATAGAATACTAAGAGTCCACAATTAACTCTTATGTATAGTGATACTTGAGAGTGATGTCTCTTAGCGGTGTACACTCTATGTCCATCTAGGTCACATGGTGTGCCAATAAAGGTTTATCTCTTTCCATGTCCCAACATGATACTCAGTTTGTAAGAAATTTTACATGGATAGTACTATGATCCTTAAGGAATGTATCCTCACTTGGACACTAGGGAGTGCTTTAAAAAACAAATGCATTTATTTTGATGTGATTTTACACATAGTGTATACTTTTTTATTTATCGTGTAAGCTCTCTAAATCAATTTGCTGTGTCCTCAAACGTTGGAATATGGGTGGGATATCTAGAATAATATTGCATTATCTTACTATCTAATCCCAATTCCATATACATAAACACATTCTACTATATAATGCCCCAATCCTAAGTACTAATCCTTTTCATTTTTACCTGTTTGTATCATCAAACTCTTTTATGGACTAGGTATGGCCTTCTTCTTCCATACTACCATGTCACTTACAATGAATAATATACCAATGTAATCAACCACATAGACATGTCTAACTACACCATGTATACCCCTAGTACACGACATGTAATTCCATTAACTCAATCATTATAAAATGGGAATAAAACATTATACATGCTCCTACACTACATACTGTGTGATCAGGATTTTCAACTGGTAAATCCCCATGAACCTTTTGAAGCTATCATTCTTGTTTGATTACTAACTTCTTTACCACCATGAGATCATTTTTAGTAATAAATTGAAAATAAAACCTCTATTTTATCCATATATGGGGATCTAAATGTAAAACTAAGAATTAACTTACCTCATTGTTAAAGGATAATATTTCATGTCTATAACTTTTCCTTAACACTATTATACTACTATGCTGGAGTGATCTCTACCAAGAATATAGTTCGTTGGTTCCTCATCATGACTAGTTCTTCTTGGTTCATCCATCACAAAAGGGATACACTCCTCCTTAGATTCATGTAATCTAATGGAAGGGGTATTCATCCACATTCAATTTATAAAATTTTAATTTAATTAATTTTCATTTCCTCTAACAGTAGCCCAACAACAAATTCATGATGATGACCAACATTATGGTGTGCCGATGGTAAAACCCTTATTTTCAATTTAATAGTGGTTTTATATCTCTTATCGGAGACTCTATTATTGTATTATTTCATTATTTCATAAAATTATATGCTTTTGATAAAATATATAGAATATTTTTAATATCACTAAAATAATTCTCTCTATGTAACATAATCACATGTCGTATTGGTACCCTACTCCATAAATATTCCTTGATGTATTCCTATAAATCTCATTTTGCCTCTCCCTAAATTTGAATTCTTCATCATGAAAATAAAAAATCTAACAAATTATAAATTTAAAGACCCATAAATTTCAAGGAAATTTTTTTCTTAATTTTATTTGGAATTTTACAAGAACACAGTTTCTGACGGAACCTGATTCCGAGGCCCGGTGTTCCCGGAATCATTTTCCGAAGTTTGGCTCAGGTACGTTCAGTGAACGGACGAGCGGGTTTTTCTAACTTTTGAACCAGTGCCTGGAATAGAATTCTAACGGCATCGATGAAATCGCAGCGCCGATATTTTCTGAGAAACGCCTCTTCCTGAGTTGCGTTTTCTCAGGTGTGGTTTTTAATTTTTGGGCTTAAAGTTAAGAAATAAAATAAATTTTTTGACAAACATTATTTTATTACACTTAAGCCACTTGAAGCCACTTGAAAGCCACTTAAATTGAGTTGAAACAGATACTGTACTATCCAAAAATATCCTACCCTCTTGGTAGGATATTTGTGAGGTAGGGCCCGCATGAGCCCCGCCGTTTCTTTTTCCGCTATGTAACGCACCTGCAAAAACCCATCATTATGAAAGTCGACTGACGTGTTTTCTTAAATTCTTAATGAACCATTTAATTGGACAGTTTTATTCGTGAATTAAATTTGCAGTTTCTTTTGTTGAATTAATTCTGTGAATTAATTGGTCGTTACATACATTTTTTTCGTTTGTTGGAATAATAATAAAATAAGACCAACACGACTTTTGGAGGATTACTTGTTGAGAGGCCTTGACAAAATTCATGAGCCTTCATCCACCTTCGCGAAGAACGCGAAGAACGCCAAGAACGCGAAGAATACCATCACCCTCGGAGTTTGACGATGCTTCATCCGAGACGTTCTTCCCTGCCCTGATCTCCGATCTCCAACTGCTTGAGGTAAGATATCTCAGGTTTCTTTTTTTAAATCTCCTTTGTGGTTTTTAACAAAACACGGATTTAATTATCTATAATTAAATCTGTTGTTTATTGGTCCGTTATGTTCTCCGACGCGACGCCCTTCCACGACCATGCGACGCCCTTCCGCGAGGACGCGGCGATCCCCTTCTTCTGCGATGAATAATTCCACGAAGAACGCGTGTGACGACTTGACGAGGTTGGGATTTATTTTGGAAATACCCCTTTTGTATTTTATTCCCATGAACGTTTCGTTAAAATTTAAAGAACCGTTTTCATATGAACGTTTTTAATTTATTAAAATTGTTGTTTCGTGTGTTGTATAATTTCTCCCGTTGTTTTTATCTAACGCGGAGGGTGCGGGCCAAACGAACACGAACCGAAAACCCTCCTCCGTTCTTCGTGGTTGTGCGGATTTGGCGAGCAATGGAAAAATGTGACCAAGGGCGATTTGTTGATTCCGCAGTGAAGAACGGGTCCTAGGAGGAGCAACGACGCAGACGGGAAGGAAAACGGACCACCAGAGCAACTCTGGTGGCCCGCGGAAGCTGTCGGCGGTCGGAGGCGGCGGTGCCCCAGTGCGCCGCCGGACGGGACCACTACAGCTGAAGCCGCGGTGGTGGTGGCCAGTGGACCCGCGGCTGTGCAGGTCCAGCTTTCCCGCACGGGACGCGGCAGAAGCCCCGTCTGTTCAATCAACGCATCCCCACGCGGGGCCGCGACACCTCCAAACCATGGGGGCGGCACCCCGCGACGTCCAGCTGCTCGACCGCTCGGCCAAGCCGAGCCAGACTGGTCCGACCGGGTTGGACCGGGTCAGGTCGACCCGGTACGGCCAACCCAGGGGGGGTCAGGCCGGGTCGGCCCGGGCCCGGACCCCCCGTCTTCGGACCATTTTCGGCCTTTTTCCCGTAACATGATCTACGGGCCTCTGAATGACGTGCTGTCGGCAGAAACGCGATCCTTGGATCGAGACGGTCGTTTCGGTATATCGCACTCAAGTTTTCGGAATACTTTGGGTTCAGCCGGGTTGGTTCGTACACGAAACCAACCAGGCCCTCGGAGCAGAAACACTCATATCTTGAGCTACGGACGTCCGATTGATGTGCCATCAGCTTTGTTGAATTCCTCTAAGTGAGTCGGATCGTTAGGCTCACTCCGCCCGAGGTGTGGACGCAGGTGGCGTACGGTCTGGTTGGTTTTTCCTTACAAACCAACCGGGCCCCTGGGACGAAAAATCCAATAACTCTCAGACCGGGCGTCCGATTGACGCGCCGTCTACGACGTTGAGTTCCTGTTGGCGATACGTATCTTTTGGATACATCAACTTTGGACTTTGTGTCAGTTGATGTATCAGCCTCTCAGCTCGTGGAGCGAACCCTACGAACGAGCTTGCTGTGTGCGGGAACCCTAGAGCTAGCTACGACTGCTACTTTGCCAGCGACGACGGTGCAGAGATCCAGAGTGGACACCGACGACGACTGTGCAGAGATCCTTAGTGGACTGCGACGACGACTGTGCAGAGAGCCTCAGTGGACTGCGACGACGACTGTGCAGAGACCCTCAGTGGACTGTGATGACTACAGCACTCTGCGATCCTTTGTGGATCTGTGCTACAGGTCCTGTGTGGGCCTGATCCAGTGTGGGTCTGATCCTGTGTGGGTCAGCGCTTAGTGGTTATGTGTGAGTCAGGGCCTACAGGTCCTGTGTGGTCCTGATCCTATGTGGGTCTTTGCGGGAGTTAGTACCTATCGATCCTTTGTGGGTCTGACAACTTATATGGATCAGTGATCATCTTTATCGTCATCCGTAGAAGTATACCTGTGTGAGCTGAATCCTGTGTTACTCTCCTTTGTGGATTGTGATGAGCTATCCTGTGTGGATTTACTGTTTACTCTCCTTTGTGGATTGTGTCATGATATCCTGTGTGGGTTTATGTTTTTCTTTCCTGTGTGGACTGGGTTGTGCTTGAGCTCGGACGTTGGAGCCGAGCGGGAATTGATGACTTAGGTATTGTATGGGCATATACCTATGCAGTGTCGGTTGTTACTTCGTGATTGTATCTTTCCGTTGTTGTTTATCCCTTGTGAATTTCGGGAGACCTTCAGGGGTCTCGGGGTCCCAACTGAGTATCTTATACTCACCCCTGCACAGGCTATGCCCGCACTACGTTGTGTTGGTTGCAGACGACGGACAGCGCTGATCGTGGTGGTGGCTTGCGGAGCAGGACGGTACCTGGAGGTGGACCACTGGGCGGGACGTACATGGAGGAGTCAGGTGGACCGACGAGCAGTGGAGGCTATCTGTACCCACCCTTCAGGTGGGACTTCCAGAGGACGGCTCGACGCTGCGACATTTCTTTTCAGTTGTTGTTTTCCCCTTTCAGTTGTACTTTATAGTTGGGCATGTATTTCCGGCCCCTTTACTTTCAGCACAGCTTGTTACAGTTTTTACTTAGTGTTTACTTTTCCCCTTTCTTACTCTATGGTGCTTGTTTACTTTTCAAAGGAAATTTTTTCCCTTTTTCCGGGATTTAGGCCTTGTTGCTAGTCTCCATCCCCTGGCCTATGGAAGGCGGGCTTGGGTAGTCACGGTACGGGCCCCGAGGACGGGTCGTGACAAATTGGTATCAGAGGGAGGTTCGGTTCTACCGCAGACTCTGATCTTTCTTCTATGTGAAGCAATTGTGTTTAGTTTATTGAGTGTGGTTATCAGTCCAGGGAGTCCATTGTTGGAGCTGCGGCCGACGTATCCATACACCAGGACCCCGACTTCTGATTTCTGACTTAATACACGAAAACATTAATTGCATGTGTGTTTCCTGTTTTCTTTGTGATTACTTGTGTCAGCTCACCGGGTATATTGTTCTGACCGTGGCGCACTTGTTTCCTTTTTAGGATGGCCCAACAACAGCAGCCAGCTAGGGTTCCGAGAGTAGAGCGCGATGACAGCCCGCTGAGCGACGAGGCCTCGGTACAGGGCTGATTGACGGTGGAGGCACCGGCGGTACCTTTAATCGCTGAGACCCCGATGCTTCCAGCACCGACCGCTGACAATGCACGTTGCCTCGGAGCTCTGCACGAGTTCCAGCGCCAGCGACCACCCAGGTTTCATGGGAAGACTGACCCCCAGGCAGCCGAGGACTGGCTGGAGGCGATCATTCGAGTTTTCAGGCTAGTGGGGACACCAGCAGACCTCATGGTGATTGTTGCGGTGAGCCTAAAGCACGCAGCAGCAGGAAGATGGTGGAGCTTGATGCTCCAGGTGCACGATGTGGCCTCTCTCATCTGGACGGACATCGAGAGACTCTTCCGCTCAGAGTTCATCACGGACACCCTCTGTGCGGTGTGCATTCAGGAGCTTCTTCAGCTATGGCAGGGCAGCTTGACGGTCGCCCAGTACTCAGCGAGATTCACCGATCTTTCTCGCTACTCGACCGGCATAGTACGGGACCCCTTCTTCCGGGCCCGGACCTTCAAGAAGGGATTGAGACACGAGATCAGGGCATCGCTGATCTCCCTCAGCATCCCGACCGAGGTAGGTGTACTGGAGCGAGCCCTTCTGATCGAGAGCTTCCTGGCTGAGTCCACTGCGAGACCTACCGCAGGGCGGCAGGAGGCGGAGTCTACGGCAGCAGGTAGCCGACTGATGACTCAGGGTTCCAGGAAGACCAGACCCACTCGTAGACGACCTCAAGACACTGGCTCAGCTGTGCGGGGCACACAGCGCGGAGCCAGTCTTCCGAGAGGTAGGCAGTGCTACGCCTGTGGTGGGCAGGGCCACATGGCTCATGACTGCCCGACCCGCAGTACCGAGGAGAAGCAGACGGTGGAGGGGCCACCCAGGCAGAGGCAGAAGGTCGACCGTGGAGGTCCGCAGGGAGGAGGCAGACGAGGCAGAGGAGCTGGTCGAGTAGTAGGTGGTGGGCGATGCTTTAAGTCTTTGCCACCACCACCACCAGGAGGTCCGCCCCGACCACAGGGAGCTGGCAGGCTAAGACAGGCACAACTCCAGGCAGAGGAGGCCTATGACCACGGTGCACCAGAGATGATTCGAGGTATGATCTATGTCTATTCCACCCTTGCTGCAGTTCTTATAGACACAAGAGTGAGTCACTCTTTCACAGCCACTGCCCTTGTTCGGAGCTCAGAGATTCCGACAGAGCTGTTGGCTCGATCCTTACGGTTAGAGACTTCTACGGGAGCAGACTCGACGATTACGCACTGGTGCCAGCAGTGTGAGCTACTCTAGGAGGCGAGATCTTCGGCTGAGATCTTTTTGTAGCAGCGTTGAGGCCTTACGATTTCATCTTGGGCATGGACTGGTTATCTACATTCCATGCTCAGATTGACTGTTTTAGGCGCAAGGGGCGATGTGTACGCACCGATGGGAGCAGGTTCACCTTCACTGGCGAGAAGGGAGCCTTTGCAGCACAAGAGGGACTCTCGTAGAGGAGGGTACATCCCATCACTCATCAGTTGGGTACCTCATCCTAGGAGCAGCGGACGTGCAGAGTCCTAGTTTTCCGGCAGTGGTTGATTAGTACGCGAACGTCTTTCCCGATGACGTTCTAGGGCTACCTCCTCGCAGAGAGGTATACTTTTATATTGACCTGTACCCCGGGGCAGCCCTGATATCCACTCCAGCGTATCGGATGGCCCCCGATGAACTTTTAGAGCTTCGGGTACAGTTAGAGGACTTGCAGGGCAAGGGGTTTATCCGACCCAGTGTTTCACCCTGGGCTTCCCCGTTATTATTCGCCAAAAAGGTGGAATGGATCTTGCGACTGTGTGTCAACTATCATCGCCTGAACCAGGTGGCAGTGAGTAACAAGTTTCCGCTACTATGGATTGATGAACTCTTTGATCAGCTCATGGGAGCACGGTGGTTCTTGATGATAGACCTCAGGTCAGGCTATCATCAGCTCAGAGTTCGAGACGAGGACGTGCAGAAGACGACCTTCAGGTGTCGATATGGCCACTATGAGTTCTTGGTTATGCCATTCGGCATAACCAATGCTCCAGCAATGTTCATGTGGCTCATGAACAATATCTTCCAGCCATACCTCGATCGATTTTTCGTGGTCTTAATCGAAAACAATTTGGTGTATTCGACCACTGAGGAGGAGCACGCGTGCCACTTGCGGGTTGTACTAGACACACTCCGGGAGCACCAGCTTTATGGAAAGCTCTCGAAGTTCCAGTTCTGGTTATGTGAGGTCCACTTCTTGGGGCACGTCATTTCTGAGGTAGGAGTTGTTGTGGATCCCACGAAGATCGATGCAGTGCTAGCTTGGGATCCACCCAGGAGCATGACGGAGGTGCGGAGTTTCTTGGGTCTAGGTGGATACTATAAGAGATTTGTGTCGGACTTCTCCAGAGTTGCGGCGCCACTCTCAGCATTGAAGAAGAAGGGGAAACACTTTGTGTGGTCAGACAGATGTCAGCAGAGCTTTCAGGAGCTGAGGCAGATATTGACCAGCGAACCTATCTTGAGGTTGCCTGAGGAGGGGGTTGGATACATAGTCTACTGCGATGCATCAGGGTCCAGACTTTGGTGTGTCCTGATTCAGGAACATGCCATGATTGCCTATGGATCACTTCAGTTGAGGCCACATGATCAGAACTACGCTACCCATGACCTGGAGTTAGCAGTAGTGGTCTTCGCTCTGATGACATGGCGGCACTATCTGATGGGTGAGCGCTTTACAGTCTTTTCTGACCACCAGAGTCTCAGGTACATCTTATCTCAAAAGGACCTGAACTTGAGATAATGGCGATGGCTCGAGTTCCTCTAGGACTATGAATTTGAGATAGTCTATACTCCTGGGAAGGGGAACGTAGTAGCCGATGCCCTCAGCAGGAGGACAGGCATTCAGCTACTTGAGGAGGCGACGGAGCAGCTAGCCGCCTTGCTGATATCCTTCGTGGATAGGGATGGAGCAACCTTCCTTCAGTCTCTCACAGTCATCCCTCCACTACTGCAGCGGGTCAGAGAGGCAAAGAGTGAGGACAATGACTGTGAGGCACGGTGTGCGCAGTTATCCTCAGGACAGGCACCTGATGGATTCTCCATTAGAGAAGATCACGACATCCTTTTCAGAGGAAGTACCTTGGTACCAGTCGATTTACGAGATGAGGTGTTGAGAGTGTTTCACACTTCTCCTTTGGCGGTACATCCTGCTGTGGAGAAGATGTACCAGGATCTCAGACGACAGCACTGGTGGCCGGGCATGAAGAAGGTTGTGGCAGAGTTCGTTTCTCAGTGCCTCACCTGCCAGTAGGTGAAGGCAGAGCATCAGGTACCAGCAGGCCTGGTATAGCCCTTGGAGGTCCCGGAGTGGAAGTGGGACGGGATATCTATGGACATCGTGAGTGGACTCCCACGCACTTCCAGAGGTCACGACTCCATTTGGGTGATTGTTGACTGACTCACCAAGTCGGCACACTTCTTACCCATCAGAGAGTAGGGCTCAGTGGAGTGCTTGGGGCGTCTCTACGTTCAGGAGATTGTACAGCTTCACGGTGTGCCATCATCTATCGTCTCCGGTCGGGACGCTCGCTTTACTTCCTGGATTTGGAAGGGGTTGCAGGAGGCGTTCGGGACGCGGCTACGTCTGAGCACCGTCTTTCACCCTCAGACGGATGGTCAGACGGAGAAGATAATTTAGACTCTCGAGGACATGTTCCGCGCATGTGTCCTCGACTTTGGTCGTAGCTGGGAGGATCCCCAACCCTTGGTGGACTTTGCGTACAACAACAGCTACCACTCCACCATCGGGATGGCACCATACGAGGCGTTGTACGACAGACCTTGCAGATCTCCTTTGTGCTAGACAGACCCTGGGGAGTCAGTACTTGTTGGACCAGAGATGGTCTGGGCCACGACAGAGAAGGTCCAGGTCATCCAGGAGCGGATGAGGACAGCTCAGAGCCGGAAGAAGTCTTATGATGACAGGAGGCGGAGGCCACTAGAGTTCGAGGATGGCGACCACGTCTTCTTGCATGTCTCACCTCGACGTGGATTACAGAGATTTGGCCGAGGTGGAATGTTGTGTCCATGCTTCATCAGACCTTTCCAGGTCCTCAGCAAGGTTGGGGAGGTGGCTTATCACCTGGCTCTACCACCTCAGTTGCACCGGGTGCACGACGTCTTCCACTTATCTCAGCTGAGGAGATACATGCACGACCCGACGCACATCATTGACCATGGGGAGCTAGACGTGGATGATGGGGAGTCTTTTGTGGAGGTCCCAGTGGAGTTAGAGGATCGACAGGAGCAGGTCCTATGTGGGCGATCGATTCCTCAGTAACCACATTTGTTTCCCTAGTTTATGATGTATCTTTATAGGGACGTAAATCCCTGAGGTGGGAGTAATGTAAAGACCCATAAATTTCAAGGAAATTTTTTTCTTAATTTTAAAAGAACTCAGTTTCTGACGGCACTTGATTCCGAGGTCCAGTGTGCTCGGAATCATTTTCCGAAGTCTGGCTCGGGTACGTTCAGTGAACGGACGAGCGGGTTTTTCTAACTTTTGAACCGGTTCCCAGAATCGAATTCTGAGGGCACCGATGAAATCACAGCGCCAGTATTTTCTTAGAAACGCCTCTTCTGGAGTTGCGTTTTCTTGGGTGTGGTTTTTAATTTTTGGGCTTAAAGTTAAGAAATAAAATAAATTTTTCGACAAACATTATTTTATTTCACTTAAGCCACTTGAAGCCACTTGAAAGCTGCATAAACTGAGTTGAAACGGATAGGGTACTATCTAAAAATATCCTACCCTCTTGGTAGGATATTTGTGAGGTAGGGCCCGCACGAGCCCCGCCGTTTCTTTTTACGCTAAGTAACGCACCCACGAAAACCCATCATTATGAAAGTCAACTGATGCATTTCCTTAAATTCTTAACGCACCATTTAATTGAACGGTTTTATTCGTGAATTAAATGGGCAGTTTCTTTCGTTGAATTAATTCTGCGAATTAATGGGTCGTTACTTACCTTTTTTTCGTTTGTTGGAATAATAATAAAATAAGACCAACATGACTTTTGGAGGATTACTCATTGAGAGGCCTTGACAGAATTATTGAGTCTTCATTCTCCTTCGCAAATGATGTGAAGAACGCGAAGAACACCGTCACCCTCGGAGTTTGACGATGCTTCATCCTAGACGTTCTTCCCCGCCCTGATTTCTGATCTCCAACTACTAGAGGTAAGAGATCTCGGGTTTCTTTTTTTAAAATATCCTTTGTGGCTTTTAACAAAACATGAATTTAATTATTTATAATTAAATCTGTTGTTTCTTGGTCCATTAAGTTTGTCAATGTGACACCTGTCCGCGACGACGCGACGCCCTTCCATGACGACGCGACGATCCCCTCCTTCCGCAACGAACAATTCCGCGAAGAATGCGTGCGACGACTTGACGAGGTAGGGATTTATTTTGGAAATAACACCTTTGTATTTTATTCCTGTGAACGTTTCTTTAATATTTAAAGAACCGGATTCATATGAACAATTTTAATTTATTAAAATTGTTGTTTCATGTGTTGTATAATTTCTCCTGTTGTTTTTATCTAACGCGGAGGGTGCGGGCCAAACGAACACGGCCCGACAACCCTCCGTCGTTCTTCATGGTTGTGCGGATTTGGCGGGCGACAGAAAACCATGACGTAAGGGTGATTTTTTGATTCCGCAGTGAAGAACGGGTCTCAGGAGGAGCAACGGCGTAGACGGGAAAGAAAATGGACCACTGTAGCAACTCCGGTGGCCGGAGGTGGCGGCGCCCCGGCTGAAGCCGCGGCGGCGGCGGCCAGTGGACCCGCAGCCGCGTGGGTCCATCTTACCCGCACGGGACGCAGCAGAAGCCATGTCCGTTAAATCAACGCGGCCCCATGCGGGGCCGCGACACCTCCAAACCGCGGGGGCGGCGCCCCGCGGCGTCCAGCTTCTCGGCCGCGTGGCCGAGCCGAGCCAGGCCGGTCCAATTGGCCGGGCCGCGCCATGGCCGGGCCGGACCGGGTCCGCCTGGGTTGGACCGGGTCGGGTCGACCCGATTCGTCCAACCCAGCGGGGGTCAGGCCGGGTCGGCCTGGGCCCGGACCCCCCGTCTTCAGACTATTTTCGGTCTTTTTCCCATCACATAAGCTACAGGCCTCCAAATGACGTGCCGGCAGCGGCAACAAGATACTTGAATCGAGATGGTCGTTTCGGTATATCACATTCAAGGTTTCGGAATACTTTGGGTTTAGCCGGGTTGGTTCGTACACGAAACCAACTGGGCCCTCGGAGTGGAAACACTCATATCTTGAGTTACAGACGTCTGATTGACGTGCTGTCAGATTTTTTGAATTACTCTAAGTGAGACGGATCTTTTGGCTCACTCTGACCGAGGTTTGGATGCAGGTGGAGTACGGTCGGGTTGGTTGAGCCTTACAAACCAACCGGGCCCCTAGGATGAAAAAGCCATTAACTCTCAGACCGGGCGTCCGATTGACGCGCCGTCTGCGACGTTGAGTTCCTGTTGGCGATACGGAACTTTTGGATACATCAACCTCGGACTTTGTGTCAATTGATGTATCAGCCTCTCGGCTCGTGGAGCGGACCCTCCGAACGAGCTTGCTGTGTGTGGGAACCCTAGAGCTGGCTGCGACTGCTACTTCGACAGCGACAACTATGCAGAGATCCTCAGTGGACTCCGACGACGACCGTGCAGAGATCCTCAGTGGACTACGACGACGACTGTGAAGAGATCCTTAGTGGACTGCGACGACTACAACACTCAGCAATCCTTTGTGGATCAGTGCTACATGTCATGTGTGGGCCCGATCCTATGTGGGTCTGATCCTGTGTGGGTCAGTGCTCAGCGGTTCTGTGTGAGCCAGCCCCTACAGGTCTTGTGTGGGCCCGATCCTGTGTGGGTCTTTGCGGGGGTTAGTACCTATCGATCCTTTGTGGGTCGGACGACTTAGATGGATCAGTGATCATCTTTATCGTCATCCGAAGAAGTATACCGGTGTGAGATGAATCCTATGTTACTCTCCTTTGTGGATTGTGTTGAGCTATCCTGTGTGGATTTACTGTTTACTCTCCTTTGTGGATTGTGTCATGCTATCCTGTGTGGGTTTACGTTTTTCTTTCCTGTGTGAACTGGGTGGTGCTTGAGCTCGGACGTTGGAGCAGAGCGGGAATTGATGACTTAGGTATATGTATGGGAATATACCTAAGCAGTGTCGGTTGTTACTTCATGATTGTATATTTCCGTTGTGGTTTATCCATTGTGGATTTTGGGAGACCTTTGGGGGTCTCGGGGTCCCTACTGAGTAGCTTATACTCACCCCTGCACGGGCTATGCCCGTACTACATTGTGTTGGTTGCAGACGACGGACAACGCTGATCGTGGTGGAGGCTTGCGGAGCAGGACGGTAACTGGAGGTGGACCACTGGGCGGGACGTACACAGAGCAGTCAGGTGGACCGAGGAGCAGTGGAGGAAATCTGTACCCACCCTTCAGGTGTGACTTCCAGAGGACGGTTCGGCGCTGCGGCTTTTCTTTTCAGTTGTTTTCTTTCCCTTTCAGTTGTACTTTACAGTTGGGCTTGTATTTCTGACCCCTTTACTTTCAACACAGCTTGTTACAGTTTATATTTAGTGTTTACTTTTCCACTTGTTTACTCTATGGTGCTTGTTTACTTTTCAAATTCAATGCCTTCCCTTTTTCCGGGATTTACGCCTTGGTGCTAGTCGCCAGCCCCTGGCCTATGGAAGGCGGGCTTGGTGTAGTCACGACATGAGCCCTGAGGATGGGTTGTGACATGAAATGATACTAATCTCTCCACTAGTATGTATACTCCTACTACCTCGACTAAAGTTTCTCATATTTTCAAAAAATGTACACCCAAGGGATATGCTTTTCCATGAAGGATATTTGTTATCAGGCCTCAAAAACAATTGGGAACCAAACAAATTCAAGTTGACACTCAATTTATATATCATATTTTTCTATATTATATAATAAGTCATCAACATAAGTCTTGGAGTATGATGCATGTAATACAATGAGAAAATGGTCATTATGGTCTTCGGGTCAAGTGGTGCACCACCTCTCTAACCCAATATAGTTACTAGAAAAAGTATTTATGAACCCTACAGATATCCTATCATGATTAGAAAATCTATAAAATCATAGATGAGGTGAGTTATATCTAGATCCTAATATATCTTTAAAAAATAAAAATTCCACCATCATTAATAATAAAAACACTCTTCACATCTGTATGAACTCCTTGTATTCCATTGGAATAAGTGTGCCAACTATAACCATCTATAGAACAAACATTAGACCCCAAATAATTTGTTCTCACAAGAAATGTCGAGAATAGTGGTGACTAATTTTGTTTCATCTACATGGCCTCAAAATATTTCTACATTTATTTTGGAGTGTTATCTATTATAATAGGTAAATTAAACTAAGGTTAGTACATTCTTATATCTATCACTGAAATCCTATATGAACTCTCACATTATATTCTCTAGAACCTAAATGGTCTCTTTAACAGACCATTGAGCTGGAGAAGAAAATCTATGATAAGACACAATATAGTCCCAAAGCCTCTCGATTCTATAAATAATTTTCACATGATGAGATCATCACTGAATGGAATCATCATCAATGTAATTCCATGAAGTATGACTACAAACTACACACGTATTCATCCAAAAAAATTCAAAAATATTTTCACGTTGAGGGTTATGGGGTAGTCAAACTAATTGTATGATATAATACCATTCAGGTATACTCATGACCACCTACTGGTCATGGAATTCAAATAATGAAAACTATTTTCATCACCAAATTTATATAACCATTTATACAGCACTATCTCCATCACTTGATTGGTGAGACATCGAGAGCTAAACTCACTAACACGACCCAAAATACATTGCCACAAAACCAATTTATATAGGATATCAATTCAACCTCCCTCTCCATTGTGTATGAAAAATGAAAATGAAATATCTTAGTCACATCATCCCATTGTGTGACTGCGGTCATCTCCCACCCATGGATTAATAAAATACTCCCCATGATAAAAAATAATTCAAGACCATATCTAGTAGATATCTAGTAACATGATACCACAAAAATAATATCTCTATGTTGTGCCTCCATGTATTGATGAATAATTATATTGGTACCAACTATAGAGTTTTTATTTTCTAAACTATAATTTCAATCTTGGGTCAACTTCTAAGAAGTTTTATATACTGATACCTCACTCAAAAACATTGAATGGAAAATTCCCAATGAGAATTTACTTCATTATAAACACCCTTGGGTATATATTAGGAATGCAATACCTTGACCATTACCATGTCTACTATACAATACCATGACTACGAAGACATAGCTCATAAAGTGATCCACATAAATCAATTACTACTCTATAAGTGATTAAATTATTGACAGTACTCTCATAGTTTTCCAAGAACCATCCTATGAAGTTTCATTTTCTCCAACCCTAATGCCATGTACATGATTATTCAAAAAAGTGGACTACCATGAACCGATTAATAAAAGTCTAAGATCTATTCCATAAATAAAAAAAGCACTACTAGGGTGCATCACAAATAAAATGGAATCACTATAAACTTGATGTAACCAATGTATAATTAGGAATAAACCTTTTTCACAAACTCCTCCTAAACCGTGAACTGGTGATAACCTACCTATGTTAAACTACAATTACTATATTACAACATACCACTGAGAAAAAAATAATCGATTATTTATTGTGGATACCCCTTTAACAGTCACTAGGATTTAGTGATGTTAATAAACTCCAAACCTCAATTCCTAATACCCCTCCTGTGAGAACAACATAGGGATTCCCAGGTGAATGCACTAGGCCTCAAAAATAAATTCTTCTATAAAAACCTTCAACATCATTGATACACTCCCAAAAAAACTACATTATCCAAATAATATTTTGTTATAGATATCAAGGTAGTCCATGGGAGAAAGGGAGTGCAAAAAACTATCTCTATGGGCAGATAAAACTAGGAAAATTATTTGGAAATACATCTACATCCCCATGACCACTACGAGAAACTAATATCTCATAACTTATTCTTCACCAATAGAAATATTTTCCAGCTGTTAAAAATCAGTAATATCATTCTTTATATGATCCCATCACACTCTTCTTGGTATCAATCCATAGACATGTATGAAAAAGCAAACCCACAACTCTTTAAACCTCACTACTAACATAAATATGATCATAAATAGTTGGTAACACATCCATACTAAGGAGACAATTGTATGGGCTCACCTCTTCTATGAAATGATTCCACACGAGGGCCTCTATCATCCTATAGTTATGGAACACAATTTATAGAAGTTTATTTATCTCTAATACTATTTATGAGATCCTATGAACATTAATGTTGAGATATAAATTCAATATTGGTGTCGCTAGGTATCAAACTAGGTACACATCTAGTGAAATGTGTATCATGAAACAATGTTAAGAGTTATTCTAAATATATGATGGAACAAGTTATACCTCAAACCACACTAAAAACATATGGGTCTCATCACCGGACCACCCAAAGCTATGTGGCTCATTTCCCAGAAGTTCACCAATGAAATGGATTTCTCTGACACTGCATCTCATTAGTCGACTTTGAACACACATGTGATGGTAACTCATATGCAACACCATAAAATTGTTTTTCAATTTCAAAACTCTCTCATATGAACAATTTTATATCATATCTCATGAATATATCATAGTGGTGGATGTTTTACTCTTATATGAATGTCTAATGTCACATGAAACATCATGATCAAAGGGCTTCATAGAGTCCCCACATCATCCTTGAGTAGTGTCACTTACCAGACCACCATAAAGTGGCTTCATATCCAATCCTCACACTTTTACAATGGATTTCACTACCACAAAACATATTATGGGGGTATAAATAACCAAAAAGGATTGCATCCCCATATATATGGAATCTAGGATGCACACCCTATATAGGTGTGTCATGTTTTAGTAACATTGGTACCCTCTGCTAGTCCATCATGAAAACTAGTGTGGATATCAACCATCAAGTCTCTCGGTATACAAAAAAGGGAAATATAAAACCACTAACTCAGGATAATCCCCCACCTCATAAAATATATCATCACTATAATAACATAAGTGTCTCTACCATTCGAACTCATGAAATTTTTCTATCCTATAAGCATTATTGAACTACCATTCTAGAGCCATAAACTACTCAACACGCAAATAATCACATATTTGGGCCACTGGTGACCGGTCTAAGAACTTATTAGTTGGGGGTAGCACTATTTTGTTCCCTATAGTTAGAAAACATGTCATGAAGAATACTCAACCTGCTTACATCCCCAACTAGTACTGACGGAGAAATTCATTACTTAATGGTTGGTGGAATGAAAATAAAACCTCTCATAGGTACAATATTATATGCATACCCATAATCCAAAGCCTAGTAAATAGGATGATCATCATGATGAACCCACTATAGAATCATAGAATGATGCCCTTGTGGAAGCATCCAATGATTACCATGATGCACATTTGTAAAATAAAATTTCATTGAAGATGAATCAGAAATTAAATGGGAACCACAACACATTATTATATGATTCATTTTCTAATATATTTTTTTTTCAACCTGTTCCCTCAAATTCTTAGTTAAAAAAAAATTCTAAGTGTATTTTTGTATTCATATGTCAGCCACCACACCATCAAGGGTGTTCTAAGACCAAAATCAATAATTGATACACTATAACATTATTTCCCTAGGTCCAAAATTAATCCTCATTGATAGACAAAAAATAATATATTTCATCATAAGACAACCACTCTCATACCAATAAATAATGTCCCAACCCACCTAGTCCCTCCTTAGTAGTTGTAAGATTGGTATGAGAAAACCAATCCCAAATCCAATATGAAAAATAATAACATATAAAACTATGTAGTCATATCACACACATGTGAGTAAATATAAAAAATTACATACATGCATGCAAACACATCTATCACTATGAAACAATGCAGATATAAAAATTAAATGATTCATATATTGAGTGTAAATCATTAAATTAAATTCAATATGAAATCTTTAGAGTAACCAGGTAAATGGAAAATCCAAAATGGAAATATAATATAACCCCATAAATAATAGAAGTATCCCACTTACTATATTTTAGGGCACTGTTGTCAAATATTACACCTTATACACAACACCAGATGTCTAGATCAGGGTTGTATTCTTGATCCTAGTCTTTATAAGACTCCGTCAAGAGGATTATTTTATTAATATAACAATATTTATTTCTTAGGAGATCCTGTGTCAGTTTAAGAATAACAATACATACTCTAAATTAAAAAAGCCAAAAGAATCGAGAAAATAAAAGGCAGTAATCTTCGGATCCCATAAGAAAAAGCGTAAAAATCCTAACCAATAGAGAGGGGATTCATTATATCTAAACCTAATGTTATATAAACTCGTAATATCCTCAATAAAAATGTTTTTTAATGATTATATGATACAAAATAACATGATCAGAAACATATAAATACTAATTATTGATACCAAATCTCATAGATATCTCAACCATTCTGATAGCCACAAGATTTTACTTGAGGCTTAGGATAAATATCATCAAGGGGAACTCACTCCATGACAATTTCCATATATGATTGGTCTTTTCCTAGAGATAAAAATATTAAGGTTTCACTACACTGTTGGTGTCTATTCATGAGATCATTCTCTTTGAGCATTATATAAAAGGCACATTTTGAAACTTAATAGCTCCTAATATACAAAAAGGGATCTCCCCTATATAATATGGGGAACACCGAGAAACCTACTGGAAGACTGAATATCTTAATACATATATTGAGGAGCACACCTATTACCACTAGGGGACATTATAAACCATAAGGAGAACTCTGAGGTTCTCAATCCTGAAATATGGAATCACACATAGGACAATAAATGGACACCAAAAAACAAGTGTAAAACCCATAACATAACTATGCATTGAATGGGATCACACCTAGTACCATTGTACGACAATATAAACCCATTACGAAATAAAACATAATGCATGAGATTGTAATCTTGTGTATTCTAGTTGTGAAGATTCTATAAAAACCACATTTGGATGATGATACGATTGAAGATCCTACCCTGTGACTCCCATAGGTATTCAACAAATTCTACTTGAACCAAACCCATAGGGGATATCACGATATAATACTGAAGACATAATTCTACATTGTAATATTATATTGGTTGAACAAGGAAAAGTACTGAATAGATCTAGTCAAATGTGTTTTGAAACGAATCATCTCTTTAGAACCACCTCAGTTCCCCACTCTAATAACCAAACTAAAGAAACTATCACACTCTCTATGGAAATCCACTCATCTAGGATAATCATGAGCCTATCTATCTATAAAATTGAGATACGAAATAAATAATTATCTTCATGGAGTACAAGGAATTTCCACCAAGGTTTCATGGTGTGTCTAATAAGGATGAATCCCAATGGTACCCCCTCATGATATTTGTTGTATAAAAAAATTATACAATATGTACTATGGTCGCAACATTGTGTAAATGATCATGGATATATCAAAATATCAATTCTTGCAGATATCATGGATATCCATGTAATTATGCACGTAGTGTATATTAGTTACATGGTATGTAACCTCTCCAAATACTTTGGCCTTGTCCTCAATTGTGTATGACCTGGTGGGACATGAAGTCCTACAAGATTTGTACATGAAGTACCCTACATGTTCTCCATATCCCCATCTATGAATGTGTCCACTAGATCATTACTATGTATATTAGACTACTCCCTTATACCATGGATTTTGGATGTATACCTGGTCATATCCTATGAACTGTGTATACCCATGTTATTTCCATGCACTGGTGTGCATCCATATCCTCTATGTTCTTACACTACACACCATGAAATATGGGATTATAAATGGGGAATCCCTATAAACCTCATGAAACATCATTTTTTCCAAATTACAAATAGATTGACCCCTATTGGATCCTCTATAGTCTTAAAGGGGATATAAAACAAGTAAATAAAATATATGTGGGGATAATGGTGTGAAATTAAAATTTTAGCTTTATCATGGAAAAATTTCAAACATTCTGATACAGATTTGTTCCCTGAAACTAATACACTATTACCTTGGAATGATCACCATCCAAAAAATGATAATGTTGGTGGCTCGTCCCCTAAGATCATACTTTTATTAACTATCACACAATGGAGAACACACTCAGGTACTCTAATCATTGAAACCTATGGAAGGGGTATTCAACCACTTTATATTAATTATGTTTATGTTTAATTAATTTTGTAGTCTACTAATGGTTTCACATCACAAAAAATAGCACATACCAAAATTATATTCTACCTTAGGTAAAAACCCCATTACACATTTAATTTTAGTCACAAATTTGTTTTCTGCAAATAAATTTAGGGGTTTTTACATAATTTCCAAAATCCTTCAAATAGTTGATTAAATCTAATTAATGGTTTTAGTACAAAGACACGAAATCCCTCCAAGCCTCGTAATCCCACACGATCATTGTAGAAAACTGTATAAATTATCATAGAAGTATTTCAATCATTACAGAGGAGTGAAATATATGATTATATATGTTTAATGGATAATTTTTGAGAGATATTGATGAATAATTATTTATTAATATTCTTTCATTATTGAAAAAAATATATTTGATTTGATTACTTGAGACTTATTATTTTATGACTAGTCAAATTTCTATAAAACCCTTGACCAAAAATTCCTTGGATTGTTAATGAGATAACTATACTCTAAAATTGGATGTATATCCAAACCACTATTATAAGTATTGTGTTTTTAGCACGATATTTGGGATCAGAGGTCTTGAGACTCTACAATTAGAAATATATTAATGATTAAATAATTTCATATGATATGAAGCCATTTTTAAGAATATTTAACAATTTATAAATGAAGTAAAGGTTTTATATGTTAATATTATATTAGTTTCAATGTTATATATAAATCATTATGTTATAATAGTTGAATATTCTATGTTTTGTTAGAATATAATAATAAAATTATAATGAAAAATTGTGGAAGAAATTCATGTATTTGATAAACTATTGAATGTTTTCTATATTGGTCATTGTGTGGTTATCCTAGAAATTAAATTCCTTATTAGTAACAAATAATTTTCCACATTAATATCATAGTTGAATCTATGGGTAGTAACACTGAAAAGAGCCAGTCCAGAATATCATGGTCATCATTCTGGTGAAAGATGAATTGGCTGTAAATACACACCTAGAGACACACACCTCAGACATATGGTTTGGAAAATTAACCATACCTTTATAGCCATTTGGAAGGATTTGACTTTTTTTTGAAACATAACTATATTAGAGAACCAAATATTTAAAAACCCATTAATATACTAGATCATAGCATATTAACTAATAATTTTTTGAAATCACACCATATATTAATTATTATTTTAAGATCACAGATATCCATTTTTACATTAATTAAATTAATTATTCCATTTTATATATTTTTTATTATAATGGATAGTGAATGAAATAACCCAGTTAATAATGGATGCAATGGACCTTGCAGTGAATATTATTATCAGCAATTGATTAGGATAAGAAGTGGTGTTAGTAATAATTTTATTATGAAAATTGAACTATAATGAATTATAATTTCCAAAATTAACATAGTTGAAATCACAAACACACCAATTAAGATAAGGGTGGAATGTCAAGTAAATTTTGGTGACAAAGCTAATGTAGGCAAAAAGATTCAATTTTATTCATTTCCAAAATTCTTTTACAAAGAAATTGGTTAGTGTCTCCAATGACATAGAAAATATTTTGTGAATGGAGAATAAGATCATAAACCATCCGAATTTCTAGAGAAAATGAATCACTTTGTTAACTTGATAGAGGATAAAGATTTTAACTATTGTTTAATATAATATATTACAATAAAATTTTTGTTTGAAACATTATTATAGTTCATATATATCATTTTAAAATACAAAATAATTTGATTTATAAAAAACATTTAGGATATAATAATATAAGGGAGGGAGAGAACGTAACATCTTATTATTTATGTATATATATATTTCATATAAATATTATTGAGTTAGATATCATTCTTAAAAAACAATAAATTAATGTCCATAATACATTAGTAAATTAAAATAATTTTCATTAAAGATAACTATGGAAGCATATAATATATCTATATAAAAATGAAAAAAAATTGAAATCTTTAATTTAGAAAATTGGTATAAAATAATATTAGAACAACTCACTGTTTAAAGTCATTTTTAAATAATATTACATTATATTCATATTTGATATTTTTAATTTATTATAAAATATAAAATATATAGACAAATTATTAGATATAATTGAAATTATTTTTTCATTTATAACATCATAATTTACATAGTATGTCTTTTTGAGCATTTTATTAAAAGATCTATATTTAGTAGAAAATATAGGTTTTATAAAAATTATAATATTCATTTTTTATCAATCTATTTTAATGA
The DNA here is from genome assembly GCA_963277665.1 of Viscum album. NCBI lineage: Eukaryota > Viridiplantae > Streptophyta > Magnoliopsida > Santalales > Viscaceae > Viscum > Viscum album. The sequence goes on from OY728165.1 coordinate 247,355,914, forward strand.
AATAGAATGTTATAAAAAAAACTTATATTATAAAATATGAAAATAAATAAAAACACTCTTACTTTTAAAATATTATTTTATCACAAAAAACCAAGGGAAAAATTGTTATAACTAATGAAAAAAAGATATATTAATAAAAAACATTTTTATGAATTATCATTTGTACAGTTAATATTTAAATTAAATTTTATTATGGATTTATTTTATTATTATATAAACATAATTTTATTTATAATAAATTAATTTATTTCATAAAAATTACAGCGATTAATAATTTTACATCACATAGAAGTTTTCATCTTAAAAATAAAACTATATTTAATTCAATTTTTAAGTTTTATGAAAGTTAATTTTAAATTATATTTTATTAATCATTGAAATTATCATTTATAAAATTAATATCATATCTATTATTATAATATACAATTTAAATGATGATATATAATTTAATAATGTAGCGACTTAACCCAAGAAGGCTCAGATCTGGTGTCTCCTAGAAATTGCATTCTCGTGTTTATAAGGAATCAAATCCTCAAGGATTTGTTAGTGTATTAGTCATGGTTTTCGAGATACATAATGAGAAAATAATACACTAATTAAAACATAATTTTTATCTTCTTTCTAAATTAATAACTCCAAGGATAATAACATTGATGGAAACTTTATTCCATCTAGTTTATCATCACATACTACTCATAGTAAGCTTATTGGATTCCATGGGAAAGGAATGTTATTAAGGCAGGGCTCAAATGATAGATAATGTTAAATTATATAGGAAGAAATATTGAATCTATAAAAAAAATAATCATGAAATGTTAAATAATTGAACACACAAACCCCAAAGTCAATAAAAATAAAGGAAGTGCGTAACTAATATAAAAAAGTAATAACTATAAACACATGCCATTTAATTAACTGGATAAGAAAAAATCAATATGGAGAGGTATGAAACTAAACCAAATTCCATTTAATTTATTGAGATGAAAATGAAATGTATCCATATATATTTAAACACAAAATATCATAGATGAATTTTAATTGAAACTAAATGAGGGAAAATATACATTTTTAGACAGTATGTTTCCTACGTATATGGTATCTTTGCCATCAATACCTTTCACAATATGGTTTACAACATTTCTATTAAAACCAATTTAAGGAAGCTAGTAAAATTAATCACCCCATGATAATAATGATGCATCAATTGGCTATCTATAATAAGGCCTCACCCATGTCGTACCTATTCAAAACATTCTTTATATATCAAATGATTGATTTAACATTCTTCCTTATCAAATATATTTATGGGGTAGAAGGTACATATTTAACAATATTCCCCCAAATAATAAAATATAATATAATTTTTATGCCATATAAAAAACATATATGGTTTTAGAGATGAACATATCCATGACAAATGATATGGTAAAACATAGTAAATTCAATGTTCAATGATCATAGGAAAATGAATCTTTCAAGAGGTAAAAATGAAAAAAAGTGAATCATAAAATTATACATGGCCAAATCAATCATAAACTATCTAGTGGAAGACTATGGATTGTATAAATACAACATAAAAAAAGTGGAATAAAATAATGAATTTTTGTCCTTGATGAATGGAAATATTATAAAAATGTCTTTTCAAAACCATATGAAGGGGGAATCTATTTTTTTAAACCATTTCATAAATCAATTTTAACAAATTTTCAATTAAAATAACCATTTAAACATGAAAACTATGAATTTATGAATTCAGGTAGGATAAATCTATACATTCTGTACATGGTAAAAAAGGATATTCCTTTTACCTTTTAAAATGTATATAAAATTCATCATTCAGAAAGTGACAGGAAGATTCCAATGAAAACATTGCTAAAATAAACAATGTTAATCATTTATTTACCGAATATCATTAAAAATATTATTTAAAACATTTTATTATTTTCGGGGTTTCAGAAGAAAATAATTTCTTCAGATAAAGAGGGAAAGGAAGTTGGTTTTTCTTATAAACATTCTCTAAAACATATTGAGTAACAAAGAGTGAGAAAATGGTACTAATACTAGAAAACATTCATGAATTTCTATAGGAGATGTAACCCCTAGTCATTTTTATGATATATATTATTTTAATTTCACTGATTTCTTGGGTTGTATGCTACACCAAGACTATCTTGCACTATTCACAAAACGATATTAGTTTTCGGTAAACACACCACAATACATGGCTTTTACTACACACAATTTCAATTTATTTGTTAGAATTTATTTCAGGATATACTGTGTTTATGTGAAAAACAAAATATTATTATGTAACCTTATATCCCTATCATTATAATGGTAGGTATGAACAATATTAACTTTATTCTAAAAAATTATATAAGTGAAAAAAGTGTGGTCATAAAATAAAAAAATTAATATTAATGGAGTTTATTAATGTAATATATATGTAATACATTCCATTTAAATTAAATCATATTCTATTTTTTCTAGACATGATATTAGAAAAAATTGAATTTTTTGGTACAATAATGTATTTTTGAGAAAATGAATTTTTGTTTCCTTTTCATAGTGCACCCATTTCATGTCCGGTTTTTTGAATATATTACATATTCAATTTATAAAAATAAAATTTTTATTTGGACGTGGGAAATAAAAATTTCTTTCTGATTATATATTGGTATTTTCTTATAGGTTTTATGTTTTGATGAATAGTAAAAATATACTAATGTTTAATTGAAATAAACATTTTATTCGTAGAAATAATTTATGTGGTTAATTATATAATTGAATGTTTATAAAGTAAAAATAGAATATATTTTTATCAGTTAATATATTTTTGGTCTTTGGCCTTAATTTTTCCATGAATTTTTATGTAATAACATTCCGAACTTTTTCCACATTTTAACTTTTAAAAACATGCTTTTCAATCCAACAACAGGATTAATTTTAATTTAACTAATGAAAATTATTTGATTTCGTTTTGTAAATATTTATTCCATATTTGGAATTAGTAGTTCCAGAATATATAAAATTTATACTTTTATTTCTGGGCATTATGAATAGTTACTTTAGTAATATATATTGATATAGTAAAAATGTAGGTCAGGTAATAAAAGGTAAATATAATATTATAAAATTATCGTAAAACTTTTCTTATTATTATTGGATGAGTGATCTCAGTGATAGACAATCCTTGGGTAAAAATTATAATCTTTTGAATTCAATTGGATGTGATTCGGACATTAAAATAATTTAGTTTGGGAAAAGATAAATATATATTTCTAAAATTTTAAGTACATGATAATTTTTAAAATAATTTTATGTAGAACCTAAATTTGAGTACAAATACTAATTTAAAATATGAAATTTATTTCTTTAAAATGTCCAGATATAGTTAATTTATGTGAAATAATTTATTACCTTAAGGGCTAATATATTGATGATGCATAAATTATTAAATTGATAAAAAATAAATATAGTAATTTTTATTAACATGATAATTATTATTAAAAGTTAAAAAAACATGACCAAATCTTATTTATCGAGTATATCTCGATCATGGAAATCCAAGGGCTGAGTTAGTGACTAATTAAATCCTTATAGAAGAGATTCTGACACTTATATTTTTTTATTTTAAGGGATGTTAAAGTTTTCACATTCAAGTTTTAATACATACAACATTTTTATGTAGGATTTTCTAGGAGTTATAATTTACTATATGTATTATTATTAAATCTAGAGGATTTATCTTCATCAAAGACTTCTATTATTATTTTTTATTCAAAAAATAAGTATATTAAATAATTACACAAAACTGATGTTGTAATTATTTTATTACTATAAATATCTAGTTAATGTCATTAAAAATACATAAATAAATAAAACATGGGATAATTATTATTTCCCAAAAAAATTCAAGATGCCATTGAACATATAATATGGTATTTTATTCATGGTGAACATCTAATATTGATATTTTGACAAAAAAATTATATGAATTGTGTCAAAATGACACAATTGATATATTTTAAAAATAATGTTTTATTAAAAAGTTTACAAATTATTTTTTTTCAAAATATGTATATTAATTATTTTTATATCAAAAATATTTAATATTGATTATTTATGATCTAATTGTCTTCAATGAAGTAATACATATACAATTTTAATATTGAACAATTTGTTACCTCACTTAAAATTAAAAGAGAATAATTAAGGGTAAAATGAAATTCCAAGGTATAAAATGAAACAAAAAAATGACTAAAATATTATTGGATGATGATATTTCATCCTTAACTATGCCATCATTACAACTATGACATTTTAGTTGTTTTTGATGTGTTTTATATTCTTATAAATCTATATTTTTTGAGATTTCAAAGGTACCACTTCCCTTAATTATAAAAGTGCTCATCCTTAGTCATCTCCTCACTTCACTTTGATCAGTGAAGCATAGACATATTCTACCAATTTCCCTTTTCAACATACCTATATATATATTCTAGAGGTTCTTATCATGGCGAAGTTCTATCTCAAGTTCTTTAAGAGGAGATTTAGTGGGATCCTGTAAATGAAGAGGAGGTTTAGAGACATATAAAGGATATCAGACCTATGGTCTTGAAGAAGGGTTTTATGTAAAATATGTAAAAGGGGATCTTGTTATGAAGGAATAAGAGGGATTCATTGTAGATTTATTAAGAATGAGATTTTTATGTTTCCCAGTTTCTATAGAAATTATACATATACAGCACCGTCATGGATTTGTTATTTTTTGTAATGAATATCATTCCTTTTTGAAGTAATATATATGTATGTTATGTATGGGTAATTATTATTGGTATCATATAAATGGTCTAGAAAATATTGGACTTTAGGTATTTCCATTTTATGAAATCAATATATTTATGATAGATTTTTTTAGGTATTTACATCCCCATAGAAATTAATGTTTTTCTTAATTCTAATGATAGAAAGTTCATCAATTTTGTTAAGTCCAACAAATACATTATAAGAGATGAATTCATTTAATTTTTTAGAATGTGAAACCACAAGATTTTTATGAGACATGTTTTTTTATTTCATTGATGTCTTGTGTTGTACGCTACACCAAGATAATATTGTGCTATACACAACATTGTCTTAGCATGCAGTATATGGAACACTATGCTAGGCTAGTGTTATAAATGATTTTATGTTCTTTTGATAGAATTCATTTCATTCCTGATCAAATTTAAGTTAATAGCTAAATATTTTTTTGTTTCCATATAACCTACTCATTATAATGGCGGGAATGAACAATAGTAACTTATTTCTGAAAAACTGTTTAAATTAATATAATTGAGGATATAAAACAATAAAATCACTCTTAATGTATTATATTAATGTAATATATATATATAATATTTCTTTTAAAATTCATCATAAATATTTTATAGACATGATATAAGAAAAAATACTATTTTTTTATAAAATAATTATTTTTAAAGAAAATTTAGTTTTTTCATTTTTTGATGACTCGCCAATTTTAACTATTGAATTTAACACTTTTATATATTTTATTTAACAAAATGAACTTATTATATAGAATTGGGATATAAAAATTAACTTTTCCTGATTTTTTATATTTTTCTAGATTGTTTTATGTAATGATGAATAATAAAAATATAATAAATGTTAATTATATATAACTTTTCTCATTAAAATAATTAATGTGGATATATTATATTATTGAATTCCCTTAAATTATAGATACAATATATTTTTATCATATCATATAATTTTTCTCAATTTTTTTTTAATATTAACATTAATTTTGATGTAAGTAATTCAAATATTTTACAATAATTTTGGTTTTAGAAACAAATTTTTCATTCCGAAAATCCAATGAATTTTAAATTAATTACTACAAGATTTTTTTTTAATTTCTAAAAATTGATTCCATATTTGGAATTAGTATATACACTTTATATAAATATAATTATTTTATTTTTTGTCATTATGAATTATAATATTAATCATTCTTATTAATATTGTAAAAAAAGAAAATCATGTAATTAGTGTTAAATATAAAACTATAAAATTACCACAACACTTTTCCTAATAAGATAGTATGAGGGATTTTAAACCTAACCCATTATTTAAATAAATTTATATTCTTTTAATGACACTTTTATGAGATTAGGACGTTTAATATATTTTAATTAAAGAAAATATAAATATGTCATACTCAAAAGTTAATTATTTTACCATTTTTAATGTAATGTCATATAGACACTAAAATAGATTATGAATTTTAATTTTAAAGAATGTTATTTTTAATTAACATGGTAATTTATTTTTAATATTTAGGAAATAATAAATTACCTTGAAGGTTTATATATTAATGATGCATAATTTATTTAATTAATGAATAATAAATAATATATTTTTTATAAAAATGGTAATAACAGTTAAAAGACATAAAATCATCAAAAAGAAACATATTTTTTTAGTATATGTCGATAATAACCATGAAAGTGTCAATTTATTGACCATTTTTAACGTCATATAAGATATTATGACACGTATATTTTTTTTAATGTGATGTTAAAGTTTTCATATTCATGTTTTGAAACATATAACTTTTTTATGTAGGAATTTCAAGGATATATATTATACTATAAGTGTTATTATTAACATTAAAGGATTTATATTTTACATAGTATTTAATTTTTAATTTATTTAACAAATTTGTATATTAAATAAACAAAAAATTTGATGTTGTAATTATTTTATTAATGGAAATATAAAATTAATGTTATTAGAAATACTAATATAAATAAAATATTGGATAATTAATATATAAATTATATTGATATCCCAGACTATTTTATTCATGGTTAACATCTTATCTTGATATTTTTTAAAATAAATTAAATTAATTGTGTAAAAATGACACTATTGATATTTTGTCAAAATAATTTATTATTAAATTATATAAAAATCATAATATATTTTTAAAAATATAAAATAATTATTTAATACTAAAAAATGTTCTATATTAATCATTTATAGTCTAATTAAAACAAAATATGAAATTAATGACACTATTTTAATATTGAATAATTTTTTACTAGAGTTAAAATTAAAAAGAAAATAATTAAGGTTAAAACGAAATGATATAGTTTATAATGAAAGGAAAAGATGCCTAAATTTTTTATGGTTGATGATGTGCCAAAATTATCTAATCTCATATTTAAAACAAAGACATTTTTGTGGTTTTGGGATAGGTGATGATTTTATTATAAATTAATATTTTGGGAGATTCCAATGTTTCTCATCACCTCAATTATAAAAGGGAACCTCCTCCCTCATCTCTTCACATAGATTGTAGACATATTAAATAGTAATTGAATTCATAATTCCATTATGAACATCCCTAGTACTATTTTATTGGTTCTAGTTTTCTCAAAATACCAACTCTAGTTCCTAAAGAGTAGATCTAAATAGTGCCCATTGAAAAAGGGGAGGTTCAGAAACATATGAAGATATCAGAACTAAGGACATGAATAAGAGTATTACGTAAGATATTTTCAAATGGTTATAGTTATAAATGATTAATAGAGTGAAAATTTATATTTAATATGAACCTTTTTTTTATGTTTCCAAGTTTTTGAAGACAATATACATATATGGTTCTATCATGGCTTTTTAATATTTGGTAATTAATATTATTCCATTTTAATGTAAAATATATGTACGTAATGTATCAGTTGTTATATGTGTGGAAATATAATTGTTTTATTGAATGATATTCAAATAATTTAATTCAATGGAAAACCCATTTAAATATCATTAATGCTATTATTGAGGGAAATAATATTAAAAAATTCCAAACAATCCCAAACCACATTGAATAAAATTATATCATAAAAAATAGAAGGAATAAAATTTAATGAATTCCTTAATTTCATTTTATAAATAATACTCATTATATATCATGTATAATGGAAATATATGCAATATATAAACAACCATTACGCATAACAACAAATAATATTCAATGGAATGTAAATTGAGACGATATTTCTTACCTTATGTTTCCATTCAGATGAACATCCTTTAACATCTGATATAAACATATTATATTAATTATAAACATTCTTGAGAAATATTTTCTTATATATCATTAATTTTTTTCACTTATAACGATGTTATATACAACTAATGAATCAATTACTTTTACAGCGAGTGTGTAGACCATATCCGGATTATGTGCCTAAAGATGCATTGGTATGTCAACTATGGTCAAACGGTGAATTATATAACATCTCTGTAATAATATTAATTAAATATTTATATTATTTAAACATTAATTATAATTTTAAAAACAATCATTAAATATGGTTATAAAATAAATTAATCAATGTTACAATTATATTGTTGGTATGTTGTATTTACGCATGGGTGACGTTCCATTTTTTTAATGATCATCATAAAAAAAATTTAGTATTCTAATATCTTTCTAGAGTGATAATTATATCATGAATAATATATTATTTAATTATCTATACAAATATATAGAATTCTTGTGATGTAAATTTAATCACATCATGTCAAGGAGGCATTAGTCCAAACGTCCATAAACGACATTATCACTTTTTAAGTGTGTGAATGGGAAACCCAGAAAATGAAATATTTTACATTTACATAATGGTAATTATTTATTTAATAGTATATAGAGATTTTTTTATTCAGATATTTTAAATTAAAAGAATCTTTTATACTTTCCATGAATAATTTAAATGAATGACATCACTTTGAGAAGAATGTTGTCCACACTTCTACAAATGATGTTATTATATTTATACGAATTTCAAGGTATAAGTAAACTTGTTATAAAATAATTAACGACTAAAAAAATACCTAATAAATATCACATATAACAAATTTAAATATATTTTCTATCATTATGGACACTAAGAGTGGTGGTAATGGAAAAATGACCAATCATCGTTTTGTGAGGCATTATTTCACTGTACACTGATATAGTTTGTTTTTTACTTGTTAGATGGAAGTGTGTATAAGTTTCGGTCAAACCATTAGTAAAAAAGCATCCCAAAATATTTAGGATACTTTTTTCAACATTTAATAATTATTTAAAATGATTTTAAGCGTTGGTGGCGTAAATTAAAGAAAAAAGATCATTGGAAAATGTTAGTTCAGGAATCTGTTTTCTCCTTTTGGTTTATACCAAAGGGATAAATTGGAAGGATTCCAGACCAAATTGAATATTCTAGTTCATGATTAGTATTTTTTTCGATTTGGGTGTATTTGTTTCCAAACAGATGTGGTTTTATAGGTGTAGGTGATAGAGGGAAGTGGTAGCCATTATAGAGGAGGAGGTGTGCCACTATTGTGAAATTTTGATAAATGAATTCTTCAAACGTTTTTAATGTACCACATGGCTCTAATAATGGTAAAATTAGTATAAAAATCAGATCATGACTAAATATTCCCATAAAATTGATCTTGGACATGTTTCTAAGTCATTTGGGCCCTTAAGATTAAGGTTTAGTCCCTTATTAATCTTAATTTTACCTTAATTGTTGTAACTAATTTAAATTACATTCACTAATATTGTTAGTAAAAAAATATTTTTAACATATTATAAATTATTATTTATGATTATTCCAAACTTGAAATTCATTTTTAAAAATTCTAATCCCAGATTTTCAGAAATTAATTTAAATTTAATCCTATTGGATGGACGACAATATGTTTAATTTAAGTAAAAACGTTTTAAAAATGAAATGTTTTATGATAAATTTAAATATTAAATTGGTTGCAATGAAATAATTTGTATCCACAGATAAAACAATGATCAAATTAAACATTGAAACTGATTAAAATTAAAATTTACCATATAATTAAATTAGTTGAAAAACAGATCAATAACTAAAATACAATAATTGTTACTATGTATTAAAAATGTTATGATTCAAAAGAAATTTAAGCATTCTCCCTAACAACATTTTTATTTCTCTATTTCATATTTTATTATGATTTTTACATATTAAATCAATTAATGTGTCAAAATTAATATTTAAATTGTTTTCTCCATTAATAGAATGTAAATAGTTTTTATAAAATATATGTTTATATATTTAAAATTTGGTTTTTTCTATCTTATGTATATCAAATATAATGGATTAATTTAAAAAAATATTTGAATAAATATATTTAATATATATTTAATTAAAATAATTTGCTAAATTACATTAATTATGTTTATCATGAAAAAAAGCTTTTATAAGAATAAAAATAATATTTATTTTTATATCTAATTAGATTTTATTTTCATTTATCATTAATTACTTACCAATGAATTCATATTATATTTATATAAACCATAAATTTTCATAATTTAGACTATAATATTTATAACTACTAACATAATAGTAATATTATGTAATATTATATTAAATAATAATATTTTGATAATAAATTGTTATTTTGTGAAACTCCTTCTTACGTGTAACACCATCATTCGTTGAAGGTTTCTCTTTCTTATAATGCATTCTAACTTGGTGTTTCATACATTACATGATATGGAAAATATTTTATTTATGTATGATTGTAATGTATCATTTTAATATATTACCTTTTTTACACTTCGTGTTTCATGTCATAAACACTATTGAATGAAGTGTTGTACTTTATAATTTTTAGAGAGTTACATTCATCCCACATTAATTAAATTTCATCCTTGCAATTTAAACATGATCTTGGTAATTGATTGTTTCATATTTCATATTTTGAAATTCAACATCAATAAAAGGGTTTACAAAAAATCCTTTAGAAATGAGATAATGGTAAATAAAATGGTCACATAGACAACCATGTAACTAGGTCTCTAAGAAGAATAATATTAGTGGAAAGATAAATTTCATACATAAAGTAAATCATAAATATTTATTCGTAGTGAATGAGGTAATAAATCAAAAATAAGTGAATCTTAAAAAGAATTTTTAGTGCCTCAAATCACAAAATAATTTGATGATTTAAGAGACCATCAATACAAGATAATTTAATGTATAAGGGAAATATTTTATTTCTATGTTATTTTCCTGATGCTGGGTAATTCATTTACTAACCAATAATATATGTAAATATTAATACTATATAGTTTTCTATTTCATATAAACTATCCTATCTTTTTATTATGCAACAATAAAATTTAAATTTATCCCTTTAATCCCAAAAATTAATTGTCGAAAATATATTTTTTGTGGATTAATCAATAAAATAAACAATTAAAGGATCATAAGGCCTTTAAAAGAGTGGAAATTCTAACTATTTTACTCAAACTAACTTCTAAAACTATTATGGTCAATAGATTAATCTCTAATCCTGAAAAGTGATATTTCTGGTTCATTATTAATATTTCTTGATAATTTGGATTGGATATAAATAATAGAAAATTAACTAGGATATTTTATAGGTTAGTTGTTTGAGTAAAACCCTTATCATCCTTTGGTCATGGGTTCATGATATGTGGCATTACTAGATTTTATTTGTTGTGTTTTCCTTTTCTAAATCTATTTTAATATAATTTCTAAAAATAAATAGAATTTACATCCTTGAAAGTAGGTAAATAAATAAATATCCTTTTAACAATGGTTTTTAATAAAACACTGGTATATAAATTCATGAACCGCTTATATTCATAGAGATCATTTCTTGGTTTAATGTTTATCCATTATATCATTTTATGATTTATGAACCATGAAACCTTATCGTTTATCTAAAAATGATTAGTTTTATCCTATATTATTTATTCTCATAATCATTCATAACCGTTTTTGAAGAAAAAATGTGAATTATCCTATGCATATCCTCTGAGAGTGTCAAACCAGGTGCATAGTAAGGCCCATTTCAATGTACCAAGTTACATTGAGTCAAGATTAGCACACATTGACAATTTAGTTACTTCTATTTAAATTCTTTTCTGAACCACGTCAACCTGTAGTATCTAGAATGGGATTTACTTCATGGAAGACCCACATAATCATTACCTTAGAAATATTTTAGGATGTTCTACTATAATTATCCTCAAATTTTACATAAGGGACATGTTTTTTCATCTATGTATTATTAAATCTAATTCCTAGGGACTATACTAAACTACAATTGATGACAAAAATATAAACCTAACCACATAAGCCCTATATTTGATGTCTTGTATCAATTAAAATTGAATCATTACAATGAATCAAGTCATGATGGACTGATTAGTCTATTAATCTTGGTAAACATAATATGTATATGAGAATACAAAAAACATTTTAAAAAATAACTTTTCCTACATTATATATAAATATTTTCAAGGTTAATAACTTCAAGTTTAACATTATTAAATATAATATACCCATGCATATCTTTTATAGTACACACCATGGATTTCTAGGTAAATGAAACATAATAATGGTGATCTAAAATTTCCATTAAGAGTAAATTATAGAAGAAGTAATAATGAATCACTGATAATAATAATCATGGAATGGTAACTAACTGAACACTTATACTGTCTAATCAATAAAATAAATTAATGATTATAAAAAAATATAGACTGGTAATAATAGAAAATGTATACCATTCAAAAATCTAGATGAATAAAAAATCAATATAGTAATGTATGATACTAGAACACATACAATTTAATAAATGAACATAAAATGACATATATCCATATATAAATATGTATATTGACAAAAAATATCTTTAATGAATAATAACTGAAACTAATATATTGAAATATATAATTTTTAATTAACAAGTTTCATCAGAACATGATACTTTTACCATCAAGATCTTTCAAAAAATGGTTTACAACATATCGAGTATCAACCCATCTGAGATGGACTGCCAAATGACTCATCCCATAAGACTATGGATGGACGGGGAGGCTATTTATAATTGGGCCCCACTCATGTCATACCAGTCCAAAACAATCATCGTAAATCATGTAATCCATTAAAGAAAATTCATTATGAAATATCTGTATGGAATAAAAGGTATGATTTTATAAATATTTATCCTCATAAAAGAATAACATCCAAACTGAACACCATATAAAAAATGATATAAAGTTTAGTAAATGAGCATAACCATCAAAAATGATATGGTAAAATAGGGAAAATTTAATTTTCAATGATCATAGGATATTGAATATTTCAAGGGGACAGAAGGATTGAAGGAAGTGAATGTGAATATTATACATGGAAAAATTAATCATAAACCATCTAGAGGGGGATTAAGGGTTGTATTAATAAAATATACCCCAAATGGAATAAATTAAAGTGTTGTTTTCATTGATGAATGGAAATATTATAATCATATATTGTGAAATCATTCTCAAGGAAATTATCATTTTGCATTGAAAAAAAAATTTAAAAAATAATTATTTATAAATCCCAATTTTAAACATGGAAAAGTAGATTTGATGAAATGACTATTGGTAAATCCAAACATTATATACAAGGTAAAAACAAAATTTTATTTTTCATGGTAAAAAATTTAGAATAATTCCTTTTTCAAAATATGATAAACAAAATACCATTGAAAAAATTGGTAAAGAATAAAATTGTAAATTTTTTCAAAAAACATAAAAAAAGAATTTTTTTAATAAAGTATTATTTAAAGATGAAAAAACATTCTTTTACTAAAGAGTGAAATGATGTTATGTTTTCTAATAATATTTTATAAAATACCTTGATTACTAAATAGGTGAAAAATGGTACTAATACTTGAAATAAGTCAATTATTACCATAGGAGAGGAAACGTAAAGGGTTAAAATAATAATATTCATATAATTTCCTAGAATGGATATACCATTAAAATATCATTAATGTTATTGTTGATGAAAATAATCATTAAACATTCCAAAGTGTATAATACCACATTGAAGTATTTTAAATTATATACCTCTTGAACAAAGAAAATTAGATGAAATTTATAATTTTCTGAGAACAATGATATTCATGATATATCTTGTAAATGGAATTAATAAATTATATATATGTAACTAGGTGGATAACAACATATAAGTCTCAATGGAATGTAAATTGAGAAGATATCCATTACCTTGTATTCCCTATCCGGTGAACATCATTTAAATTATTGTATTATAAACTTATGATAAGTATATACATTGTTGAGAAACTCTTTCTTATTTAACATTATTTTAAATTAACTTATTATATTTTATATTCACTTAAATGATAAATTACATTTACATTAGAAGTTTTGATCAAATTAGGATTATGTGTCAAAAACTACTTTGTTAGGTCTACAATGGTCAACAAGGTCCTTATATAACATCTCAAGAATAATAATATTGATTTAATTATAATATTTATACACATATATAACTTTTAAGAAAAATAATTAAATATGGTTCTGAAAAAAATGAATCAATTTTATAATCATGGAGATGGTAGGTCATACGTAAAATTGTGTAACATTATCATTTTTTATGGATTGTTATAGAAAGTAGGTATGTAGATTAATATCATTCAAAAATTATAATTACATCATAAATAAAATATTATTAAATCATATATACTTATATATATAATTATTGTGACGTAATATTAATGAAATCATGTTGAGGATGCGGTAGTCCACATATCTAGGAATGACGTTTTATCTTTTTAAGTGTGTGATAGGGTAATAAATAAATTGCTATGAAATATATTTGTAGATTGGTAATTATGAAATTATTATCACATAGCATATTTCATTGTTCATATAATTAATTAAAATCACTATATGTGCCTATTATATTTTGAACTAATCACAATGCTTTGAAAATCCGATAGTCGACACTTTCATAAACAATGTTAACATGATTAAAAAGAAATGGAAGGTATAATTGTATGTGTTATAAAAAATTATAAAGAATAAATATATAATAAATATAAAATATAAATCATATAAATATATTTCCCATTATAAATTTCAATATGAGATGTGGTAAATGAAAAATTAACAATCATCATTTCATGAGGTTGTAGTTCTCGTACAAAGAAACAATATGTTTTTTAACAACTATGTAGAAGTGAGTTTAAGTGTTGTGGTAAAATTTAATAACAAAACATCAAAATATATTTATGATTACTTATTAAGAATATAATAATGTTTAAAAAAATTTAAGTGGTGGAGGTTTAAATTAAATAAAAGTGATTGTTAGAAAATGCTTCCTTAAAAACAGGAAACTCATTTTTGTTTATGCCAAAGGGATTCCTTAGAAGGAATCCATTAAAAAAGGAGGATTAATGGTTTTGGGGAAGAATTTTTTGAATATATATGGGTAGATATTGATTGATCCTAAATGGTTTTACATGTATGAGTAATGGGGAGAAGTGGTGGCCTTTTATAGTAAAGGTGGAGTGTAACACTTGTATTATTTTGAAAAAGGAATTCATAAAGTGTTTTTTACATTGAAAATGGCCACAATAAGGGTAAAATGTTTATATAATTTGTTTTAGGGTAACTATATGTCCATAAAATAGATCTTTGACATGGTTATAGGTAATTTGATCTCAAAAGATTAAGTTTATGTCCTATATATTGTTTATGTTTACAATAATCGTTGTAATTAATTTTAATCAAATTCACTAATATTATTGGTTAAAAATACAGTTTAAATAATTGAAAATAATTAATTTTTATGGTTCAAAATAACTAATCCATTTTTAAAAATTCTTATATAATAAGTGGTATAAAGTAATTTAAATTCAATCACGCAGGAAGAACAACAAAGCATGTTTTTAAAGAAAAAACATCTGAATGTTTCCTATGTTTTTATAATTAATTTAAAAGTTAAATTCTTTAAAATAACATAATTTATATTAATTTACAATAAAAACTACTAATTAAACTTCAAAAACATTTAAAAGGATAATTTAATACTAGAAATAAATTGTATGAAAAAGATGTTATGAACTAAAATGTTGTACTTTTACTATTCATTAAAAATGATCTATTTCTGAATATTATCAAAAATAATCCCAAAATTTTTTTATACATGGACATAAAATATGAATATTATTTAGACATTTGAAATCAATTATATTATCGATGATCATATATAAAATGGGTTCTCCATTAAAATGTGGTAAAATTTCTTTCAAAAAATATATGTTTTTATGTGTGTAATTTGGTTTGTTCTTATCTTATTCCTTTAAAAACTAATGAATTAATATGAAAAATACTTTATTTAATATGTAAAATATATATTTCCTAAAAATAACTCAATAATTATAATTATTTTTTATTAATAAAAAATCCATGTTGAAGCATAAAATGAATAATATTTTCTCTTTATATCCAATTGGTTCTTATATTTGTTTCTCATTAATTTTTATCCAATGAATAGCTTTTATATTCTTATAAACAATAAATTTTCGTAAGTTATTTACTTATATTCATAACATATAACATAAATTTTACATTATATAATATTATATTAAATAATAATAAATTATTAATACATTGTTATTTGGTTAAATTCAGTCTTGCATGTAACACAAGCTATCGAGGAAGGATGCTCTTTCATGTAATGAAATATAACTCGATGTTGCATGAATTAAAATATATATAATATATTATATTTATTTTATATTTTAATGTATCATGTTAATTTTTTCGCCTCTAACAATTAGTTTTGTGTGTCATTAACAATATTGAATACAAAATCGTACTATAGAATTTTTAGGTGTTACCAATGGTAATCGTTTTGATTCGTTGTCATGGGAGAATTAAATAGTTTCCATGGAAAAAATCTTTGGTGTGAATCTGAAATATTAGTGTACAAACCCCTAAGGAATCAATAGTTTCAACAGAAAATTAGGATATGGGGTGATTTTAGGCCATTTGATAGTCCCTACTCCGTATTTACAAAATATGGGATATTTTCACAATAAAAAATACTATGAATTACAAATTTTGAAGGAAAATTAATGTTTCTGGCGTGAGTATTACTCCCCTAAATGTATATAATTTTTATTTCCCTATAATTAATCTTAATCAAAATAATTAATATCATTAATTTAATATCATAAATATAATTAAAATTCTTTATATTAATTTTTCATCATGTATTCTTTCATTTCACAACATCTGTGAATAAAAAAACACATCGATCATATTTATGTGCTCACTAGCGCCTCTATGACATGATACAGTTAATTTTGCACCACAAAATATTATAGAGAGTATAAAGGATAGATTTAATTAATGAATAATAATTTCTATCACTTATAAAATAAGGAAATGATTAAATTTTAAATTTACCTTCACTTGATCCATTTGTTATGGAATGAGGTCGTTAATCATGTTTATGTAAAGACTATCACCTCGCTAAATAAGGTGTTTTATTTCAATAAATGCCCCAAATGGAAGTGAAAAATAATTTAATTAATATCCTAATTTTAAATTTAAAATATTCTAGTCATTATATGATAAAATTCTATTTACCATGTTTAAATCTATCCATTAGAAATTGTATTGGTTAATTGTGTATTTCTGCAAACAACTGACTCCACGAGTGGGGAATTTAATTTATCAACACTACCAATAATTTAAGATTATAAAAATAGATTATATTAGAATATATGATATTTATTACATGTCCATTATAATATTAATATTATATAAATAATATATAATAACACTTTATTACTCATTCGATTTTTATGACATTAATTTGTTTTGTCTGGTTTACCACCTATACGGATGATGTTGTAATGTTTATATAGTGAATGAAAATGGATTGTTATATAGTGTTAAGAAAATTTAATAATATGAAATTAAATATTCTGTAATTTTATTGTAGTTATAATATTAATATCAAAAGAGGCTAATACAATATCATATCTATTTCTTAAAAACAATAAAAACATGTTTGTTTCCAACATCATATTTTGAAGTAATAATTAAATCACATATGGTATTAAAGTATAAAAATATTAAATTTCATATCATATATATTATTGAACCATAGTTAATCGGGGAATTATGAACATTATTTCAAATATCATGGACAAAAATTAATATTACAAAGCATTTGTAGTATAATTAATAATGTTAACAACAAATGGTAAAAATAGGATATGATGAACCATAATAATAATAAAAAATAAATATAAATGATGATTATTAATTGTTAATATAGTTTAATGATGTATATGAATAGTTTTATTTAGAAAGTAATAATTTTTTTATTATATATTATAGTATGGGAATTTATATGGGGAAATAAGTTAAGAGAATTTTCTCTCAAACTTCCTTCATTGAGACATGTTTTAATTTGTATAAGAAATTAAATTTGTATGTTTTATATACAATCTAATTGTTATGTTATAATGAAATAAATTATACTAATTGTATTTGATGATAATTATAATTATCATTTCCCTTTAATAGTTTTTTGTAAAAATGTTACCCATGTCTCAAATCAAGTCATTTTAACATGTGTTATGAATATTCTTCATGACATTAGTAAAATTAATCACCTATCCCATACCATATTCTTTTTAATGAATTTGATTTAATTTAACATTGATGAAATCAATCCCTTCAATTAATTATTATTATTTGGAGGATAAAATTATCTTTCAAAAGGGGTCACTAAAAAGAATAATCCCCAATATAGGCACAAAACTATTTTTAATCAATATAAATGTTTTACATAATGAAAATATTTTCTACAAGGTTTAATGTAACCTTTATAATTATCTTAACCTCTCTTAAATGAATGGGTTTTCATCCTTTTTAATTATATTATTTTTACTAAAACGATTTAATATGAAATGTACATTTAATTCATGATTATTTTCCAAAAATTATTTCATATAATGGATCTTATTAAAATATTAAAAAATATTTTATCTACATATTATTTTTCTGGTTACTCTCAACTACATCATTATTATTTAGAAATTGATTAAAATAAATGATTTTGAATATTTCTACATAGTTCATTTGGGGATGAAGGAATATCTATTTATCATTTTGGTATGACCATATTTTTCATCCACGTTATTTTATAAGGTAATTCCTTTGTATGAATTATTGTTTTAGAAACAACGATATTATTCATATCATTTGTTAATAAACTCTAACTTAAAAATAGTTTTCAATGGATGAGTGAAATTCTAATTTTCCACGAAATTTTCTAATTTCATTTAATGGTGTTATTCATATTTTTAGTATGCAGGACCATGATTATTCAATAAATAATACCATACATCGTATATTTGTAGATGGATTACAAAATTTTAATTTACATCTATGGAATTATCCATCCATTTTTTAACCTTTTAATAATACAATTGTATAAGTAAGTTTTTATTCCAATTTCTTCTATTATGTATCGTTATATTCTGTTACATTTATTGAATTGTGTAAAACTTCATTTCTAATACATAGATTTATTGGGGAAATGATTATCTAAATCATATATCATTTTCTTATAGTGTCAATACCATATTGTTAGGATTATTAATGAGTGTATTTACCTATAAATATTCCTATAGTCAATGGGTACCCCTTTATTTGACATGGATATTGAAATTATGATTGGTTATGGAATTACTAATATATTATTTTTGTGATTCCATTTGGATGATATGTAACACATTTTAATTAATTGGATATTTTATAATATGATGACTTATTTTGAAATTACATAAATATGTGTGTACATTTTCTATAATAGATTACCTTGGAATTATATTACACTGAAATGGATTGGTTAACGTATCCAACTCATGAGATATCTTCATTTATGGAAACTGACATTTTACGACTACATGAGTGGGTAGTTAACCTACTTAACTTTGTTTTGATATTGAGACAGTGAGACTCTACTTATGCTTATGATAACATTTTTATGTTGTTTTTACATTACTATATTGTTCTAATATTATAAGATGGTCATGATTATACCATGATCTTATGTAATCATTTCCCATCTCCAGATTCCATGTCAAATGTGATACCATGTTATAGCTCCTAAAAAGAATATGTTGTCTCACCATTAAGATTTACATTCACTATTACTATACTAAAAATATATTACCTCTTTCTTATGTATATATTTTTCATTGTTATTTAGTAAATTATTATTTATACTAATCTTAGAAGATTATATCTTATGAATTCTTTATATCCATTGTTGAGGAATCCATATAGATTATTTAGTTTCTTATATTTTTTGAAAAAGGTAAATTTTTTCAGAAGAAGATATTTAGTTCTTAACACTATAATCCAATTCTATAAAACTCTAAATAAAAATCTATTTGGATTTTTTATATTAGGAATATATTATAATCATAAATTAACATCAAATCTAGTGTTGTAGGTTTTATATTATCAACATCTGATCTTGAAGCATGAGTCTGATTGCTCTAGAATATATCTATTATGAATCAATTCATTTCAATAGGAATCTAGCGGCTATGAATAGTAACATGACCATTACAATTTCTTGTGGTGCATTCGCCGGAATTGAGTTGCAATTTCTTGTGGGTCGATTTCGCCGAAACCCTAAAGGTAGGTGGCCTCTTTCTTGACTCCACTTGGTAGGAACATGGCTTGGTTACAATTAATTTGTGTTTCACAAAATTAATTGTGTTGTTGATGTGCTAAATCAGATGGAAATCCCTTTGGTAAGGTTTTGGGAATTTTGTGGAAGAAGGGCTTGTGGTGAAATGCTCTTGATGTTATTTTAAAATTGGGTTTTAAAATGAGTTGTTTTGTTGCTTGATTATGATGAACTGAGTAAATGGTTGTTAATAAAAAGGGTTGTTTTATTGAAGTAGGGTTTGGCATGGAAAATGTTTAAAGGGATTTTTCAACAAATTCATTATTTATTTATGTGGATTAACATGTAATGGATATGTTTTATTACATGTTGTTATGGCCTTGAGGGGTAATATTATCGGTTATGTTGGATTGATTGAAATTTGTGGAAGAGGACGAGAAGGGCCACTATAAAAAGGGGATGGATAGTGGACGAGAATTGACACCATCAATGGTAAGGGGACGAGAAGGGCCACTATAAAAAGGGGATGGATAGTGGAGGAGAAGTCCCACCATCAATGGTAAGTGGACGAGAATTGACACTATAAAAAGGTGATGGATAGCGGAATAGATGTTCAACCATCAATTGCATGTGGTTGGGAAGGGCCACCATGGTTTGTAGTATGAATGGGTTGGACGGGATGTGCCACCATGATGTATTGTGTGCTTGGCTAGTGATGTTTGTTGATGGGGCTTGTGAGTGAAATACGAAAAAGGTAATCGGTTTGTGACATGGTTGATTTGGATTCCTTGTGTAGAATGTGTGGCTTATAACATGATTGCTTGGCTTTCTCTAGGATACTTGGTTTGGGTGAAATGGCTTGGTAAGGGTGTGTTTGGCTTATGGTAATGGATTCACTTAATATTATATTATATAAACTGTTTTATATAAATGTGCTAACGGTTTTATTATAGTGTCCTCTGTAGGGAAGTCGTTTTGGGAAATCCTACTGATTTTTAGTACTCACCGCCTACTTTGGCATGTTGGTGTCTTTGCAGATGTTATGTACTATGACATGGGAAAAGTTAAGGTATCACCCTCCTGTAGTGGTGCATCGTGATATCAGGGTGGAGCTTGGAGCTTAGATATTGGTGTGGAGCCATGAAGTGTGTCTTGTCTCATGTTTGGTTTTGTTGTTTAGTTTCTACTTTGTACTCTGATGTGGTATAGACATGTCTAGTTGTATTGTTTTTGAGATTTATTGTGGAACAACATGGTTTTCCTTCGGGATTACATGCTTGGATATGTTTTTGACATGCATCATATAGTGGTTGTTAATGGAAGGTTTAGTTGGTTTTTGCTTAGGGGAAAATAAATCCCCAATTTGATCTTGAAGCCCTCAACATTTATTGCCAGCCTTTGTCGTCTGGGGAAAGTCACATAAGGACAAGTATCCCTCACCGCCTCCTCAAGACAATGAGGTAGGGGCGAGGTGTTACAAATGGTATCAGCTTGTTCGGTCCTTTGGAGTTGATTCTCAGATTTGGATTTGACATTCATTGTGGTATATTCCTTAAGTCGAGATGGTAGAAAGGCATAGGAATGTCAGAACATGGAATTTATAGTATAAAAGGATATAGATAACCCTTTTATGTTAAACTTCATGTTACCAGGGAGTTGGGTACATAAGTGATTTAGGGACACTTATAGGCATTGCATATCTCATTGTCATGGGTGTAGCCAATGAGATAAGAATGGCATGCATGGTAGAAATAACTTCCATCTAGGTTGCATATTTCATTGGGTAAAATGATTTATGGGATAAATTAAGAAATGGTTGTTCGAATGTCTGAAATTGTAATGTGAATAAATTTGGTATTTTGAAAATGGTTTGGTTTTCGAAATGGTGAAACATGGTAAATGTGGAAAGGTGGAAAGCCTTGTTGTGATAGTGTTGTGTAATGTTATTTTGAATGAGATTTCATGATGTCTACTGAAGTGAGACACGTGGTTGATTGTTTTCTGTTTATAAAAATGGCACTCAGAAGGTGTCATAGAGACCAACTGGAAGTGGATGATGAGAACATGGTCGCACCAGAGCCTCAGGTAAACCAGCAGTTATTGCATAGTATATTGCAAGCATTCCAAGCTGTGGAAAGTGGAAACAAAGATGATGAACCATGGAATATGGATCTTGTGGTACAGTTTCAGAAGCAGAATCCACCCATCTTTAGGGGTGATTCAGAGCCAGAGAGGGTAGAAGCATGGTTGAATAGAATGAACAAGATTTTCAAGTTCTAGGGAATGCCGGTAGAGTTTAAAATGAAGTTGGCCACGTATTTCTTGGATGATCTTACCCTTTAGTGGTGTGAGTTTGTATTCCAATCGAGGACGGAAAAGGGTGTGATGTGGGAAGGCTTTGAGGAATTGTTTAATAAAAAATTCTACCCATATACGTTCAGAATTCAGCGTACGACTAATTTCTTTAGTTTGAAGAGCTTATGTCTGTGACGAAGTATGAAGCTATGTTTATGAACTTAGTGCGGTTTTCACTCGAGGTGGCGAGTAGCATGTCATTGAAGGCCAAGATCATTGAATCTGGGTTAAGGTAAGAAATCTGTTCAAAGATAGTGGTGCTGTGTATAGATGATAACACAGAAATGGTGAATAGAGCCTCGGTGGCTGAGGGATATCTGTTGGGTGCTCCGGGCAGAATAAGCATGGAGGTACCCATGGGAAATAGTGGGAACTCTAAAGTTGGGTATATGTAGAGGAGGGACACATATTACCTGTGTGGGAACTCTATTTCTGCACGTGTGGTTGATTTTCACGGTTTAAGGGTATAAATGATTCCCTTAGATTTTAATCTTCAAACTCCTCTGGGTCGAAGAGAGTGTTGAGCCTTCTTTTGTAGAGGATGTTGTATTGTTTTGGGTTAGGTAGAGATAACCTATAATTTCAAAGTGCTTGAGATGTGTGGGTATGATATAATCTTGGGAATGGATTGGCTGGTGGCATTTAAGGCCCACATCAATTGTAATGCTCAGACATTGACTTTTATGACACACGATGTCATTATAAATCTCTTTAGATGCGATAGTCATGAAAGGCATGGTGAAACGAGTTTGTTGGAAGAAGAAGTGGGCACATTATCTTATCATTTGGAAGAGTTCTCATGGAAACCACCAAAGAATGTGTTTGAGATATAGAGTTTCCATGGTCTAGCTGGTTATTATCAGCGTTTTGTTCGTGAGTTTTCACGTTTGGCTTCGTCGATGACAACTTTGACAAGAAAGAATGTTCCATTCTAGTAGACTCAATAGTGTCATCAATGTTTCGAAGAGCTATAATATCACCTTACATTGCACCAATCTTGGTTTTTTCAGAACCAGGAAAAGGGTACGTGGTGTATTGTGATGCATCAGGATCATGGTTGTGGTGCGTTCTCATGCAATGTAATCATTTAGTTGTGTATGACTCACGAAAGTTGATGGTGCAAGAGAAGAACTACCCAACTGATGATTTGGTGTTGGCAGTAGTGTTCCATGTTTTGAAAGTGTAGTGTCATTATCATTTCGGTGGGAAATTCACGGTATATACAGATCATAAGAGCTTGAAATGAAATTTCTCACTAAGGGATTTGAACTTAAGGAAAAGGAGATGGATGGAGTATCTCAAGATATTTTATTTTGACTTAATGCACACACCAGGTATGGGAAATTCCATGGAGGATGCATTAAGTAGAAAATCATATTCTCAGGTGGTAAAACAGGCATCGCACCAGTGGCATATGATGTCGGTTATAGCTGATATATGGTTGGAATGTGAGGACCATGGCGATAGAGCAGTCTTCTTTCTAGTTTTGTTGATTCTTGACTTGGTTTTCTTGGTTAAAGAGGCACATATATCTAATTCTGAGTGAGTGAGAATGGGTTTGAGACTCAATGGTGGGGAGACCATTGAGGGTTGGATACTGAATAGAGATTCTATTTTTTATTTTCAGAATCAGATGGTTCTACCAGTTTCTTGTCAGGAGGATCTTGTTCGAGCGTATCTTCATTCCAATTGAGCTATTCATCCTGGAATTCAGAAAATGTATAAAGCATTGAAAGCACAATTTTTGTTGTCTGGTATGAAAAGAAGTGTGTCTAAGTTTATTTCAAGATGCTTGACTTATCAGCAGGAAAAGGCAGAGCATCAGAGGCCAGCAAGAATGTTGCAGCCTTTACCAATCCCTGTTTGGATGTGGGAAATAATAGGGATGATTTTTTTCAAAGGTCTCCCAAGAATGGTCAGAAATCACGATGCCATTTATTGATAGTAGATTGGATAATGATGTGGGCCCTTTTCATCTTGATTTGTGAATCTCATATGGTGGAGAATATGTCAAAAATTTATATCTGGGAGGTGGTAAAGAGGCTTGACGTTCTAGTTTTTATTGTATTAGATAGAGATCTGAGGATTACATCTAGTTTTTGGAAATCCATGCAGCAAGCCCTTGGGAAACAGTTTACTATGAGCATGCCGTATCAACCTAAGATGAATGGTCAATCTGATAGGATGATATAAACATTGGAGGATATGATGAGGGCTTGTGTCATGGATTTTGGAGGATCATGGGAAGGGCACTTTTCGATGGTTGAGTTTTTGTACAATAACAATTATCAGGAATCCATACATATGGCTCTGTTTGAATAATTGTATGGGTGGTCGTGCCGTTCTCCACTATGTTGGGTGGAAATGGGTGAGTCCTCAATGGTTGTACTAATCCTTTCCTAGGAGACTATGTAGAAGATCAAGTTGATCATGAAGAGAATGTAGACAGCTCAGAGTCGTTAGAAATCATATGTAGATCATTGTCGACGGTTGTTGTCATTCGAGGTGAGTGATCTTTTTTTCATATAGATCTCTCCTAGGATGGTACATCCTTAAATTGGAAGGAAGGTAATGTTATCTCTGAGGTACATTGGACCTTTTGATATTATTGAGAAGGTTGTTGAGGTGGCATATCATTTGGCTTTGCCACCTAGGTTCAGTGTAGTGCATAATGTGTTTCTTGTGTCGTAGTTGAAAAAGTATCAGCCAGATCGTGACCATGTGATTCGATTGGATCATGTTGAGTTATAACCGGATGCTTCATTGGTGCATGTTCCATTCGGGTTGTTGATAGGTAGGAGAAAGTCTTGCGAGGTAAAATCATCGGTTTAGTTCGTGTTTTCTTTTTGGAAACATGGTTAGATTCAAGGGGAGACTTGGGAGGGGGAGAAAGAGATGGTCGACCAGTGGCCCGAGCTCTTTCGGCAAAGGGTGAGTTCACTAATTTCTGAGGACAGTAAGTCCAATGGTGGGGAGAATTTAGTACCCCTGGTTTGAGGTATGTGGCATTTGGTTATGCCTTTTTATGTGTTTAATGTCCGTGGGATTAGTTGGAAGGAGGTTGGGAGAGTTTGGAATTGTTTGGATAAGTTTGGAGGCTTTTCTAGGAGAGTGCGGTTTGATCATGGTAAGGGGAAACTGTACGGATTCTCCAGGAAACCGTGTAGGGGGAGACAATAGGTTTTTCATGGAATGCACATGGTTTTCCAAACCATACTATGCAACCATGTTGACCCTTGCTCTCGAGGAAGTAGCGTGAGCACAGTTAGTACACGGTTTTTCAAACCGTGCGGACTAACCATGTGGCCACTTAAAAACATTGTTTTAAAACCCGGGTTCACTTGGGATTTCCTCATTCCTCTCAAAATCCTCTCCCACTCATGCCTCACTCTGGTTTTTTCGGTTCTCAAGGGTTGGAGGGGCTCTCCCCCTTGTTTTGGAAGCGATTCAAAGGGGATTCAAGGCGGTTTGAGGGTGGTTTCTTCTGGGTAAGTCTCTCCTGTTGGTTTCCTTGTGTTTTCCTCTAGATCTTCATCCATCTCTTTCTTGTTTTTCTAGATCTACACTCATTGTGTGTAGATCTTGGGATTTGGTTGTCGTGGATGACGATTTTAAGGCTTATAAATGTTAGGTAAGGGGATCTAGAGAGGTTTCAGTGGTGTGTTCACTGGATTTGAGGTGCGATTTCTTGTGTGTCGATTTCGTCGGAACCCTAAAGGTTGGTGGCTTCTCTCTTGACTCCACTTGGAAAGAACATGGTTTGGTTACATTTAATTTATGTTTCTTAAAATTAATTGTGTTGTTGATGTGAGAAATCGGATGGAAATCCCTTCGGTAAGGTTTTGGGAATTTTGTGGAAGAAGGGCTTGTGGTGAAATTCTCTTGATGTGAATTTAAAATGTGGTTTTAAAATGAGTTGTTTTGTTGGTTGATTATGTTGAACTGAGTAAATGGTTTTCAATAAAAAGGTTTTTTCTATTGAACTGGGGTATGGAATGGAAAATGGTTAATGGGGATTTTCAATAAATGTTTGATTTATTGAACTAGATTGACATGTAATGGAAATGGTAGATTTCTTGTTGTTTTGTCCTTGATGGGTTATTTGCTCGGTTATGTTGGATTGATTGAATTTTGTGAAAGTTGATGAGAAGGGCCACTATAAATAGGGGATGGATCATGCATGAGAAGTGACGCCATAAATCGTTTGTGGAAAAGAAGGGGCACTATAAGAAGGGGATGGATAGTGGGTGAGAAGTTCCACCATCAATGGTAAGTGGATAAGAATTTCCACTATAAAAAGGGGATGGATAGTGGATGAGAACTGCCACAATGAATAGCTAGTGGACGGGAAGTGCCACCATGGTTTGTTGTGTGCATCATTTGGATGGGAAGTTACCCCATGATGTGTTGTGTTCTTGGAAGGTAATGTTTGTAGAGGGTATTGTGAGTGAAATATGAAAAAGGTAATCGGTTTGTGGCATGGTTGATTTGGCTTCCTTGTGTGGCATGTGTGGCTTACGGCATGATTCCTTGTCATTCCTTGGGTTACTTGGTTTGGGTGAAATCGATTGGTAGGGGTATGATTGAAATATGATAATGGATGCAATTGTGATTATATTATATAAACTATTTTATATAATTGTACTAACTGTTTTATTATAGTGGCGTTTGTAGGTAAGTAATTTTGGTAAATCTTACTAAGTTTAAGTACTCACCCCCTTCTTTGGAACGTTGGTGTCTTTGCTGATGTTATGTACCAAGATGTGGGCAAAGGTAAGGCATCACCCTCCTTTAGTGGTGCATCGTGTTGTCTGGGTGGATCTTGGAGCATGGAGATTGGTGTGGATCCATGGAGTGTGTCTTGGATCATGTTGGGTTTTGTTGTTTAGTTTAATCTTTGTACTCTGATGTGGTATAGACATGTCTAGTTGTATTGGATTTGGAATGTATTATGGAACAACTTGGTTGTCCTTTGGGAATAAATGCTGGGATATTTTATTGACACACATCATATAGTGTTTGTTAATGGATGGTTTGGTTGGTTTTGTCTTTAGGGAAAATCGTTCCCCAATTTGATCTAGAAGGCCTCAGAATTTTTTCCAGCCTTTGGTGTTGTGGGAACGTCGCATAAGGCCAAGTAGCCATCACTACCTCCTTAAGCTAATGAGTTAGGGGTGAGTTGTTACACATACCATGTAATATAATGTCTTGGTGAAAATTATCATATTAAATATAAGTATTAACTGTATATTATTTCTTAGTGTAACTCAATCTTGCGTTCAATGCACGATTTTGAAGAAACACGATGTTCCGTGTTATATACACTATATAACATATCTTCCCATTTTATTTAAAATTTATATATAATGAAAAAATATTAATAAATATGAAGAATAATTATTCTATAATTATATGAGTTATTATATGTTTTTTCATTTAACTCATATGTTATTCTTTGTTACCATGATTTTTTTATTAGGCTTTATATTTAACCTTGTATTTTTATATATTTCATAGGTTATCTTTTGTAGTTTTTGAAGATACAATAAATCTAGGACCATGTACTTACATTATAATTTTTTTTTCATATCAATATTCAAATTTATATTTTATGAACCTCGTCCCATATAAAGCACTAGTCTTTTCTCTCTATGGTGTGTTTTATATATTTTTATGATAACAATCAGGTAATAATATGTTTTAGAGTCTTTTGTATTTATATTAAATATCATAAAAAGAAAATATGTTTCATTGTATTATTATAAGAATATTTATTCTTATAAATCTTTTGAGTAAGTGTAACACCTTGATATTTTTGGATTTTTTCAAAACAAATTTATTTTTATTGATACCTTGTAGTACATATAATTCCATGTTTTAACAAACTGTGATATACAAAAAATGATATTATTTGAAAATTCCCATTATAAACAATCATATAAACATGGATAAATGAATAGTAATAAAAAAAATAAATACAATTATAATGGATTTATATAATTAATACATATTGATAATAAAGTGCATAATTTTTATTAATATTATTAAATGTTTTGAAAATAAGGCTGTTTAAAAAAAATTATTGTTTCTTGGGATAAAATAATAAAAATAATTTTCAAAATTTTTATACATTTTATACATTTTATTTTATAAAATAAAGATCATATTTTACATCTGTGTGAAAAAATGATCTTTTAATTTTTTTAGAATTTATAGTAATGATTACTTTTCGACGAATAGTAAAAAATATTAATTTTTTTAAAAAACTACCCTTTCATTTAAATCATTTACCATTAAAATTATTTTAAATCGATTTAAAATTTGATATTTTGTAAAATAAAAATATATTGATCCAGTTTAGATCACTATAATCAATTTCACATTTATTTTTTATAATTACATTCTATAAATATGATACATTTCTCTTTGAAAAACTACATATCCATCCCATCTGTTGGTTTAATTTTAAATTTAAATATCCAAACTCTATGATAAGTTTTGAAAATAGATTACATATTGGTAATAATAATAATTAATATTATATTTTATGCTAATTGTAATTTTCGAACCAAATGAATATGAAATATTGTATTAATTATTTAGTGTGGTGAAGGTTTAAATGAATTTATCAAGGGGTTAAACTAAAATGATATGGTTTAAAATGAAATGTAAACAAGTAAATATAAAAAAAGGATATATATTGACTTTTTATCATATATAGATTGATAATTATACATTTAGGATTATTTGGGAAAGGGAAAAACATTGGTAATCCATTTTCATTTAATAAGAATTACAAGTCTGACCTCTTCCCAACTTATAAAAGAGAACAAACTATCCTCTCCTCTACATAGGTAAAACTGCATTTTGATAGGCTGATAACGTAAATTTTTTTTTACATAATTTCCTCCCCACATCCTATATATAATTTTTTTTAAACCCTTATTAAAAGGTTTTAGTTGTAAACCAAAAGGTTCTCTATTAGGAAGTGGTACAGTCCTAAACCATGTGTTTTCATTTTCTTTCTTCCTATAACTCATTAAATTCATATTGAAATATGATGATCTAATAACAATACTATATTAAATATAAATATATTTTATAATTTTCTGTTTATGAAATAAATCCAAATACCCTTCCATTAAGTGTGTAACGAAACAATCGATTATGTGTACGACTGACTACCTCATCACCAACGGATATAAATATTTTTTCATCATCTACTATCATAGATAGAGATACATATGGAATAAATTATTATATATTATTATCATGAAATAATAATACTTACTTATTTAATATATCACATCTTATATCTTATCTTTCAATATATTTGGAGACAATAATGTCGTTCGTGCATATATGTGGACTACTGCCACCAATAATATATCTTTTACATTGATCATTTTATTTTCACATGTACAGTAAAATGGATTGATTAAATGAATATTTTTTTATATATTATATAAAAAATATTCTCCTATATTGAATTAATAATTAAATTTCAATCATTCCATCCATTAAGAAAATGGAAATGGTATTGATGAATATATACGACAAACTAGTTAAAAGAACAGTGTAATTCATTATAAATATATATATATTATTAATGTATAAATTCAATATATTTTTATATATAATGAATATTACAAATATAATAGTTATTATTTTTTTGTAGTTAAAACCATTAAAAATTTAAATGGATCAAAAATACAGGACAATATCATAAATGAAAAACGAAACAATTATTACCCAAAATGAGATTTTATTAAGAAATTGTTAAGAAATTGTTTATAAAATATATTAAGTAAATCATATATTGTATTATATATATAATTATCGTTATATATGTAATTTATAAAAAACATTTATTTATTTACATTTAGTTTCAAATGTATATGAAGGAAGTTCATACGAATGGTAAGGGATTTCTAGCCCATCATTCATTTATGTGATACATAATACATATTCACCACTCGCTTCATTTGTATGATTTATATTATTACCCTTGAAATTATAATATCAGTATTATAATTATTTTCATTATATTTAATGACACTTGTGATTTAAAATTATAAAAATTTGTAAAGGGATTTCATCTCACTTTTATTTCTCTAAGACACATTCCACATTCAACACACATTTCTTTTGTGTGGTATATATAATACACTTAAATAACATGAATAATTATTATAATTAATGTTATGTGGGTTCAAATTTCTGTCAAATAAACTTTCATTATAATATATTATGATTAAAATGCTACTAAGGGGGTAAAGGTTTGATGTTACAATTACACCGTTGTAGATATTGTTTATTATTATGAATCCAATGATGAGATCCTCATATATAACAGTCAATAAATAATTTCAATTTATTATCATACATTAATTTATATAAATTTTGTGTTTTTAATTCATTTTACTATCTTTATGAATCCATGTTTACAAAATAATTCTATTAAGGGTAAATGACATTATATCTCTTTTCTATTAAAAATGAGTTTCCATCCATTAAAATGATTTATAAATATGACCTAAAATGTTTTTCATAATAATAATTTAATTTTTAAGACATTTTATCCATAATTTAAACATTATAATGGTTTAAAATTAATCATCATTTTTTTAGATATGGACATTTTAGATTTTATCAAACATTTGAAAGGGGTTTTAGTTTTATCATGTTTGACTTGAATGGTATTTCTCACCATCTTGTTCACACAATGATTTATATATTCAAAATTTCTCTATGTTATTTTCAAAATAAGTAATTTATATATGATTTCTGATATTTTTAGATATTAATGAAGATAATTCAATGGGAAAATGATATTTTTTAATGAAAATTTCCAAGTGTTATATCAGAATCATGTTTCCATCAAAGATGAAATCGTTTGATGTTACATAATATTTACTAGGGATATGTTCCAAATATACCATCCATAATATTTATCAATATTTTATAAGATTATGATGAAACATTGTTCATGCATTTTATTCTTTTTTACATGGGATATTCTTTGATGGATGTATGCAATGATTATCAATCATGTTTCTTATGATGGGTTATAATATGGTGAAATGTTTATAAAAAATCATTTTCATATTATATGATATTATGATTGATTTAAAATAATGAAGCCAAAATATTTATTTATTATTTGATTTGTGATAACTAAATCTACAACTAATACATTGTGTGATTATTAATGTTAGGGGTGGTCAAGATATGGAACAACGGAGTTTATCCAAAAATCATAAGAGGGAACAAATGAGGTTATCCAATAACTGAAAAAGATGGTTCATGGGAGGTTATCCTGTCTTTGAAAATGATAGTACAATAGAGCTTATCGAACCCCCAATGTTGGTACATGAGTTGTTATCCCAGGCCAAACACATTATAAATTTAATTGTTGGTATCCTTGACATAAATTTTTATATGCATATATATATTCCCCACATCTATATCCCATGAAAATCATATGATATAATATATACTTTTCGTCGTTTAATTTATGATTCATATAATTTGAACATATACTATTTATTCAATGACACATCTATATGATCTATGATATTTGAAGATTGGTTTTCAAATATTTTTATAATTTTATCACACACTTATTGACATGGTAGGTGAAAATCATTCATTATTACCCTTACTGAGAATTTTATCTCACACTTTCTTTTGTTTCATTTTCTCATGTTTCGGAGAAACGACATATGTAGGGTATATATATAATGTCCACTTTGTGTGAAGTGTTTTTTTAGATTTTGAAAATAATTCATAAAATAATAATATTGGGTAATTATTCACCCAACGAACTATCCCATTAGGGTCCCTAGGCATTTTTTTTTGAATTTTATTTAATATTCATATAATAAAATTTATTATGAATTTATGAAAATCACATGTCATTTTAGTTAGTATCAGAGTAATGGTTTAGTTAACCTCAATAAATTAGGATGATAGTGGTTTAATGAGATTACATAGGTTAATATTATGTTTAAGAGATAATCCTATGTTATTGTAATGAAAATATTATTTCCAACGAAATTACATCCATTTATTAAAAGTATGAGTGGATGTGGATCTGGAATATTTGTACCATGGGATATTAAATTTAAAAAGTGATCAATGGGATTTGACTCTATAAACACCTAGAGTATAAAAATGTTCCTTGATGAACACATGGTTTGATACATATTGTATATATACATTCTATATTGACAAATTTTATAAGACCCATCGTTTAATATTTTAATTATAAAAGTTTATTACCAAGGATAAGACAAAGGTGTCATTGATTAAAAAACAGTTTCATGATTTATCCATCCTTTTAATGAGTGACCCCACTGATCATATATGTTTGACAATAATTTCACCAATTTTTTTGTTTACAATGGTATTTATGATGGACTAGTGATGTTTTGGTGGTTATAGGTTTGAAAAAATATTCATATTAATGTTTGATAATAGTTATAGAAATCCACTAATATAGTGAAATGTATTTAGGAATTTTTATTCCTACACACACAATTACGTGTTAGATAAGATGTGGGAACACCAAATAGTAAGATGATTGAATATAAAGTCTATGATTCTTTTATAGTTTATATTTCTAGGAATTTTCTTGCTAAAAATATCATTATAATCCTACAAATAAATTTTATGTTATCATAAGAAATGATTTTATTTTATAAATAAATCCCACATTAATTGTTGAGGTGTAGAATTCGTGTTTGATATTCAAAACAACTTTTAGTCATTTATCATTGAGAAAATATATGGGTACTTCCTATAGATATCACATCCATTATACGAGTCTTGATTCCTATTAAAAGGAGGTGTTTTTCAAAGATCTATTTAGAGAAACAAAAAATTGATGATATACAAATTGTTCAACAGTTTTTTGAGGAATTTATAGAATAATTTCTTAGTATTCCACTAAATCCGGATGTTGAGATATAAATTTAAATCATTACTAGTTTAATACATAATTTATATAATCCCTATTGAAGATCCTTGAATGAAAGTAAATATTTAAAGAATCAACTATAAGAGATTCCGGAAAAGGAAAATACTCCACCACATTTGTCATTAATTGGAGAACATGTATCTTTTTTAAGAATTATTAGGGATCATTGAAAAATTGAATTGATTATCATGAATTTAACATGATCATAATCAAGAACATGTATCCTTTAAACTGCATTGATTATTTTTTACCAATTTTATGGTGCCCAATACATTTTATATATTGACTTTCCCTTGGGATATCATCAATTTAGAATTAATAAGGAGGATCTACAAAATAAAACATTCCATACAAGGTATAAACATTATGAATATATAGTTACTCTATTTGGTCTTACTAATTCCACATTTATGTTCACGAATATAATGAATTGAGTATATCAAAATTTCCTTAATAATTTTTGTAGTCTTTATATTTGATATTGTCAGTTATTAAAAGGGAATGTTACATCAGGATTTTCACATAATAATTGTAATAATGACACTAATTATGGAGAAACTATATGAAAAATTTATAATTTATCAATTTTGGCTAAAATGATTTCATTTATGGGTCATATCATCTCATGAAAGGGGGTATTAGCAGATCCATCCAATAAATAGACTACAAATCATTTCCAAAGAGAAACCATAGTGACTAAGATATATAGTTTTCTTTGATTAGCTGGATATAATCAAAGGATTACAGAGAATATCTCATAAATATATAATATACTCCCCATGTAAACTCAGAAGAGATCCAAGTTCTCATGTAATGTGTAATGTGAGTAAAAAATCTTAGTAACTAATGAAAAGGTTTTTTAGTTCATTTGTTCTTAAATTAACCTATTTATTAGCGGTATGTTATTTATATTGATTAATATATGAAGTTATATAGATGTGTTATTATAAAAAACAATCTGGTGATAGATTATTCCTCGTGAAAATTGAATGATGATGAGAACAAGTACCCATCAAATTTTTTGGAGATAACTATAGTAATTTATTAATTATTTTTATTGAGGAATAATATTTTTGGATAATAGTGTGTTATATATACGAATTATAAATTTTTTATGTATATATTCACATAAAATCAATTAAACATGCACTAGAGAAAATATTTGGAGTTGATTAATGATTATGAGTTTTAAATAAATATAAAAACTATGAAATAAAAAAATTCGGATGATGATTTGAAAAAAAATGTTCATTCTTATGTAACAATGTTAAATATTAAAATATATCCATTTTTTGTATTTGAAATGGATTAATCCAGAAATCATCAATGAATGCGAGTAATATTAACTGGCACAAATGTGTGTTCATCTAATTACCAATATAAATAATTACGATGAACAGCAGGAAGGCTTAGAGCTGGTGAAGAAGGTTATAAATTTTCATAAGTAAAACATTGAATATAATGGAATGATAAGGCTAATAAAATATGTATGTATTCCAACTATACCATATTATAAAAATTAGCTATTAGAAGACGTTCATAGGTATTATTAATTATTCATCCATGATGATTATAGATTTATAGATATCTGAATTACTATTTATTTTGGGATAAAAGAAGGGATATATTGTGGATTATGTTTCTTGGTCCTTAGTATGTAAATATGTATGATCTTGGATTCAAAATTCTTAGGGGATGTTTCAACAATTATGAAAAAAATATGGCACGACACCACCATAAATATTTTCATCACAATCCCCAAAACATTTAAAGTCCATAATGTTATTTAGGATATAGTTGATCAACTTAAATGTTTAATACACTTTATTTATATCAAAAGATTTATCTGTTTACAAGCTACAATATATATATATATATTATGTATGTTGTAATATTTATTACAGTATAAAATATCATTTTAACTAAACAAGATCAATGTTTTACATTAATGTTCTACGGATGTATTTAGAAAAATCTTGATAAAGATTTATGTTTTATTAGTATTTATTATCGGTGTAGAGGGAGTCATTTAGAGAGAACAACTGAAATGATATAGGATATTTTTATATCTTTTTATTGGAATTTTAATTTTTTTTGAGATCATCACCTTTCACTAGTATAGTTTTAATGCTACAATATATTTCATTAAATCATTAAAATCGGTCATTAGTAATACCTATATGAAATGAAGTGTATAAATACATCTTAAAATGATAGATAATTTAATATACAGAGACCTTTGATAAATGATGAACTAGTTGATAATGTTAGAGAAATTTGGCAACACATAAGGGAAATACAAAGTTATCAGAAAAGTTATTGTATAAATCTTCATTTTGATTTGTAATTGGACTTTATTAACATAGAGCTCCTAATAAATTCATCATTTAAGAGTATAATGATATTTGGAAAGAGTGGAATAATAATTACTAGAAATATCTATCATTTTGAAATGAATGATCGTATCAGGGTGATAACATATCGATTATAACTTCGAAAAATCCTCTCTCCTGACCATGATGTGTACCACATATTCCTCCTTAGTATGTACATAATTGATTCTTTACATGAACTAAACTCTAATATCAAACTACATGAACATGATATTTTATATTAAGTGTACCTAATGGAGATTATGGGTCATAGAGAGAATACCCTATGAATCATGACCACTCAATTGGTCACAGTCATATCAGTGAACCACCGCATTGTCAATGTTACCTGGGAACCTAGGTGTAAGATGAGAAATTTTCATTTTATGAGGGGTTGAATGTAACAACAATAGGTATTTTCATTTTTTGAAAATAAATTTTGTTTCTTTAATATATTGTGATATAGGCAACACCATGTATTAATAATCCACCACATACTTTTATTATAATTATTTTATCATTCCCATTATGGCCTAGCCATTAAATTAGGTATTATAAATCAGAATTGCCCCATTTTAAATTCTATATAGAATGGTTTCCTATAATTAAATCATATTTATTAAAATTTAAATAAATTTTAGTAACATCATTATATGATTCAAAAATATTATTTCATAAAAACAATTTATTACTTTTTGTGTACAAAAAAATAAATGTAGAGTTATA
The DNA here is from genome assembly GCA_963277665.1 of Viscum album. Taxonomy (NCBI): domain Eukaryota; kingdom Viridiplantae; phylum Streptophyta; class Magnoliopsida; order Santalales; family Viscaceae; genus Viscum; species Viscum album. The sequence continues at coordinate 247,392,939 of OY728165.1, forward strand.
TAGTATTGGAAAATTTATTTCTAAAACTAAAATTCTGTATTTAAATCAACATGTAAATATTATCTTTGAGCGAATATATGATAATTTTCGTAATATATTAATTTTTTTAAGAACAGTAAAAAAGATGATGTTTATTCAAAAATTACGTTTTTATTTAAAGAATTTATGACAATAATTTCTTTCAATGTTCTATTAAAAAATATAGTTCAAATATATTTATTAATCCAATTTATGTTGTTGGATTTACTTTCATCCATATTTTTGATCATAACACACTCTAAAATTATCAAAATACTCTCTTTGAAAAAACATTTAATCACCTATGTGGGTTTAGTTTGAAATTAATTAAATTCAATTTTGTGAATAAAATTTAGAAAAATGGTATCAATATTATGAATACTGATAATAAATATTATATATTATATTACACTTAATTTTTCATCAAATTGAATAGTTCAAACTGTAAATATTAGTTACCTCAATTAAGGATAAAACAGGTTTACTTGGGGTTAACCAAAAAAGAAATGCTGTAAAATAAAATATAAAATTTTCCAAATAGCATTGTTAAACAATATTTCAGCCTTATTACCTCTAATAACCAATAATGATCCATTTTAGGAGCTTTTCTCTTGTTTAAATCATGGGTACACATTTTCCTTTTCATAAATTCCATGTGGTTCTCTCTGTCAGTTATAAAAGTGCACCCCACTCTCATCTCTTATAATCTTTGACCAATACAAAACAAAATTAATTTCATAATTCCCTCCCCATATTCTTGATCTTTTTTATTAGAAACTCACATATGAAGGATTTAGGTGTATTTGTAAATAAGTTCACAGAAGAATATCTATAGACTTAAACAATGATTTTCATTTTATTTCTTACTATAAATTGGTAAAATATAATGAAAAAATGATGATATAATAAATTAATTACATCTAATATAATTATATAATATTATTTTAATGTAATGGCCAAAATATTTTCCTCTTCCATCATGTTTTACATAAATCTATCGATCTGGTGTATGCCATAATACTGCCTTTTGAACGGATGTAATTCAATTTCTTTCAAAAATTCTCACAGTTAGAGATAATTATGAGTTTATTATATATATATATTCTAATAATAAAATTAATATAATGTTGGATATTTATTATCACCTCTAACAAGATAAATTAATATTCATTGGGAAATGATAATTTCACTCATTGGTATGTGTGGATTATGAAAAGCATGAAGAGATGTGATACATTTTTTTAAAAATATAATTTTTAGTATTATATGGAGAGATTAATTGGATATTTTTTATATATATGATATACTTTTTTTTAAAATTAGATTTAATATTTACCATTATTTTATTCATCCATTGAGAAAATTGATACAACATTACTTTGTATATATGGCCTTCCATCTCTTTGAACGATGTCATTCATTTTGTATCTATAAATTTAATGCATTAATATAAATAAATATAAAATGAATATATATGATATTTTTATCATGGTTAAAATTCCTATTATTTTGTAACATTGATAAATGTACAATGACTAAAAATAAAAAACAAAAATATAAAAGAAAGATCAAAGAGTTATTAACTGAAATGATATTTTAACAATGAATTTTTAATAAACAGGTATTAAAATGTCAAAATTATATCATGTATGGTATTATATATATAGTATGGTTAAATAATATTTTTCTAATAATAACATATTTATTATACTAGAGGTTTGAATGTTTTCAAAGGATGTTGAGACTTATGGTAATGGATTTCCAGTTTCTCTTTCATTTCTAGGAGAGATATATCATATTATTCACTTGTCTCTTTTGTGTGGTATATATTATTCAATTTAAAATAATATATAAATAATCTATGTCTTTTCAAGATATTTATTGTTAAATTTTATATTATTATTTAATTTAGATTACCATTGTAAACATTCCAATGTGTTGTGCGAATTTCATATCACATTAATTTCTCCGAGACACATGCCAAATTCACCACATACATATATTATATGTCACATATTCATCCCATAAATATAAATTATGATTATTATTTTTAATTTTTTTACATATCTATCTATGGTTCTATATTTCATAATGATTACAATTTAAAATTTACAAAAGTAGTAATTTTTTTAGGTTATAATCTCGTTGTGTAGTGATATTGTTTATGATTATTCTACCAATGTTTATATATTATTAAAGAACCATAAAAAATAAATAATTTTCTTATAATGTGGATATTTCAATAAATTACATTTTTTAATTTCATTTTCATCTATAAATTTTATAATCTTTTCTAAAAATGTTTTAGGGAAACAAACGTTATTTCTCTATTTAATCAAAACATATTTTTATTCCATGACTAAGTTATGTAAAATTGTCTTAAAGAAAATTTAAAAAATATAAATTTTTTTAAAATTAATTTTAAAACATTTTCTAATTGCTACTAATTGTTTCAATAAAATTTACTTATTATTTTCAATGTAAGGACCTTTTATCTTTTAATGAAAATGTGAAATGAATAATTTTTTAATAGGAATAGAGTAAATGTAATTTTATATCATATCAACAAATAAATCATTTTAATATTCATTTATATATTTATGATATTAATTTCTAAGGTAATGTTGTAATTATTATTTGGGGTTTTTTATTTTAATAAATTGATTTCAAAGTGGAAATGGAATTTTATTCAATAAAAGATCCATATGATATTTCCCAATAATTCTATATCTTAAATAGTGTCCTTTTATTTTACACAATATTTAATGGGGTTATAATACAATGATATCTTTTATATACATTCTATATATGGTTTAGTTTTTTGATGATAATGAGTCAAAGAATATCATTAATATTCCAAAAGTTGTTCTACAAGGAAATGATTAATTTTTTATAAAACCCTTTTCCTTATAAGGTTTATAATATGATTAATGGTTTATAAAAACAATTTAATATTAATTGGATATGATATGATAATTGTTTATGAAATTTTTGAACATAGATATATGGATTATTTGATGGTTGGGTCATATATATCTCCTCATGCATTGGGTCATGATTATTGATTAATAAACTCAAATGCGGGTATATAAGACTTTATACCAAGCCAGATTGAAGGTACATGGGAGTTTATTGAAATCCCACAAAAATGGGTAAAAATTTGGTTATCACCAACATAAAAATTTGGCTACATGGGAAATTATAAAAACTCCATTCTTGGTACACTGGTGGTTAGCCTATGCCAAACATTTTTTGATTGTCTTGATTCGTAGCCTTGACATAATGATTTTTATTTTTATGAGGGTGCCAAAAATCAATGTATATTTATAATTTTATGTTCACGTGTCTCATTTTAATTGATTCATTTATTATTTTTGTCTTATGATATGAAAATATTTATGCTAGGACTCTATTTTATGATAAATTGTATGTAGGGTATAGTTTTAAAATATTATTTTCTTCGTATAATAAAAATATTTTCATGTTATATTGAAATCTACAATATTTACCATTACATATAATATGATATCACCTTTATTATGTTTTATTTTTCTTATTTGTGAAATATGGTTTTATGTATGGCATGTTTATGAAGTGCACTCTGTTGGAGTATTTTTAGGGCGTATTAAAGATCATTAATGAAATAGGTAAATTGTGTATCTAGTCTCCAAATACAATAATCCATTATTGTTCTTTGGTGTGTATTGGGAAAACATATTTAATATTAATTTATTATAGTTTCATATCTATGTATACAAATCCATAATCATAGTAATAATTCTTTAGAAAGGAAAACATTCTGAAAATTTAGTATACTATAGAGCGATTAGTTTCTATGTAATGAATTCCTTATCGAGATAGTAAAAGTTTCTATGTCTATAGAGAATATATGCCTATATAAAATTAACCTAAAATAGGCCATTTGGTATGAACATAACCTCTACATAGTTTATATTAATGATACCTTTCATTATACCCATTTTGACACTATAGGGGGATATGTTTTGGTAGATCCATAAACTCTTTTTGAACAATTATTTAGGGAATCAATAGTTTGTTAGGATATAAATACTAATAAAAAAATAACTATGAATAACATAGATTTAATATTATAGAATAATAATTAAGAATATGTTTTTTATTTTTATATTATTACTTATAAATTCATAGTTTCTTTGAATACATATTTATTAGTTTATATACTCTCATCCCCCTAATTTTTGGATATATTAAATGATTAGAACCCAAATTAAATTTTTCAATGTTAGATAAACATTTTTTCATGTACATAATGTGTAATATAATATTATAGTTCAATAATTATTTCATATAATGGAATTTTATTAGTACTACTAAATTACCATCTTAAATGTCGGGGCTTCTGCTATATATGTGAATAAAAAATTGATAAACTATTGTATTCCATGTATATAAATCATTCTAGGTAAATGTTTGTTTATTGAATTACACAAAAATTATTATCATCTCTCAATTAATATAATAATATTATAAAATGTTAATGGATTATTTTCCTTATATAAATCCATAATCAACTTCTGAGAAAGGGAGATCACTCTTCACATCTAGAGTCATCCTTTAATTCTGTAAAAGTTTAAGTATGAGAATGAATCTCATTATTAATAAGATTATTTGAAATATATTTTTTTTGATAACTAATATATATTTCTAATTATAGAAAAAAAAATATTTAATTAGGATTTAAAACATTTCCATTTTATAGGAATATACAATTGTATTCCCTAAAGGGTATCACGGTTATCATTCTGACCAACACGTTGAGTACAAAATTGAAATTATACATTAATCATTACTTGTATACAAGCCTTGATATTGATTATCCACCATTTAGATTTAAAAACAAAATAATTTGTTATAATAGAATTTATAAAAGGTTCTAATATTCCATAGTTCTTCACCAAGGGGTGTATCATCCCACATTATGAAGAATAACGATGTGTCAATGTGACTCCAAATTGATTTTAATTAACTTAAAAAATTGTGATAATGAAAATTTATCCCCTTCCATAGATTGAATTAATTTTCAAATAGTTTCTTGGGTCCTAATAATTATCTATTATGGAAATATTTTTGGAATATTATTAATTAAAAGTTATTTATGAAGGTATTGTATTGAATTCCCTTTAAAAAAGGTATGGAAAATATGAATATATAATTATTCCATTCAAGATCACTAACACACTAAAAATATTTTTGAATATAAAGAATAAAGTATTTATATATTACCCCAACATATATTTTTTAGTATTTATAGATTAGATTCCAATACAATATAAAAAATTAATTAGTATGTGGAAAATCTGATTATAGTGTCAATGATATTCTGAAATTAGAAACTCGAAGAAATAACCATTAAATATGGGTTTTTATGAAGAAATTAACATTCAACATGTATTTTTTCAATAAAAAAGTTATATATACAAAATCATCTAAGAAAAATGAAGTTAAGGAGTTCCCAAAAATAACATATTTGATAAAGTTTCATAGTTTCCTTAGACAAGATGGTTACTATTGATCATTTGTGAGAAACTCTTCCATAATTTCCTTGGAAAAGATGGTTAGTATCGATGATTGGGGAAACAATGTTTAATATTAACAAACCCATGGACTAAGATAACTTTTAAGGGACTAATGATTTAATGTAATAGTTAGTGAGAATAAATTTTCATGGAATTTGAAATGAGGCATATCATTGTACCACTACTCACATCACCCTCATCTTAGGAAAATTTTGTTTTATAAACCGATGAAACAATGAAAGGATTTCTATGTATAATATCTAAAAATTATGGTGTGATATAATATCCCTCATGGAAATTGAATGTAAAAGTGAAAAAATATCCTAGTCTTGATCAAGATATATCTTTAATTCTATTAAGATTTATTATTTGGAAGAATTATCTCTATGAGGAAATGTTTAAAGTATACACTGATCAGAAGAGACTAATATATATGATATTGTAAATAGAGCATAATATGAAATATTTTTTTTGTTAGAGATGGTAAAGTACTGTGAAATCTTTATTTATCACTATTATAGGAATAAAATAATGTGGAATATGTTGTATATATAAATAATCCTACATCATTGTCAATGATGTGTATTGAGAAGGATAAAATTTTATAATATTTTCAAATGGTGTACATTTATGTCATAATAGAAGGAACCACACACAAACATAACCAAATTATTACTGAACTATAAAATCTAGATAATATTAATGATGTTCAATGTGATTTTTTTAAATAAGAAAGAAATTGAAATACATAAAATCGATATCCTTATCGTTTAAAATTAATGAATAAGGATTTGAACGATTTAGGGTATGATAATGGGAACCATAAAATTACTAGATAAAAAAGGAGTATCTCTATAATGTAAATAGATAGACATTATCTATACACCCATGTAGCATGATGATGTATTTAAATCATCAAAATCACTATTGGTGGGACAATAAGAATAATGTGACCCTGAAATATTCATTAAATTTCATGTCAACAAGTGATGAAATTGAGGTATATATCCAAGGGGTTGCAAAAACCAATTAAACATACTTATATGTAAATTTGAAAGCATCATAGTAGATGTGTTTACTATACTGATGAACACATCCAATGAAAAGAATTGAATATCTATTGCAGTATACTGGCTTATAAAAATTTCTAACATCATTGTAATTTTGGAGTGCTTCTCACTTTCTTATAATCCCTGGATATACATCATGGAAGTTGTTAGGCTATATGGAACACCACACTAAATTATATATGATAAATAATTTATATTTTCCGCCATTATCAAAAAAATCCTCCAACATTATCTAAACATTGAGTTTAATTATACTATAACGTTTTACCCAAAAATATATTCCCATCTAAATAGACTATCATGACACTTATGAATATATTGGGAGCATGCATGATGGGATTTAATGGTGTTTGAGATCAATATATTCCCTGGATATGTTTTCATAAACTAATAGCTTTTACCTAGGCATACAAATGGCTCTACATTAATCCCTTCATGGTAGAAGATTTAGGACACCAATGTACTGTGCTGAATTCCGACCAAACAAGATTATTGAACAGTAAATGTGTTATGAAATGGTGGGAAATTATATGTCCAATCCACAACACATCACGGAATCACAAAGATTTTAAATGAACTATGGTGATAAACATCAATAAGGACACATGTTTTTTGGTATAGATATAGAGATCATAAAAATCTCCATATAGAAGAGAGTTAATATATTTCAAAAGAAATGAATGATATATCATCGAATTGGTTTCCCCTTTGAGATTCAAAATTTTATTTGATGTATGAGATGTTGACTAATATCCCCACAAAATCCAACCCAATTACAGGATGTGTTCCGCAAAACCCTTCATGATAATTTACATACAAGGTCCCTCACATGATCTCAATAAAAAGGTGGTATAATTGGAGTATTATTTCTCTTCTCAGGAGAAATCAGGGAAGAAAATGGAAAATAGAGACAATGTTCAACACCAATGAAAAACAACTCTACTCCATAAATAATGGTAAAACCATCAGTTTGAGGAGGAAATGTTGGAACTGAATGAATAAATGATAATGAAATACGCAAATATTTTTTCATCATTCTAGGTGAAAATTAAATTTATATTATGAATTATGTTAAGTGAGGAAGAAGGTAAAGTCCCAGAAAATTATGAATGATATTTCAATTCTAATTGTATAAATATACCATATTTAGTAATTTTTATTCTATAATAGAAATAACAACATAATAGAAAACAACATTATAATATATATATTTTATCATCATTTTATTATATTAATTCTATCTCAAATAGTTTAGTGTAAAAAAATTGGATAATAAATATAAAATATGATAAGTATTTTCATGACACGACCCATACCGGAGCTCAAGATGCAACTATCCTAAGCCCTCCTCTATAAGCCAGGGGATGAAGACTAACACCAAAGGCACAACAAACTCTGAGAGGCATTTTCCTAAAAACCTGTACACACACACAGACGCAACCAAGTCAAAGAATAAGTGAAGAGGAAAAGATATCCAGGAACCACACTGCTATAAAATGGGAACGAAACATAAATTTGTTAACCTCAAAAAATTACATGTACCATAAAAGTAAAGTTGAGAGGGAAAGGAGAAGAAAAATCCACACCAAACTAGAAAAGTGTCACAACCCAACAACATGAGAAAAAGAAAAACAACCGGAAGAGTCCCACTACTTAATACCAATCTACGACCATCGTACGCAGACCAAGCACCCTGTATCCCTAAGATCCTCTGACGTCACTATCAACTTGTTCGTCGTCTATAAGGGAACACCAAATACGGGAAAACCCAAGGAGGGGATGGTATTAGAATACATAGAAGGATGCCTCAAAGTATTGAGGGAGAAGAAATAGAGGTACTAAAGAGGGGAACAGTAAGAGAGAACAAGGTACAAAAAGAGTTAATAGAAAGAGTACAGCTCCACCCAATAGTAGATATGCTTTCTCAAAGAAACCCAAAAAAGTGAGTAATAGGATATCCATATCACATCTCTAATCAGGTATATGCCCATACATATACATAGGACATTTATATGTACTTGTCTCTGCTAAAATGAATCATAAGTCTCTAACCTCAAGTCATTACTAGGATTTCCAAAGAAGGCTCAAATATTATATAAAGGATCAGGATTACAAATTCCATGAGTTGTTCATCCCTAATGGAACCCGCCTATGAGATGTACATTATTAGGTACAACTCAACCATTCCTAATGGTATGTCTAAAAGGACGTGATCAACCAAGAAATTTATGCTAGAACTGCCTCTAGTTATTTTCCCTAGAGGTCTCACTGACACCATCTTGTGCTCGAGGCAAGACCAAGGGAAACCAAGTGAAGAGGCCCATTATCTCGCCACTGTGTCCTACAGTTGAGGAAGCTGCAACACCCCTGAATAACCCCCTCCTAGTCCTTACTCAGAGATGTAGGAGTACTAATCCATATTTAAAGACCCACACCCAACCCGATAGGGGAGTACAACTCTAGTTGTTTGGTTGTTGTGGGGGACATGGGCCCTAGTACATCAAGGGAGTTCTGACCCCAGGCTAGAGGACTTGCACCACATCATGGTAGGGTAGTACCGACTTTATATGTGAGGACCCACACCCTACCCGGTAGTGGGGTAAAACGTTGGAATTTTTATGTTTTCTGTGAATCAAGCTCTAGTAAGTCAGTTAATTACCAACCCTTGGATAGAGGACCTGCACCCTGGAAAGTTATGGGAGTACCGAATCTGTTGTAGCACTACATAAGGAGGACCTACAGGCTGGGTTGACAGAGGAGTACCTACTCCTAACATATAGGACCTTCACCCTTTTAGGTAGGGTAGTACATGACTCTATGTGATTTATATATGGATGAAATGTGACCTAGTCTAATAAGGGAGAACATACCCTATATATAGAAGACCCAATCCGAGGAAAACGAACCCGCACTCATGACGTGGGGAGTCCCATCTCTACCAGAACAGAGGATTATGCAATACTCGTGCCTTGAGTCATCAAGGGAGTATACATCCTAAGTCCCACTATAATAAATAACCTATTTGTTCTCCTCTGGTTATCATAAATACCTTAACCACCCTAAATTTCCACAATAAAGTAAGAGGATGATCCATCATCTCATAAGGGTTCCAAAGCCACAAACAGCACATCAATAGGACTCCCAGTCTGTAAGTAATAGACATATTATTACTAAGGGCCCGATTTAATTCATGTAATATCCATCACAATCATACATTAAATAGAACTAGATAACCAATTGGGTCACACTATTGTGATCCATGGAGAAAAACATGCAAGATCAACTATTAATTCGCCCTTAATGAACAACAGATGGAGAAGTTGTAAATCTCCACATTCCGATTGAATTAAGTCACATGGGACCGATGCCTTGTTCCCAAATTTTTTTTACATATCACACAATTGTGAACCTCCCGGAAAAACACACGATATGGACTACACATTTGTACAAAATGGATAACCTGTGAAATAGTTTCATTTCACAGCAACATTTGCGAACCGGCCTCATGGGGTCCACACCTTAACCTTGACATAAATATCCAAAAAATGTCCTTGAAACATCCTTAATTTTAGGGTCACAATGTCATATATGGTTTTTCATTCAAACACCGTATGAGGGAGATATGTCATATACCTGATTCAATAATATTTATTATTATTATTATTAGTGTGTGTTTTAGGGACCCAAGCCACAAACTATAATTTAATATTCACCATTAGGCATTAATATACCATATTAATAATAGAATCATGTAACTACAGATATAAATTCAATGGGACATCACTGAATGTGTGGCCGATTTTCACCAATCGATCGTTCAATGTTATAGTGCTTTGATAATGTGTATAGCAGCACTCTGGTCAAATCCGCATCAATGATACATTTTAATAGTCTGTTGTTTTTAGTTGATAATATTTTTAATGGGGTGTTATTGAAAATCATATGAAATAATCTAGGTATGGTGTTTTATTTAAAATTTATTATTATGATTGGGGAGAGTACATTTTTGGGGATTTGAAATTATGATATCCTTAAGCTTTTCTTTATATTGCATTAAATTTATACCCACTTCACAAGATGACTTTTGTCAAAATTTCCAAGTGTTAAAGATTGAATCCAAGATATAACATAACTTATTGTTCTAATAAATACCATTACTTGTTTATGGTAGGTTATTTGTGATTTAAATAATCCATGGAATCCAAATGTTAAACAAAAAATGTCATTAATCCATTACATATTATGTTCAATATACACAATATTAATTTAAAGAATATCCATTTAGTGAAGGCCCTCAATCACTTAATATCCCATAATTATGAATCACCACAATTAGATTTTTACTCATCCATTTGGGTGGTTAATAATCTGGTTATAACTTTACGATGATGAATTAATAAGTGAAGAAAAATGTGGGGATAAGAAATGAGTTGTGCATTGAACACACACACACACACACGAACAGTGATGAAAATTAAAAACCAACTTTAAATTGAATGAGAATGAGAAATAAGGGAAGGGGATTGAACATGATTAAAAATATTTTATAAGTATTAATATTTAATAAAATATATTGGATGATTAGAACAGAATATGAAGAAGAAACATTCATTAAAATTCAAATGAAATTGAGAACTACTTACACAAATACAATAGAAAACAAATGAAAAGGAGAATGAAAATAAAAGTGGTGGAGAGGTATCTCTTGTTGAAACGAGATCAAGGAAAGTCCTCCCAATCCCTTGGAAAATATCTAGTCATGAAAAACTTCTTTTTTTCATGTGGAAATTCCATCCACATGGAGGGATAAAAGTATGTTGTATTCATAGCCTAATGAGGTGTGTTGTTTACATTCCAAATAGTCCCCTCTACTTGAATCTCAAATTTTGCCATCGAGGAAGCAGAATCTAGAGATATATTTTTTGTAAAACTTTTAAATAAAAATGTTGTCTAACTACTCTAAAAATGTGGAGGCATTTGGACTTATGTAAATAATTTTTTGGCAGTTTTCATAAACAATGTTAAACAGTCCATTTCTATCAATGATTAATCGATGGCCGAAATATTAATGGATTTAGTAATAGGAATATGCCTTCAAATATGATTTATTTCTTCAACAAAGTATGATGCCTATATCATTTCTTTCACATTGTAAAATTATATCTTTATTTGATGAGAAAAGCATGCCGAAATTAAATTTTGTTGTGGTGATTTTATTACCCAGATAGAATGGTGGGATGGACTTCAAAGCATCATTTGGGCCCCTTGTTTTTAAAGTTGGTCCATGAAATTATTAAACTTGAATCCCCATATTTTTTTCACCAATTATGGTGGGGAATAAAGGAATTTGGTCTTCCAAATTAAGGCCAGAAATTCTATCTTCATGGCTGCTCCAATATCATCACAAATTCTCTGGGACTTCTTTTGTAGTCCATATGACCCTTAAAATTTTATAATAGGTCAATTATTCATTCTAATGATATGTTGGATGTACAATACGGAATCTTAAAAAACATTTATCACACAATTTGGATCCTTACAACGATTCAAATTATTAAAACATTAAACTGATTTGAATCTTAATGAAATCAAAAAGTGCTCAAAAATTATATTTAATATTTAAACATTAACATTTCACAAAATTTTTGCACATTTCTTATAAGATCAGTAATGGGGGTATATAAAAATTTATGAAAATATTAATAACATCAACTCAACTACACTTTGTATTGTGCATGTAATCATGTTCAACAAATATGAAACCCTGAAAAAATAATTTTCACTCACCAACCAATATTAAAAATAATTTTCTCCAATCAGGGGATGTTCGGTGAATTTCACACATCCATATTGACTTCCAACTCAAATTATTACAGAAAAATTTTCCCAAAAACAACTTTTTTATCATGCTAAAATTTAGAAATCTACAATGTTGACACTCAAAACTCACACCTCTCGAGATGATAAAAACCATTAAAGGAAATACACTCTTTTACCAACCAAATGTGAAAATATGAGATTTTGAAAGAGATCTCAGATTCCATTCCCTATCCAAAAGAGCACAAGAATCGAGAGGACTTTTTGAGAGTTTTTTCTATGGATGTGGGATGGTAAGAATATAATGAATAAGAGAGATGAGAAGAAGGGTAAAACAACAGTATGTGTAAAAAATGAAAAAATTTATTTTGAAATGAAACAAGGAATGAAATGAGAGCACATATTTATAAGGGAATGATTGTGTGATGAAAGGAACTAAAGAGGAAGCAATATTGATGGGGATAAAAGATGAAATATTTATAAAACAAAAAACTTCTCCTAATGACATAAATGTTATTTTTTTCATTTTTTTTGAATTATTCCAATGTTGAACTTGAAAACAATACCACACTCATATTGCGACCCATGATTGATCTCATCACAAAACTAATTTTAATATTTTTAATAAGATCAATGATTTTGGAAGAGTGTTTTTTTACTTGCCAAAGACACAACCCAATTTTTTTTCCTTTTTTTTTCTTTTTTTATTTTTTTTAGATTTTTTTGAACACTTTTCAATAAAATTTACACAATTACACAAATCAAAGTACATTAAATTCCCAAAAACTAACTAGATTTCCACATTTCCCCCACAATAAAAAGGATGATTTACATCAAGAATATGATAACTCGTTGAAAATCAATAAAAGGGCACCCACAAAATAAAAACCACTAATAACCCAACATAAATTTAAATTAATAATTCAATGTAAATCCACGTAGAGATTTTGTGGGATAAGGTATCGGGCATGTAATTTGGATATCAAAGAAAAGATTTTCATTGGCTAGAAGGAGCTTTCAAATGGAGAATTAATGTAAGGGAAATGGGAGGCTATATGGCTATTGTGATTCACAGGTGGTTCAAAACAGTCCTATACCCTATAAATGGAAAATAAAGTCGGAAATTCTCCACGAAGGCCCAGAAACTCAAGAATATCAAATGGGGGTAAAAAAATTAAAAGATGGCCATAGGTGGCCTTAGAATGAATGCTAATTTTTTCCTCACTGTTGGGGAAAATAATTTCCAAACCAAAAATTAAGCATTCAAAAATTATTTGGTTTTGAAAAATTATTCTTTATCAAAATTATTTTTGAATATAAAAAATTTCTGAGATTAAAACATGTATTTTGTCTCCCCAAACTGGTTGTAAATAATTTCAAAACTAAATAGTGAGTAAGTATTATTCTTTTTTTCATTTTTTTGTTATTGCTTTTAGTTTTTTAGTTTTTTTATAATACACACCCACACAAAAGATAAAATGAAATAGAAAGGGTATGATGACGAAATGTGGTAAAAAAAATAAAAGAGAGAGAAATAAGAAGAAAGAGGGAGGGAGGGAAGGAGGAATAAGAGAGAAAGTTGAAGGGAAAGAGGTGCCCCCTAGTTTTTATTTGATGGGTTATTGTCCACATCTGATGGTGGGTCTACTGTAGAAGTTGTGGATCCAATGGAAGTAGATTTGGTTCCCCATATTTGTGTCCTCTATTGGTGATGCTTTATCAAATGTCCATTAACTATTAATGTCCTTTTGTAATAGGGGTCTTGGAATTGCATTTCACCAAATGGAGAAACATTAATAATAACAAAAGTACCTTCCCAATAAGAATTAATCTTACTTGGGTGAGGTCGAAATCATGAATTGAAGAGAAATACCATTTCACCTTTATGGAATACCTTTTGAAAGATGTGTTTGTCATGGGGTACCGTATCCATTTCATTGTACAGATTAGAATTCTCATTGGATTCAAGTTGAATCTTCTTCAGTTCATCCAATTATAATAATATTGCTTCACCAGATTTTTCACAATCAAAATTTTAGGTTTTCATATCCCAAAAATAATTATGTTGGATTTCAATTGGTAAATGACATTCTTTACCAATAACTAGAATAAAAGGGTACATTCTAACGGGTGTTTTAAAGGCAGTTTGATAAGCCCAATGTGCTTCCCCATGTATTTCAGGCCAATATTTTCTTGGGGGTTTTTCTATTCTCTCAATCACACTTTTCACTTCCCTATTAGAATGTTCCTCCATGAAATTTGTTTGGGGGTGATATACAGTAAAGTTTTTATGTACAACACCATTCTTTTTCAAAAAAAATTGTCTTATTCTACTACAAAACTAGGTTCTTACGTCACATATCCTGGCATGGGGAGTTCCAAATCTGTAGAAGATGTGTGTTTTTAATAACTCACTAATAGTATTTGAATCATCCTTTCTAGGGGTTTTGGCCTCTAACCACATAGAAAAATAATCTACTACAAGAATAATGTATTATAATCCAATGTAAAGTGGGAATGGTCCCATGAAATTAATACCCCAATCATCAAAGATCTCAAAGAAAATTAGAGGCTTTGGGGATTTTCATTTCTTTGGGATATTGTACCATACTTTTGGAAGGTGGGTATGATTGAAAGAACTCATTTGTGTCTATGAAGACTGCAATCTAGAAGAATGTGAAATCTATGACCTCTCACGAGGTCCTTTTTAGTCTATAGTGTCCACCACCAGCCATTGAGTGACAGAATTATAAGATAGTCCAATTTTCATTTTCGTCAACATATCTCCTAACTACGATGTCTGCCCCCGGTTTTCCAAAGTATATTTTCTTCGCAAAATTAGTATTTTGAAACTCATTTCAACTTTATTTTTTGAACATTGGAAAAATTTCCAGAACAGAAACCAGGTTATTTACAATTGAGGCATACCATAGTATTTTTGAGTGAGAGATGAAAGGTACTCAGTTGGAAAATTTGGATCAATTATTTCAGAATTAGAAGAATTAGAAATTGTTCTCAAGTGATCTACCACATTGTTTTATTTCCCTAGTCTATCAATGATTTTAGGGTAAAACTCTTGTATCATTAGGATCCATCTTATTATACATGGGTTTTAACCACTTTTCTTTAGTAAGAAAATTATAGTATAATTCATTATAAAGATTATGATTTTGGAACCCAAGCGATAGGGACATAATTTATCAATAGAAAAGACAGCTGATAAAAGTTATTTTTTATTCACAGTGTTGTGATATTGAATGTTATCCAATGTTTTTAGGCATAATAGTTTCCCTAAAGAATTTTTTCACTTTTTTGACCTATAAAAACCCCAATATCTCTACCATGAGAATAACAAATTAACTAAAAGGGTAAAGACCAATCTAGGGGTTGGATTATCAGGGAAGATGTAAAAAAAATTTGAGTTCAATGAAGGCTCTTTGCAAAGTAATCCAAATGGACTATGACCTAATTTCAGAGAGATCGAGTGAGTAGGAGGGAAATCCTACTGAATTTATTGATGAATCGATGATAGACACCAGCATGATCAATGAATGAACGAATTTCTCGAACTGAAGTTGGTTCCAGAAGTTATTTAATCACTTCAATTTTGGAAGGATCAACTTTAATACACTCTTTTGAAATAATGTTCCCTAGAAAAATCCAATTGGAAACCATGAAGTTACATTTTTTAAAAATTAACACAATGTTACACTTGACACATATTTGAAGGACTAGAGACAGTGAATTCATGCAAGTGTAAAATGAACCATCATAAATGGTAATGTCATCCATGAATACTTCCATGCAGTTTTCAATGAATTAAGAAATGATACTCATCATACTCCTCTAGAATGTTGGAGGAGCATTACAAAGGCAAAATAGACTTATCCTATATGCATATGTTTAACAGGGGCAAGTGAAGGTTGTATTTTCTTCATCTTGAGGTGCAATTGGGATTTGGAAGTAGCATGTCTATCCATCAAGGATGCAATAGTCTGACTTTCCATCTAATCATTCTAGAATCTGTTCTAGTAATTGAAGAGGGTAGTGATCTTTTTGTGTTTCAATATTCAATTTCTTATAATCGATACACACACGCCATTTTTTCTTCACTCGAGTGGTGACTACCTCCCCATGTTCATTAGTGTCAATAGTTATCCAACCATTCTGTGGTACATATTGAAATAGACTAACCCATTAACTATCATAAATTTGGTAGATAATACTATCTTGAAGAACATTAGTTATCTGTTTCCTAATTACCTCAAGATTGATTGGGTTGAGTATTATTTGTGGTTTTCTAAATGGTTTGGATGATTCCTCAAGATGGATGTGATGCATGAAAAGATCGGGATTGATTCCTAATATATTATCTAACATATAACCTAAGGCCTTTTTGTTTTCCTCAAACACCTAAACAATTTGGACTCCTTAGTTTCAGTAAGTGAAGTGAAGATAATGACAGGATAAGTGTGATAATGGAAAAGAAATACATATTTCAGGTGTGCTAGAAGAGGTATCAGATCTGTCTCATCTATCATTTATGGGTTAGACAACTCATGAATGAAGAATGATACTTTAGTTGCTTCAGTCTCATTTTCCTTAATACTATCCTAGGTTTATCAGTAGAGATCAGAGCTGATGTGGGATTCAAGAGAGTTTTCAATATCTTCAAGATTGATGGAGTCTATGAAAGAGAGGTCAACATCAACTTCACCATTTATATCATGTTTAATCCTGGTACAGATTTCACAAGATCCTTTATTATTAGAACATGAAGAACCTGATGGATTGGGGTTCAATTAACACATAGATGTGTCCTCAGAAGCATGGATTTTGAATGAAAAGTTATCCTTAGATGGATACCGTATGTCTATGAAAATGCTGAACTTGACCAGTTGGTCACCAATTTCTATGGATATGATTCCTGAATAAACATCATTCTTGGTTCTTGCTATCATTAGATATGGTCATCCTAAAATTAGGGGAGATCGAGAAGAGTTCATATCACCTTCCATGTCAAGGACATAGAAATCAGCAGGAAAGATAAGATCATTCACATGAACAAGGACATTCTCGATTACACCCTAAAGACTAGTAGTGCTTCAATTGGCCAATTGAATGATAACACCTGTTGGATTTAAGGGACCTAGACCAAGGTTAGAGAAAATTGATTTAGGGATGACATTGATTGAGGCCCCTAGTTCTACGAGGGCATCATCATATTTGGAACATCCAATTTGGCAGGGAACTATAAAGTTCTATGGATATTTCAACTTTATGGGAATAGACTTCTGGGTGTAAACATTTTTGAAGGTCCTATGTTTCCTCTTATGGGTGCACAATTCCATAATGAATTTGGCATAAGTAGGGATTTTTTTTATGTCATCTAGGAGATAAATGTTGTCTTGAACACATCTAAACATGTTGGGAATTTCAGGATCAGGATCAAAGGACTTATTTTGCTTAGAAATTGCTTGATGAAAAGGAATTAGTTTCCTAAGTGGAATAGAATGAGGTGAGGTAATGACATTAAATTCCTTTTCATGTTTATGTTTATTTTCATTTTCTAGTTCAACATTCAAAAATGGGTTGGAGGAATTATCTTGTAGAATCAAAATTTTCTTTCTTGATCTAAGTGAAATTGCACTTTCATTGCCCATGGGGTTGCTAAATGGTTGATCTCGAATTTGGTAAAAATTTTATTGTTTTTAGTAGACCAGGTGGGATGCAAGCTGACCAATTTTAATTTTAGTGTGTTTAAGGCTGGAACGGGTGAAGGAGGAATGATCTTTTACTACACTTTACCATGGTTGTTTGGAAGAAGTGGCTTGTCCTGAATTGTGATTTCCTTGATTTTGGTTCTTGGGAAAGAGATTGTATAGGTTTTGGAATTGGGAAGGCTCACTAGGATAGTAGAATCTAGGAGGAGGAGGAAGTGGATTGATCATTTCATTTTGAGGAACAAAAGTGAATGGTTGTTTGAATTTACCAACACATTGACTATATTTGAATTGGTTTGGGTTTTGAGGAAATAATTGAGGGGTATGAGAAATCGGATACCATACTTCAATCCTTGGTGGAAGGTAGAAGAGTGTTGTTCTGAGTTGGGTTGGATGATGTTTTTAATGAACTGGCCAGATTTTTTTGGATTGATGTTCCTCTGATCATATACTACAGTGAGATCTGTTGTTCTGGATGAATCAAATGGATCCTCTTGATTTTTTGGACATGTTTTAGTTGGATGAGATGGGGAGATACATATTCCATAGTTCGTGATACGTCCAGGGAGTAGAAATTGAGGAGAATATAACCATAGTGCTTTGGACGCCACAGCTAGTTGTCATACAGGACTCGTAAGTTCACTCATCCAATCGGTCATCAAATTTGGATCTATAGATTTATTTCATTGGACTTGTTTTACTTGAGCATCTTCTCGAGTATGGAGTTGTAATGTGTTTTCAGCCATGTTTCTTATGAGATCTATAACATTTGCAGAATTTTTGTCAAAAAGAGAACCGCCGCTTGTGGCATTAATGATAATTCCATCAATATCCAATAACCCTCATAAAATTATTGGACAAAGGTTTTGATAGGTATTTGGTGGTGTGGGATGGTTTCCACAAGCTTTTTGAACCTCTCCCATTATTCATGGTTGGATTCATTTGGGAATTTACAGATACCACTTATTTATTTATGGATAGGAGCAGTAGGAGAAGCAGGGTATAATTTCCCTAAGAAAAGTAATTTCATGCCATTCCATGTTTTTAGGGAACTGGGAGGATGTTAGTAGACCCATTCCTTTGTAGAGTTAACTAAGGAAAAAGTGAATGTTCAAAGATTGAATTGTTTATCTGAAACCCCTTGATGCATTATGGTAGAGCACAACACATGGAACTCTTTAAGGTGGATATGTGGATCCTCATCAACTAGCTCTAGGAAATGAAGTAGAATATGAATCAAACCTGATTTGAGTTTGATGTCAGCCTCTATGAATTGATATTGAATTCCAAGAGATTGGTAATTCATATCATGGGCAAAAAGTTCTTTAAGGGTTTGTTCCCAAGATTAGTTATATCTAATTTGATTGGTTGTATACGGACCTGTTTTTAAATGATTTTATTATCCCAAATTATACGCATAACATGGTGAAGAGTTCACTCAATTTCAGGGTCAAACAAATCCAAGATATTGTTTGGGAGGCTGTAGGGCATTCATTGAGATTTTGGAAGAAAGAGGAAGACAATTTTTCTTTTTGTTTTTTCCATTTATTATTTTTATGAGAAGGTAGGTTTTTCTTTTTTTTTCAATTTGTTTTTAAATTTTGATTTCATTATAATAACTAGCATCTAATGACTACATAATTTCACTATCCCTATCAATGGTTCCATTTGAATGTGCATCCAATTGACTCCTATCGACCGTTCAGGGTTCCAGTGCTCTACAAATGTATATAGAAGTACTCGAGTTGAATCCTCAATGATGATATGTTTTAATATTAAATTGTTTTTAGATGATTTTATGTTGATTGGGGGGGTTTTTTGTGGATCATAAGAAATAATTTATGGATGATGTTTGATTTAAAAAATTGATAATAATTTGGGTGATTTATAATTTTTAAATAATAAGAGATTGAGAGCAATCACTAAATGGATATTCATTAAATTAAAATGGTGTATGTTGAACATAATATGTCATGGATTAATCACATGTTTTTCTTAGAATGTTGATTCCATGGATTATTCGAATCACAAATAAACTACCATAAACAAGTAATGGTAATGATTAGAACCCTTTGTTATATTAGTGCTTTGATTAAATCTTTAACATATGGGAATTCTGATTAATGTCATCTTATGAAGCAGGTATTAATTTAATGCAACATAAAGCAAAGATAAAGGATATCATAAGCTTAAACCCCCAATAATGAGCTCACACCATTATTTATCAATTTTTTAAATCAAACATCATCCATAAATTATTTCATAAGATCGACAAACAAGCCACCCAATCAAAATACAGTCTACTGAAAACAATTGACTATTAAAATGTATCATTACCATGTATTCGACCCATGTGCTACTCTACACATTATCAGAACACTGGAACATTAAACAGTTTATGGGAGACAATCCGTCGAACATTGAAGAATAGGTTATCTCGATATTCATCTATTTGGATGGCCAAATTGGTGATCCATGTGGAAGAACTAGTACAAAAGTGGTCATTATTAGTGTTCAAAATGGTCATTATCAGCACTAAAAAAGAACTATAAAGCTTGGTGCTGATAAAGGGGGGTACCCTTTATCAGCGATTTTGTAGCGCTGATAAATGTAGCTTTTATCAGTGCTAAAAAATTACTGATAAATAAAACCTTTATCAGCGCTAATGAGGTGCTGATAAATGCATGATTTATGAGCACTCCATTAGCGCTGATAAACCTATCCTTTATCAATGATTATTTATCACTGATAAAGTTGTAATTTATTAGCAATTTTTTAGTGCTGATAAAAGCTCCATTTATTAGTGCTAATAAAACGATGATAAATGCCCTATCTGTTGCTATAAAAAAATCTGCAGCAGCACACCCGAACACCTGAAAAAAAAATTAGCATTTCAATAAGCTAATTCGAAAATGTATACCCAAACAAAATTAACACACAAATTGTAAGATAATTAGACCTTGTATACCCATACAACAATTGTACTCGTACACAATTAACACATAATTCATATGTTAATTAAGTACATAAGGAATTCAATTCATAATTTAGGGGGTTGTCGGGTTGTTCAAGGGTTTGGGGTGGCTGTCCAAGGGGGGAAAGGGTGTGTCCAGTGGGATGGGGTGTCCAGTGGGGCTTTCCAGGGGTTGGGCTGGTTTCCAGGGTGTCGGGGGGGGGGGGGGGGGCTTTAACGGGGGTGGGGGTGTCCAAAGGGATGGGGGTGTCCAGGGGGTAGGATGGTGTCCAGGGGGTGGGGGGAGGTCTGGAGGTTTGGTGGGGTTGACTCATAAATGTCATAAAGGACCTATGGATCATTCTTATAAACGATCAACACAATCCTAATGCGTTTGGTCAGATTTCCCTAGGTCAGTTTTTGTTTTCACTTAAAATTGTGTCCATTTGAAACCAAAAAGAGACCCTTTTAGTGCTACCAGCCACAGCATGCCTCTGATTGATGTGGGGATGACTCGTACATGTCAAAAGGACCCTTGGATAATTCTACTAAAGGATAAACACAATCCTAATGTGTTTGGTCGGATTTCCGTAGGTCAGTTGTTGTTTTCACTTATAATTGTGGCCATTTTAAACAAAAGAGAGATCCATTGAGTGGTACCGGCCCCACCGTGCCTTGTATTTTAGTGGGGTTGACTCATACTCATCATAAAGGACCCATGGATCGTTCTTATAAAAGATCAAGACAATATGAATGTGTTTGGTCAGATTTTCGTAGGTCAGTTGTTGTTTTCATTTAAAATTTTGTATATTTTAAACCAGAGAGAGACTCTTTGAGTGATATTGGCCCCACCGTGCCTTAGATTGAAATTGGGATGACTCTTACACATCAAAAAGGACCAGTAGATCATTCTCCTAATGGATCAATACACTCCTATTGTGTTTGGTTGGATTTACATAGGTCAGTTTTTGTTTTCACTTAAAATTATGTACATTTTATCCAAAATAGAGACCCTTTGAGTGGTACCAGCCACACCGTCCCTCATATTTAAGTGGGGGTTGACTCGATCACGTCACCAAGGACCCTTGTATCATTCTTATAAATGATCAAGGCAATTCTAATGCATTTTGTCAGATTTTCATATGTCATTTGTTTCTTTCAATTAAAATTATGTCAATTTTAAACAAAAGAGAGACCCTAGGAGTGATAGAGATCACCCCATGCCTCGGATTGAGGCAGTGTTGACTCGTACACATCAATAAAATACCCTTAGATCGTTATTATAAATTATCAAGTCAATCTAAATTTGTTTGGTCTAATTTTCATAGGTCAGTTCTTGTTTTCAATTAAAGTTGTGTCCATTTTAAACAAAAGAGAGACCCTTTGAGTGATAGTGGTCACACCATTTATCGGATTGAGGTAGGGCTAAGTCAGACATGTCACAAATGTCCTGAGAATCGTTTTCCTAAATGATCAACACAATCTGAGTGTGTTTGGTCGAATTTCCGTAAGTTAGTTTTGGGTTTTACTTAAAAGTGTGTACATTTTAAACAAAATAGAGACTCTATGTGTGGTACCAGCCACAATGTGCCTCGGATTGAGGCAGGGATGACTCATACATGTCATCAAGGACCCTTTGATAGTTCTTATAAAATATCAAGGCTATCCAAATGCATTTGGTTGGATTTTCAAATGTCATTTGTTGTTTTCAATTAAAGTTGTGTCCATTTTAAACAAAAGAGAGACCCTTTGAGTGATAGCAGGCACACCGTGCCTCAGATTGAGGTGGGGCTGACACGTACACATCCCAAAGGACACATGTATCATTCTCCTAATGGATCAACACAATACAAATGTGTTTGTAGGATTTATGTAGGTTAGTTGTTGTTTTCACTTTAAATTGTGTCCATTTTTTAAAAAATTGAGACCCTTTGAGTGATACCAACCACACCGTGCCTCAGATTGTCGAAAGGATGACTTGTACACATCAAGAATAACCTGTGGATCGTTCTCCTAAAAGACCAACACCATAAAAATGGGTTTGGTCAGATTTCTAATGGTCAGTTTTTGTTTTCACATAAAATGGTGTCCTTTTTAAACGAAATAGATACCCTTTGAGTGATATCGGTCACACCATGACTCATATTGAGAATAGGTTGGCTTGGACATGTCACAAAAGAGTCATGGATCATTCTCCTAGTGGATCAACACAATATGAATGTGTTTGGTCATTTTTATGTAGGTCAGTTGTTGTGTTCACTTAAAATTGTGTCCATTTTAAACAAAATAGAGACCCATTGAGTGGTTTTGGCCACATCGTGCCTCAAATTGAGGCAGGGATGACTCATACAAATCACAAAGGACCCATGGATCATTTTTCTAAAGGTTAAACACAATCTGAATGGTTTTTTGTATTTTTGTAGGCTAGTTGTTGTTTCACTTAAAATTGTGTCCATTTTAAACAAAATAGAGACCCTTTGAGTGATATTGGCCACACCGTGCCTCAGATTGAAGAGAAGTTGACTCGTATACATCAAAAAGTACCCATGGGTCGTTCTTATAAATGAAGAAGACAATCAGAATGTGTTTGGTCGGATTTCCGTAGGTCAGTTGTTGTCTTCACTTTTAATTGTGTCCATTTTAAGCCAAATATTGACTCTTTGAGAGCTACCGGCCACACCATGCGTCAGATTGAAGAGAAAAGGACTCATACACGTCACAAAGGATATGTGGATCATTATCCAAATGTATCAATAAAATCTGAATGTGTTTGGTCAGATTTCCTGTAGGTCAGTTGTTGTTTTCACTTAAAATTGTGTGCATTTTAAACAAAATAGTGACCCTTTGAGTGGTATCGGCCACACTGTGCCTCTGACTGAGGCGGGGCTTACTCGTACACATCACCAATGACCCTTTCATCATTATTATAAAATATCTTGGAAATCGGAATGTGTTTAGTCGGATTTTCATAGGTCAGTTGTTATTTTCAATTAAAATTGTGTCCATTTTAAACAAAAGAGATACCCTTTGTGTGATAGCAGTCACACCGTGCCTCAGATTGAGGCGGGGTTAACTCGTGCACATCAAAATGGACCCTTAGAATGGTCTCCTAATGTATGAACATGATTTAAATGAGTTTGGTCCGATTTCTATAGGTCATTTGTTTATTCCACTAAAAATGTGTCCATTTTAAACAATATAGAGACCCATTGAGTGATACAGGCCACATTGTGCCTCGAATTGAGGTAGGGATGACTCGTACACACCAAAAAAGACCCGTGGACCATTCTCCTATTTTAACAACACAATCCAAATGGGTCTGGCCAGATTTTCATAGTTGAGTTGTTGTTTTCAATTAAAATTACGTCCATTTTAAACAAAAGTGAGAAACTTTGAGTGATAGCGGTCACACTATGCCTCTGATTGTGACGGGGTTGACTCGTACACATCATAAAGGAACTGTGGATCATTCTCTTAAAGGATAAATAAAATCCGAATGTGTTTGGTCAGATTTACATAGGTCAGTTCTTTTTTTTCACTAAAAATTGTGTACATTTTAAACAAAATAGAGACCCTTTGAGTGATACTAGCCACACCGTGCCTCAGATTGAGGTAGGGATGACTTTTACACATCAAAAGGACTCTTGGATTGTTATCCTAATGTATCAACACAATCCTAATGGGTTTGGTTGGATTTTATTAGGTTAGTTGTAGTTTTCACTTAAAATTGTGTCCATTTTAAACCAAATAGAGACCCTTTGAGTGATACCAGCCACATCGTGCCTCGTATTGAGGCGGTGTTGACTCGTACATGTCAAAAAGGACCCTTGTATCATTATTATAAATGACTAAACCAATCCGAATACGTTTGGTTTGATTTCTGTAGGTTAGTTATTGTTCTCACTTAAAATTGTATCCATTGTAATCCAAAGAGAGACTCTTTGAGTGCTACCAGCCACACCATGCCTCAGATTGAGGCGGGGATGACTCATACAAATCACAAAGTACCCTTGGATAGTTCTTCTAAATGATAAATACAATTGAAATGTGTTTGGTTGGATTTCTGTAGGTCAGTTTTTGTTTTCACTTAAAATTGTGAACATTTTAAACAAAATATAGACCCCTTGAGTGGTAACGGCCACACCTTTGTTTTCTACGATGTCGGTCCTTCATTCCTGACCATTTCATAGATATTAAAATCAGATATATGTTCATCTAAAATGGTATCAATGGCATGTGTTGATGGTTGTTGGACCTAAACACTAAGATCAGTAGGAGCCACAATAGCAGGAGTAGCCGCTGCCGCTGCAGGAGCAGTAGGACCCGCAGCAGCAGGAGCAGCAGGAGCAACAGGATCCACAACATGAGAAGCTTTAGGAGAAGTAGGAGCAATAGCAAATGCAATAGTAGCATCTTGAGAGACTTCATTATCCTTTAGATTAAGAGCACTAGAATGTGTAGAAGTCATTATCTGCAAAAGTGGTTGAACATTTAATTTAGATTACATAAATTCATTAATGATAATATAATAACATTAGATAACAAGATCTATATTAAAAAAAATATAACATGTTTATTGAACTCTCTTTCTTTTTATCAAAGGTTTATGGGATTTTACACATATATCGATTATCCAAATACCTTCATTATCGTCTCTTCTAACATAAAAAACATCATCTACATTGGGACCGCTCAAAAATTATTGTGACATACCACAGAAAGGATCATACTCAACTAAATTTTCATAGGAACCTTCAATAGTTATAGACGATAATAGAAAAATCGATCACCTTCAGTTTTCAGGATCTGGAACATAAAAAACATGTACCGCTTGTGATTCCATTGTAAACTGTTTGTCTATGTACGCTTCTTTACAAATATCAACTTTAAAAAATCCACATTCATCTATTTTAACACCTCAATTGTTATAAACCCATTTTCATTGAAAAATCGGCAATTGGAATGTCCTATAATCCAACTCCCAAATTAGTTTAACATCACTGTTGAGGTTCCTTGATATTGAACATTTTCATAATCCCTTATGGTTGGTAAGCTTCATATGAGTGGGAGATGAGGATCCACAGGGGCAGGCGAAGGATGGGTAATGAAACATGGAGGATGGTGAAGGAGTTCTTTTAGGATCAATAAGTATTTGGAGCTGGATGATAGGCTCAGTGCCAAGGGGGACAGAACAAACACTGCTAGGAAAAGTCCTATCCACTGGAGAGAAGTAGTCAGTAACCTCAGTGAGGTAGAAAGACAGAGATGGAGGTAGGGGTGGCAAGGCTAGAAATCTTGGTGGTCCGGGCATCATTCCATACAAGTGCACTTCCAGACAAAGTCACATAGATATAATGAGGGAAATAAGGGGGGAAGCACTCAAAGAAAATAGGGTTCAAGGATTGGATGACCTATAAATGCATCAAAACCTGGTGGTGTTGTCCTTAAAGAAAAATTTTATCCTTCATTCCATACTTTATGGTGACATGGTGTTGGATCTATGGGAATCAATGATACCTAAGAGGAATCTAGTGATACTGGAACCCATGTGTGAAGGACCTTAAATGTTTCATAAACATCACTCTGATAGTGTAAACTCATTGATTGTCATTGATGATGAGCATATCAATATTTCCACCAATACTTGGTTTCTCAAGATATATTTTACATGAATAAACCACCCATTTTAAAGAAAATCAACCCTTGTCAAACATTCCCCAAAGATTCCACATTTTGAGTTACAGTAAAAAAACTACACTAATAGAAAATCCTATATTAATGGAGTAATGATAAAAGAAAAAAATAAATATTTCATTTCCACAAATGTAAAAATAGTATGTAAAATTATATAAAATTCCCCATAAAACACCAAAAAATTTAAATTTCAAACAAAAATATGCTATTGAATCATTCCTAAAATCATGATGATACTCATACCTTGTATATATGCACTGTGATGCACCTGATCAGCATCATCATCAACAAATTCACTGACAAGAAAACAAACTAGAATTAATCACCTTAGGAAACTCATCACCAATTTCAAAAACAACATAACATAATAATATAATTAAATAAAATCATTTATATTCTATAATTCAAACCACACCTTCTCATAAAGGTGATTGTTGGAAGAATTTATATAACATATCAATCCATACCACCATCAAATTGAATGGTTTCTAGGATCAAGAATAAACAAATACCAAATAACCTAAAAACCCACCGTATTCATAAGAAAAAAGCTGATAAGTTTGGAATTATAAATTATATTGGATGATCACCTCCAAGAACCCCATCAAAACATGTAGGAAGAAAACTCATGAATCTACGATAGAGCATAATCATCACCACTAGTGGAAATGAATCCTAAGGATGAAATAATTCAACACAAAATCTACTAGAACACCATTGTTGGGCCAGCCTCACATCCCAAAACTCCAATTAAAAGTGTTTTAATTGTGTGACATTATTTATTGAATAATAGTTCTAGAACCATTAAGAGATGTTAGACCAAACTCGAGCTTCGACGGGGGGCATTAACCTAGAGACAAACATGAAGAGTAAAATGATGAATCATGTATCCTACAACCAACACAAACTCCAATATCCTTTAAATTTATCATGAAAAATCAACATATGGTTATGTGTGATGGGAGAGGAGAACCAAATTAAAAAAATTATTCGGAAAACATCCCTTAATGGGAGGTCCGGCAAGGCGAATCTCACCGGGCGGTGGAGGTCTGGCAACACAAAGTTCAAGGGAATTGCAGGCAGCGGAGGTTCGTCAAAGGGAAGCTCGAGGGCGGCGGAGGTCCGGAAATGCAAACTCAGTGGGCAGTAGAGGGGAGTTGAAGGGTTCTACTACCGCGAGAGCTTTAGGTCGCGATAAAACGAGGGCACTGTGTGACAGACTTTATAAAAAAATAAACTAAGGTTTTATCATCGCTTTTTTAGCGTTGATAATGGTCCTCTTAATTAGCGCTACAAAAGCACTGATAAATCCATCCTATATCTGCGCTAACATTTTAGCACTGATATATGGATTATTTATCAGTGCTTGTTTAGCACTGACAAAGGTTACCCTGTATCAGTGCTAAAATTTAAGGCTGATATAGGCTTTTATTTATTAGCGGTTTTTATTTAGCACTGATATAAGTTTGTGCTTCCCTTTCCCGTTTTTTGTAGTAGTGAGGGGCCGATTTGGAATGCAAGACGTCCACCTCCAAGGTCTATAAATACAACCACATCTTCTCTTTGCATGTGGATGGAATTTCAGCACATAAAGAGGGGGTTTGAAATGACAAGAGCCTTTCCAAGTGCCTTAGAGGACTTTCCTTTATCTTGTTTCAACAAGAGCCACCTCCCCCTCCACTTTTACTTTAATTCTCCTTTTCATTTCGTTTCAATTGTATTTGTGTAAGTTGTTTTCAATTGCATTTGAATTTTAATGCAATTTTCTTCTTCATATTCTATTTTAATCATCCAAAATCTATTCTTAAATATTCATAAACTAAGAATAGTTTAAATCAAGTTCAATATCCTTCCCTTCATTCACATTCTCATTCAATATAATGTCCGTTTTTAATTATAATCACTATTCGTGTGTGTGTGTGTGTGTGTGTTCAATGCACAACGCTATTCTTATCACTATCTTTTTCTAAACATATTAATTCATCATCATAAAATTATAACCAGGATATTATCAACACAAATGGATGAGTAAATCATTTGTTGGGGTGATTCATAATTTGGGTATATTAAGTGATTGAGGGCCTTCGATAAATAGATATTCTT
Source organism: Viscum album (assembly GCA_963277665.1). Lineage (NCBI taxonomy): Eukaryota > Viridiplantae > Streptophyta > Magnoliopsida > Santalales > Viscaceae > Viscum > Viscum album. The sequence goes on from OY728165.1 coordinate 247,421,875, forward strand.
TAAATTTATATTGTGTGTGTTGAACTTATACACTACCATAAAAATGAAATGGTAATGATAAGAACCCAATGTTATGTTACGGCTTGGATTAATGATTTGACACATGGGAATCCGGAACAATGTCATCATGTGAAATGGATTTTTATTTAATTAAATATATAGAAAATCTCAAGGATATCATAATCCTAAATCCCCAATAGTAAACTCACCCAAATCATTATCATTTTGTTAAATAAAAAATCATTCATAAATTATTTAGTAATATTTTCAAACAAACCCCCCAATCAAAATAAAATAAACTAAAAATTAAACTATTAAAAATTATCATCACCGAGGATTCAATATAAGTGTTGTTATACACATTAGCAGAGCACTAGAACCTTGGACGGTCAATAGGAGACCCGGGTTCGATCTGTGGAAATGGATCCATTGGAAAGCGCGGCTGATTGTCACCAATCGACCATTCAAGGTTCTAGTTCTCTACTAATGTGTATAGTAGCACTCGTGTTGAATCCTTGGCGAGGATTTGTTTTAATAGTTAGTTTTTTAGTTGATTGTATTTTCTTTGGGGTTTTTTTTGTAAAGATCATGAAATAACTTATGGATTATGTTTGATTTAACAAATTTATAATGATTGGTGTGAGTTCATTATTGGGTATTTAAGCTCATGATAACCTTTTATTTGCTATATATTTCATTAAATTAATACCCACTTCAGAAGATGACTTTGATCGGAATTCCCAAGTGTAATAAATTTAAACCAAGATGTAACTTAACTTAAGGTTCTAATAATTACCATTACATGTTTATGATAGTTACTTTGTTGTTCCAATAATCCATGGAATCAACATTCTTAACAAAACATGTCATTAATCCATGACATATTAAGTTCAACATACACAATATTAATTTAAAGAATATCCATTTAGAGGAGACCCTCAATGACGTAATATCACCAAATTATGAATAACCCCAATGACAGATCTACTCAGCCATTTGGGTAGTTAATAATCAGGTCATAATTTTATGATGATGAATTAATAAGTGATGAAAAAAATGGATAATAAAATAGTTTTGTATTGAACAGACACACACACACACATGAACCGTTATGAGAATTAAAAACAGACATTAGATTGAATGTAAAAGAGAAATAATGGAAGGGTATTGAGCTTGATTTAAACTATTTTAAGAGTATTATTATTTATAGATAGATAATGGATGTTTAAAATATGTTATGAAGAAGAAACATGCATTAAAATTCAAATGAAATTGAAATCATCTTACACAAATACAATTGAAAACAAATGAAAAGGAGAATGAAAATAAAAGTGAGGGAGAGATATCTCTTGTTGAAATAAGATAAAGGAATGTCCTCCCAATACCTTAGGAAGTCTCTATTCTTTCCTAAACTCCTCTTTATGTTATGAAATTCCAACCACATGCCAGGTTATGAGGGGGTGGATTTATAGCCCAAGGATTTTGACTGTTTTCATTCCAAATCTGGACCTCCACTTGCATCTCCAATTTGACCATTCATACAACAGAATCCAAAGAAAGCCTCTTCTTCAAAGTTGTATATAATAATTTTTCCCTACTACTCTAAAAATGTGGTGGAAGTTTGACTTATGTTTCCAATATTTTGGAATTTTCCATTAAAATTTATTAATTGTCAATTTATATCCAGGCTTTTTCAATGGCCAAAATGAGAAAGGAATTTTTAAATGGAAAGATTCCTTAAAATCCGCATGTATTCTTCAACAAAGTCTGCCACCTATATCTCTTATTTAACAATGAAAGCTATAAGATTGATTTTATGAATATATCATGAGAAATTTAAATTTTGGTCTGATGATTTTATTTCCCGGAAAAAATGGTGGGATGAAAATCAAAGCATCATTTGGGCCCCGTTTTATGGACTTGGGCTCTAAAATTTTTATCCATGACTCAATTCCTTTTCACCCAATCATTGGAGAGAATAAAGGACTTTGGATTTCTCTATTGAGCCCAGAATTTCAATCTGCAATGCTAGTCCAATTTCATTATAGATTTCGTGGGCCTTCTTGTGTGGTCCATATGAACCTTCAATTGGTTGAATTTTAAATTTATAAAATCTAATGATATTTTGGAAATTGAATAAGTAATCTAAAAAACCTCATTATTTGGATTATTAGTGCAATTTTTATTATTAAAATAGTAAACTGACTTGAATCTGGATGAATTAAAATAGTGCTCAATAATTATATTTAAAATTTAAGCATTAATATTTCACAAAAATTATTGATATTTCTTATAAAATCAGTAAAGAGAATATATAAAAAGTTATGAAAATATTAATAACTTTAACTCCCACAAACTTAGTATTGTTCATGTCCTCATTTACAAAAAATACAAAACCATGAGATAATTATTTCCACTCATCAACAAATATTAATATTTTTTCCCTAATCAGGGGTGGTTTATACAAGTTCACTCATCCATATTAAATTCCATCTCCAATAGTTACATAAAAAATGTTCTAAAAACATATCTTTTTCTTGATCAAATTTAGAAATAGAAAATGAGGACACTAAATACTCACACCTCTAAATATGATAAAATTCATTTATGGAGGATCACTCTTTCACTAACAAAAAGTGAAAATCATAGAGTTTTAAAGAGCTCTAAGCTTCTATTACCTATCCAAAAGTGCACAAGAATCAATTTATATTTTTAAGTGGTTTTTATTTTGCTTTGGGACGGTTGGAAAATATTTTCTAAGTGAGAAGAGAAGAGGGGTAAAACAACATCATGGTTAAATCAATGCACAATTTTTTTTTGAAATGGATCATGGAAGTAAATGGAAACACATATTTCAAGGGAATGATTGTGAGAAGAAATACACAAGAGACGAAGAATATATGAAGGTTATGAGAAGATGAAACATTGAAAAAACACAAAACGTCTCCCAATGACATAAGTTCTCTTTTTTTATTCTTTTCATTTATTCATTTTTTGAATTTTTTGAATGTTGTACATGAAAACTCTCACTCACTCATATCCCAACCCATGATTTATCTCATCACAACACTAATTGTAACAGTTATATGAAGGTCAAAGGTTAATGAAGAGTGATTTTTTACCTGCCCAAGACAGATCCCATTTTTTTCTTATTTTTTTTTTAAAAATTGTCAATAACATTTACAAAATTACCTTACTTAAATTCATTACACTCCCCAAAACTCACTAAATGAAGCCTATGGGCCTTTGGAAAGGCTCTTGTCATGCCAAACATCCTTTTTAAGCACTGAAATGCCAGCCACATGTAAGGATAAGAGGGGGTTGTATTTATATCCTAATGAGGTAGACTGTTTGCATTCCAAATCTACCACTCCACATTAATTGCCAATTTGGCCATCCATACAGAAGACTATAGAAATAAAATAATCTTCAAAGTTGTTGAAAATAATTTTATCATCATACTCTAAAAATTTGGTGTCATGAGGACTTATGGATCCAATGTTATGGAGGTTTTCATAAACAATTTTAAACTTTCAATTTCTATCCATGATTTTTTGATGGTCGAAATGTGAATGGAATTTTTAAAATTAAAATTTTATAAAATACTAATGATTTATTCAAAAAATTAGGCCTCTTATATCTCCTATTTCACAATTCAAAATAGAAGAATTATTTGATGAATAGTCCAAGAGAAAAGTAAATTTTCGGGTACTGATTTTATTTCCCAGATAGAATATTGGGATAGAATTCAAATCTTCATTTGGGATTCTTATTTTTGGAGTTGGTCCCTGAAATTTATGTAAATTACTCCTTATATTTTCTCCCAAATGTTGGAGGAGAATAAATGAAATTGGACTTCCTGATTGAGCCAAATAATTCAATCTTCATGGCTTGTCCACTTTTTCACAGATTCTGTGGGCCTTCTTGTGTGGTACATATGCCCCTTCTAATGGAATAACTAAACAGTTATTCCTTCAATTTATATGTTCTAAATGGAATAGGGAATCTTAAAAACAAGAACCATGGAATTTGGATTATTAGGGTGATATTTATTATTAAAACAAAAAACTGAATTGAATCTAGTTGAATTCCAATAGTGGTAAAAATTTAAATTAAAAATTTTAACATTAATATTTCACAAAAAATATGAAAATTTCATATAAAATTAGTAGAGGTATTATATAAAAAGTTATTAAAATATTAATAACATCATTCTCACGATGTATTTATGGTGGGTCGAAGATTTAATAATATTATTAAATCTATTATTTCAGGAAAACTTTGGGTACCCGATCTGAAAACCTAAAATAGACATCTAGTATGAGACTTAGTATGTCCTTCTTAGAGTCTGAGTGGCACTGCCATAGGTAGTTCTTCAATCCAATGTCTTATGGAGAAATTATGGAAACAATCATTTTATAAACAAAATAAATAATAAAAATATATTATTATTTTTATTACTTGTTTATTTAATTATTTCTCCTTAACTCCCATCCAATTCCATTGTGCACTGGACTCCAACTCTAGGTTATCCCTCTTTATTATTTTATAATTATTTTACTATTAACTTTTTCACTCTCCAACCTCCCCATCATCCCTGAAAATTCTCACGCAAGGTTCCTAAAATCAAGCTTGCGGATTATCCTTGCATCCATAATGGTAGAGTTCCTCAACAAGTCCAGAACTACTGAAACCATCTCAATCTAGCCACGTCATAGAACCCCCAACCTGCCACGCTGCTGCCCCTATAGTTAGCCCCACTTCTTATCTCACCAGGAGACGCCCCTTAAAGACACACTGGAATCGCACTACCACGTCTCCCCTTCGACATGCCACATCATCTTTGTTCTAATAACCAAAATTGTGACGATAATATATTTAAATCCATGGGTCGAGATCTCTGTGAATTTTGGCAGCGTTGAACAAAACATTGAGTTCTAGACACACTTAATTATTTGGTGACGAAGAACGCACGATGAACGGGAAAAAATTAAATAAAAAAGATCATGTACTAAGTGAGGATTGATGGACGTGTTTGTTTGGCCATCGTTTTTTGAGAATCAAGAGCACAGGGAATTGAAAATTAATAATTATCATAATATAATAATTTCAAAATCAAGAAAAATAAGAACAAAATTGATTCAATCACATTATTTTTGATTCACAAATTAATAAATTTAAGTCATGTTCGTCATGAAAATTCAATGAGGGTATGGAATAAAAAAATATAAAGAATAAATTGGTTATATCCATTCAGTGTTGATGAAGATCGCACATGCACAACAATGTGAATAATATTCTACATTCATTGTGCTTCAATTTTCTTGGATTCGAGGATTCGTCTCTCTTCGTTCGACGTTCGTCAATGGGAAGTGGATGATAGGAGGGAAATGGAGGGTTTGCCGTCATTGGCCAAAATTAATTTTGAGGCCAACCCCCTCTAAACCAAGAATTTATAACATCTCTCTGAGTAAGAAGATATTTAATAAAATAATTAAAAAACAATTATTTGATTATTTAATTAATCAACCTCACTGTCACACATTCCAACCTACCAACACTGACAAAGGTTATAATCGGCCTAGGCTAAACCCAATGTTCGAAGCTGATCTGTGGTCTATGATTTTTCATTACATTCCCCTACATAAATATATTTGAGTTTGATCTATTAAATGAATAAGTTAATAATTTAATTTGTCCCTTTAACACACCACCAACATGCATGGGGTCTGAACGTCCCGTTATGATTTATTTTATGTCATGACTCAGGGAAACAGTGCATTATATACCGAATCATGGTCTTAGATTTCCAATATGATCAACCGTTGAAGGTATATCTCGTTTTATCTAGTTAACCATGCTTGCATAATATAAAAACCCTTCACATTTTTATAAATTTAATTTCGATAACACCGGGTCTCAGAATTGTGCGTCATCTCATTTCCCAACTATGGAAATATTCTTAAAAATATTTCAAAATCTTATTAGGAGAAAACTGGGCCTCCAAATTATTCCATCCTTTAATTGTGTCATCCTTGTAATGCAAAACCAGGGAAACCACTCCGGATTTCGAGCCCACACTTATCTGTCCTGCTCCTAGAGAAACATGTATGTTTCTGTGCTGTAAATGTATGTCGACCAAAGGGGTGGTCGACCTTCATAAGGATTTCTATAGTTGATGACATGTGTATGAACACACATGTATCTTCTCAGTTGTGACATTTGTGAGACTTTGTTTAGCCACTCCAATTATTTCGGGTAAGGCAAGGCAGTACACAACCTCATCATCTCCTTACAAAATCTCGAATGACGTTCTAGGATAGAGGGGATATATTTTCTCCCAAGTTGAACCTATACATTCCATGTCAAAATTGGAATCACCATTTGTCTCTGGAAAAGTGTCTCATGATCCCTTCTTTAGAATATCCATATGTTGGAACCCCAAAGGATATCTGGTCACACCGGATTTTAGAGTTGATGAATCACAATTGAGAATCTCATACATTCTCAAGAGGCGAAGGGGTCAACACTATCGACTGAAGAAACACATTAACCTCATGTTCCACTAGGGTGAAATATAGGGAAGTTAACTTATCTGAATCTTCCCATACTAGGTGAGTATGGGACATCCTGCACATCTTGCTAAAGCTATCTGCTACAAAACCACACCATTAGTGTACAAGTTAATGGGATTCTTCCACCATTCTCCCGCAGCGCTGACTGGGACCCGTACGACCGTTTTCTTGTGAATGATCATGAGATCATCATATAAGTAGATATATCATCTTCTAGAATCTTTTAGGAGTAGTATATGTATCAACTCTATTATGCTCACTATTAGCACCAGTTGTATGTTGTGACAGGATGTTCTCCCTAACCAGTGCCTACTCCAGCACCTTGGAATATGTGTGGATGCACAAGGGAGCTATGATAGCAAAAATCTCTCTAAAGAGACCCAATTCAATCTTCTGTTCTAATAACTACCATTATAGATCAGGGGACCATTGACTCAATCCAATCCTCTCTTGTCTGATGTCTTGGCTCTCTACTGTACCTCAACGGTCTCGGATGCGGGAACTCAAGATGTGCGCTCAAACTGCACACATTCTTATCCTACTCGGCTGGGGTTTTCTTCTTATCAATTTGTATTGGTGTTTCTACCTACTCACCTGGAAAAAGTGTGTCGCATATTGGGTCATGAAATGAGAACATGTTGCTCATAGAATCGTCATCACGAACAAGAGATAGTATCCTAGTGAACTGTCATCGCATACATATCTTTAATGTTATCAAGGTGTACCGTGGTCAGATTATCATATCTATATATCATCAATGAAGGGGAACTGACTCATGAAGGACTGTTAAATACCCCATCTTATATGATACATGTAACATTGTTCCCTACAATAGTTGTCCTTGGGTGCCGAGTTGACAAGTGGGTAATCAGGGTCCTAGTGAATGGATATATCGGCTGCCCGTACCATCACCGGACTCCCTGACCAAATAGATGCTCTTGAGACTCATCTACATTGTTGCCCTAAACCCTACCAAGACTGCTTTAGGGAAACAGCGGAACGACATCCCACGGGTCGAATCTCCCTCTGATACCACTTTATCATGACCCGACCCATAACGGGGCTCGAGCTGCAACTACCCCAATCCCATCTTTATATGCCAGGGGATGGCGACTAGCACTAAGGGCCCAATAAACTCAGTGATTCCGTTTCCTAAGAACATATAAACACACATGAATCCAACTCAATGAAAAATTACAGAGGAATAGTAATAAATTTACCACACTGCTATAAAAAGGGATCCAAACATAAATGCATCAACCTCTAAACCATTAAATTACAATAAAAGTAAAGATAAAAGGGAAAAGGGAAATAATACACACACAAATAGAAAATTTCCACAACTCAGAAACAAGTGAAACTGTAAAACAAATGAAAGAGTCCAACTCCAAAATCACAAGATATGACCACGACACGTGGTCCAAGCACCCCATATCCCTAGGCTCCTCTAATATCATGGCCAACCTCTCCATCGTCTGCAAGGTCACACCAAATGCGGGAAAATACCAAGGAGGGGTGATTATAATAATACTCAGTAGGATGCCCTAAAGACTCCAGGGAGTATAAAGATAGGTACTAAAGAGGGGAATAGTAAGATAGAACAAGGTACGCCAATAGTGAATAGAAAGAGTATAGATCCACCCAATAGTATATATGCTCGCTCAAAGAAACCCAAATGAGAGAGTATGGGGCTCTCTATCTCACAGCTCACACAAATAATATTCCCATAAATATAACTTGGTCATCTAGATATACTCATCATAGCCACAATGAAACATAAGGCTCTAACCTCAAGCAATTACCTGGATTTCTAATGAAGGCTCAAAGCGTAACTCAAGTATAAGAAGTACACAATCCATGAGCTAGCCATCCCTGATGGCACCCGTCTGAGAGATTTACTCCATTAGGTACAACTCAAAAAATTCCTAATGGTATGTCCTAAAGTTCATGATGCATTGGAAACCTTCTACTAGAACTGTTTCAAATACCTTGAACTAAAGGTCTCACAATCACGGTCTTTCTCCCAAGGGAAGACTATGGGACACCAAGTGAAGAGGCCTAGTCCTCGACATTTTGTCCTATAGTTGAGGGAGATCCAACTCCAATAATGACCTTGTTCCCCATCACCACTCAGATACGGGGGATTACTACTCCATATGTGAGGGCTCGCACCTTACCCGGTAGGGAAGTACAACTCTGGTAGTTTGGTTGATGTGGGGGACCCATGACCTAGTATGTCAAGGGAGTACCGACCCAAGGCTAGAGGAACTGAACCCTGGTATGGTAGGGGATTACCGACTCTATGTGTCAGGACCCGCACCCTACCCAGTAGTGGAATACAACTATGGTAGTTTGTTCGTTGTGGGGGACATGTTCTGTAGTACGTCAGGGGAGTACCGACCTCAGGCATGATGACCAACACCTTAGCATGGCATGGGAGTACCGAATCTACTTTACCACTTCATAAGGAGGACCCCCACTCCAGGTTGATTGGGTAGTACCTCTCTTGAAATGGATAACCTACACCCCACCTGGTAGGGGAGTTCCTAACTCTATGTGAGTTATGTATGGAGGACAAGTGTCATAGTCCAATAGGGGAGTGCTGACTCCAAATATATAAATACCAATCATCGGGAAACGAACCCACACTCTTGACTTGGGGAGTCCCATATCTACAAGAACTGAGGATTAAATAATATTAGCACCTTGATTCATCAAGGGAGTAGCCATCCATACTCTAACTGCAAGACACACACTGATTCTTCTCCTCCATTTATTGGCCATTCCTCAACCAGCATTATATTCCACATGGAAGTAACCCAATGACCTGTCATGTCATAAGGGTTCCAATGCAATAGAAGAGATGTCAATCAGATGCCTGGTATGTAATTAATATACATTTTAGTACCAAGGGCCAGATTGGATTCTTGTTCATTCCAACCAATCCATACTTCAAAGGGCTCCAGATAACCAAATAGTTCACACAATTTCCTTCCATTGAAGAAAAAACAATATTGTCTATTTATTCTCCCAAAACAGGCATATGATGGAAAAGTCGTAAATCACCGCATTGTGCTTGAATAATATCACATGGTACCCATTTATAGGTTTTGAAACAAATTATACAGATCCTTCCATTTGGATCCATAATGAAAAACAAATTAAATGGACTACCCGATTTTTTCAAAATAGATACTCAGTAAAAAAGATACATTTCACCACAACATGTGTGAATCAGCCATGTGGGGCCCACAATTTGACCTTGAATTAAATATACAAAATTTGTACTTGAAAAATCCATCTTAATTTCAGGGTCACGTCATCCTAGACAGTTCTCCATTTTGACACAGTATGAGAGAGATATGTCAGATATAAGATCTCACGATAATAATAATAATAATAATATCGGGTGTTTTTGGGATCCAAGCCACAAAATGGTATTTATTATTCAACATTAGACTTGAGTCGACCATCTTAATGATAGTTTTATGTCACCAATGACGGAAAGTCAATCTGACATCGCAAGCAAAAGTTATGGTGGGTCGATGATTTAATAATAATATTAAATCAATTTTTTCATGAGCGATTTGGGTACCCAATCCTAAAACCTAAAAAAATATATCCAATGTTGTACTTGGAATGTCCGCCTCGGAGTCAGCGTCGCACTTCCGTAAACGGTTTTTCAAACTGAGGTCGCATAGAGATGTTATAGAAAAGAGGTGTTTTATCAACAATATAAATAATAACATTATATTATTATTTTTATTAGTTGTTTATTTATTTATTTCCCCTTAACTACCAACCCATTCCATGCAAAAATTACTCTTGTTGCACAGCAGAATCCACCACCAGGTTCTCCCTCTTTTTTAATTTTCATTTATTTTACTTTCAATTCATTCTCTATCTAAAATCCCCTTCTTCCCCAATATTTAAACGCACGGTTCCTAGAATCAAGCCCGATGATTCTCCCTGCAACCCTAACTGTAGGGTTCCTATGCATGTCCAGAACGGCCATCACCACCTCCGGGTTGTCATACCTTCATCCTACCATGTCACTGTGCCTCATGTCAGCCACACTGCTTAGCACTTCAGGAGTCGTGCCTTGATGACATGCCGAAATCACACCCCCACATCGCCCCTTCTGCAGGTCACTACATCTTCATTCTACACCAGAAAATTTTGATGACTACATATTTGTGATCCTCTGGTTGAGAAATGTATGTCTGTATGGTGATCTCAATAAAACATTTAGTTCTTGGTGGTCTTAATTATATAGTGATAAATAATGCCCGAATAACGCATGAAGAATTAAATAGAAAAGATAATGGTATAAGTGTGTTTCAATGGCCGTATTTGTTTGGCCATCATTTATGAGAATCAAGAGAATGGTTAATTGAAAATTAAATATTTATCCTACTACAAGAATTTCAAATTCATGATAAATAAGAA